>OU343116.1:45156793-46356793 GCA_910594885.2 Bibio marci | reverse complement strand
AAAACCAATAGAATTTTATTTTTCTTGTCTCTCTGTCATAATCGTATAATCGTATATAATAAATATTGATTTTTGAAATTTGACAACGTATATGTGTGCGTATTTTATATAATATTCTATAGTTGTTATATACATATATATATATTCTTTCATATATATTTTGGTTAAAGAATCACACAAATCCTTTTATAATAATAATAAATATTTAAAGATCTATATATAAATAATCTCATTTTCACATATATATATATATATATATATATATGGATATATATATAGATATCCAATAATATATATATTGAATACATTTAGTTACCATGAAAATGAATGTTTATTTTATTTATAAATTACAAACGAAATTGATTATAAATAATATATATAATAATCATATATAAATATAGAATATAAATAATATATATTTATTTATTTATATGATAAAAAATAAAATATACAATATCAATCATTATTAAATTAATTATATATAATCGCGGTAGTCCGTGTCATATTGATGGAATATATTCATTTTGTTGTTAACCTATATTATGCTATATAAATACATAATATATATATATATATATATGCGGTAGCACAAGTGTAATTTTATAAATTTTTGTAAAGTGTGAGGAAAAAATTAAGTGATTTAATTGTGTGCGGCTGACAAAACAACGTGTGAAGGACTTTTTTTTAGATGAATTGGCAGCATTAATCGATGAATATATCTTGAAGCCTTCATTGCATTTTTCCATCACGGATACATTTAATCAAATTTTTAAATAACACAAAATATAGAAAATATTATAAATAATATTATAGGATGTTTTTAAGCGTGATAGATGGAATTGTAAATATGAAGAAAACACGTCACATTGTTGTATATGTAATTAAATACTCATTTTTATTAAACTATAATTGTAAATTTCTTTACTAAAAAATATTTTAAACTATGAAATTAATAGCTTAAATCAAAACTGTTTTTATTTTATTTTTTTCCAATCCATAAAGTTTACATTATCATAATTTAGTTTTTTTTCTTTCATTCAAATTTATAGTTATATATATATATATATATATGTCGCAACGTATATCCAAGTAAAGCGTGCTCAAGTGTAACACAACGATTTTGATAAAATTTAAATATTTTATGTGTTATTTAATATTATTCCAATATTATTTTGTATAAGGGAGTAATGTTATGAAGGAGTATAAAATTTGCTGGTCAATTTATATATAAAAAATTAAAGCTGACATTATATTGATGGAGACCGTTCTGCATCGAATTTATTAAGAATAGATTTAATGAAAAACTGTATCCTTACAAAGTTTGCCCATTTAAAAACCTAAATTACTTTAAAAAATTGTATTTTGCTTGGAAACACATTTTAAATGGATTTTATTTTCAATACGTATATTATTTTTTGTATATATATACAGTTCTATAACATATCCAAATTTTATCTGCGTGTTACATTTCGTTACCCTTACTTGTTAATCTCAAATATATATTATTACAATATATAATTTATATTTATATATACCGCATTTACTTACTGCGACTTATATAATACGTATAACTATATATTTTTAAAATAATATATATATGGTATGTGTATATCTAAAATGCACATAACTTACCATCAGCAAATGGATTATATTATATGTATAATTTATACTTGAATATTTTCTTTAATGGTACCTACTATATATAATATATATACAATATATACGAAATTTCTTATCTTCATAAATCAATAAATGTTTAAAGTGAAATTTTCACTTATATTCAGTATATATTCTATACTGTAACATATTACATATAATATATATAAAAAAATTATTTGCAACTGCGATGTGAAGCGATAATATTTTAAATTCAACCATATTATAAGCTAGAGTATTATTAATATTATCTATATATATATATAACATATATTTCTTTATATAATATAAATATTGTATATAATATTTTATAAATAAAGAACAAAAATAAACCAATCTTAATTATATCTAAATTTCCTGATATCATAACATTAAAATATATATATATATATATATTATACGGAATATAAAATTATGATCTTGTCGTGTCACAAATTTCCTTTTCCGTTTTGTATTATATATAAAATAGAATTTTTTTTACAATTATAATTTGTGTTTTATATTTTGCACGTGGAAAATTTTTGTTTATTCTAAATAAAATACAAAATTTGAAAATTATTATTTATGATATGATTTGGAATTTTTTTTTTTTTTAAAAAAATAGAATTATATATTTAAAAATTATGTTAATAATAGTTTTAAATATAATATTTCTAAAATTTATAATATATTTTAACTTACACGTTATGATACCGCACGCGCGATTACTATTACTTAATGATTAGACGATTTATTCTTTTACACATTTATATTTATACATAACAACCATTTATTACATGAATATTTTCGAATTATATACTCAATCTATATATTGTTAAACATAAGCCGCCTCATCAAAAGCAAACGAACGAACAGAATAACTTTACTTTTTGCAATTAACACTAAAATAACAATATTTTGTTAAAAAGCAATGAATGGGAATTATTAAGGAGCATTGTTTGCAAATATTTACATATTAAAAAAAAAAAACATAAACAATTGTTTATTTCCCTTGTTTCATTTAAAAACACTTCTGACATATTTTTTTTGTAATATTCGTACCAGTAAAATTTGTTTTTTTTATTAATTTGAAGAGAAATAAGTAATTGTGTTTTTTTTAAATATAAATATTTGCTAAAAATGCTTCCCATTCATTGTTTTTTTTTAACAAAATATTGTTATATTTAAAGTTACTCTGTTTGTTTTATAATTTAATTATATATAATAATATACTATACAAATATTATCTATTATCTATTATCTATTATCTATTATCTATTGGAAAATTTTGAATTTTTTTTATATTTGTATTGTACATCCATTTATATCAATTATACTTTTTTCATATGACAAATAAATAAATTAAATTAATTTAGTTTTCTTATCTATTGTTTGAAAGAAACGAACAACATCTATACAAAATTTAAAAAATTTATATGTTATCCATATTATTGTACAATGCCATTGTATATATGTAAAAATTTAGATAAATGTTATTCGTCATATATGTCATTGATATTGATATATACATGTTTGTAATATAATAGTATATATACTATGTTATGTATTTAGTTGTATATTCTATATAATGGAATGAATATATGATTTTCAACTTGCCTAATATTTTGTATATATATATAAAACATTATATAATATTTTATCATTTAGTGAGGTCATATAACAACACAGTTTACAAAGTAATACATATGTTTAGTCTTATTTATATTCAAACAATAAATTTCCCCGGAGGTTTTGGAATTCAAAAATGTCGTGAAACAAACAATATTTGTCCTAATATACACCACTATACCATATATGAATATAGATATATGTATTTTGTATATATATAAACAAATGCATATAATATATAAAAATATAAATATACATATATTTATTTATATATAGAAATGTCATTGCATAAATGTTACGTAACGAATAGTATCAACGAGAACACATCCAGTAACAGAATAGAATGAAATGGAAATAAAAATAAGATATATATATATATATGTGCGTAAGTATATAGCCAAATTTTCGTATACAATAATATCCCCTTAGAAATAAGGAAGAGAATTAATAAACATTTTGTTATGTTCTGTTTTTTAAATTTTTTATTGCTATGTTATGTTGTTGTTATTATTGTTGTTAAAGTCATATAGACATTTCCTCTTCAGCTTTCTTTCAGCTTTTTTAAGGGTGCTTTTATATACACACACATTAATATATGTATTTATTTCTATATATATATATGTACGTTTGTAAATAAGATATTTATAAATATAAAATATTGTTAGAATTAGACATATAACATCAGAAATTTTATATATGTATTTATTTAATGTACGTACATTTATATACAAAAGTACAAACATACGTTATATATTCTTATATATATGGTATATATGTAATTGGTGCAAGGAGAAGGTTATGAAATATATTTATTTACATATGACATAAACATTATCATAATCATATAATCATTGTTATTGTCATCATAACATAATATTGTAAATACGTTGTTTGTTTGTAGATATATATATATATATATATTATATGATACAGCAAAAAATACATACGAAAATAATATAATAAATAAATAATTTAAAAATATATTTTATATTTACCATTTGTTGTTATTATATAAATATTATGTGGTTTGTCATTTTATAATACATTTTTAAATTAATACTGACACTTTCAGTAAATTGTATTAGGTATATATCATGTGAACATATACAGTATTTGTATTTGTATATAAACACAACACATAAAATATAAATATATAGAAACTTATATTGTTTAAAAAAAAAAAGAACACGCGAGACACTTTATTGTTTTGAAGTATAAATGTTGATGTTAAGAGATTTTTAACTTATAAAGTTTATTCATTTTGAGTATAAATATGGAAACCATTATTTTTTATCACTTACAAAACGGATATATTATATGATTGATTAAATTCTATTATACAATTTATATAATATATTATACAATAAATTAGTCCATATATATATATAGATCATTATTCCTTTTATTATACATTCCCTGATATATATCACATATATTCTTCGCGTGCATGTATGTAATATATTAAATTCCTATTTAATTTTTTCTCTTTTATAAATGATATTAATATATATAGCCGACAACCAGAAGCGAAAATAAATGTTCCTTTATATATGTATACATTATTTGTTTACTATTTGCGTAACACTGTGACGCATTTTATCTCTATAATCTCGTAATTTATTTTATAAAAATAGGCGCAGCTTTGTGTAACAAAAATAGGAAGAAGAAGAAGAAGAAAAAAAAATAATAAATAAATAAATAAATAAATAAATAAATAAATTAAAGAGAGATATTTACCGAGAGTAGAAAAAAATCAACTTGGTTTTTTTTTTTTCATTTTTATTCTTGCGAATATAAAAAATGTGCTGGGTAAAAGATTTTTCGTTTAGATTAAATTTTTATATGTTATGAAAAAGACTTTTTCTCTGATATAATAGACATTTATTTTTTTTTTTTTTTGAATCTATGTCGTGGTTGGTTTTTTTTTTTTTTTTTTTTTCTTTATGCTTATATGTTTTTGCATTAAAGAATTGGATCATAAATTTTATGCGACCAAAGATGAGTGAGTGTGTTTGAGTTATGTCATTACATACAGGAATTCTATCTAAAAAAAAAAATTTTCAATTTATACAAACTAGATTATATAGGAAAAAAAAAAAAAATCACATGTATAGGTACTTACAGATGATATGCATGATGACTAATATAATTTTTTTGATGTTTTGTTATACTATACTTGGAATATTTGTTGTTTTAAATAAAAACAAGATAAAAAAAAAGACACGTATATTAGAAAATATATTTATTCAGACAGGGTTTATTAAAATGAATCAGTCACTTATATGCTATAGATTCTCAATATCAAAACGTCATGTTCTAAATTCAAATATATATAAATTTATATTTATATAAATCAATTATGTTATAATAACAAGTATCCAATATCATTAATTTACTCTAGGTAAATTTGGAGTAGAATTATATGTTTGTTTAATAGGAGTTTTTTCCATTACACATAGTTAATTTATATATTAATACCCAAGCCATTTTTCCTGTAATTTTAACAGAATTCAATCTAAATAGGTGAAGGTATTTTATTTCTGCTAATGAAGTGACGTTTGAGAGAACTTGCAAATTTCTATAATGGATTATCGTAAAATACATAATAATTCTATGATTTTTTTTTCTCCTAAATTACCACAGATGTTTACGAAATATTAATAGCAACATTTGTTTATATTTCTTTTCGTTTTAAAATTATAAACTACATATATAGATAAAATTACGAGAAAACATTCCAGAGACTATATAAGATATAACTTTAGTAAATGACAAAAAACCATATACCATAAATTATGTTTATAGAACTCATCGTTAAAGCAACACGCTTGATCTCCGCGACATCCTGTTTATGTATATCAAAATTTAATAACAAATTAAAATAATAAAACTTTGAATATATAGAGAACAAAATGTATATAAAATATATATGTATATAACAAATGAGAATTTACACGTTTATAGTATATACATAATTATATATTTGTTTACATTATATACTTCTTCTATATACATAAATATTGTAGTATATTGTATACTATATATACTATTCAAAAATGTATACATAATTTAAGGAAAAGCTTAATGCTGCTTTTATAAATTAGAAATTCTATGTAATCATTTGTTGTGGATCTAAATGAGATATAAAAGAAGGCAAAAAAAAAAAAAAAACACATTGTTTACAACAAGCCTAATTCGGTCATTATACAATATTATTATCATTATCATCATTTTTATATTTAGATTATCTTTTCCTCCTGTTTTTGAAAATAAAACAAAACATTTGCTCTATGTTGAAATACAATATATAAATATTGTATTTTAATTTATTTATAAATAAATATGCAACGATATTTTTTATAATTAATTTTTATATTTAAATATCCGTATTCTATAAATTGTTGACCAATTGTAAATAATTAACTATAACTTTAAAGAAATGGAGGATGTGGTATATTTTTTCTAATTTACATTCGTTTAAGAATAAATATTAACGTTTATATTGACATTATAAACAAATAAATCCAATTCAATTAAAATATTTTCACTAATCATATACAAAACAGAGGAAAAAATAAAAAAAAACAATAAAATGAAATCTATGATAACGATATAAAAACCATTATTTATTATTAGATAATTCAACCTTTTTTTTTCTTCTATCAATTTAAGTACGAGTTATATTGGTTACACCACACCCTCCCCCATATATAAATGTATTTTATATACAATATATATAGAACACTCTATTGAAATTTAAATCCGCACACAACATATATATATAAAAAATAAAATAATAGAAATAGAAATTGTTTATAATAAATCTGTGTCGTTAACATTTCTCAACAATAATTTGTGTTGTTCATATATAGACCATTTTCCACTTTACAAACAATTGATTGTCGATTTATATTGTTTTCGAATATATATATATATATATATAATTTACAACACGTTGATATAATAAACTCAACTGACATATATACAATATATATAGTTTATATAGAAAATAAACAGGTATTACATTGTTTTAAATAAAATAAGTACTAAAGCAGAAGAAAATGTTAACGTCTCGTAAATAAAATGCCCATTCAATTTAGTTGAAAAGCAATAAAAAATATAAAATTGTTTGTCTATATCTCTCTATTCAATATATATGGTATATATTATTATTAGTGGTATAGTCGTCATTGATTCAGTTTAATATGCAATGCTGAGTTTTTGTATATGACAAAACAAAATAAAAAAAAAAATAAAATCGTAAAATTTTTTGTGTGTGTTTACACAAAATGGAATTATTTTAGTATATAATAATATTTGAAATATAATTGTATGGACGGACAAACAAGAACTCAGCAGAAAATCATATTTGAAAAAATCGGATATATTACATAAATGTAATATATAACAATGAACCATATTGTGTATAGTTAAATATATATATATGTTATGCACACCCTACCAACCAATTAATTTAGTCTGCTAAACTTATACTTACACAACTTATATAACCCAAAAATTTATAATAAATCAGTTTTATTTGATCAATTTTTATTATCCCATTTATTGTTTATAGCATATAACAATTTAATTTAAATATTATAATTTATATTAAAATTATTCAAAATATTGTCAAGTGTACATACATACTATTCCACGATCATATATATATATATCACAATGGAAACCGAAACTATATTATCTATAAAAAATAAACAAATAATTTTCGTATAACTATTTTTATTCATTTTTATTCAATAAATAAATATAACAATAATTTGATTCGTGTTAATAATTATGTGCAAAGGGTATACCTTCAAACATTAACATTTCTGTGAAATCCAATAAATTAAATTTATATGTAAATTTATTTGATACTTATATAGCAAAGGTTGACAAAATTCAATTTTTTCCCATCAATATGACATTTATTCCGATTATGTAAAATATTATATATAAATTAACAAATATTATTAAAATCAATAAAATATTATAACCACGTATATAACAAGAAGTTAACATCCATTTATAATTGATATAAATATAAGTTAAATACATATTTAAAATTTAAACCATTTAAATTTGTATTTTTTTTTTCACATAAATCAAACAACTATAATCACATTTATAGTGATATTATTATATAAACATTTCCTATTATATAATATAAAAAAATAATTCTAAAATCATATTTTATCTAACGCAAATATTTGCAAATAAATAATAAATAATCCAAATATTTTAGAAAGTATGATGATGGCGCATTGTAATTGTTTTAATTGCATAATGATTGTGAATGTATAATATATATGAACGTATATATGCGAGTGAATGGAAATAATAATAAAATGCAAATTTGAATGATTCTTTGATTTTTAAATTAAAATTTACCTTTTTATTGAATGTATTGAACCGCATTTAAATGCACCTCAATTATTTATTGAAGCAATAATATTAAAGTTATGGTGTTTATATTATATATCAATACAATGCTTCATTGAAAATGTGTATATAGACGCGTTATGTTATGAATGTTCAATATTAGTATATACATTATTGTAGTAGTGTACGAGTACATAATTAATAACGCTTCAAATTGTCTTTTGAATTTTTTTTTGCCAATACATATATACGAATAGATTTATATGGTCTCATATTAATTTAATGCATTTTCTATGTAATTAAAACTTTATCGTTTATTTTTATTATATGTTTACGTTTTTATTTTTAAAATTCAATTTTATTTCTACACTACGCTTTGTTTTTTTATTTTTTTTACAAAAATTGGAAATATTGTGGTCTATAAATGAATTAAAATTTAATTTAATTTGCAATTATTTATTTTAAAATTAATTAAATTATTAATTGTATTATAATTAAGTGTTTTGTCATTTGCGCGTGTTTTATTTTATCAAAGGGGTGGCCGGTTTTATAATTATTTGTATATGATTATTTTTTATAGATTTTTGAAAAAATCCATAACACGTGGATGCTTTCGGAAGCAATAGTTGTTGAGCATTTTTGTTTTCGATACGTTGATATTAATTATGGTTTATCATATTCATATCCTTATATAATTTTTAAACAATTTTATTGTTTTTTTTTCCAGTAACTGAGCTTTAATAAACATACGATTTTTCGTATTTAAAACAGTATAAATAATTTTTTATTATATTAATTAAGTAATATCTTCAAATTTAACACCAAAACTGATTATGAAAATTTTATGTGAAATATATAATATGAAAGATTTTTGTTTTTAGTTTTCGTTTCAATATTATTGATATATCGCAATATAGGTTTAAATATTAAAAACCAAACCATTTTCAATTGTTCATTTATGTATTTCGGCCAGCACTGTATAAATATTAATATTTTAATATTATAATTAAATAATAATTAGGAAAGCACCTGTTTTTTTTTATAGTCTCTTTATAATTTATTACATGTATTCATTTCAAATATATGCATGTGGATTAATATAGATATTTAGTAATTAATTTGTATATGTTCATTGATTTTTTTTGTTCTATAAGTTTATATTCATTTACAATCATCATTATGTAATTTAAGGTGTCACAATGAAACGCCTATTAAGTATCCGTATAATAAATGATGTAGTATTAAAAGTTTTAAAATTATAACTCGTATTTTTATTTGCTATTGTTTTTCAACCATATGATTATAATTTAATTGAACCTTAATCGTTTGTGTGTACCTCTTTTAACTATTATTTGACGTTTTATTTTGTATACATGTAATAAATTAAATTTTGAAGTATACTCGCTGAAAGTTTTATAATAAAATTGTATACTTCGGTTGCTATTGTACGAATATCATTGTCATTAAATAATTGTGTGTATGCTATTATTTTTTTTTAAAATTTATTATATGTTTTTACTAATATTTTGCAAAAGTCGTTCTTTTTCTCTATTTATACAATATTTTTTTTTTTTTAATATTTGTATTTATTCAACTTTCTGTTACATTACATAATATACATTGTAATGTACTTTATTTACATTGAATGTACATATATATTGTATTACAAAATATTATATACTTTGTATGATGTTCATTTATAATTTTAACATTATAAAATTAATACATAAACAATTTAATGATGTTTATATTATGCCATATTATGTTATGTTAATATTGGTATAGAAAGAAAATTCTTTTCAATTCTCAATATAACATTATTTATTATATAGTTACTTATTTAGTTTCTATATACAATACATGTGTATGTGGAGGATGATGAATGCAAACCTTTAGAATATCCCTTTTTTTTTTCATTTTTTCAATTTTTTCTTTTATACAAAAAATTTAAAATTCAATGCACTAAGGCATAACTGACTGAGTGCAGATCTATTCATGCATTTTCAACTTAATTTTATTTGACTGCATTGAATATATGGCGTATGTTATGTGTGTGCTTTTGCATCTATATATGTGATGTGATATATATTTATTTTATGTTGTGTAATCTGTATGGTAATACAGAAAGAGCGAGTGGAATTATTTTGTTCCTTACAATTTTTTTTCTTTTCTTTTTTTTTCTTTTTATTTTTTTATCTTAACTTTTATGAAATGAAATTTTTACTCCTACTGGTTCAAAAATACACTATATACATTATAAAAGTTTATTTCCATAATAGATGGATTTTCTTTTATAACTATACGATATATATATATATTGTAGATATTTTGCAACTCTCAAAACATATGAATATCTGAATTTCTATCTATATTTGTAAACATATACCATTATAAATACAGTATGGTCTCTGTTTACATTTATTTAAATTAAATTTATTATATAATTAAATAATAACTTTTATCAATGACAATCAAAAATTTTATGAAAATCGTATAAAAAAATGGTCCAATTACAAACAAATTTAAAACATTTTAATTCTCTTCGAATAATCAATTTCCGATATGATTCACTTATATCGAGCGATTTTACTGTAACTATAAATCTAATATTTATATTGTATCACAGTGTATAATAAAGAATCCTCACCTCATTCATTCCATTTAATTCTATATATAGTATATTTATTCGTTATTTGTATTTATACATATATTTATAGAATTATAATATAAATTTAAAATAGATATTCAAAATGTTGTGTGCTGTGTGTGTATATACAAAAGTTAGATATATAATATAATGTATATAAAACACATATAAGGTTGTCAAATATCTCCCTTCCGCCTTTTTGTCTTTTTAATTTCGCGGCTATGTACAAAGCGCTACAGAGCTCGTATCTGGCAACACTGTACATAATTTGAAAGCTCTTGACATAACAAACAAAACGACGCTATGTATGATTAGTTTGGATATTGCGTTCAACAGTTATAGACGTGTAAACATGGAGTTCACTAACGCCGAAATTCGCGCTATTTTAAAGTTTTCCTTCGTTAAAGGCAAATCCGCTAGAGAAACGTTCCGTGAGATTAATGGTGTTTTGGGGGATGGTACTCTATCACTTCGAACCGCGGAGGAATGGTTTCGACGATTCAGAGCCGGTGAAAACGACACCATGGATAAGCCAGCCGGCGGAAGACCTGTGACGACAAATACCGATCAAATCATGGAATACATCGAGTTAGACCGGCATGTGGCATCTCGTGACATCGCCCAGGAGATGGGAGTTAGTCACCAAACCGTTTTAAACCATCTGCAGAAGGCTGGATACAAAAAAAAGCTTGATGTTTGGGTGCCACATGAATTAACAGTGAAAAATCTAATGGACCGAATTTCCATTTGCGAAATGCTGCTGAAACGGAACGAACTCGACCCATTCTTGAAGCGGATGGTGACTGGCGACGAAAAATGGATCACATACGACAATATCAAGCGAAAACGGTCGTGGTCGCAGGCCGGTGAATCGTCCCAAACAGTGGCCAAGCCGGGATTGACGCCCAGGAAGGTTTTGCTGTGTGTTTGGTGGGATTGGAAGGGAATCATCCACTATGAGCTGCTCCCATATGGCCAGACGCTTAATTCTACCATCTACTGCGAACAACTGGACCGCTTGAAGCAGGCGATCGACCAGAAGCGTCCAGAATTGGCCAAAAGGAAGGGTGTAGTGTTCCACCAGGACAACGCCAGACCACACACTTCGTTGATGACTCGTCAGAAGCTACGGGAGCTCGGATGGGAGGTTTTATCGCATCCACCATATAGCCCGGATATAGCGCCAAGTGATTACCACCTGTTCCTGTCCATGGCGAACGCCCTTGGTGGTGTAAAGTTGATCTCAAAAGAGGCTTGTGAAAAGTGGCTGTCCGAGTTCTTCGCAAATAAGGAGGGGGGCTTCTACGAGGGAGGTATTATGAAGTTGCAGTCTAGATGGAAACAGATTATCGAACAAAACGGCGCATATTTGAACTAAATCCGATTACTGTAACACTTTTTATAAAGCATTGAATAAAGAGCAAAAAGGCGGAAGGGAGATAGTTGACAACCTAATATATATATAAATAAATATATATATTAATATGAAAAGCTATTAATATTATATATTATAAATTGTATATTTATATATAAATACAATAAATTAAATTTGTTTAGAGAAATATGTTTCTGTTTGTGGAATTCTTTATATTAAAAGAAGTAAATAATATATATAGAAATTGAGAATGGCAAACTTTGAAATTAAATTGTTTTACTATATATAGAAAATATAAATATATATTTTTACAATATGTTAATGTTTCACAAAGATAAATTTATATATATATATATATATATATATGTTGTATATGGGCTTATATATACGAGTATTTTAACATAAAGGTATATTTTATACTAGATTGTATGACAAAAAAATAGAATTCTTTTGTATTATTATGTTGTAAATATTATGATTATAATTGTAATGGCTTTTTCTTTTATATATCGTTTTTTTTTTTCTTGTATTGAAACATATCTACGTTTTTTTTTTAATAAGTTACATATTATTAATCATAAAAAAAAAATTATTTCTGATAAATTATGTATTACCTGAAAATGGCAAGTTTATTTTTTAAAAGTTATCTTCTTATCTGTTATATAAAAATAAATGTATATTCTAAATTGTAACAATTTTTTACTCTATACGATTATAGCCACAGATATGTATTTAATATTTTTAGATAAATTTTATATTTGTTCACCCGGATCTCAGCAGCTAAATAAATAAATATATAAACATAAAGGATATACACATTTTTAGGTTTGATTGACTATATAAATATTATTTGATTTCAAATGAATCATCTGTATGTGTGTGTGTAAAAATAAAAAAGAAAATTCTAAAATTAGTTATAAAAAATAGTTCTATAACTGTAACCGACAGCAGAATATTAGATTCACTTTTATATACAATAGATAAAATTAAAAATTAATATAAAATTTTTTTTTTGGGATAACGTTAAGTTGTTCATTATGTCTTAATCTTTATTTTGTACGTGAGCAACAACAAAAATTTATTTACAAAAAGAAACATGTACTAGTTCATGAATAAGATAAAGTTTATGTTTATAGATAGTTTTTTTCTTCATATCATACATAATATATAATAGATATATATGTTTGAGTTGCGACATGTTGTTCAACTATATATAAATATATATATATTTATACAATTGTACAAAATATAAATTACACATAGTTATTTTTAAAACATGATTTGAATATTTTATTTATTTAATATTTAAAATTTATTATATTTTCTGTGCGGTTAGAAAAAAAAAAAAAACGCAAACAAACAAAGCAAATGGATTTAGTGGTTTGGAAAAAAAAAAAAATTAATTTTTCTAGATTTTTTTTAAATGAATTTATATTATATTAAATTAAATTATTTTTTTAAGTTTCGAATTTTTAATTTTTTATTATAATATTTGAAAAATTTAAATACACAGCATATTGTATTGTCCATAATAATTTAATTGAAAATATTCTCGGCTATATATATACAATTTTAAAATGAAAAATTCTTAATAGAATTTTCAAATAGTCGAATAAAATTAAAAAAATCCACAAAACAATTAAATAAATTAAAATTTTATCTGTATGTGTATGTGTATATACTTCTTTTAACACATTTGTGGTATAATTAGGTTAATTATATTTAATTATATTATGAATTACGAACCTGTATACATATACAAACTCACTTTTACATTTAAATATGTGGAAGTAATACGTTATAGTCCATTTTATTATTTATTTTTATGTTATACATATTAATACATTACGTAAATATAATATTATATACGTATATTAATTATATAATACTAAGTTATACATATATATATATGAATATACACAACCACATACTTTATAAATATATATAGTATTATAGTATATCAATTGAAACTATCCTTTATAGCTATTATTTACAATTCATAGCATATAATCAAAACCTTAATTATATATACCATAGTAGACGAAATAATTCTAATGGACTGTAGTAGAGATTGATTGAATCAAGTATTGGTACATTATCTCATGTCAAAAACCTTAAGTTAATTTGATGTAATGAATTGTATGGATTTGTTATATTTGGGAAAAATATCTATATAATATAATATATTTCATTGTACATATAAGTACAATATATTATAATATATAGCTGAGACTATATATATATATATATGGATTGAGAGAAAAATTATAAATATATATATATTTAAGGAATTTATGTATTAATCATCTATAATATATATATAAGTGGTCAAACAAATTCTTGCTGTTTATATATATATAACATATAGCTAAAACAGAAAATCAGGCAGTATCCCCCGGTTCTCTTCTTTTGCACATAAATGTCCTTCAGTTTTTGCATAGATGTTCTGGGGTTTCTTGTGCAATGCTTATATTAGAAGAAATTTTTGTTTTAATTTTGGTGTATATAAAATAGAGTTGAAATATTTTTTAATGGATTGAAGCAAATATGTTTTTGTTTTATAATATATAGATAAAATGCATAATTGTTAAATTGGTTATATAGAAATTAGGAAACTGTTTGGGTAGTTGCCACTATAGTGTATAAGGCAATTGACAAACATAATTGGGTAAATCAAAAAAAAAAGAAAGTATTTTTTTTTATAATATATTTATTTAATTTTTAAATAAGAAAAAATAAACAAATAAATAATTTGTGAACTTTTAAGATTTTTTCTCTCCACTTTAAGTATCTGTGTTAATATATAATATTTAGTGAGTATATATCGCTATATACATTTAAGTCAAAATATAATCTTTATTTTTGTTTATTATCAAAATATATACTATATATATTTATGTATTATATACTCGTATATATATATATATAACGTTACGTTATATACACACATTACATATATACACTTACACACATGTATATCTATATAGCAGAAGTAGTCTATATAAATATTTGATAACCAAACATAAAATAACATTTAAGTCCACTTAAGCACATTGTATCTTCATATAATATATAAACACATTATATATTGTGCGTAATGCGTATAGTGTATTTGATGCGTGTGAATGTATTATAAATTT
Source organism: Bibio marci (assembly GCA_910594885.2). NCBI lineage: Eukaryota > Metazoa > Arthropoda > Insecta > Diptera > Bibionidae > Bibio > Bibio marci. Next base: position 46,340,985 of record OU343116.1, on the reverse strand, counting down.
ATATAATAGATATATTATATTTTGGTGACGATGTTGTCTATATGTGGTATGTATGTATAAATGAAATTGACTCTATTTTCATAATCGCATTAATTTTAACACATTTTCTCTTAACCATATATCATTATTATTTACACAATAATGACATTTTATAAACATTTAATCTTTGCATTTTTTCCTATTTAATACAAATTAAATTATAATAACAATTCTTAAATATATATTTGATAATTATATATTATTGTCTATATACAATGTTTATATAATTTACAATAATAAAATGCAGAATGAGGTGCCTATAATTACCTATAAAAAGCTATATTAAAATTTTGTATGACATTCATATTATGGGTAAATGTTAATTTTATATAAATTGCGAAACATTCCTTAACCAATATTTGTTAACGTAAATTTGTAGAAAGTATAATTATTTTTATTATTATATACAATTTTTAATTAACACAATTTCATTTCAATAAACTTATTTACTGCGGTACATTTTCTTTCTCAATTAATTAAATGTAAAATTTAAGCTGTATTTAATAATCAAATAATTAAATATATAATTTTAAAATTATATTTTAAATAAATTAAGATTATATATATATTTATTATAATAATTATATTGTTATTGTTCGTTCATTTGCAGTTGCATTTAGTATTTTAAAAACATATAAAATAAATGATGTACTCGTAAATATTATATTCTATTATAATATGAGAAGGAAACAAAAATATATACGGTTGAATAATCAAATTATTCTATCATATAAAGTGATACAAACTATATTCTATACATAAATTGTATTTAATATACAATGGTAAATTGAATTACTAGAGAAACTTATTATGAAGATATGATAAAATATATGAAATTCATTTCAAATTATGATTTACGAGTAAAATTATTATTATTATTATTATTATTATAACTATATACTTTTATATACTAATATTACCAACTGAACTATATTAGCATCTTCATATATATATATACATTAAAGTATATGCAATATATATAGATATAAATTACATTATATAAACAATCATAAATAAATGATATACCAAAATATACACTTTTAGGTATATTAAAAGAAACAACACCTGGTCCATGTATTTCTTTTTTTTTTTTTTTTTTTGTGAAGAATATAGTCGTTAAACAAACATAATTTCTACAAGAAATGGTAAAACGTGAACGTGATAAGTATTAAAAAAGTTTCATGAATAATTTAAAGATTTTCATTTTATTATCATTTTATTTTCCTGTTTTGTGTGTATTACTTTATTTAGGAAAAAAATAAAATATTATGTTGGTTTTTTTTTTTTTATGAATTGCATCGAAAAACAATGTTGTATTATATATAAGTGTGTTCATTAATTGTGTGTGTCTATATATATGAATGAGTTATATAAATGCAACGTAGTAATTGTGCAAACATTACAATTGCTTGTATAGTTGTGCGCTTACAAGTGGATTTAAGAATTAGTAAATGAAAATATTTAAAAATTTAAATTTCAAATAATAATGCCCTTGGCACACCAAATGCCATCGTTTTTTTTTTATTACCAATTTTTCTGTAATGCTGAGGTATATATGTCTAAAGTAGCAGTATTATATTTATTAAACAATTTTTTTTTTACTATTTGTATTATTGTTTTTTTTTGTGTGTTCTTTTTTTTTCTTTGAATCATATATACAAAATAAATAAAATGAACTCAATCAATATGTAAATAATATAAGATTTTCATATTAAAACTACATTAGATATGTATACACAGTAAATGTATAAACATAGTACCAGCGTGTGTACTCTATAAAAATAAAATAAAATAAATAATATAATAAAATAAAATTATATTCATTTAAATAACATAATAAATATATTGTTATGTGTATAATAATTCATTATGTTATATATTATTCTATATAAATACACTTGTACAAACATACACACACACACACACACACACACACATAATTCTTTTCTTTTTATTTTAATAAAATTTTCTTTCAGATGATTAATTTTCACAATACTATAACATTTTTTTGTTTTATCTTTTTCGTTAAAAATCCTGTTTCATTTATTTCTAAATCTTGCGTCGTTTATGTGACTGGTTTTTACGAAAAACCATTTGTTATATACGATATCTTTACCCAGATAAATCCATCTGATATATCCAGATAAAGAACCGCCCATTCTCTTAGAATAAATTAGGAGATTATTTAGATATAAAGCATCTTAAAGTTGACTCAATAGACATCCATATATACATGTATATGGTATATATAGAAGTATATAATATATGTATATAATAAATACTTATATGTACTATATATATATATATATATATATATATATATACAATAAAGCGTATAAATGTTGTATATATATATATATATATATATATATTTACTTAGGCATCAAATAGAATAACATATAAAGAAATAAATAAATAAAAACAAAATAAGGAAATATAACCTATTTTTATGATATAGAGAAATCTAAAACGAGTCTAAATATTTGTTTTATGATATATAATATATTAATTTATATTATATTTACGAGTATACGATATATATATATATATATTGAATGAGAGAAAGTGTATTTGATATATTAGCTATATAAATACGATATATATATATATATATATATATACTAATTGAATTATCACATTGTTTACAATATATAAGTGAATAATTAGTACATTGGGATTTAGTTGTTTTAATTTATTGTACAATATATACACATTTTTTTTTTCTCCTAACAATAAGTATATACATCAACTAATTTATTTTTAACCTATAATCAATTATAATTTATATTTTGTATAATTTTTTTTATATTCTGTATAAATATTTGGTGCGGGTAAGAATAAAGTACAAATAAAACAAATTTTTGTTGCTTAAATTCAAAGTTACATATATATATTTTTTTTTATTTATAAATATATATTAAAATGGTTAAAGTAATTTTTATAATGTATAGTAGGATACTTTTCTATTTCTATATATACGATTAAGATATAGTACATATATACATATAAAAGTCATCAGTTTCCCATATAACATAATATTCTCGTATATTTATAATATATATAAAAGTATTTATCTTATAATAAAATATTTTCTATTTTCGAAAAAAATTCCATTAAAAATATTGACAGCATCATACACACAGTAAAAACGAGTCTATATATACATACTTTATCGTACATAACCACACACAATAATATTTTATGCTAATGCAAATACGTACATGTGTGTGTATATATGTAGTGAGAAATATTATATATATTTATACCTATTTATGTATGTACAATATATATATGTATACTGAGTTGTATAAAAAAAGAGGAAAAATTATAGAACAGTCCATAACGATAACACGATTTTATTATCATAACAACATTCAAAAACTATTCATCGTTTTGATATGATGTTTTTCTTCTTTATATTTCAAAGTTTGTTTTATTTCTTCCTTTATTTTTCTTTCCTTTTTCGTATATTGTATATATATATATGTATATGATGATATTCGTTTGTTTGTATGCTGTTTATAGCTTACTACATATATATACAGGGATTTCCATTAACTGACTTTATGGGATTTAAAATGTCAATATATATAACTAAAATAAAAAAACTTCTAATTTGACATATTATTAGTTAAAACTTCAGTCATATACAAAATTTAATTATGTGTTTGAATGGATTTTATATATATATAGAAGATGTGCCTTTAATAGTTCTATACTGAACAATTTTATTTCGGAATTTAATTGAAAAGTTTTAAAAAAAAACTTTTGTTCAAAAAAAAAAAAAAAATCACCATAAAAACATTGAAAAAATTTTCAAAGAATTTTTAATAACAATAAAAATCAATCGGTCGCTGTGGCATATTTTATCTACGAAAAAATGTTTATCACCTCAATTTAATGGAATTGATGTTCACATAATTTCACAAATTGGTGATGTGCCGGTTGATGACCATATACCATGTACAATTCAACAACAACAGCTTTTTATTTTTTTCGTTTTTGTTTTATTTTCAAAAATATTTTTGTTTTTGAAAAACCCTGTATTTATTTATAAATGTATACAAAAATATATGCATCAGATAGATAGCAACCATATGATAAGCATAAGCAAAACTGAAATTATTGAAATTTTTGACGCCAGTCTGAAACTTAGGACACGGCGTGTTTTGAATAATAAAAAAAATTGTTTATTAAATGTTTGTCGATTCAAAAATAGAAATGGGAACGAAAAAAATTAATTTTCCTCAAAATTTTATTGAACAATAAATTAATTGTTTGTATACATTGATTTTCCTTCATTTTTTTTTTTTATAATATATTTTAATTTTCCATTTTCTTTTTTTTTCCGTTTTTCTTCCTTTTCCGGCAAAAATAATTACAATAATTATGCCATAAATAATATGATCTGATGGTATATGGAATTTGGTATTGCATGTAAACATTTTTGTTAATTTAGCAGAATTACGCGAGCCGCAACTATTAGCTGTTTAAAATCACATTTTGAAGTTTCGCCATGTATGCGTAAATGTTGATCTATCAAAATTTTAATATTATTTTCCAAGTTCTTTTATGTTTAATAATATGAATCATTTCATTTTTTGGGTTGTACATAAAATTCATACTTAAGTCAAAATAAAGAACTTATTTAACTTATAAATATTGTGAGATCCCATTGGTAGAAGTAAATAAGTAATGTGAGAATATATAGTAAGCTGCACAAAAAGTGGTCTAACTAAGTTTCTCATGATTTTTTATCAAACTATTAAGTTCAAATGTTTAATATAATTTAAACCGCTCTGTTGGGATTTTTCTTAAACTCTTTTTTTTTTATTTAATTTTTAAGTAAATCGAATCTAATGGTTTTTAAATTATATGTTTGTTTATGAATTGTTAGTTATATCGATTAAATTTAAATTATATATATATATGTTTTTCTATAAAATAATGATAATTATTAAACATTTAAAATGATGCACTTATCTTAATTATACAGTGATTCTGTATATGTTACATATATACTATATTGTATAATGTGAAAGTAAATTTTTAAAATTCAATGTTATTTTGACAATAATGTTGATTTATTTCCTCTGCATTATATCCTAATGCACAAATTGTACAACAGAAATTGAAGTGTTAATTAATTGATCGATTGTAAATATACACCTATGTATATTGTATATATATTTATATACCAATATAAAATACTAAATATATATAAAATAAATATAATTTACTAAAGTATTTTCCTCATTATATTAAATTGCCCATATTCTATATATACATATATGGTACATATATGTATTTGTACTGTATGGAATATATAAAACCCTTAAATTTTTCGTTTCCACTATGTTTAACAAAATTATATATAATACTTACATACATAACATGTGTATATATTTACGTTATAAATGAAAATAGTATATAATTTTCGTCAATTTTCTACTAAAAGTCATATAAGTAGTACATTCTATATATAATATATATAAATATACTTAAATATTGTAAATATACGATTTTGCCATTACTTTATAATTTATACGTAAACGATGGTTTGGTTTTTATGCTATATAGTATTCATATATATGTATATTCACATGTTCATACACTCACAACGTAGATTTATTGAAAAGAAGATTGCATAAGTACGTACATATGTACCATATAGTGTATGTAGTATGTTCCAATATCGCATATATATATGTAAAAATGTATATAAAATATGCATGAAAAAGAAAAATTTAACGAACCAAAAGATAAAAAGAAGTCAAAAATTAATGAAGCTTATTGAGAAAAAATTACATGTATGTATATGTGTATACCTTTTCAAACTTTAATTCAGATATCTGATATGGAAGAAGTTACTCGCACACATCACGTTAGATTAGCAAACGGAGAAAAAAAAAAAACGAAGGGTTGTTTGTATTGCTGCAATGGAAAAAAAAAAAAAAAAAAGTAAATAAAATTCTTTAAAAAATGAAAGAAAAATAATATTTTTAAATAGAATTAATGCTCATTTAAATAAATATATATTTTTCGTTCACACATGCTCTTTCACCAATTTCCTACTGTCAATCAAAATTGTTTCTTATTAAATTTATTCATTTTTCATCTTTCATCATTTTTTTTCCCATTTTTTTTTTTTGTGGTTTTACTTATATATTTTCATTTTTCCACCATACACAACATTATATTTATTATATGTATAAAGAGAGAGTTATATTTTGAAAAACGTGAGTTTAAATAAGGTTTTCTTTATAATAAATCATCTTGTATTTTTTTTCTTTTTTTATACACATCACATATATATATATATACTATAAACTCGTATATACATGTTATGTGTACATTAAACATATATATATAAAATTATATGTTATTACATGTATTTATATCAGCAAGGGGTGCTATAAGGATTTAATTTGCCATTGAAATGGAAATTAAAAATAGGTTTTCAAATATGTGTATATAATATAGTGAAATATTTGATATCATTAATATCATCATATTCATGTTTTTATATATATATATAGAATATATAAATAGTATATTGTTATAAAATAATATAGATAAAATTGTATTTATTATAGATTATTTACAATTTATCTTTTAAACATTCTTATGAGTTAAATAAAAAGAAAAACATTTTCATAAAATATTTTAAGTTCAATTTTTTCAATTCAATTCAAATCAATTATATTTCTAATATACATATATAGGAATATTATAACATTATAGCTTAAGTTCAAATTCTAAATTAATTTATAGCGAACTTAAACAAAATGGGAAAAGTGAAATTGACATGAAAATCAATTGATATATATATATTATATGTTAAACAAACAGCAACATAATATACTGTCGCATGAATTTGTCAAGTGTTATAAAAGTGACATTCAATGAAAAAAGCCATATTTTAACAGAATCTACGTACACATTTATATATATACAAATTAAAACCACACACATGTTATATATACAATATATTAGAGATTTATGTACGAGATGACCAATAAATAATTATATTACGAAATTAAATTTCGATATATAGATATAAATATATATATCATTTTATGTTAGCGTGTATGAATGTATTAGAATCTAATTTTTTATTTTGATAACATTAAATTTTTATTTAAAAACTATAATAATGAACATAGATTAATTTTCAAAATATTTGTTATTTATTGAATTATCTATATACGACATTTTTACCGCATTTATCGAATTAGCTTATGGATTCCAATTTGATACATAAGCTTATTAAATATTTATTATAGAATTTCTAGATATTTTCCACTTATGATTCAAATAAATAATACTGCATCGATTCGATCTGAATATAGGTGGTAAACGGAAGTGGACAATTCTGATGGATACTCCTCCAGAACTGACCAGCCACCGGTTGAAGATGATTATGCCTGAGTTGATTTTAAGACAAAATATTGATACACATTGTATAACAGCTTGTGTAAGTTACAATAGTTTTGTGTCTTTGTCGTGCAGCGTATACGTCTATGACTACTCAAATTCAAAACTGCCGCAGAACTTTTATAACCCAATATTATGCAAATAATACATAGTGTTTCTATAAATGTATACCATTTAAAAAAAAATATTTAAACTATTAATTTAACGCTATCAAAAACTAATGGTATTCAATACATTTATATTTAATTTACAATTTATATATATTCAATAAATATTTTTTTTATACTGATAAATCTATACGTACGGGGTACGTACAAATATATATATATAATATATTAAAAACAATATAAAAAATTAGTACTTGAGTAGTACAAACACACACACATACTGTGTAGTTTTATATATTATTATTATATATTTATATATTCAATCTATTTATATTACGATAAAACTTTTATAATACCAATAAATCCAATTGGAATAATTTTTCTAAAGACAAAAATAAAAATGAAACTTATGCAAATAAGAAAATAAAAATAAAACTAAAACTAAAAACACATATAAAAACTCGAGATACAAAATAATATAGACATTTTATTGTATTATATGATTATATATAGTAAAAGTGTAGTGTACTAGGTTTATGCATGCAAAAAATATATACGAGAGAGTATAAGTATATTTATTTATATATATAAAATAAAAATGTCAATTTGTTCAAATACTTATAAATAATCAGTCTGCATATATTCCTCTTTCACAATCCTCGTAAATACATACCATGTATGTTATATATATTATATTGTTATATATATATATATAGGGTAAGTAGTTATATATTAAAAAAGTATACACTCTTTATATATGTATATTATTACATATTGGAGTATCATATAGAATAAATTTTCAATTTACAAAAAGGAATAAATCAATCGGATATGTAATTTCCGATCACTTAAAATGCAATTGAAAAAAAATAAAAAAAAATAATAATAAAATATGTTTACACTTTGATATGGTCGCGCTCGCAAATGTCAACACCATAATAAAATAAATGAAATCTTATTAATAGTTATTATACGACAAGGATAAATTATGTTCTATGTGTATATATAGTAGTAAAATATTTACTATTAAATTGATAATATGTACTTTTATTGGCACATGTACTATATTGCTACTATATTATACCGACTATTTATGGATATAATAAAATTAATAATGATAAATTTGAAAGACATTTTTTAAATCAATAATGAATAATTATATAATTACTTAAATGTATGTAATCTATACATTATATATTGTGTTAACAAATAAAATATATTTTCAATAAAATTGTCAGCTTTGATCTTGATAAAATTTATTTGCTGGATTTCTTGTCCTATGTACAAGAAAATTAAATCACTAGAATATTACTATTTATTTATTTATTTTTTATTACTTGTTTTTATCAAAATCTGATGATTTAGTAATTTTATTATTTAATTGAATCGGATTTTAATGTGACTGTTTATAACTGAATTTTAATTCCAGCAGTATTTACTCTTTTTGGCAGCAAATAACATATATATATTTTTTAAAAGTAACTCGTTTTTTTTTTATTTCATAAACGAACCAAATCAAGTTTTGTAATTTTTACTATGAAAAATACTGATAATTTGTTTTAATTACGCTTGAACTATTATTTCATTGAATCCCACATTTTTTTTTCCTGCAAAATCTATAGTCATTGTTATAACCGAATTGAATGAAATTATTTATGTACAATGCATAGCATAACCTTGAAATAATAAATATATAAGAAACGCACAGATTTCATGTTTTGATTAAATTAAAATAAATATTTTAATAAAATTTTCTAAATAAATTGTTTTATTTCCAATTGAAAAATTCTTAGATATTGTTTATAAGAATTTGATGTTCTATGCGAGTTTCAACCAAATATAATTATTAATTGACAGTGATTCAAATGTGTGTTTATAGTACTACCACCACACCACACCATATATAACATTACAATTCTAATTATTAAAATCAATATTTTATAATTTAAAATATGAAAAATACGAAATAAAAGAAATATTGATTTTATAATGTCAAACAAAAAATCAATCAATGCGATATAAAAAGAAATTGACAAAATCAATTTAAATTCATTGAATAGGAAAATTTATAATATATACTCGTATTAGGATAATATATATAATTTTTCACCAAATCGTTTTTTAATATACGGCAGGTATATATGTTATGTGCAGTTTAACTTTAAAAATACAATGTGTGTTTTATATATGTTTTTTACGTTTTCGTTACGTATATAAAAAGTGTAAAAATTTTGCACTAAAATATTTCGTTTATTTTAAAAATTATATGTAATCTAATAAATAACAATAAAAAAGCCTAAGTTCAATGCTGCTTGTATGTCTCGTTGTGTATACTCTTTGAATTATTTTCATTTTCTTATTTTTCTTTTATCTACTTATACAATTGTAAATAACAACGACACAATCGGAATTGTTTTACAACAGATTTTCGTTGTAGATCGCATCATTTTTCTATTTATTTTCTCTTGTATATTGTTTTAATTTTAAATTTAAATAGAAAGATATAAAATGAATACTATTTTTTTTTTCTTGTTATAAATAAATATAATTAAAATTAAATAATTAAATTAAAATCAATATATAATTGGCACTATTTCTTGTTTTATTTACATAAATGTAACAAGTAATAATTTGCAATGCGTTAACTGAATTCATAATATACAAGGTGTTATATATAAAGTGAGAATAACAACAAATTTTACAATCACTTTACAACGTGCAGTGATACATAAAAAATAAAACATTTATTATTTAAATAAAAATTGTACTTATGTCAGAATTTCATGTAAATATATAAACAAAATAAAAAAAGATTATAAATATTTAAATAAATAAATAAAAATAAATTTTTTTAAATATAATACGAAATTTTAAATTATATTTATGTTAACTATTAACAAAGTTATAAAAGGTTATATACGTAGCTCGACGTATATATATAGAAATAATATTATTTAATTATTGCTATATATATATTCGATATATATATATATATATATATATATGTATAGGTATGTTTATAAATTTAGTTATTTCATTGCCATCTGGCACTTTGCCAGACCATCGAAAATTGGATTAAATTGAAACTTTTAAGAAAAATTATTGTAAACTTTATCGCCCTGATTTAAAAATTCTCTCTCTCTATATATATATTTTTTTGTTTAATATTTAATATATATATATACCCCCAAATAATTTATTTTCATCAACAATGACGACGACAACGACAACGACGATATCAATATATACACTGCGGCGCGTATATATAATAGTATTACAATATTACCATTTCCTTCACACCATAAAAAACCATTACCATTACAAAACACATAAGTATATACCATCATCATCTCACAGCACAATCATCAACATTGCCAATATCAACAGAACTTAGTATATAGTGTTGTTGTTCTATATAATGTGTTCACAAAATATATAAAGAAATTTTTATTTTATTTTTTATTTTTAAACGTTGATTTTTTCACAAAGTATAAGTATAAAAATTTTTGTGAATTTTTGCTTACTTAAAAATTTATGAGGTTTTTATAATATATATATTTATATTTTATATTTATATTCATTTTCTTTTCTATATTTTACTGAATAAATGTTTTTAATGATTTTTCCTTTATTTATTTTTGTTTTTAGTAAATATATAGAATATATATTAAATGAAATGATAGTTGTTATATTCTAACTAAATATATAGATCAAGAAAAGTTTATAATATCAAAATACCATATATATATGGAAAAGTTTTATTTGCCCGATTATTTATTTTTCTCATATGTATATAAATATCATTGGTATTTCCGCATTTATGTGTAACAACCATCATCAAAACTGTATATGCGAGAATAATAATATATGTAATAATTTTTTATGTTTTTAAATTATATATTTTACATAAGTTATATTTATATATAAACAATGGAAAAGTATGTACAGTTGAATTTCAATTCAATTGAATTGCCATATTCAAGTTAAGGTCCCTTTTGAAACGAATATTTTTTTTTTAAGTATATGTTAAAAATTACATGTAAATTTATATCGCCATTCAATTGAACAAATTAAAATATAATGTAAAATTCCTCAGTAGTGTAATATATAAAAGAAAGGATAAATGAAAAAGGCAATGGTTAAGAAAAGAAACTTGTTTTTAACATTTTTTCTCTGTTCATTAGATGTTTTTCTTTTTAACCTATATTATTCAACTGTTCAACAATTTCAATGTATACTTTTCTTCCGTATACATTTATCGTTTTATTCATTAGAATTTCCATTCAACAGACAGTCCCTTGTGATTTTACATTGAATAGAAATTTTTCTATATATATAAATTTAATATTTTATTTTTGTGTTAAGAATATATATATTGTGTTATTTATTTAAGTAAAAATTGATTTGATTCGCTTCAATAATTGTATATAGATTTGTATGTGAGTCGTTTGTGTGTGTAAATCAAAAGTTATCACAAACAAAATATCATTTGATTTTATCATTATATTCCATTATTTTCATGTGTTATTCACAAGTTTAGTTAAAAAATACGATATGCGGATCCGTCTTGTGAGTGAGATAAGGGTTTGTTTTTTTTAAATAATTGCATTATTATGTGATATGAAACCTATTTCTTTTTATTTTTTATGACGATTTTCTCCAGATACTATGAATTTGGCAATTTCTCATATATATATATAGTCTATAGAAATTTGCAATACACATATTATTATCATATATTTACCACTTTAAATAATATTAATAAAATTGAATATTTCATATTTATAATATTATAATAATTATTATTTTACATATGGAAAGTAAACATAATATTTTACATTATATTTTTGATATTTGCATAGTATGAAATGTATGTAATTTATATGTTTCGTCTATCTTATCTATAATACAATATATGCAATTAAATTGACACACACACAAAGACAGACAGCATCTAATATACAATATAAAATGTTATATGTAAAATAATAATAGGAAAAAAATTCTTATAATTCTCACAGAAAATTTTATGAAAATTGTAAAATTAATTTAAAATATGTGTTTACATTAAAAATTTATATTATAATATAAAGAGAAATATGAAATTGTATATAGATACGAGAAAATGTATATATATATATATATATGGTGTATATAGTGAATGAAGTGATATATGATGTAGTATATACCATCATTTTTAATATATGAATTATTAAATATATTTATTTACTTCCTTTTTAAATCTTATTTTATATTTATTTTTATTTCTTTTTTTTTTCACAAAAGATAATTAAAACTCAAAAATTTGTTTACATATTTACATTATTTACATTTATATAGAAATATGTACACATTATATACATGAAGAATGTTGGCATATATATCTCATGTTATGTTGTATACACAAATAAATATATTGCTGTGTAACATTTTAATACGTGTATGTTTTCAGAATTACACAGGGTCACATCATTCTAAATGATATGTTTATGAAAATAAAAAATAATTGAAAGAATCATTCGCATGCCGACTATCAAAATATGTAATTAAAAAATAATAAAACCGAACCTATATAATTAAAATAGTAATTTAAAAATTCGTGATGATATTGTTGAAGCGTACAACTAAGAAGAAAAATGTTATGTTGTCATATTTCCCATCACTTAAAATGAGATATTTCATCCAAATTATTTCCAAATCAGATACGATATTTTGATTAGCTAATATTAAAATGATAGTCATCCTGTATTTAAATTATATTGCGTATATAGCTACATGATATATATATAGTTTCACATATACACGACGGTATTACATGAAGAATATATAAAATGTATATACGGAAAACATTAACCATCAACTTTATACTTTATATTTTATATATATTTGCGCGCGTATATTATATGATCATTGTACATAATTACTCGCCACATTTACGTGCTATTTATTTATTCATGTCAGTGCATATATTTGTATATATATTTTAATAACTTTTTAAAATTATAAATTGTATGGCAAATTTATAATATATAATTTTAAATATATATAATATGATTTTAATTTAAGTTTTCATTTTTTCTAAATAATATTCACAAATTATATAATGTATTATCGAAATTTAGATTGAGTTGAGTGCAAAGTATTACATATTATATTCCTAAAATTTTAATTTAGTTTTTATTTACATTAAGCGGTTTACTATAACAAATTTAAAGAAAATAATTATTACCATCTTTTATCAAAATCAAAATATTAAATTTACTCTATATTGTATTATTTATTATTTTTAATAAAATATTTTAAAAATAAGTTAATTAATTAGTAAATTTTTGTATATTTTGCTGAAATGCACGTCTTTATGTTGCAATATTTGTTATTGCGGAAAAATTAGTATCCGTTTATATAACACAGTTTTATTTTCCATATATAATACGACGGTACGCATCTTCAAATATGTATATAACATTCAAGTTTCGTTTAAACCGTTTTTCGTATATAACACGATACCAGTTAACCAGTGTTATTGGAAGGACACATAACATAACATAACATAAAATATATATATTGTAAGGAATTTCAAAAATTTTCTATATTATATTTTGTAAATATTTATTTATATATAATTCGCACATTATATATTTTATTTTTCAGCCACTCATTATATTTTGGTATATATTATTTATTTATTTTTTCCATTATGCGTGTATTTGTATATACCATTTATCATCATCGGATCAATGTTTCACACGAAAAAATAAAAATATTATAAAACTACTAACTAATACCCAGCTTATATTAGCGAATAGACATGTATAACATGTATAAATGTTATACCTAAGGATAGTATCCGTATAGCATATATCAAATTTTTCGATAATATTCTTTATGGATATGCGATTTTATTTTTCAATTTTATTTATATGTTAACGTTTGGTTTTTTAAATAATATTTATTTTGTTAATTCTATTTATTTCTTCTACGTATATGCTGCGCGTAAGTTATTTATTTCAACCTTGCTCCAAACAATATATATATATATATAAAAATTTGAACATTAACATCGTAGGTATTCAACTTATTCTTTCAAGCTTTGTCCATAAGTTGTTTTTATGTTAAAAATTAAATTAATATCACAGAAACTTTAAAAATGTTAAACAATTTTTATTGTTATTTATAATGCTTCGATAATTATTATGTTAATTATATAATGCAAACATTACTTTTACAATTAATACTACTATTATTGAACAAACAAAATATATAAACAATATTATATGTTTCTGCAATATATATATGCTTCTAATATATAGTAAATTTAAAAAAATACTGTTCTCATTGGCCTATTTACATTATAATAGTGTTAGTAGTCTATCTGCAATTAAAAAAAAATTATTTTTGCTCTGATTTTATTTTATTATATATTTACTTATTGTTATTTTATAAAATAAAGTAGACTTTTTAATTTTATTAATATCTGTAATAATTACAATCGGTCTTATTAATTATATATATTTACATACACCTCTATGCGTTTTTAAATTATAAACAAACTACAATATATACTAAAAATTAAATATATATATATATATATATATCTTCAATATATTATGTAAAGGACATTTGAAAACGCATTTATATACAGGAGCAGCAAAGAATAATATTGCACTTTGAAATAACATAAATATACATAACAAACATTATATAGAAAAGCACATGGACTAGACATTTTATATAATAATAATATTATTTATATACACACAGCTTGATAAATATATAATATTATATATATATATTTCCCACGCCCCATTTATCTGGTGAAAACTAACAAAACGAAAATTGTATATATACCATATATATGTATGTATATAAGCATCGTCGTACATAACAACTGCTGGAGACGAAAATTCCTGTACCATTTTTTTTTCATCGTACATTCTCGTCGCCCAACAACTTTAATTCACAATGTGTGAAAATCTGAAATAATATATAATGTAGTATTTGGTGAATTGGTATATACATATATATATTTTCAGTATATCCTTGTATATATAAACGTGTGTATACATTATGTACAATGTATATAAACTCGTATTTATATATATATATATATAGTGATCCTGAACCATGGAAAATAAAATACGAATAAATGGATTTGTAAATATATTATATACTTTTAATATGGTATTTTTGAAATGGATATATATACAAAAATAGTATACAATTTTACAGAAATACTTATTTTTTGTTTTGAAAGTTCAATGCTCCTTTATTATTTTTGTACTGACGACTGGCTATTACGTTATTGAAAAAAAGCCTCTATGCTATATATACAAAAAACATATATAATAATAATTATATGTATATGTATATGTGTATTATATGTTTTGAAATAGTATATGAAAAAAATTAATATTAATTTAATATTACTATATAAATTTTAGCGGACATTAAACTTAATTATTTTGTGTTATATATCTGTTTTTTTTTTATTTATTTGTTTTATATTAAATTATCGGTTACACAAAATGTTAATGTATCATTTCACTTAAGAGAGCGTATGGAATGGTGAACATATGCATATACTGTAACGAACCGAAATCCATATGTACTTTTTGGAATTTTTTCAAAGCAAACTATATATAACAAGAAATTTACTGTACAGTTCATTGTATATCTAAAATCCAAAAATACTTGGAAAACTGACAGAAATACTTTCAGATCAATGCAGACTATGGTAACAGACATAACAAAACATTATTTAATTTAAAAGATTTTGCAAAACTACAGAAAAAACCCTGAATATCTATTTAAAAAACTGTGGAGCACTTAAATGCAAAAGAAGAGATAACCTAGAATTTTATTGTATGGAACCCACTCCATATTTCAAAAACTAATTAAAGATGAGGTATTGGTGTGGGAACTATAAGGATGGGAAACGTACCATTACAAGGATTTAGGAATTAAGGTATAGTAAATCTTTTAGGTCACAGTAATTCACCAAAATTTATTATTTTCTTCTTAATCATATTTTAAATATTTATACTAAAAATTTTATTAATTATTCACGCACACAATTAATTACAATTGAAAATAAAACTATTTCCTATAATTATACAATACAATATATTATATAAATATAATTATACATACAAAAACATTTGTTTATGTTATCATATTGTTATCATATGTATGCATATCTTATATGAGCGATTTAGTTATTCGATGTCTTTATAATTCATGTATGCATTTATTTTTTTTGTTAATACACAATCTATTACAATCTAGCAGCAGCGCATATAAAGAACAAATAATACCAGTATAAGAAAAAAATACAACAATTGGGAAAAAAAAGAGGGAAACTCCCAAAAATCTATACGATAGTACATTATAGAAAATTTTTCTACCATGTACCATTATATAAATGTATCTGTTTGTCCTCTGTAAATTCTGTATATTATATACATTTATCTATAGAAAATATAAATTCAAGTCTATATATGAAAAAGGATATTTATATGTACATAACAAGGATTTTTTGTATGAACAAACATACAAAAATATATATAGTAAAGGACAAAAAAAAGCTAACACACATACAAATAAATAAAAAAAAAAAGGAATTAAAAATTCCATGGATGCGCGAAATTCTACTGCAGACTTGCGCATTTGCGCAGATATAGATCGCACCTCAAACTACCACAGTTGCCTCAGAGCCCGCGGATTGAACAAATCGCTTAACTGTTTGCTCCGTGCACGCGAATTGTTCTCTTTTATATTTATTATAGAATTATTTATTTTCTATTTATTTTTTCATAATTTTTTTTGTTTTTTTGGTTTCTAAAATTTAAAATTAATAAATTTATTAATTACACACGCATTAATAATTGTTTTAATAAATAGAAAAAAATTGAAAAGAAAAAAATGTGCAGCAGTATTTTGTTAACATAATTTATTTTTTGTGTCCTTTTTTTTCCTTTTCTTTTTCTTTTTTTCACATTGTGTGTGTGGAAATTTGTATAAAATTAAAAAATAATAATAATTTTTAAGTGAAAAATTAATAATTTATGTTTTAGCATTTTTCAAATGTGAAAAATAAAAAAAAAAATAGTGTTTCTTTTTTTTTTGTTTGTTTGTTTTTTATTTTAAATTTATAAATGTAAAAAAAAATCAAAATGTGTTATTGTAAATTGTATTGAGTGTGTGCTTATCATCAAAAAAAAAAAAGTTAACACATGTGTAATATATTTAATTAAGACGACGAAACACTTTTCTTTTTTTATTTTTCTCATATAATATTTAATAAAACAACACATATACATTTACACCAAATAAGGCAAAACACAGATTATCATTAATTAATAATGTAAATGTTATAATCAAAGAACAACCAAATGTAAGTGTTTTAACATTATTTGTGTTGTTGTTGTTGTTGTTGTTGTTGTTGTTGTTATTATTGTTTTTGTTGTTGTTATTGTTGTTGTTGTTGTTGTTGTTGAAAGGGATACATTATTAATGTAACACACATATATTTTCATATATATATATAGATACAAAAAATGTACGATGGTTTTATTTTATATTTGTGTTACGGTTAAGTGCAAAAATAAGAAAAAAAAAAAGAAAAAGGATTCGATATCCATAACCATCCATAGCTTTATAAAAATTTTAAATCATCAAATTTTACAGAGTAAAATTTCTTATAAATAAAGATCAATTTATAATATAGTAACAAATAATTTACAATAACCAAAATACAGAAAAGGATATATGGATCAAATAAATATTATTTGTTTATAATATTCAATTCAAAAGTTAACAATTTATATTTTTCTTTAAATTGTCTTTCAATTTTACGATTTCATATTTTCATTTTCATTTTCATTTTTTTTTTTTTTAAAGGACCAAGCCTTCTGTGCAGAAACACTCAGTCACTATATACACACATATGTATATTTAATTTTTATATGTGTTTGTGTGTATGTATTTTATATGTATAAATATATATATGTTTTGGTAAAGATATGCTTGTTATCGCATATAAAACCAAAATTAAACATGCGTGATGTGTATCCAAAAACATTTGGCGTGTGTTGGTGTGTGTATGTGTGTTTGTGTGTTTGTGTGTTTATGTGGAAAATGAAAATTAAAAAAAAAAATAAGGCATTGTCCTTTTCTATATAGAGAAAAAATAAAAAAAAAAAATAAGACCGTATTTTTATGCACATTTATCTATAAAAATAATTTATTCAATTAACATTTTTTCCAGTCTATTTCTTATTTATCTCTATATATGTATCTACTACTATTTATACTATAGATACTCGTATATGAGAATTTCCATTTGGATTTATAGAGAATAAATTGATGAGAAAAGGAAAAATGAAAATGTAATTAATTGTATAATTTAACATCCTTTTTTTTTTTTTTTTTTTTTGCTTGCAAAATATAGTTTGTGTAAATTTATTAAAAAGGATATGAAAAGTTTATACATTAAAATTTAGTGCAATATAATTGATGTGTATATATAATTAAATTTTTTTTTATATACATATACAATCACATCACATTTGTCTTTTATATATATATATATATATATTTTGTTTTGAAGAACATAAGAATTTCATTATCCTTAAGATTTTCATTTGTTTTTATTAAAAAATAGAAAAAAAAAGAAAAATGTATGGTTATGTTGTTTATACCACGGTCTTGAATAATAATAATAATAAAAATAATAATAATAATAATAATAATAATGATTATACTAAATATTTATGTATATTTATATGTATTTGTGTAAAAAATGTTAGATGTTTTTTTTCTCTCGTATTATTATGATATACAACGATATAAAGGATATATAATTTTTTTGATATATATACTAAGTTTTTATGTATCATATATTCACGTATACATATATATAATAGTGGTCTTGATTCTGATATATAAATTATATATATATATATATATATATTTATATCTTACTATAATGGTTGGGTTTGTTGAATCGGTAGCGGCTATATATATATATATATATTATATTCATATATTCAGTAGATGAATATATAGTTGCATACATCACCACACAGCACCGCATTTCATTATTTTTAATCTATTGTTTGAAAAGTATAATTATTGCAAGAAAAAATAGAGTGTATATATATATAAAAGGTTATGTGATGTGAATAAAATATATATTCGTATGGTAAATATATATCATATATATTTATATTAGAATGTTTAACATATGTATTTTTATGTATGGAGACTATGAAGAGACATAAAATCAATATTTGTTATAAATGCAGAATGTCTGCGAGTGTATTTCTTATATATGGTATATATATGCAAAAAATAATATAAATAAATATGTTTTTCATTTCATCTGTATTGTATTTGTTATTGTTGTTTTGTGTTTACAAATTCTATTTGGCAAAATATTTTCTTAATATACAAATATATTCTAATACGAGTATATGTAATAATACATAATTTGTTATATCTCATATATATATATAAAGAATTTATATAATTTTATCAATATGTATTTATTTGACTGTGACGTGATGTGTTATATGATTTTTATCATATTTATTTAAATATCACAATATGAAATATAATATAGTTTTTATCATTGCCACACATTTTATTCAATTTTTAAATGTTATATGTGTATTGAATGTGTATATAAGATCATTAACAATAAAACTGAATTGGTGAAATGAACGTTTATAGTGTTCACTTTTCATCCGGTTTTACAGTGCTTCATAAATCTGTTGCACTTGCATTCCTAATGTCCATCCTAGATTTGACTATATTTATTTGTTTACACTTCTTGCATAATGTTCATCATAACTAATTGTTTTTCAGGCCATCGTACACAAAGCATTCTTTGAGGGAACTTATTTGTAAAAATTTAAACTATGAACTACTTTTACACACGTAATTAATTACAATATATGATTAATGTAAACCCGAACTTTGCTTCACTAAAATCCTTTTTACATCACCATTAGTTGTTATACAAATTGATTATGTACATGTCAACCCTACTTTTGTCACAATATAAACATATCCGCAAAGCAAAAACATAAAAGCATATATACGAATACGTTTTTGTTGTGTATGAATGAGAAAAATTTAACATTTTAAAAATCAAAATATTTTACATTATATAATTAGTATACGATAAAAGTTAATAAAATAGCCATAAAAATAAAAAAAAAATAAACTTATGCACCTAATTTGGTTGAGTGATTTTTCCAATTCAATGTACATTTCAATATAGAAATTAAATTTAACATAGAAATTTATATACATACACGTGTATAATATTAGGTGGATGGACTAGAGTCTGTATGTATGATTTTTTATGGTTTTTAAAAATGAGTAAAAATAACTATTGTCAGCATATATATTTTTGGTAGTCCTAACATATAGTAATCATTTGTAAACCTAACCCCATAACATAATATGTCGAAAAATAACTTCAATTATTCATGAATTTCATCAAAATTAATATTCTAATGTTAAAGATTTATAAAATAATAAAAATAGTATAGATAAATATCAAATTGAAGAAGTATTATATTTGTGATTATCGTTACAACACAGAAATCAGAAATCAATTTCTCAGTTGTCTGAAATAACCATTATTTTATTTCTAATTCTATTGACACAAATACCGCAGACATTTGTGGTTGTACATACTGTGGTTTCACACAACACACTGATAATATATATTTTACCATCAAATTGTACTGGTATTCAACAAATTACAATTGTACACAAAATTTTACAATAACAAAACACTTATTGTTAGTATATCCTTTTTTTAATTTATATGATTATACTTGCAATTAAAAAATATTCGAATTAAAAACCACAAAGGGAATTATATTGTTGGTTCAAAAATATACTTTCTACATCATATTAATGTTTTTTTTATGGATTGTATATGTATTAGCTACCTTAATTTCCTGACCTTTCTAATTTTTTCAAATTTAAAAATCAATATTCATTGATTCATTCTGTGTACGGATAGCATTCATATGAGATTAACGATCATAAAGTAGTACCGAGTTCAATTTTCGAAATATGTAAATTTTTTTTAGAACTGAAATTTTTCAGCTGGGTTTGTTGCGTTTTTTTTTTTATATGTAATAAAAATCGATTATCTTTGAAAATATGGTCAAAGAATATCAATGTAATATACCATTACCATGCATTTGTTAAATTGTTAAATATATGCAAAATATTTTACTAACTTGACTTTAATATTTTATTAATTAATGTTTGGTATGCATTAATATACCATAAACTGCGCTTGGTAACTTGACTTGACTTGTTGATGATAATAAATGATTTAATCACATATATACCATATTTGCATGTTGTATAAATACAATTTTAATTAATTTACTATTTTATATATACACGAAACACGTAAATGTGGTGTTTTTTATCTGTCTATAGATACTGGAATGTATAATATTTCCGATGTGTATTATAAATTGTACCAATGCATATGATATACATGCGGTAAAACAAAAATTGTTGAAATTCTTGTATATATACTGATTTTTCTATCAAAATATTACATTGAAATTATTATAAAATTTATAAAATAGTTTGGTGAATAAATATATTATATATATAGAATATTGAATAGTTTTAATTGAATTTTATTATGAATTGAATGAACTAAAAATTTATTTATAAAATTGATATAAAATAGATTTTCAATGTATATTGTATTTTATTTAGTATACTTTTAATACTTGAAATTCGTATGCTCGAACGATCAGTAGTAAAATCTTTCACACTTTTTCTGGTGTTTTAAGTTTTAAATAATTCAATGCATATGTAATATATATCGAATTTATTTACAAAAGTATCGATCTGGTGGCTATATATAGTTCATTTATAACCATTCTTTTAACATAACTTTTTTAGATTTTCAATTTTTCAATTTCATTTTGTCCTTTCAAATCATATATACATACCATATACGATAGTGGAATTAAATATATTTTATATATATATATATTATGTCATCATATAATCCTTTATATACATATTTTTTTATATATGTATAAGCAAAAAATAAAAAGGAAGAGGTTTCAATTTAACAATTTCTATATTTCCATATATTTATGTACGTTCACATTTATACCACACGAATTTTTTCATTTATATACGAATACGTATAAAATATTGTATATATATATATACATACTTTTATATATCGTAGAGATACTCATATTCGGAATACATTTAATATTAGATTAAACTTTCAAATATCAATGTTTATGACAGATACATTAAAATTTTAACTTTTTGAAATATTATAGTAAATTAATGCCATATCATTTTATACACATATATTATATATTATATACCATATATATCGTATATGTGTGTATGTGTGTGTGTGTGTGTATGTTGTATATATTTTGAATTTAATAATATAGAGGTATATGGAATAATATTATATGTTCCCATTATTATCAATTATTATATTGTATGTATGAATATTCATATGTTTTTATGCGTATTATCTACATCATCATTATATACACATGAATATATATATATAATATATATAGTTAGTTTATGAATATTATAATCATTTATAATAGACATAAGTTCACACAATAAACTATTATAAATTTTACAAACATATTAATTAATAAGATTTTCAATTTAACTTTATAACTATTGTATATATAATATTATAATATATTGCATATATATATATATTTGTATATAGCACTGTACATAAGGGTTTCTATATTATAGATAGAAAAAAAATTAAAGTTTTATCTACTATAACTTTCTCGAATACTATATATAATAATCTGTATCTGCCTTTATATATTGTATATATCGCTTCAGAAAAGTTATACAATAACTTTAAAAGTGTGTGTAAACAAATGAGTGTGAAACTCTCTATATACAATATTTGAATATATCAGTGAAGCAATAATTATCCAAATCAATTTTAATTTATGCAACAACAACAAAAAAAAAAAAAAATAATTATATACTTTAAAAAAAAATTAACTATATTACACTCTATATGAAAAAATATTGACAAATCCATTAAAGTATGAAATGAACTAAAAAAAATATATATATGAAAATTCACTTAAAAAATTTGTTATTTACTCAAAAGTTTTTATAAATATACTAAAAGTATGTATGAAAGTTTTAATTTGTTGTGAAAACTGTGGTTGAAATAATTTCTGTTAAGTTTTGGTTATACATATAATTGGACACAGAGTATATATATCGAGAGAAAAATAAATAATTAAAGTACATGAACTTTATACGGAAACACCACTTCGTGATACATGATTTTATTATATACAGCATAAGTGCAATTAATAAATATTTACTTTTTTCAATTTGCAATCTTTTTTTTTTTCTTTGCTATACAGTAAAATATTCTTCTAATAACATGTAGAAATAAAAGAAAATCGTTTCCTTAATATATATATTATAATTCATTAGTACATTTTTATATTTTAACTTTTAATATTCTCCATACATGCAATTACATATTTATGGTTACTAATGATATTATATGTATAAGGTGTTCCCTGCTATATATGGATAAAAGTTTGACTACTATAAGCATATATGATTTTACTTTTCGGATGGTGCAATTAAATTAATTTGTAATTATTCTATTGATCGCTTGCAGATGTTTTACATTTATATTTATCCAATTTGGATCCTCTTCTATATTTAATATATTTATTAACGTTTTTAACTGCACACCTTTTTGCTGACGATGATCAGATTTATCGTGAATTTTAATTTTCCTTATAATTTTTGTATTATAGATACGTTTCTTTTGGTTAAATGACCATATATAGGAATTTTCTTAATTCTATTTTCAACTGTCCCTTATTATTATGAATGCAGGTGCTTGTTATTCATGTTTTTCTTAACTTAATATAATTATAAGTCAGTTTACTTTTAACTCTTACTTACTACTCCCACTCTCTAGTTCCACGTTAGTGTTTCGAAATCACTTTTATAATCTTTGTTTTTCGTTTTACGTATATCGTTATTAATTTGGAAATTGAGTTATGAATCCGCTATAAATATAATACAATATATTTGTGGTTAATTTATTAGATTGTATAAAAATTTATTAAAAGACATTATATCAATTATTCAACATAAATAAATAATTAAATATTTTGAGTTAGCACACATTTAATAAAATAGAAATAGAAACTATAAATGTATTTAATGAATGACATATTATTATATTGAAGATATATAATTAAAAAAAATATTAATTATTATTAATTAATTATTAATTTCAATTATAAATTAATACATAACATATATTTGTTTGCGTCTTTTATTGTGAGTGATAATTTACTCATTGATATGATTTTTTTTAAAAACATGTACAATACATTTTAATTAAATCTTTAATAATAATAATAATAATTATTTATTATCTCTTGTTACAGGTTATATAATGATTGTTTTTATTTTATCAACAACAACAGATAAAAGAAAATAAAAAACAACAAACAAATAACTGACAACAATACAATAAGATTACAACATCAAACGCCATAATAATATAATACAGTACACGCACCATATAAATTTTTGTTATTATTATACTATTATTATTATTATTATTATTATTATGGTTGTTATTATAATTAGTATTTTTTTATTATTATTATTTTTTGATAATACAATTTAATATTGAACAAATATAACAAAATAATATTAATATATGTCCATAAATTACACATTTATAATTTACATATATAATATTTGATTAAAATATATAGTGTTTTAAAAAATATATACAACATACATATAGTCGTCAGCAGCAATAAATATTTATATGTGTATAAATAAATTATTAGTTGTAGTTATACATGGCAAGAATAACAATGTATGTGATTAAAGGTGCCTCATGTAGGCCCATAAAAATTAATAGTACCGGCTAACAGTGTTAGTGTGTAGTGTATTAATGAATAATATAATTATAAAAAAAAATTTAATTAATTTAATTTGTGTGTGTGTGTGTGTGTGTGTGTGTTTAAATATTTATATGTTTATATGTACCTATATAAAATTAATTAATATTTGTGAAATTGTGGCATTCGTCAGCGGTGCCAAAGGTGCCACCTTCGTTTCGAAGGAGGCCCTTTAGAGACACTAGGCTGCCATTTGCAGGCGATGCACCGACGTGCGGATCGACGGTAAGTCAAATATTAATTTTTTTATTATATAAATATTATTATAGATTTTAATTGTATATATTGTACAATATATAATTATATATACTGAACCTTGTTGCAAAGTCTAATTTAACATAAAATGACATAAATATATTTTATTTTACTTTTTTTTTTATAATATGTATACCGTACCGCATGCAATATTAAGCTATTGTTAAAAAAAAGTAAAGAATAAACATTGCTCTATACGTACGAAAAACAGAGAAAATCTACAAAATAGATTTTATAATTAAATATAAGTTTAAAAATAATATTTAGTTTTTATTATTTAATATTAAATTTGTCTATTCCTTTATTTTTTATTTATTTCTCTATATATATATATTTTATAACATATCCGATGAAACTGGAACAATCCAAAACAGTAAACATAAAAATAAATAAAAAATAAAGCAATATCTCATCATGAGAGGTATTTTCTAGAAACATATACATGTAATACGATCGTTTATCATCCTTTGGATTGTTTGTATGTTTTTTTATTTTAATATTTTTTATCTTTTTTTTTTTTTTTCGCTATCACTGGGCGAATGCATACTATCTATCATATTCATGTACAGGTTTTTAGTATCATATTCTATATGGCTCAGCACAATATAATATTTCTTGTTGCTTCTCCACCAGTAGTAGTTTTTTTTTTTATATTCTTTGCTGTTTACTTTTGTAAATATAACTTTTATTTATGCTATATATATATTTATACCATATATAAGATATGCGATAATGCGGTATATTCTATATATATATATTATAATGCATAACGAGAACGAGGTAGAAATCAAATAATAGTTTTTATACTGTTTTTCCAACTATAACATTACTTGGTTGTATTTTATATATATATATATATAAATATCATCACAACAATGCAATGAGTTACATACTCTGCAATTTATAAAAATGATGATTTTACATTATGACAGTATTAATAAAAATGTAAAAAAAAAAAATAAAAAAAATCAAGTACAATAATAAATTCCATTATATTTAATGTAATCTAATAATGTATGAGTAATTTTTTTCAAATTATGTTAGTAATGAATTATATTTATATATATTTTATTTGTTATACATTTTATTTGATTAATAAGATGTATTTTCATATAATATAATGATTTTCTGTGTTGAATGCAAATGACAGTAAACTAATATTTGACATAAAATATATTTTCATGTATATTTATGCTTTTTTATATATATATATATATATATATATATTTCTTGATATGGTATATATATATTATGTAATAACCTCCAACTGTGAGATGATTTGAAAGAATTTTGTAAATATATGTTTTATGACGGTATTACATACCGTATATACCATATATTAGTTATACAAAAGTTTATATAATATATGGTATATAGAACATAAAGTGAAACAATGTGAAATGGAAAAATTGAAATAAATTATATTGTATATATATAACCAAATGTATATAACCAAAAACCCAAAAAATTATTTTTACTTCATTTCATACAAATATTTTCTCAATCATTTATATATAGTTTTGTTTGGTTTATTATATTGTGTGTATATATATATATATGTATTTTATATAAATATATAATTATATAGGTCTATATATGCGGTGGTACTATATAAATAAATATCTTTACAAATTTATAAAGATCGTTAGCATTTTTTATTGATGCGGTACATTGGTTTTATTTATTCAATATAAATATTTGAATTTGATTTTTTTTTTTTTTTTGTGTATACATATATACCATTGTCCCGGACAAAGGACACAATTTATTTATTTAAAACATTCGAAATTATTCCAATTTTGCTATTTATGTAAAAAATTTAAAGAAATTTATAGTATTTATATATTACATGTACATAGTTTATATATAGTGAAGAATATAGAGTAAAAATTGTTTAAAGAATACATTTAATTAATTACAATATATATTGTTTTGGTTATGCACAATGCCACTACACTTTAGACCTTATCACTTATCAAACGATTATGTTTAAAATTTAATTAATCATTAATATATGAAAATATTTAGTTCCTGTATGGAAATGGGAAGGGTTCAGTGAAATGTAATTTTTTAAAAACAGTTTTGACATATTTATTTTAAAATCTTTCCGATAAAACTATATAACCAAAACGTTTAACATAACATATATGGAATGATTGCAAGATAATCCATACTATAATATATATATTATACACAATTATTGCTCTATAACAAAAGTTGAATTGACAAAATAAAGTAACTTTTCCATGTATATTGGATAAATAATACTAAATAATTCAATATGTATGTATAGTGTAAGTAATGTTAATGAGAATTAATTTTCAATATTTTTTCTATCAAACAACAAATTCAATTATAAATATATTTTTTATTACAAAAATTTATCGCTATATTGATAATTTTAATATAAATATATACAAATTATATGAATGTGACATATGCTGCATATAATTTTTATATTGTATATGTATGTTTATATATAGCGATTACACAGGTATTTATTTACCATATATATGGTATATATATTAATTAATTATTTAAAAATGCAATTTGTGAAATCACTACAACATATAATTCAATCAATAATTTAATTTACATAAATTAACATATATTAAAGAATGATTTATGTAACAATTTATTGATTTATTTTTTCAATTATAAAATCTATATATAAAGAATATTTGTATATGTGTGTGTATACGCACACAAATAGTCTCGCTGCGGGTATTTTTATTTTTTTTTTTTGTTGTTGTTGTTGTTACCAACGAGACGAAAATATTATATTTGTGTAGTATTTTAGTATAAAAATTATTATATGAAAAAATTCATTGATGCGTGTATAAATTTCAACAAACAAAGATTTTTTTCTTTTTCTTTAAATTACCCTCATTTTTTTTTTGTGTCTTTTTGCATCTTTTTGTAAAATATAAAGAAAATTGATAAAATAATTTCTTATATAATATTAGAATATATATTAACAATTTTGTTAGTTATTTTATTTTTGACGATTTATTAAATGTATGTATTTCAGTTGATAATATAATTGCGATCAATTTTATTAAAGTAAATTATTAACAATGGAAAATACTCGTAATTTGATAACAATTTATTTATAAATTAAATGAAATTTATACAAATTTCTACTGTTTTAATGATGTTGTAGTTTTTTATAATATTACTCTGCAGAAGAACAACAAAATATATTATCAATAGTCAAAAATAATTACCAAAAGTATTTCTGAATAATTTTGAAAAACATAAAAACTGAAAAAATGTATATAACAATGTAACCCTAATTTACTGTATTTTAGTAAAGGAAAGGAAAGGATATGTATATTATTATATACTTTCCTCCTATCACAAAACTGTATCTTTAAAGCAACATCCAATTTCCATTTTACTCTATATACATTATATAATTTAATATATACAGGATTCGTATATGTATGTACAAGGACATATATGTAAAAAAAAATTTTTATCTTAAATATAGTATATTTGACATACAATCAACACTTTACAACAATACATACATAACACACCTATACATATATGTTATGTATTATATAATAAATATAAAATAATAATAATAATATTAATATCAATTGATAATGACTTGGTATATATTGTTTTGTTAACATAAA
The DNA here is from genome assembly GCA_910594885.2 of Bibio marci. Classification (NCBI taxonomy): domain Eukaryota; kingdom Metazoa; phylum Arthropoda; class Insecta; order Diptera; family Bibionidae; genus Bibio; species Bibio marci. The sequence goes on along the minus strand of OU343116.1, from coordinate 46,311,483 downwards.
AAGTATATTATCTGTCTAATATTATTTCTCTATATAATATGGTATATTGTATACATGTGTAATATATGTGTAAGAATCAATAACAAAGAAAATGTATAATAAAATAATATACTCTGTACACAAATACGAGCATGTGTGTTCACATTTTCAAGTTTTCAACAATAATCCATCAATTTCAAAAATGTGAAAACAATAAAAATTTTAAGTTCATTCAACATTCATTTCATATATTTTTCCATGATGTATATAAGTGAAACCCATATAGATATTATATTGTACATATAAATAATGATATTATCATTTTATGGGTATATATTAATGTATATATGCTTTATATATATATATATGCTATATCATATCACATATAAAAAAGACAATATACAGATCATTTTATGGTAACAGTATATAACCCTAATTATTATCTTTGTATTTATATAATATGTATCTTTTTTGTTTTTTTTTTTTTCATATCACTCACAATTTCACAGATACGCAAACAATACAAAATTATCTGCAATATGTATATATATCTATACTACATTGCTATACATATATGTCTGTTAGTAATATATCTAATATTTTCAAAATATAATTATTGTATAGATATCTATATACAAATATTTTATTATGTACATGTAATAATGTGAGTTATATGAATTTGTGTATGTATATATTTTTATTATATATTGTCAAAATAAATTCTGAAGTTTTTGGAAAAAGGCAAAAAAAAAAAAAAGCATATCAATTTTAATTTGATGTATCGAATATAAAATATATATTCAAATATAATATTTATTATATAACCTTTATTTATATATATATATTATATATTAATACACATACCTTCTGTAATAGAAATAACCGGAATGATTTTTTAATATATGTAGATGTGGTTACTCATCTATTGAGTGCTGATTAATTTAAGTATTGTGAATAGAACTTAACACATGGTCAAAGTTTTATGAAATGTATTTCAGTGGAAACAAAAATACAATGCCTTAAGTAAAATTAGTTTTATCATCATTTCATTTCATTATTTTCTATTCCGTAAACTTTATTTGTGTTGATGATTGAAATCATAACTTGAAGACATTGAAGACAGTTATTGACGGTCGCCGCCATATTCAACAATAACATTTCTATCCATATATACCCGTTATTTTTCGGACAGAGAGTGTGGTGTAAGGTGCAATAAATGTAAGTGATGATAACCAATTGTAATTGTTTGTATAATATAATGTATTATTGAATATACGCAAATAAAAATGAAAAGAATATTTAGAAAATAAGGAAATAATACGAAAGGGATACAAAATGGTATCGCAAAATATTGTAATTATATATACATCAATATCATATTCATATACCATGTATCGTATGTAATGTAATTTTGAATATACACATTTGTTACATTGACTCTTATTCAAAAATATTAACACAATTTTTTGTTTTGTTGATGGAGAGATGTTAACGCCTTAGTACATTTTACTAATTATACGAAAAACCAAAAGATTTAAAAAATGAATTTAATTTCTTTTTAATTATTTTATTATAATATTTAAATTGATTATTAAAACAGTACTGTTTTTCTTTAACAAATGTGGTTGATTTTTCTTTATTTCTCTGTTCAAACGTTCTATAATAATGAGGAATAATATGCACCACCGTTTATTATTTTATTTATTTAACAAAAGACGGTTGCCATTATTTTACCGACTCATAGAACTTCTTTTTACATTTTTGGTACAAAATTCATCAAGTTTCGCCCATTGTTTCGATTGTTTTTTTGCATTTGTCTATGTCTAGTGATGAATATGTATGAATGAAACGTTAAATGTAGTCGTATATATAAAGAATGGTGGATGTGAAAAATAATATCGATCAACAGTGATATAGATAACAGTGTTAATTATTTTACTATAAAAATAAATGTATGTAATCTAATTCTTTTATCAAAAAAATAAAAAAAATTCTTATGTTAAAAATTAACTTTGTGCATAACATTTTATTCACAGCACTTTTTGAAATTAAGTTTTTAATTCATTAATAATACAGATGCTCTAACAAAAGGATATACGCGCCATATCTTATTTAAATTACTTTTATTCCATTTCCATTCTATATAGATATAGATATAAATAGTTTTTGTATTAAAACTTAAATTGTTCATGAAATATATAATCACATAATCGTGTGTATATATAGTTAAAAATTAATCCAAAATACAAAAAAAATTATAAGAATATATAGAAAAACTTTTACACTACCATCTTTGCACATTTATGCACATACACGACTTATATACCAATTGTATATATATAACATAAAGGTTTTCTGCAAAATTTTATGAAATATATACGAATATTTTGTAATCTTATGTATATATGTATATGGAGGATGAAGACATGTATGCAAGATATATATATATATATATATATTGTATAAAAAATCTCTGTGATCATTATCACAAAGTTTTTACATGTAATAATATAAAAAATTATATATATAAGATTTAATGAAAGAAAAAATTGAAAATGTTGTAATTCCTTTTATTTGCCAAATAGAAAAATATGTATATATGCTTTTCTTATTATATAAACTATCAGATTTAATTTACATATATAGATTTAACATTGTATAATATATTTTCAATTACTATTATATATATATAGCCGCATATATATAAAAAAAACATATATATATATATATATATAATGAATTTGAAAATTATGTATTAAATGTACATATAATAAAAGTTTACTCACTTCCAAAGTTTTAGAAAAACAAAAAAATTCATATAAGAAAATAAAATGACATAAATAACATTTCGTATTTAAATATACACGTAGCTATATATATATATAACATAGTATTTTGTAAAATAGTTTTAATCTGATTTTACTATAATATGAGTTTGTTATAAATTACCGAAAATCTCTGGTCCATATATTTAACGTATATGGGAATATAGAAATACTTTTAGATAAAATATATAAATACCATATATAAAGTTTACCACAAAATGTGGTATAAACTATTTTATCTGTTAAATTGTGGTCAACAAAATACATTCGAATTTATTATCTATGTAATAAATAAAATAAAAGGCGAATGATGGGCTATAGATATATAAAATATATATACAATACAAAATACAATATATAAAAGTAACACTAAACCATAAATTGTGTATATATACGAAACGCCGTTTGACTTTTAATATTGTATATAAAATATAAAAAAAATAAATACATTTTACATGTAACGTATACTCTCGTACGTGGTGTATACAAATACAATATTCTATATTTTATATATTCTAAAATAGTATATAAATAAAAGTTCTAAGGGGTTTACAATTTTATGATATTGATTCATTAATTTTTCATTATATTTACCAGTATAGTAGTATATATATATGTGTTGCAGTTCAACAATTCATCTATTGAATGTACAAAACAAACATAATATATATATTCAATTGTACAAATTTTGTATTCATGATAAAAATATTAACAATTAAAATAACTTTATTTTAGTTTGAATAACACAAATGCATACGCACAATAAAAATTTTAAATCTTTTAAAAAACCATTTTATCATTATTAATGAAATTGTATAATAAAAAAATGATTAAATTACTCTTTTATTATATATATACACATTAAAGTTTCGTTATATTTATAGAATTTTCAAAAATACATATATAAATATATAAAAAATTTACCTTCTATATCGAATTTAATAGATAAAATATATTTGCATAGATTTGCAATTAATGTGCAAACTGAAACATTTATGTGTGGATAGTATTGTCCATTAATTTAATTATTCTTCAATTATATTAATTGTTTTATTTATTTTGATTTTTTAATTCCCACATACATATATTTTTGTATTTAGTTTTGTTTACATAACATTTAATATTCAATATACATGAAATATTTTCTTTTCCATCATCAATAATTAACATAAAACATTTGAAAAATAAATATCGCAAATTTGCACAATATATTATATCAATAATAATTTAATTTAATTATTTAATTGAATGCAATGTTATAACAAAATATAGATTAAAACTTAATAAAGTATAATTATAAAAAAATTAATGTTGCTATATATTATATTTGTTGAAAAATGAATGAAATGCTAATGGGGTGTACAAAAAAGGACATAAAAATTTAAAGTATACAAAAATATCCTATATATTTTATATTTCATTAAATTTTAATAAGCAAAATAATGCGATTTTATGTTTTTACATTAATTACATTTATTATTTAGAAAATAAGTATATACTCGGTATATAAATAAATTATTGTGTTGGCTTTGAGCCGCCGTCACCGCAATGGCAATCCCTTTTCCTTTGATGGATATCCATCATTTTCCAATAATTTATATATTATTGAAAGATAATAATTTCAATACCAAATCAGATGAGAAATATCATTGAAATTTAATAAGTAAGTCACCCAATTTAGTTATCTTGGTATACATAATTCCTGCGATTGTAAATTATGGAGGAATTTATTTCCATTTCAACTCCACAAATTGGAGTACCAAATTTTGGCAGATTAGAGGAAAACTATAATCTCTGACTAGTTACTATCAATTTTTCTGAAACTTTGTAATGAAATTTATTTAAAATTTAAGAAATAAAGAAAGATAAAAGAATTCAAATAATCTCATATTATTTGAGAAATTATCAGCAAAGTTTTTGTATAAGTAACAACAAATAAAACCATGAAAAATATTTTTTCTATTTTGTTAAAATCTATAACAACATGTGTTATAATCACCGCATGTACTATTGGTATTCAAATTGTGTATTAAAGACCTATAAAAACTTTATTTATATTTACACCTAAATCCAAATTAAGTTCCTTACCATATAATTTGCCATTGTTTATTGTTATTATTTTTTTTTTTCCCCCCATTAATATAATCAATTTAATAATTTTTCTATAATTACTCTTTTCTGAAATATACACGCAATAATATGTTATCCACATTTTTTGTTGTTTAATTTTTCGAATTTGTTTCACAAAAGTTTTTGCAATAAAGTTAATCATTAAATTTATTAAAAATTATTAAGAAAATGTTTCGTTTACAAAAGTCTAGTAGTACGACTGCAACGCATTACGGTTAAATCGTAATAGTAATTGTTTGTGATATATAAGCCAAATTTTTTGTTGTTTAATTTTTCGAATTTGTTTCACAAAAGTTTTTGCAATAAAGTTAATCATTAAATTTATTAAAAATTATTAAGAAAATGTTTCGTTTACAAAAGTCTAGTAGTACGACTGCAACGCATTACGGTTAAATCGTAATAGTAATTGTTTGTCATCATCAACATGACAGTGCAGTATTTAAAAAAATATTAATTGTTTTTTTATGGAATGAAATTGATGTGAAATCGATATTGTTAATTTTTTTTTTCTTCAACAAAATTGCGTCTACAACATTGACAAAACATTAAATTACCGATTTATTGTAAATGTTGTATTGCATTATTTCAAAAAATGATAACATCGCAATTGGCCGTTTATATATAAGATCATTCGATTTACGGCCTATCTGTTTGGTATTAAATGTTATTAAAAATTACGACTGCCCGAATGGAATGTTTGCAAACGTATATTGTCGTCGTGTTGGATATTTAATAATTGATGAAATCTTCATGTGGCATGTTTGGCAGAGGAAACAATTTCGATTATATAGTGAAGTTTTATTAAAATAAATAAAAACGACACATATAGACGCGTTTCTTTTGGATAACCTATAGTATATATTACATATATATACTACACTTTTATGTTTATTTATCAAAGATTTGTTGAGTGTTGTACATTTAATTAGTTTTAAAATGATATAAAGCAGCTGTATATATGTATATTGTCGTTGACCCAAAAAAAAAAAAAAAAATTCAACAATACCATAAAAATATTTTCTCATATATGTAATAATATTTGTTTTTTTTAATATACTACAATAGAAATACTATACATACTTTAATATATTGTGTCCTTGTTCGAAGCAATTAATAATAATGAACATAAAATAGAAATTTATAAGATATATATGTTATTATAATAATTTATTAATTACAAATATATATATATATATATATATATAGTACAAGTACTTTTCACGTTTGCACATATAATTATTAATATCGCATATATAATATAATGAATGGCATAACTAAAATAAATTAAAAACTTATTGTGAATAATTTACAAATAAAAAATGTATATAATACATATGATGAAATAATTAGCAATAGATTCACAGACATCTTGACTTATATTATATTTGTGTGTGATTATAATTATGTGATTATTTATTCTCTTATAATATCCTTATATCCATTTTTGTGCAATACATATTGCATGTGAATAAAAATAAAATGTATAAAATTTTAAAGTTTGCAATATTATTTTGATTGGTGTATTTTAAAATAATAGTTACAATTAAATATATAGAAAATAATATAAAAGTATAATTATTGAGAATAGTGTGAAAATCTATATATATGGTATAAATAAACATACGATCAACGATGTCTGTTAAATGTCCTTTTTTTTCCTTTTTTTATTGCTCGTATATATTCGTTCGTTTATATTTTCTTATATATATATACCATATTTAATATATACAATCATTACATTATCCATTTATAGATGATAAATTATATGAGCGTATAAACTCATAAATATTCCATTTATATATAGTGCTTTAAAATCTCTAGCTTTTTTTTCTGTCTTACATATCCTTTTTTTTTTAAATACAATATATTGAGAATATTTTTTTTTTAAATCCATATCATTATTACAGAGGCACCAGCATTTTCTCTTTAAGTTTTTTTATTTTTACATCATATCTTTTAGTATACATACATACGTTCTACCGACACACAGACAACCATTACTCTATCTATAAATAGAATATAAAATTGTATATGGATCTCCTCAACCACGCCCTTTGAAATATATTCCGACTTTTAGCTTTTTTATTATTTTTATATATTTTAGTATATATATTGTATATTCCATATTATATATATTTATTTAGTTATACGTTTTTCAAAAATATATGTCATCTATTCATATATATTATAATATATAGATAGATAGAGAGTTGTTTAAATAGTATACTATAGAGATGTAATTTAAAAAGGAATTTCATCGTTTCATTTTCATTTATAATATACGACGCAATACATATATAGTTAATTGTACGTTTTAATTTTTTTTTTCCTTTTTAAGCTTTATTTTTTTACCATTTGTAAATTCAATTAATTTAAGGATAAAATAATGTTATTTATCATTTTTATTTATTTTTGTTTTTGTTTCTCTTTAAGTACGCATATACAAAAAGTTGTGCGATAGATTTTGATAAGTAAATAAATCAGATTTTTATAAAAAAGCTTTGTTTATAAACATCATTTGTATAAATAAACACGACACACACATTGATTTATATTTTGATTATAATGTATACAAATGTTTAAAATAAAATGAAATTTTTACTTTTTATTTAATTTTTTTGGGCAATTTATTTTCAAAATATTATTATACAATTATTAATTTTTGTTACTTACATAAATATATAAAAAAACAAAAAAATGTGTTATTCCCCTTATATTCATATTTGGTACCTTATGCTTGAATAAGCTTTTGCACTTAATATATAACTAGAAGATACTATATATATATATATTTGTTTGTTATTTCATAATTATATTATTGAAAATATGGTTTTGTGTATGTCAAATAAAACAGCATACATGGAAAAGTTTCGTTTAGAAAACTGTAGCAACGCAAAGTTATTGATTGCTCTTAGAAAATTATTTATTGTAAGCATACTCTGAAAAAATATGTATTTATTGCAATCAATGTTTTTAAAAATTACCAGAACCACAGTTTTAATTAACCAATTATCCGAGATGCATAAAACATTTAACCAAAAATTGTATTTTAACTTTTAACCATATTGTATTAACATAATTATGTTAAATTAATTTATTGATATATTTTAAAAATGACTAAAACTATAAAAATATTATATAGAAAATAATTATCATAATAAATTTTAATATTTTTTTTTAAGATAAACTAGATGCTCTACTTTAAAAAAAAAAAAAATGAAACAATACAGACAATTTTTTATGTTGATTTTTTTTTTTTTTTATGATTTTTATTAACGGATGCAAATTGCATATATACAAACTTTTAATTAGACAATGAAAAATGTATAATATTTATATATATTTTTAGACAAAAATTTTTGGCAAAGCTTTCTTTCTATTTAATACACATTTTATTTTATTTAAATAAAAGAAATTTTTTGTGACCATGATTTTTTTTTTTTTAAAATGTGTATTTGCATTTATAATATTTGCATATATAAATTTAATGTTATCATATATATATATATATATATATGAATATTGTTGTATTATTTGTGTCACCAAATAAATTTTTACATTACGTATTATTGTCATTTTGTTTATGTTTTAATAATATCATAAATATATATGCAGCAGCAGACATTTTTATATTTGTATATGTACAAAACAGACATGTATAAATAAAAATAAATATATATGACACAAAGAATAAATAAATAAATAATAAACATGTCTTAACAGTTTGTTTTTTATATGTAGTTAGGTGTGTATATAAAATATGTGTAATAAATAAATAATATATTATATAATTTTATGCAAATATAAATTTTCTTAGAAATTTTCTACTGTTTTTTTTCATATTTATTTATTTTTGTTTACATATATTTTTTGTTCACAACTTTATAGACAAAAATTTAAGTCGAAACACATTCATATTACAATATCACACATATAGAACAAGTTTAGCTGTAGACATATATAAATAAAATGTGTATACACACTGAATTAACTCTAAAATTACTTTAAACTATTGAGAATTTCACGACAGCCGTAAATTATATCCAAATTAAATATAGAAGCATTTTCTTTCTATTAAACTTGACCCAATATATAATAATATATGTTACAAATAAAACTAAATTAAACTATTTTATATCCATATTTTAAAGAGAAATTACATACTTAGAAGACCCTACACATTTCCTTTAAATCTGACTGTTATTCGGATCCTTGTAATAATTGTATTGCATATAACCAGCATGCTAATTCTGTATTCAATTAAAAATATTAAAATTATTTGTATAACATAAAACGATATTATTAATGAAAGTGATATCAGTAATGATTTAATAATTAATTATATTATGTCTCGTGTAAGAGCAGCTTTATATCATATATATATATATATATATACGTAAAGCTCGCTATAGTACAAATCCCTATATATGTATTTATTATATATATTCAATTATTATAATTATAATTATTGTTATTATATTATAATTATTAGACACACCCATAACCTTTCAATATTTATTTTGTATATTTAATATACCATCATATACTACACATATATGTTATACTAATATCGCTATAATGTGTGATTAATTTTAAATAAGTTAATTTATATCTATAATCTGCCGTATAATACTAGAAATGAAAATGAAATATTTAATTATTTAATTCACATACGTTTATTATTATTATTATACAATATATAATAGATAATTTTGGATTGCATGTTTGCACTTAATCTTTACATAAATAATTAATGTTTTTAAATGTATATAATATTGTATATAAATATATATTTCTAAACATGTATGTTGTATGTTTTTGTATATAATAATAATATATATATGTAAGAGTTTATTATGCACATATTTTATATAATAAATATTTTATATTATTTATGTCCTAATTACACTTTGCATAACTTATAAAGAATATATGTATGTGTATGGGTATAGTATAAGCTGGGGTCTTTATTATTCACCATATAACTATATGTTTTTATATACAATATAATATATACTGAGTTTCAAATGGATAAATAAATATAATACAAATAATCATCATTTAATATATAATAATACTATAATGGATCTTCATAAAGAATATTATAATGCATTTTAATAAACATATAACTTGTTGCACTTTTACATGACTCTATATACAATAATATAGATACAAGTATTGTATCTATCTATCTTTAATTTATATAAATTTTCATAACAATTAGATCTTATGGAAAGTTTTATTATATAGTGACAGTATATTCACTATATATATATATATAATATATAATATACCTTATGTTTGTATGTTTTTAGTTTATTTCTAAGTTGAAAGATGTTATGAAAGTTTTATAGTATTTAATATTATGATTTATTTATATAACAAAATATATACATTCCATTTGTAAATGTAAAGGTAAATATATAAAATATATAGAGGGATAAAAATCATTATAATTAAGTTTAAAACTATATGTGTATATTAATGAAGGATATATATTCCGTTCAGGGTTTAAATATAAATTGTAAATATTAAATATGAAGTGTAGTATATAATAGGTAAATCGTCATATTTTTAGGTATATTGTACACGTAACCATTTCTCATAAATTGATAATTTATTATAACAAAAAAAAATATCTGTATATATAGAATTTATAATAGAAATATTCGTATCTATTTTATTAAATCTATATATGTTTTATATATATTCGTAGCGGGGTACATAACATATATATACTATTTGAAGAAAATAAAAAATTATATATAAAATATCATCCCAAATATTCATCCACCACAGAGCACCATAAAATATTACCAAAAAAAAATAAAAAAAAAATACATATATTTAAATTTTAAAACAAAACGTAAACAATTTTTCATATCTACTTTTTTTGATCATTGTGTGAATTTAACCCTTATTCTGCAATACGTAATATATATATATATACAATTTTAATCAACAATTTTTGTTTTAATATTGTTTGCAGATTATGAAAAAGGACTACATACGTTTAGATGTGAGGTACAAAATATTAAAAATTGTAAAAATTTATAAAACAAATAATTATGTAATCGGTAATTTCATAATTTTTAAGCAAAAATAATCAAAGTTTTTATGTATAACGTCGTATAGGATAAGGGTTAAAATCAAAATATAATATATATATATATATATATATGTGTATATAGTAAACGGCTTACCTATGTATATGCATAAATAAACATATACCTATATATAGATTTTATGTAAAAGATAACACTTTTAAGTCTTTTAACATGTAATAATGAATTACATCTCATTAGCCATATCTTTGTTCATGTCATTTTATATAAAATCTATTTATACCTATGGTATGTATATCTACAATATATATATTTATATTGCTTTATATGCTTTTCCACTCTCTATCTATATATATATATATATATATATATATATGTATTTATATATACAGATATATGGTAGTTACATGTTCATCTTCTCATATATATACTTTAATTTATAAACTCGGCATGTCTCCAAATCATATATAATACACATGTATATATATGTACGATGTAAATGTTTGTTACTGAAGAAATTGTAAAGAACATGTTATATATATATATATATAGTACATACATTTAAGAACATATAATGTAAAGCAAGGACAACATATACCGCACCTATATATATATGAATATAGGATATCTTTTCGTTTAAGGAAAGCATGCAATTTATATATATATATACACTACATATAATTTTGTTTATATGAATAAAAACAGAATAATATGTAAGATGTGTGTGAATACATAAAATTAAATATTTCAAAAGGATTTCTCATGTATTTCTATACATGAGTTTATATAATCGCATATATATATTTTTTTTACTATATATAAAATTGTAGTCAGTGTAAATTTCTTTTTTGTTTTACTTTGTTTTTTTTTTTATAGAATTTATATAATATTATATAACATCGTTTTTGTAGTCATCGCATATCGTCATCATTATCATTTTTTTTATCTTCGACATTGTGTATAAATGACTTTTTTGTATGAAATATAAATATTAGTCTTTATATAATATTATATAAAATATAATGTTCGCTGCGATTATTATTATTATTATTATTATATATTTATTTTTATAGTATAAAATTTAGTAGCTATACAAATATATGTTTTATCAAGTTGATTTTTTAAATATTTTGTATATACAATAATATGTACGGTGTGTGTATATAACGCACATTATCATATAGAGGGAAATAACGACGGACACATAGTAAAAATATTGAAATTCTTATAGCAAAAAACTTGTTCAATTTTGTTTCATTGATAACAAATATGTATTATATTATACTTTAAAATTTATATTGTTCTTTTTCTTTAATTTTATATATAAATTAATATTTTATATCAACGTTTATGCACAGACTGATTTTTATATATAAACTCCTTTATTATACTGCTGTTGTGGCGACATTTTTCACAGTATTGACATACTCTGTCAAATATATCATTTTTAACTATCGTATAAATGTTTGTAATATAACAATCAAATCATACTCTATCTATATTCATGCATGTACAAATTTTCTACAACATAAGGTATGCACAGACACACACTCACACTTACTTGATGTACAATGTATATTATTAAAAAAAAAATAGTAAATAAATAAATAAATAAATAAAATATAATAATAATAATAATAATAATAATAATAATAATAAATAAATAAATATGTTATTTTATATTTTTATGTAAATAAATGCCTTAAATATTTGTAAAAAGATTTCTTTTTTTTTTCATATTCATATTATTTACAATAACAAAATATATACATAAGAAAAAGAATTCAAACAAAAATAAAGTTACATAATTTTCTTCGTTTCCTTTTTAAAATCCGTAGTACATAAGATAAAAGAAAAGTTTTTACAATAAAATTTACTTTATACATAACATTTCATATAATATAATATGTATGTATCTATATGGATGTGTGTGTGTGTGTGTGTGTGTATATTCACATCAGGATACGCGAATATATAATATTATAAATATAATTTGTTCATTATTATATTCACTTTTGTTTGTGAATTGTTATTTTATTTTTAACAAATGTTGTATGTATTTATATGGATGGGATTTATAATATATATTTTTGGAATTTGATTCATTTTATTCCTTTTATTTTTATTTATTTATATATAAAAATTTTATTCCGTCACTTTATTGACTATAAATGCTGTGCCGAATATGGCATTATAGTATTTTCAAGGTCATTTTAATATAACTAGATTTTTATTTAATTCATCAAAACACATTCCTGATTCTCTATATATTTGGTCTCAATTATATTTACTTTGTCCATATATGATAGATCAACCACAGCGGCAAATTCAATCTTTTACAAAGTATAGTTGTAAAAACATGTCATGTATATAACTACAATATATATATATATGTTCCTTATATACTATATAATAATATATAAACAAATATTTTAATATTATGATGTTACGTATATATATATATAAATATAACGTTATATATATATATATATAGTTTGAGGTTAAAAGTGCTTATTTAAACTTATATGTGAAATGTCAAGGTCACTATGTCCAATTATCCCGCACTTATTTTTGTGTCCTTATATATACCATATATGTATATTTAAAAATATCTATATGTAAATTATTATTATTAGAAGAACTATAAAATCCTATAAATTTTCACATGACTAAACATTTTATGGAAGTAATTATTTATATAAGCATATATTTTGTTATATATATATATATATATATATATATATATATATATTATGTTTAAAAGAATATATGTCTATTCTATACATTTTTAGTATATATATGTAACAATACCGATACTTATCTTATATATAATGTATATCCACTTATTTATATATATATATCTTATTTATAATATGTAGTTCATGTATACTTTTATAATTGGTTCTAATAGTATAGTATATATTATTAATATTGTTGTAATTGTCATTCCTATTGAATATTATCAGTGTATCATATATGTTTTTATATAATATGTATACTAATGATTTCATCTCTTCATCTTATTTAATTATACCTATGGTATACGGTAATGGGTTGTGTGAATTAAGAGTCATTTTATATAAATAGTATATTGGTAAATTTTTTTTCTCTTTTAAATATACAAATATATATATATATATAAATATATATTTCAGATATCCTATTAAAAATATACAAATATGTATACATGTACATGTATTACATAATTTGAATTAACAATAAAAGCATATATATATATAATAATTTATTCTTATATAATTATCAGGAAGTACTATTTTTATTATCTTTGTAGAATTTTTAAAGAATATTTCAATGTAATATTAATATATACACCCGATAAATAACCGGATTTGATTGAGAAAGCGCAAACAATTAACAAACAAAATAAATTGTTATTTTTGGTATATATTTATAGTTAAGATCAATTTCCATACGAATTTACACTGAAGATTTTTTTGCTTCATTATATACACTAAAAGAAATGTTACGGAACTTGGACAGTTTTTTAACATCTGTTTACATTACATAAATTTTAATCACCAATCTAAAGAGTATACGCATGTTTAAGAGACGAAGAAGCTAACCAAAAATCGATCAGTCAAAGGGGAAAACCTTTAATAAAATAAATAATGCCGTAACGCCGATGCTATACAACATATGCTTATATTCCGCAATTCACATTTAATGAAACCCAATATACGTATATGTAATTGGCCTAAATTACTATAAAATCAATGTACCATTATGACAAACAAAAAAAAAAAAAAAATGTGCCTAATGTTTGTACATTTACAAACTTTTAAAAGTATTAATTTAAAATAAAGAAAAAAAAAAACTGATGGTTCATGAACAAATCATTTTTGTTTTAGCTCTTATTATATTATAATATAATACACGTGCGATATGTATATTAAATGCAAAAACAAAAAACAAACAAACAAAAACAGATAAAATGTTATAAAAATATATATATATACACACACACATTTTTATTAAAAGCTCATTTTCAAAATATATGTACGCACGCATATGTTTAACCAACCAAAACTTTTTGTTTGTTATTATTGTATTTTTTGTTAACATTATAAAAATACACATATAATATTTATATTTAGTTTACTATATTACCTCCTATACTCTAACATGTTATTTATATTTAAAATTCATATAGCTACAAAACTTTCAAAATCTTCTAAATTTTTCAATATTTGCGTAAAAAGTTTTGAATATAATATATAATATGTATAGAGACAATATACAATACAAATGTAGAGCATTTTGTGTACTCCGGTTTTACCCACACCTCTTTATTTCTCCGATCTCATATTCCAAATAAACATTACTGACATAAATATATACACAATATATGGATATATAAATATATAAAATTGACAACAACAACAACAACAACAAGAACTTTACAATTACACAGAGTATTTTTTTTTTTTGATTTCATATATTACATGACGTTACACAAATATATATATATGAAAACTTTTCTCAATGTCATTGAAATTTTATACACAAACGATTTTCATTTTTTGTTTTCTTGCTTTAGCTTTCAATACCTTCAATACACCACCACGCACCACGTATATGATGAAAAATCAAAACAAAAAAATTCAAATGAAAAGTTTTATTAGGTTTGTGTACATATAGAAAATTTCAAAATATTTAAAAATTTGTTTCACAATATATAACATCCACTCAAATAATGTATCGCATATCATATTTATTGTTATTGAAATAAGTTATTATATGCTTTTTTGTACTATATATATATATATATTACATATTTTCAATAACAAACACAAGTGAAATTCTCTGTTTAATTTTAAAATACAAAATATTATTATAAGAATAACTATATTATATAAAGAATGAGTATTATTTACACAGTTTAGTTGAGTTTTTTGAATTTCTTTTAAAAATGATTAGATTTTTTATGTTTTTGTCAGGCATCGTTTATGTTTGCATTTCAAAAGTGCTACGCAAAATCTACAACGCACAGTATAAAATATAATTGGAAATGTTTACTACCATTTTAATTTACCCTGGCCCATCAACCAAAAACTGAATTTATTAACTTTAACTTATATCATATATATATATAAATAATCACAATAACAGTTGAACAAATATATAGTTAAGTCATGTAATAAAATAAGTATATGATTTTAAATAAATATATTTTATATGATTTCACATTTATATATATATATGTATTTTAAGTGCAGAATCCATATAAGCTAAACATTTAACTATTGTTGATATATTATCGTATAAATAATTGTCGTTTTATATAAATGCGCATCATATGTTATATACAAAAGTCATGTAAAAAAATTAAGTAAATTAGTTAACTAAGGCAAATTTGATTAAAATATATATTATATATATTTGCAATATGTAATTTTTACAACTAAAAGTATATAAAGTTTAACAATATTGTAAATGGTTTCGTTATGTAATGCACTATATATCAGTATTCCATATATATTGTATATATATGGAAATATATGTTTATGATAATTTGTTATTGTTTTGTTATTGTGTATGTTAGAAATAACTTTAACAAACTGCTGCATTCAAAATAACTTTAATAAAATTAGAAATGCAATTCATTATCGTTTACATTACAAAACTACATCATTCTCATGTTGAACAACTAACTAACTAACCAAAAATGTTTATACTATATATATATATATATAAATATGTATATTTTCATTTGTATATGCACAAACATATGCTATATGTATATATATAATCTGTATAAATACACATTGTTGTTATATATGAATAATATTGAATAATTTTATTTAATTACAGTCATATGCATGAAAATTGTATAGTGTCACAAAACGAAATTTCTATTTTGCAAATAATATGAAATAAGAAATACTATCTGCCACAACATAATTTTCTGTTTTTAATTAATTATATATTTTATAAATTTTAAAGTAACACTATATAATTGGTGATGATTATATAAACAAAAAATGTGTTAATTATATAATGCGAAATTTCACGTTATTTCATATAGTATTTGATAATCTAATTATTTTCAATACATTGTATATATTATATAATTTAATGTAAATTAAATACAAGAAATTTTGCATTTATCGTAAAGTAATAAGTGTATTAAATTTTTGAATTTAACCACTATTTCGCATGCACATGACTGTATATTACCATATTGAATAACATATACTTGCAATTTAAATATAGTAAATTTTATATTAATACTAACTTACAAACTATTTATACATTTTATATTGCATATATTTTATTATGCATATCATTAAAATGCTATACATTTATTTATTGCAACATTTATAATATAATGTAATGTATAAACAATATTTAATGTTTTGCAGCAGTTAAACTTAACGAAAAATTGCAGAAAATTATCATTTTCGAATTTTCTTATATTCACATATAAGAATATAATAATTTACAATTAAATGTATATACAATTTCATATAATTTGTTACGTGCATATTAAAATTTATATGTGAATAAATACATTACCGAAATTATAGTAAATATTAAATGAATAATATAGCACAGTATAAATATATTTAAATTGGAGCAGGAAAGCTCTGCTATTTGATTTATACACATAAAATATTGATTTTTATGAATGGCCGAAAAGAAAAATCATCGATGACCACCGTTTGCCGTCAACATGTCTCTGTAATTTTTTTATAAAAAGCACACCTCCATAACATTGAATGTATTTTCTACAATATTTTACATACAGACATAAAATAGAAATATTTGCAATGGTTTATAATTTTTGCATCTATTTGGAAGAAACGGGGCCCTGCGTATATATACATATCTATTATATAATAGCTCTTATATATATACCTTCTTATAGTCTTTATTTATTGACAGTTTATTATAAATTGATATAATAATATTATTTTTATTTATTATGTTTTTATTCTGATTGTTAACAAATGTTGACATTGTGACATACAAAGTATTATTTGTGTATTTAAATATTAAATAAAATATCATCATAATATAATATTATTATATTCATTTTATATATTGTGTACAATCAACAATAATCTCATTATAGGTATATTTTATTATGACATTATTGTATATTTTGTTATATAGCTTATGGTATTACAACGACAAACAGAATTTTATGTGCACCATTATAATAATTGTTATATTATTAAAATAATAATTTGAAAATAATTATAAATTATATATATGTTATATGTTATGTTAAATGATAATGAATAATTAATATATTTAGTCGTACATATATATAATTACATCGACATTATATAATCAATTTACAATTTTACATTATAATATTCTATTACAAATTTAATTGGACAATTTATTAGATTGTTATATACATATATATACGAAATGTCACTGATTTACGTTAATTTATACATTTTAATTTAGAACAATTGTTTGTTAAAATTTATTTTTTATATATTTTATATAACCAAATAGTTTTCTGTTGGAACAATTTATTAAAAGTATTGGTAGAAGAAAATAAAGCGCTTTTGATTACATTTAATACGAATACAATATATTTTATTTAACATATTTTACAGAAATGTCAATGCTTCATCACTTTTAAATAATTTAAATTATAAATTTAATTGAATTAATTTATTATTTGATGGTAATATACTAATATGTTATACAAATGCAATCTAAATATTAAAATATATTATTGTATATAATTTATAAATTATATATAACTTTTAGCTACACATTAATAATTAATCATTCAAATAATTTAAATTGATTTTTTGATAATTCTCTAATTAACACACAGGCCCCGCCATATATTATAATTAAATTAAACCATATATACAAATTGTTAAATTTATACACATTATACAATATAATATCCACCATCAATATTTATCTAATGATAGGTTTTATAAATTATACATTACATTCTAAAAAATAATCAATTTCAATTAACATTTTTGATTTATTATATCAGTATTTTCAATAAACACAAATTATTATATAAATATATGAAATATTATTAATCAATATTTATAATTTTTCGATAAATTACCTATTGATGTTATATATTTTGCATTGATTTGTATGTTATATGTATATTATATAATTTATAATTATATATTGTATGTTAATACATATATACATTTTAATAAAGAAAGCAATCAATATTAATGTCAATTGGCTTTTATGCTTATAAAATATTTACAATATAATGAAAAATTTTAAATTATTACGAGTATATATTGATATAATAATATCATATAATCAATTATGTTAAATTTTCTTCACTTCAGATATATAAACAAATTTATATATTTATATATTTATAATTGTTAAATGTATAATTTTACTCTATTTACAATAATGACTGACATACTGATTTTCTTTAATTAATATATACGTATAGACAGACTTTTATACAATATATATATAATATTTCTAATTAATTTATATATTTTATGTATAATTGAAAAGATTATATATATATTCGTTTATGTGGTAAAATATTAATTAATTAATTTAAAAAAAAAAATTCTAAATGATAGAATAATGTTTAACAATTCAAAATTTCACTAGTTTCTATAAACAGTGTGTAGACTAATTTTCATATGATTTTGGAGTGTACATGATGATGATGGGGACAACACTAGTTTAAACAACATTTATGAATCGACACAGAAATTCATTTGGATTACGTTTAAACAAATTCGAACACTGCGTTTTAAAATTGTCACACGAGATTGTGTGCCACAAAATGATGTCTTAAATTTTTCAATAATTTATATTGCACGCTCGTACCAAATTTAGCGTTTCGCTGAACGTTAAGCAGCAATTGTGTTCGTATCAGACTATACGAATTTTTTTTAATACCAAACGTAAATAATTATTTTTATCACAAACTATTGATGGATGGACATGACATTTTTACAACCGAAAATTTATTGGAAAAAATAATATTGTACTGATGTCTATCTTATATTGATTCTATATATAATACGTAATATGTATACATAAAATATTATTAGAGCTTATAATTTATTTATATAACATAAAAGTTTTGTTTCTAAATTATTCAATTAGTTTACTTACATACATATTGACATATATTATATATACATATTATTATTATTGTTATACGAGTATTATTAACGAGTATATAATATTATAAGTATATATATTTATATATAAATCTAATATTAAATTACAACTAATATATTTTATGTTGCTATATCTAAATTATTAAATTCAATATTGAAAGATTATTTATGTGTTATATATTATATTTATAATACAATATAATATATAAGTTATATATACTTGTAAGTACTGTAGAATTACAAAACAATCGTAATATTATATACACCACACCTGTATTCATTATTGGAAAAAACATTATTTACCTATGAAAGAAAATTACGATGACAGTTTTCTTTTTGGTCATTAGAATTTGTACAAAATAATAAATAAAATAACATTTTGATGGTGTTAATAATATCGTAAAGAAATCCATTTCTAGGTAATATAGCAAATTTATAATAAATGTAAATTTTACTATATAATAAATATATGGACAATAAAATGTTTTATAAATTAAACAAAAAGAATTAATATTTTGATAATTTAACTTTACAAATCTAGATTTTTATCGACTTTTTCTCTCTATATATATATAAAAACAAAAATGAACAAAACAAAACCCGAGCGAGCGGTTGGTTGGGGGTAGTAAATGGATTTTCTTAAATAAAGTGTACTTAATAATTTTCTCATTTATTTAATTTTGGATGGTTTACTTTTGTTCATTTTTACTGATTTTTATATTCATTTCCATATACATATAATTTAAATATTTGTTTATTTTATTCTCGCTATACACACCACCACGTATATATTTTAACACATTAACTTTTATATTTTATATACAATTTTATATATATATATATATATACTGCGTGAACATAAACAGTATAACAAATACGATTATATATTATTTATTTAAATTGTAAAATTTTGTTTAACTTATATAACTTACAATATAAAACTGAACGCAGTGACGCCAAAGTCATAATTTTTTATATATTGTTTCTTTGAAAATTTCATCAGTTGTAAATTTTTCATGCGAAAGTAAAAAAATATAAAAATATATATATTGTTAATTTTCCCTTCAAATAATATTTCACTGGTTTTAATATACATTTAACATTTAACTTTAAATATATAAATAAATAATTTGATTAAATCTCTTGTATTCATATATGAGAAATTGAGAAAATTAATACAAACTGCATATACTATTCTATATCCACCCACTAATTTATTAAATTACTTTACATTATCAATTTTTTTTGTTCACAACACCACTGATTGCAAAACCATTTATTTGAAGTGTGTGTTATGTATATAGTAAAAAGTCATAAGATAAATTATAAATTAAAAATAAATAACTTCACTTCTTTTCGCAAACATTTTATGTACAATATATATATTTTAAAATATAAATAACAAAAACTTTTAAAGTAAATCTACAGTCAATATTAGATGTCGTAAAAATATGTATTGTATACACGTTTATATATCCTTTTAGTGTAGATAATTTTTTCGTTTTTTTTTATATAAAAACCGTTTATATGAGGTATATTGTAGTTTTTTTTATTTTTTAGTTTTTAAATTCTCTATATTTTATAGTTTTTGTATTTGAATAAAAAAAAAAAAATACGATAATATTTCTTAGACAAAAAATCAATATGTGAAAAAATTTTAACAAAGATGGTAAAATTATGTGCGGGTAAAAAACTAGGTCATATATACCATCCATGTATATTTATACTATATATATATACATATTCATAAACTCTGTCAACTGTTACAAATACACAATATATTTAAAAAAAAATATATTATGCGAACATGTATGCATCGTAATAATGCACATATATTTGAAAATGCATGTTTCTATCAAGAACAAAACTAACTATTGTTTTACTTTAGCGCACAATATTATAATAAAAATTCATATATTCTAAAATACACGATATAAATAATACATATATAGACTTATATATGTTTTGCTTATGTTTATAAACAAAAGCATATATGGTATATACCATACATCAGTAAATAAAAATAATAACAAAATAATATTCAAAATGATAAACAAATATGGGAAAAAAAGCAAATAAAAACAGCTTGCAATCTCTTTTGTCTATACCATATATATATATATTGTATATTAAATAAAAATATAAGTACCCTTTTTACTTACATATGATTTAAGTAAAATTATTCTAAATAAAGGATATGTATAATTTATACCTTTATAAAATTTATAAATAATATATTAGTATATGTATAAATGTATAGTATAACAGTATGTAAATTATATAAATAAAACTCATATACTGTATATTTTCTTTTGTTGCGATGATTTTAACAGCTATATTATATGGAAAATATATATAATATAAATTTTTAAAGTGCATCTAAATGGTAACCAAATTTATTGTATATATAATATAATGGAGAAACAATATATGGATATTTGAACACAATAGAGAAAATAAAAATATCATAACGCATGAAATTAGAACAAATAAAAATTTATTAAACTATATATGTACTTGTATTTATAATGGACTCTTATCTTATTGTAAATAACTATATAAAGTGATCAAAATGTCCATCAACAATATCGTATTTTATTTTTAAAACCACATTCATTCACATTGATCAGATAAAACTAACAAAATCATTTAAAAATTATGAAAACATAAATCGTATCAAATAAAATTATATATTGAAATTTATTTAACATATAATATTATCGAACAATATGACATTATTATTTTTTATGCAATTTTCATTTTTTGTAAAATGTTTTTATATTGAAAAATTTCTGTTGTTATACAATTAAAAAATTAAATGCATATCGATAAAATTTTTAATCAACTTTATTTGAATATGAAAACAAATTAAAATTATATATGGTTGAATTTGCGTTTAATGGACGCAGTTTAATTGACGCAATACAACTATTACGAAAACTAATAATTTTAACTTAATTGTTATAATATATGAAAAGATATCGTATATATAGAAATTCAATTCATATACGAAAATAATAATTTAAACTATAAATTTTAATTATTTGTTACAGCAATTATTGTCTTTGATTTATTACTATAAATAATACGTGAAATCATCAGTCATCTTGTGTTTGATCAACTATATATTTATTTATTTTATATATTATAATTTATAAACCTCTTTTAAAAGGTTATATTATATGAATTGAATTTAGTCGAAGGTATTATATCATGGAATGCCGACTCTATATTACTATATATATGTAGAATAATAAAATTATATAGGCTAAGTTAATGCTAATCGTGCATGAAATATCGGATTCAATTCCCAAAATTTATATACATATTGAATTTATCAATATTAAATTTAATTCTGAAAATTTTCAGCTGGTCTAATATTGTGCTAAACACTATATATATATATACAAAGATTAAAAATATCATACACTGCGCATTTTGGGTTTTTCACTTGTACATAAACATATATTTATTTTTGATAATTGCTGACCATTTGCGGTGAACTGCCATAAATGTTATTCAGAAATTAAAAATATGCTAATCATTAACTCATTTAAATATAATTGAATTTAGGTAACGTACAAGTTATTTTAATCTCATGCAAATTTAATGTACCTATACTACTTGAAGTAAACATAAGACTATATATATATGAAAATATTTTATTTAAATTTTATAAATTATATTTCCATGTTTGTGTGTTAGCAATTATGATATTTATTCTATAATAAAAATAGTGATTTTATTTTTAACCATCATTTACACATAGTACAATAGAAGAATGGTGCAATATAATATAAATAAGAAGTGCTGAGATACATTAACGAAAACTTCATAATAAAATATTTATATATATTTTATGTTGACAAACCAATTAAGATTGTGTACACACACACACACACACAATATAATAAAAGAATCTCTTATTATTTGTAATTTATTGTAATGAAAAACGACAAACAAACATATATATAATTCAATATGAAAATAATTAAATAAGTACTTGGCTAAATATTTAATAATCAACTTTAAAAGTTTTTCTTTTCAACTATTTGTATTTACAATGGAAAAAACATTGCAAAAAAAAAAAAATTAAATAAAATAAAATAAAATAAAATAAAAATAACAAAATACAAAACATTTTTGCACATCCATCAATTATTTATAAAACAACAAAATTGCCGTAACATGTTTATATATATAGTATAAAAACATATTTGTCTTAATGACCTAAAGTTTCATCAAAATATTTAACTTTGTATATATTTATTGGTTGTATTTTGTTTGTTTGCTACATATACTTTTATTATTGTATTACTTTGTTTCTTACATTTGAAGTATTCTTCTTTTTGTCTCTTGTTTTATTTTCGGTATTAGTAGTACATTCTTTTATTATTTTATTAGTAGTTTAACTAACAAGAAGTTATAACTATATTTATATATGTATAAGATTGTACAATTGTACACAACGTACATAGGAGTATTTTGTGTTATTAATATTATTATTATTATTATTATTATTATTATTATTATTATTATTATTATCATCATTATTTAAGATAGAACACATCTTATATGTGAAAATTTGTATAAAAGAAAACTTTATTTTTACTATTCTCAAATAGTCGTCATACACAAATATTGGACGATATGACTTTTCTTTCTTTATATTATATTATATTATATTATTATCGCATTCTTATATATAATATTATTATTTTTATTATTATTATAGTATTATTATTAGTAAGTAGTGTATATAGTAGCAGTCAGTAGTATACGCAGAAGTAAAAAAAATATATAAAATTATATTATTATTCTTATATATTTATGTTGTATAACTAACTATGGCTATATAACTATATAATAATGTATTTTAGCTAAACTGATGTCAAAAATTGTCGTGTCAGACATAACTAAACATTTTTGTATGTGTGCTCTTAAATATATATAATATTATATTTAATATGTTAAGTTTTAAGTATTGCATATATATTTATTATATGAATATAGTATCTATATATACTCTTATACTATATAGTACAATAGTATATGTATGTATTTGTTATATGTCTGTACTATGAATATTTTGAGCTATTAATTTGTTATTTTTGGTGCGCAAATTTAATAACTTTTATATTATTATTATATAAAAAAAAGATTTTCTATTTATTATTGTTTTACATAACTTTTATTAAATTATTTTTTGAATTTATATAAAATGCAATTTTTTTTATTTAATATTTGAATGATTATGATAAACACATTTTTTTTCTTATAAATATTTTTATATTTATTTTCCGTTTATGTGCACGATGATTTTCATTTTGTATTTTATAAATTATTATATTGTATAAGAGAAAATGTGCAATTTAAAATTGTTTATAAAAAGTTTATAAATCATCAGTAGATTGCATTGCATTGAAAACCGTTGTTTAAAATATACATCTGGCGCTATATATCGATACACTCTTTGCATTTTGATAAATTGTTTTCCCAATGTTAATTTCCACATAAACGTACTATTTTGATTTGAATAAAAAATGCAAGCTAAGCAATTGACGCCTTTATTATTATTATTATAATTTAAAGTAAAATTAACCATTTGAAATCATTGAATTTTTTTCCACCACAACTCTCGGCGCACTTAATTGTATCCGTAAAAAATCGATTGATGCAATAATTTTCGGAAAATACTATAATTTGGTTTCTGATAATGGATTGTATCAATCGACAGACATCTATATATACTTTAATTGCAGAATTTAATTTCTGCAACAGAAAAGTGTGAAATTGTGTTATTTTTTTGCGATATATTCGTCGCTAAGTTTTAAAATTAAATTTTACAAATCATTTAAATTTAGTTTAGTTATTTTTGTCTATATATATACTTTATACATCTCGTCTCATTCTAAATGTTAAACAAAATATGATGCAACAAAAATTTCAAAGTTGAACAGTTTTCTTTTAAATAATTTTAAAGAGTTATTAACAATAAAAAGATTTCTGATATAAAAATATGAGTTTTCAGACTTATACTTAGACATAATTAAAATTGTTTTCTATTATTTTTTTTATATTTACAATATATTGTATAATATTATATAAATAAATAATATATGTTAATTTTATATTGGATATAGTACTAGCAAGAAATGTTGTATGTAAAAGGTTTAAAATTCAAAAATAACATACATTTATATATTTTGTATTGTATATATATATTATATAACTATGTATATATATATAAAGGTATATAGTTAAATAATTATATATACTTTATTAAGGGCAAAAATTATATAATAAAAAAAGGACGTTACATGTTTAATAAATATATACAAACAATTTTAATTAAATCTTGTTTTTATTTTTTTTTTTATTTTTCCTTTTCGTTATACTTATTTTTAATAATAAAATTAATTTAAATATATATTTTCTTTCTACTTTCAGGTAAGTTAAGATGTTTTTCTTAACAATACAATTAGCAGAAATACAAAAAAAAAATTAAATGAAAAGAAAATGCATATGTCAGAAAAATACAAAATTATATAATATTATATATACCTAGTTATGTATACGTACACAACACGTATATATATATAATATAAGAAATATGAATATTTCTACATGCAATTATAATAGTTATCTGTAAGTTTATTTATACATTTTTATATAATAATAATAATAATAATAATAATATATTTAAGTAGGTTATATTTTCATACAAAATTGAGCGAGAAAGTTCAATTATAAACATTATAATAGACTTTAATATGTCTATATTTTATTAAATATCAGCCATTGCCAATGATCTCATATAATGCGGAGATATTTAAATATATGAATTCTATAAGTCGTATAATTATATCTGCGACATGACCTTTTTTTTTTTTGTTTAAATTTAGGTCAATCTATATATGCTATAGAAGAAGACACACACACACACACAATACATTCACACATGTGTCATTATGTTATATAATATTATATAAAATAAAATTATTAATTATTCAAACATATATAATATATAATATAGAAATGTGAATACATCAATTTAGATATTTTTCGTTTATTATAACAAAAATTTCCCAGATCATCAGGAGCATGAGAAAATTGATGGCCAATATATGATTTCGTAAAACGGAGAAATTTAAAAGATAATTTAAAAGTTAATAATTCTGCATTTATCATTTATATAAATTTAACAGTGAAACTTTTACTAAGTAATATATATATATATTTGGTACTTTTATAAAAACATCATCAGTTCTATAATATAGTTTTAATATATAATTTACTAATATATAATATGTATGTTATTATGTGTGATAGAATATAATATATATATATAGTTTGCTGTTTTGTGTCAGTTTTATATTAACAATTTGTTTCAAATTATTTTGGATAGATATATTTCTTCTTCTTTTATCCCAATAAAACTTTTAATAAAATATAATATGTTATTTAATACAATACATAATGTTCTATAATATATATATATTATAATACATAGCATGTGTGTGTGTATACATGTGTTTATGCGTTCATCTAACTATATTCGGTAAATAAAAACATATCTCCATTCATACAATATATTTTCATGGGGGTTTTTTGTTGTTTATATACGTACATTTATTATTATATATACCGAAAACAATTTATATTGTGTGTATATACTACCTGTTACATATTAACACACACACATCTGATGTATATAAATGGATTTATGGCATGATAAATGTTATATCATATATATTTATATACATGCGATATACGAAACGAAAAAAAATGGAAAAAAAATAGGCTAATATATGGAAATGAAATATGAGAAATTTCTCATTCTATTGATTGTAAATAATGATGAAAAAGTATAATAATTTTTTTAATATTAATTTTATATGTTTATAAGAAAAACAACGGGGTAGAAAAATTCAAAGTTTTTTTTCCATATATACGACGGTGGTGGTATAACCAAAAATAATCCCTTATCTGCATTGCACGTACACATGTTATATATATATATATATATATATATAATTTTTTATTGTATATGCTTATATAGCGATAGCGATAAACTAAATCTAAATTTTTGATCTTTCTCGCTCATAAAGAAAAGTAGGTGTATGTAAAAAAAAAAAAGTGTATATATGCGCGCTATATGCGCTAAATGTATATAATACGATCAAAATTAAATTGCTAAAACGTAATATTCCCATTAACCCATAAAATGAATGAAAATATATTATATAATATCTATAAAATAATAAATTTAAATATTTTAATATTTTTTATTTTTCAAACCAATATATAATATATCTAAAATATATATATTTATATATAATAGGATTAATAATATACGTCTACTAATATACCATTTACATATGAAATTGTTATTTATATTATATTTAATATTATTTATATAAAAGATATATATAACAGTTTTGCATAATAGCATTATCAACATTTTTTTTTTATAATAATCGTGATTTATTATTAAGTCGCAGTATATAATATCAGTATCAATATATATGTACTCGTATAAATAAAATGTTTGAAAAAAAAAAAGTTTTTCCATACTTACAATTAGCATAAGATGCAATCTGAATTGTCTATTGGTTGATTGCAATTTAAAAACTAAGAATTATCAATATAAGCTCTATCCATTTCTATTAAACATATTCTCAACGTTCTACACTAACTTATTGATTTATTATCCTTTAAACAAATTTAGTGAAGTGGTTTTCGACTGATCAAATATTCTTGCCATTCAAACTATTTTGCAGATATCAAAACAGGGAGAGATCTGACATCGTCATGTTGTAAAATCATACCTTTTTTTCCTCTATTGTATTATCCAACATTTTGAGTTTATTCACAGTATTTGTATATGATGTTATTGTTTCACCACTCCGTAGTAACTTGAATATAGTGAATTTTACCACTACAATGCCACCAAATAAATATATAATAACCGCTTCATTTATTAAAAGTTATATAGCAATTTGTTCTGCACCTTCCACTACATTGTGACATTGTTTTATAGGATTGATTTATCATCGTCTAATATTTACATAAACATACACGATTTAGTTGTACATAATTTTATGTATATATATAAGTATCTATACACATTATAGTGTATAACAGTCAATTTATCAAATATCACAATTATCATTATAGGTTTATTCATTATACAATATATATATATATATTAACTAGGATTTTCAAACCATAATATATAAATAAATTATTTGTGTGTATTGATAAAAAAACTTAATTGCTTATATTCAATTAGTCATATTAAAAACTCAAATAAATTGAATGGTTTGAATATACGTTTGAAATTCATATAATATAAATAAACATATATGTATGCATGGAAAAGAAAATTCTAAATCAATTTTCCTATATTTATTATTTTCACATTCAACCAATAGTCTCTCTATATTATGTTATGTATGACTTGTTTGTCTGGCTCCGCTATATACATATATCATCTATAGAGATATTTTTTATATATTTGTATTTTATATGCATTGAATAAAAACAATATATATTTTTCTGTATATAATGGGTTTTTGAAATGCATTCATTTACAAATAATCTTTTGTTAAAAGAGAAAATTTATATATATATATATATTAACACACCTAGTTTTCTTTATAGATATATTATTATGTGTCTTTTTTTTAAATTTACTTTCATCTTTTTATTTTCCGTATATAACTATATTCGCTGGACACATTTTTTTGTTCCATTTTTTTTAATACAAAAGAAAAGTGTGTGTATATTATAATATTTTACATTTATATTTATTTTACCATTCTTTACATCCACCACTTTTCATTGTATAGTTTTTATATACCATACATAAATATATATATGTTTAATATTTGTTTTTCTTTA
This sequence comes from Bibio marci, assembly GCA_910594885.2. NCBI lineage: Eukaryota > Metazoa > Arthropoda > Insecta > Diptera > Bibionidae > Bibio > Bibio marci. The sequence continues at coordinate 46,281,459 of OU343116.1, read as the reverse complement.
TCGAAGCAATATATAAATGAAAATCCAATACCTACCTATATAAATAAATGTACTAATACTAATATTGACTCTAATATATATTTGTATAAAATCTTAAATTCGATTTTGTATTGTATATGAATATATATTCGTAAATATATATACGAGTACTAAATGTATATATAAAATACATTCAATAATACAATATAGTTAAATCTAAAATAGGATAAATATTAAAATAGGACATGATCATATACATTTGAATGACGACCATATTTTCATAATACATATTGTGTATATTATAGGTATATGTCATTGAGCTTTCAAATGTAAACACATGAACAATTGTTGAACATTATTATTATTTATTCAAATAAATTGTATGATATATAAAACAATATAGATAAAATATATCATTATTACATTTATAGTACATCGATTCACATTGTATGGCTTTTATTTTATTATATACGAATACAAAATTACATAGTTATATCGAGAAAAATATTCTATAAGTAATATATAATTTGTTTATAAGTTTATTATTTATTTTTTAACCTATACCATGAATCAGAATATATGTACTATGTGTTGTTATATAAATATATGTATTTCAAAGTTTGAGTATATTTTTGGAATTCAAAATAAATATATGTAAATTATATTTGACTGTATATGTGATATAAGAGTACAGATATTTATAATTTTATTCCTGCAAAATTTAAGTATGTATATTGTTGTGTATATGTTATGTGCAATACAGTACATGTTATTGTGTAGTAAAATAAGCATAACCAAAGCTTTGTTTTCATTTAGATTTATGAACTAATTTATATATACCATATATATATATATATATATTCATTGAAATGAAAGCTTAAATTATTAAGTATATATACATTTGTGCAGAAGTTTTATATATATATATATATATATATATATATATACCTTCACTATATATAATAGTTGTATTATACTATATATATATAAGTGAAAACACCTACAGTACTATCATACATATAGAGTGTGTTTTGTATGTGTATGTATTTATAAATAAATAAAATTTTCACTTGAAACTTCAAACGAAGTAATATAGATGTATGTATAATAGTACCACATTCTGGGATATAAATGAAATCGTATTGTGCATGTCTCTATATGCATATGGTAGAATTAATCAAGTTTAAATAAACATATGGGTATACCCATCTTATTTAATTAATTAACACATTATTATCATATATACTCGTATATATGTTTATTATATATATATGTTACAATATATATATAATAAAAGAATTGCAATTAAAATATTTAAATTAACCGTAAAGTGAAGTGCAATTTTCAGATTATAAATAGTATATGTAGTGTTATTACTTATGAATTTTCATATGAGATCATTGGTTTTGAGGATAAAAGTATATGTGCATGTATTGTATATAATATGGTTGTGACAATTTAAAGCATCGGGAAATCTGTTTTCACTAATACAATTCAGTTAAACAGAACATATTACCAATAAACTGAGTAATTTTCTGTTTCATAATTGAATGAAATTGGGTATGATTTGATTACAAAATTAGTTCCTAAGAAATTCATGGAAAATTATGAAAAGTAGATTTCAGAGCTTGACTAGTTTTTGTCCAAATTACTTCGATATTTGTTTCCAAGTCAATTTCCTTCAAAATTGGAGTACTTTTTAGTATAAATTCACGTACTCAATTTCATTTCAATTATTTTATGCAATTTTGTCTGTATAACTGACAATTTTGAAAGGCTTTTATTAGTAACTGTACCTGTTTGATTACATTCTAAACTTCCAAATCTAATTAAAAATGTATACACAATAAAATTACGACAAAATGCACTCAAAAATATATTATACAATACATTATTTGTTAAAATTCCATATTACTCCTATATAGAAAATTATTTCGTTACCTTTATATTCAGTAACTATAACGCTTTCGTCGTACGCATATGTGAAGAACATTTTCAATCATACAAATAATGTTACATATATATATATATATAGTGTTGTCATATACTAGCCATATAGCGACTGATCTCTATATATACCTAAAATACGTATTTTTGTGGAAACACGTAGCACATTAGTATGTCAATGATATATATATATATACTTATTTCCATTTTACATTTATGTTTGTTTTTGGTATAAATGTTGATGTTACTCGACTATATTTATTTTTTCATTTTTTTGCGTAATTGTGATTCATTAAAAAAAATATCAACTTATTTATTATTTATTCACATGTAATAACTTTTATGTGCGTATATATACGCGAAAAAAAAAATAACAATTTATTTAAATAAATATAAATGCAATATATAATACAATGTTATAGATGTTGTATATATATGTTAAAAGTTAATCAACAAATTTTAATAAACATAAAGTTTCTTGTATACATGTACATTTAACTTTTACTATACAACAATGTATGTCATAAATTATATGCTTTTAACTCATTAATAAAAAAATGCTATATATGAGAAAACTTTCAGTGAATATTATATGTAATGTAATGTTCAACACTTTTTTTTTCCTGACCGCAAAATAATGTTTAGATATATTGTATATACACTTTACATTTACTTTCCATATATTTATATTATGTTTACATATTTTTTATATTTTTGTATATTCTATAAGAAAAATATCATCTTTATTCATATAAATATATATTTACGTCGCTAACATCATCACATATAGTTTAAAGTAGAGTAGAGTATGACTCTTTGTTCGCTTATATTTTTATACACACAAATAAAAGTGAATATATATAATATAAAATATGGAAAATAACTTTAAAAGTTATAAATTATTTCATTATTTATAAAATTTACTTACTGTGTAATAGATTTCATAAATTCCATACGTACGTACTGCAAGTGTTAAAATATATAATTTACACAAACACAAAGTATTTTATATATTCATTCACATACAAAATTAAATTAAAAATATATTTTATATTTCTTTGTAATAAAGTGGCTTCTTCTTGATGATATACACTATATATATATATATTTATTTTGTGTGTATATATACATTCTTTATAAAAGACACAATAAAAATGCAAGATTCCACATTATGTACTTTTATGTATGAAACGATTTAGTAAAAATTCCTCTATAAATATAAATATATATATATATACGAACGAGTATATTGTATAATTTTAAATAAATTTATATAATGTACAAAGCTGAAAATATTTAGCATTCTTTGAATTTGATTAATTTAGAATTTTATATATATTTAAATATATATATATAATATTTTATACAAAAATTCAGATTACATTTTCTTTACATGTGTACGAATATTTATATAGTTTGTGCATGTATGAACTAAGATAATTTATATATATATATATAGACTAAAACACCACATTTAAAATTATAACAAAATCTTATATAAAATTTTAATATTACATTAATAAAACCATTTTATAATATTATAAATAAAAAACATTATACGAGCGACTATTTTAAAATTTCTGAAACGTTTGATTTAAAAATATATTTTTCTTGAAGATACTTGCATATATATAAACTCATCATTTTTTTGCAACTTTTGGGAAGATTTTCCGGCAGAGTGTATTTACTTCTTTTTCCCATAAAATTTTTCTCTTTTCATTTTTTTTTAAACCGATTTTTAAAATCCTATATAATATATTTTTTTCACTTACATGAAATATAACACTTTCAGAAATTTTGTCTAACTTCGTACCTGACATTTATTTATTAAATACATATTATATACCGAAAACATTATTTACTTTGCATATAAAATAAATCACAAAATCTATATTATGATTTTTAAATTGTCGTTTATCTCATTTCAGAGCACATAAATAATTGTGTTTATTATATAATACAATATATATATATATGTAATAAATATTGCATTAAAGTGTGTATAATTTTGTAAATTAATTTGGTATATATACATGAGTGTATATATTTTAAATAATTGCCATCTTCATATAGCATATATATATATATATATACCTATATATAAATTTAATATGTATTATTGCAATTACATATATATATACAATATATAGGGTGATACAATATGATGATAAAATTTTAATAGAATCATAAATAGTAACATTAAAAATGAATTAATTCATTATAATTTAATGTTTTGATTTAAATTAAAAATTAACACATGAATGGGGCTTATATATGTACATTGTTGGAGAAGAATTTATTTATGGTGTGAGTGTGCAGTAAGATTTACATATTATTTATAATACTTTTGATTTGATTTTAAGATATTGGAGTATGTGATTTATTTCTTTTATATATTGTCTATAAGTATATATAATATTTCTTATTTTCTTATTAAATTTCACTGGTGATTTTCAGAAGTTATTGTTAGACATAAATGGGAATATATCCATTTAAGAATATAACTTATCGATTTATTAGATTATATATAAAATATGTATGTATTATATTGCATGGTCTTTATTTGCGAATTTTTTCCTATATAATTTAAATTTTTTCTTAATTCTACATTTTTGTAAAAATTTTATAAATCAATGGATGAGAATATCTGTATATATCTTTTGTTGAATAGATTTACTTGTATAATTGTGTAAATCTTTTTTTCATCCATATTTTAATCGAATTTTAAATATTTTAACAATAAAATTTATAATTAATCTAATATGTACAAAAAGAAAAAAAGGAAAATGAAGTGTTATTGAATTGATAAAACTGAATTACCAATTATTCATTTATTTATTCTATAAAGAAGATTTTTAAACAATGTAAATATACCTGAATATATGTAATATTGCCATTTAAAACTAAAAAACAATTTTTTTTCTTTATCTATTCTCTTTATATATATATATTGTGCAGTAATAGCATTACACATTACTCTTCAAATTTCCTATTTTTCTAGTTTATTTATTTTATATTTATTTTTCCGAAACGATTGTGTTCCCATATATAGCGAAAACTTATTTTATACAACAACAGAAAAATATAAGCAAAAGAAAACAACTTATATTATTTCGAAAATAAATATAATATGTGTATTTGTATTTCATATACTGTGCACACGAGTATACATGCATAAATACCATATCACATAATAGTCGAATATACAATATAATATTATTTTATTTTATTTGAAAATGTAAACAATCAATTTTTAAAGAATATATATTATTTTTTTTTTTTTTTTACAGTCAGACTAAGAGAGTTATTTATATCACAATATGTAGCAATGTACAATATACTTGTAGAAAATAATATAAAGAAAGCTATATGGCGAAAGAAAAAATCGTTCAATCTGTTGCAATGAATATATTATAATATAAAATGAAATATAAACAAAATCATCATATACTAAAATATTATATACATTGTAATATAAAATAAAATGAATAAATACCGGAATAAATATAAAAAAATTGAAATTTTTTATTAATAGATTTTTGCGTACATAAAAAGTATTGTATTCAATATTATAATATTGGTATATTGGTAATGGGCAAATAATAAATTTTCACTGAATAACATTTTTAAAAGATTTTCCGTAAGGGCGTGTCCCAAAAGATTCGTATATAATTTTTTTTGGTATAAAATTATTTATTGTTAGTGTATAAAAATATTATTCGTTTGCTTGAAGTTTGATAGCAGATCATAAAAATGTTTTTTTTTTACATTATTCTCAACATACGAAAACTTTTAGTGAATTAGTCACATCAATAATTTAATATATAAATAGCACACAAAAATAGCATAGTTTGTTCATAAAATATAGTTGAAATAACTTTTACATACAATTACTATTGAATTACGATTACATTTTACAGCATACATTTTGTGTCATATGACGTCAATCCAATTGAAAATATTTTGTGTTTAAATTCAGTTCAATGTGTATAGGATATTTATTTATTTAAAAAGCATTTCAGTCAATATTGTCTCATTGTGGCATGTTATGCTCATAAAGATACATTATAATTATAATTAGTAACAACAATTTTTAAATTAAAAAAATTAGGAAAAATATGAATATATATAACTCTTGAAAGGATAGAAAATAATATATATAAATATAGAGAAAAACACAGAATTTGTCACACACTTCATACAGCATAATTGATTAGAAATTATCGAAAATAGTTTAGAAAAACATTTGTAAAAATGAAGAATGGAATTTATACAATTACGTGATAATAATCGTTAAATCAATTTAAAAATTAAATGTAAAAGAACATTTGTATGTAGCCACTTACCTTATAAAAATTTTTCATTCGAAACCATATATAATCTATATCAATATACAATCTATACATTATATATAGAATGATTCAGCATCAAATGTACAGAAATTTGTTATATAACATTTGCTATATACTGTAAAAAAACAATAATATAGAAAATATCTTAACATGATTTTTTTATGTTTGGTGTGGTTTGTTTTTTTATACAATTATTGTAGTAAACATGTAAAAAGAACACTTTTGCCTGAATTACATGAGTTTTTATTATAAATATACTATTTAAATATTGTTAACTTATTTATATATTAGTTATATAATGTCCCTATAAAAAAAAAACTGTGTTTGCTTTGATGTAATGAATTCATCGAATTATTTTTTGTATTCCTCAAAATCGATGTGCTGTTGCACCCATACAAGTGATTCTGTATCGATTGGTAAAAGTTGTAATCTGGTGTATACAACGGTTGGGCTAGGACATCCGAATATAGTGCTCCCAAATCCCAAAGTTTGATTGGTGAATTAAAACATGTGGGCGATATTTGTCATGTTAAATCTTTGGCTTTATTGCCTTTGAAAGCAACATTTTACACAATGTTATTTTTTTGTTTTCCATTTGTTTTTCGCTCAGTTTATATGGCAACTAATATAATTTTCGTTTCCAATCATTATGCATGTGGATTTTAAAAGATGTTGGTTCACTTGACAGTTCTTTATCACACACACACACACAATGGTAACATCTGTTGTCGAACGCCGTAAATTAATTATATTGTACCTAATATTTTATTTATTTTATATGGACTGCGTACAAAATATACAAAATAAATTATATAAAATTATTTTCGATAGAAAAATTAATAATACATTTTGCAAATAAATTTAAATGTTTATAAAACACATAATTAAATATTAAATCTAAAGCCTATTTTTTTTTCTGCAAGATTAACTTTATATGCATAAAGTTTTAAACATCTTAAATAAATTCAATTAATGGTTTTTTCAGTTGATTTTAATGTTTTATATATAGTTTTATAATATGTATATAGTAAATGTTAATAAAGTTATAAAATATATAATACGATAAGAATAAATATATAAAACTTAATAATATAATAACTGTACATATGAACATATATAATTATATAGAAACAATTGTGTCATCATTCTGAGAAAGCTTTTTTTTATTATGCGCATAAGAGATAAACTTTTTATTTTGTAATTAGGTCAGTTAAACATTAAAATGCACAAAGCTTTTATTTATACGAATTAATTATCTTTTATTAATTGTACTTGAAGATTATTTGTATATATGAAAATGTTATATATAAATGTTTTATCCGACTAACTGAGAAGTCTAATAATATATACTTTGTATAAATTACCTTTAGGGAAACTACATGTAGTATATTTATAATATTTCTATCGAAGCAATAACACAATAAGATTAAACATTTTTTTTTGCTTTTTCATTATACACATGTAACCATATACCTGTGCCTACAAATGTTTTCTTATGTGTATATAGTAAAACATTTAAATAAATAAAAGTATATATAAACTGATAATTATGTAATAAAAAGAATACAGAAGGTGGATTAATGGAGTATTTTATTTGGTATTTAGTGTATGTAACATAATATATATGGCTTTGTTTTTATGTATATATAAACAGTGACGTTGCATGTATCTCTATCAATATTTTTGTCACTCAATGAATTTTTTATATATATATTCAATTTACACTTAAGAAATTTTGTGAAAATTAAATTTTATATGACACAACTTTCAGAATCAATTGAGTTTGTGTGGAATAATTATATAAACACATTGATGTGTATGTTATATTTAATTGCGCGCGTGCATATGTAATGGGTCATATATACATACAAGAAAATTGTGTTGTAATTTCAATGTGTAATTTATTAGACAGTATATATATGACAATTTTAATATTAATTATTTTAAATTTTTACACATGTTTTTTTTTTTGCAATCAGTTTTATACTTATTGATTTTGAATTTGTATATTAATATTTTTAAAATTTGTAAATTTTTAGTTTTCTGCTTGCTCGCAAATGTTGTGTGCACCATGTCAATAGGGAGAAATGTATTATATAAAATGCACCCTAAACCATATGATTCAAAGAAAATCCCATTGCCACATATATATCTATGTTATCTATAAACATGAAGAATTAAGCTTGTGCATAAAAAGAACATTAAAATTAATTAATATATCACCTTTTTCCGCTGCAAAACGATGTGTTTCATTATATCCTAATCTTGTTATTGCATACGCTTAGCTGTATATTCGAAATTTCAATTGTATCAAATGACATAATTGTATATTTATTTTTATAATTGTTATTGTATTTAAATTAGGAATATTTCTACAACATTTTATAACAACATTTTATTTAAACATTTATTTTACTTATAATAGTATTTATTGTCTAATAATTTAAAATTCTTTGTATACCATATCTGTACATATATGCATAATATTATATCATTATATTAAAGGTATAATAAAATAAATTATTATTACTATTATATTATATTATCTATATCTACCGCATATACGAGTATACATAAACATATATATATATATATATTTAAAATTTCCATATATACATACATATTAGTGTATTATAGGCAAACAAAAACTTATATAATTAATAATAATATTACATAAAATTCTTTTCTTTATATCATATATGCATACATAAATATAGACTATTATTTCAAAATTTAAAACTTAAGATAAAACAATTAAAATATTAATTGAAATCACACAAAAGAACTAAAACTTTTCCAATTATATATACAAACCCACAGAAAGTTGAAATTGTGTGATTTAGAAAGACAATAGAATTTTATATCCTATAATAAATTTATCTATATTTATAATATGTATGTTGTTTTAGTATGAATATGTATATATATGTATATATGAGTGTGGTAAAATATTATATAGTATAATATTAATATATATATATTTTATACATATATGAAACCAGGTATATAAATATATATAACAGAATATATAATATTGACTTAAGTGTACAGATTTATATTATATATCTGCAATATATTATTCTACTATATATGTATATAAGTTTGGTGCTTGTTTATATGGAATAATTTGCGGAAGACATTATATATTATATACTATCATCTATATACATTACTATATATATATATATATGTCTAGTCTATGGCTGAGGATAGATTACGATGCTGTTTTATAAGTACTATACATATAAATTTATATATATATATATATAGGGTCCAGTTTAATGTTTTATTGTCTTATAGCCATTTATTTTTAAAAGTAGATTAACATTTATTTTATTATATGTGTGTTGTGTAGTGTATGTAGTATCAGAATGATGATTTTAAAACCTAATTATACATTAAAGTTTATTATAATACACCTATATAATATTATATTTACCTTTTTTTCTACAAGTATGAATTTAGTTCCGTATATACACATACAGTTCAGGTCACAAATACAATACAATCAATATTATTATTTTATTAATATAAAAGTGTGTATTTTATACACATCATGTATTTTACAAAATTTTACATAAATTTAATTTAATTTAATGTAATTTAATGTATTGGAATTGAATAATATTGTTGGATTTAATCTATATATACTTATTCCATTTAGATTATATACCATATAAATGTTATGTTATCCCATGGGAACTATTTTTATGTACACATAACTTTGTGTATATATATATATATAGAGGAGTAGATAGAGGAACGGAATAAATGTAATACCTAATATATGTATATAAATTCTATTATATAAATACATATTACTATACTATATACAGTACTTTATATAGCATATAACACATTATATACGGATAATGTTATAATAATATTAGTATATATCTAATATAATATCCTTTCTGTGTACACTATATATGGTACATATAAAGATAATGATCTTTGTAAATAGATAAATTTTATTTAAATAATATATATATAGATAAAATATTCAATATCACAGGTATATATTTAAAGGTATTTATATATAACATTACTTTTTTTCTATAATAATATAAACGAGAGATGTTTTGAAAATTCTCAACCAAAAAATGGGGAAGACACTTTTCGTTTGCCGTGAAATATATTTTATTTTCCAATAAAATCTCTTGAAATTTCAATTTCAATAAAATTTTCTTGGTTAATTGTTATAGCAAATGCAGCACAAACTTTTTTTATTAGCATAGATCTTTATGTAAAATATTTCCAACTCCAATTCTTTAGAGATACCTAAATGACCTCATCAATTTCATGCACTTTCACTCGTCGATCATCTATGTCATCATATGTACATGATCCTGCTGAATGAATTGTGTATATGCTGCTACTATATACTATGCATTGATTACACGAAATTAAATTTTACATACGTTTATACAAAGGATGAACCTTTCCTATACAATTATGGTTTCACACTTTCTATAACGCCATTTATATGTGCCTGCCTACGCATATTTATATCAACAATATAATATATATTATTATTATAGTATATTGTATATTATATTACATATTTTTTTAATATATCCCAAATGTGAAATTAAAGTAAGTTATTTGATATGTGTTATTTTATATCAATATATTGTTCGATTAATGATTAAAATACTGTATACTGTATTAATTTATATGGTAATTTATTTTTTTAATACTACTTTATTTTCCGATATACAGAAATGAATGTTGATATAAAATCATTACTTTTGTTATTTATAAATAATTGTATACAGTATTATGTAATGGAATAATATTCATGAAATGGTTAATTTTTAATGCATATATTAATTTTCGGGGATATTTTATATAAATATATTAATATATAACATATACAGTATTTCAAAGAAAAATGCCATAATTATATCTGGCTGTGCATATATATTGGTATAACCGTTTTATTTATATAATGTCGATATTATATATATATAATATAACCAATTTTCTGATATATCTATTATAGATTTATCAATTGTTTTTGTATAACACCTTATTTTTTATTATAGCCAATTACGTTGAAATATCGGATAAGGAAGAAAATGAAATAATATACAATATATATATAGAAACATACTTGGCTCCATATATACACAAATATAGTTATAATAAAAATGTATTGTGTTATGTAGATGTAGAAAAAAAAATAAATACATGTTCTATTCCCAATAGATGGTATCTTTTTTTTTTTTCTTCTTTATCTGTAAAGACGTCATATTTTTCACACCCACCTTATATATAATAATAATAATAATAATAATAATAATAATAATAATAATAACAATAATGACTTAAGAAACCTTATAAATTATTATCTTTTTATAAAATATCATTTATGTTCCCACAGGAATTTTCAGTCACTTTATGTATACGTCTATCTATGCTAACACCACAAATACTACTATAATATTATATATATATATATATAGTATAATGTGTTATACAATTACCGGCCTAAATTCATCTGTACACGTGTAAAACCTATGTGTGTTTATCAACATCGTATCTTATATATTGTATATAAATATATATTATATGCGTATATCCAAATCCATATATGGTATGTAATAACTTACATATATATAACTATTATAATGCTATATATATAATGTATTGTATATATATAAATGCGATTCGCTGTCGTATATATAAATAAATATAATGCGGAACATTTCTATTTCCTCTTTTATGAAAAATTATATAATGGATGACATCTAGCATATAAAATATTAAGAAATATATATTTCTCAATGGTCAATTTTATATACTCTAATATACAATGTAATAGCTTAATGTGTAATTTCCTTTGATCCTGTTTAATACTAACAAATTATATATAAAATGTTATTATGATGGATGTGTACCGTGAATATATGGTATATATACTAATACATATGTAGCATAGGGTATACAATATATACCACCGATGGTCAGACTAAAAAAAAGGGATTAGTGACATCATATAACATAATATTTGTGTATACATTCAGAGAAATATTAAAATTGATTTTATTACAAAAAATAATTTATCAACCAATATTTTTAATTTAATTTTCGTGTGAAAAGTATATGGTGTCCGCGTGCCTATATCAATAGTTAATTTCTAGTTAATTTATTTTATTTTATTTTTGTTTTATGATTATTATGCTTTGGGCAAATAAATAATGGAATAATAATAATAAGAATAATAATAATAGTAATAATAGAAAGGGAAGTTTTATAAAATTGAAGGGCTGTTTTTGGCTCGCGGCTAATAAAAACTAGTATTACCACTATCTATGAAATATACTTTCAAATATAAAATATATATTATTATTATTATATATTCAACTGCGCCTATATATATATGAGTGTATTGTTTATATTTAGAGTTTATATTATATCAATGTGTATGATAGGTATTGATAATAATAATATGTTACTCTATAGTGAAGGTTATTGTATCTATACTATACATTCATTACAGGAGATTTAGTATAAATACTCCACATTCACTATTTGATGTGCAATTATTGCCAAAGGTATATATTTATATGGAGGTTTTCTTTACCATTAATATTAATTAATGATATATATGTGTGTTTTCAAGCATTTTTAATTTTTGTGTATCGTCTAATTTAACGTTTATAGTGTGATATGAAAGTTTTCTGAACAAAAGCTTAAATATTCATAATTAATTATATAATAATATAATGTATATAATAAAATATATATAATGTTAGTATTTTAACTAATATCTAGGAATTGCATGGTATTTTTAATAAAAATATTTTTGTCAATTTTTGTACAATTTATTTTATGCATTCTTATAATACAATGATTATTTAAAGTAGCGACGGAATATGATTTGATAAAAATGGGTTTAAATTTACCGCATAAGAAAAGCTTTTTATTGTCATTCTATCGTTATATTTATGCATTATTTGTTGTATTATATAAAATGTATAAAATATATATAGCTGAAAATCAGCATATCATCACATGTAAATGAATTTCAGTTTATGCATTCATGTGTGTGTGTATGTCTATATATAATATAGCTTTTTTTTTCTTTGTTATATTAAGGATATATTTACATATATACATACATACATACATACATACAATACATATGTGTAACAGGTGAAATGTTTTGGATTTATATATATTAACTTAATGCTTCGTCATTCACTCGTATATATACGTATAACAAACTTGGTATATTATATACTCCTCGTATACATCGTTTCGTATATATTGTATTAGGTTTATTATAAAAAAAAATCACAATTTATATCAATTTTTTTTTTTTATCAAAATTGTATGGCATGCAGATTGATTTTGTACATTTTTTTTTTTTATTTAGTTTTTCCTTCAATTTTCTAAATTTGAATAGCTATTGTATTATTAATAAAATGCAAAACAGCAACAACAACAGAGAAAAAGATGGAAAGGGTATATGTCAAGGGATATTTTTTTTGTTATTTTGACCTTTAGAATAATTACATTTTCTATATATATGATGTAGATGTGGTTGCCGATACCGATTTATTTCCACTTTAAGTTTGAATATTTGTACAGGTTTCTTGAAAATTTTCTAACAAATTCTTAAGTATACTAATTTTTAAAGTAATCGAATTTATATATATACGTTGTTTCACTAAACGGGTAATGAATGGTGGCCAACTTCACAAAAATGAAATTTATATTATATTATATTTGTTATTATTACATTCTATAGAATATAAGAATAAGCTCTTTTATATAAATATAGATATGAAAAATTCTTTTCAATGTCTGTATTATACTTTATGGCCATATATAATGCGGCTAACAACCCCCACATCATTATTATATTCCATATACTCTTATTGGTACAACAAAATACTATATCGTATATTATTACATTTTTATATTTGTTTGTCACATTTTTGACAGGTTAATAATATTAATTTATATATATATATAATATAATTTACATGTGTATATATGGATTAAGGTAATTTGTATCATGTAACATAATACAATAATAATCTATTGTGTATAAACTTTTGCCATAATATAATCGTATATTTTAATATTATTTTCTTACAAAAAAAAAACAAAGTCATATGTAAAATTTTCTGAAGTACATAAATGTAAAAGAATAACTCAAATTATCTATTTATTTATTTATACTGCACGAGTATATAAAAATATATGTTAATATGTTGTTATGTATAGACAAATATGTATACAATTTTATGAAAACGATAAAAAGATGTGAATGTATTTTCTATATATAAATATGATCGTCGTAAAAATATATAATATACTTTTATTACATTAAATAGATTCCAATAACATATATGGAACTTATATATTGTATTATTTGTTTTTATTTCAAAACTTTCAATATGGGAATGCATTTATTTCTATCCATTATAATATAATAAATTGCTTTTCAATGTTTGCCTTATCATTTATACAAAAAAAATTGGTTGTGCAAAAAGTTGAAAGAAAAATTGCTATTTAATTTTTCATTTTTGATAAATTTTTATTTATTTACTGCATACAATATTTTATGTTTATATATTTACGAGTATATATATAGGACGATTTTGATAAATGTAAATGAATATTGTATTACATGCATAAAAAATGCATATGCTGTACACATTATATAGAGGTTATATGTAAAATATATGGTTTTATATAAAACTGAAAGAATGCAGCTATGGAAAGGAATTTCAATTATTTTCACGAGAATAAAAATATGTACAATATATTTATTAAAAAGTTATTTAAAAGTATTTGTTCTATATTTGTTAACAAATGTACTCGGCGCATATATGAAATAATTTATGTTTATATAATGAATTCGAAATGAATATTTTGTTAGTATAACATTCAACTGTAGCATTCTTTATTTTATAATATTAGTAAATTTCATTAGATATTAGCCATCCCCATATACATACCGTGGGATAAAGCCGTTGAACTTTAGTTCTACTCGAACGTATACCGATACTGTATTAATAAAATATTGACTAAAACACGTTTATATTTTTAACGCAAGTAAAATGATTTTGAAAAATTTTATGGTATTTAATTTGATTAGAAAAAAATATCAAAAAAAGCACACACAAAATTTTTTTTTATTGTCAATTAATATCGCTATTGTATGACCGACAACATCAATGCGGACGAGCATCACTGTAAGAAAGTTCGACTGTGTTTCATGGTATGGTAATGGTGTATATAGTTGGAATCCTCAAAATTCGGGATTGTTAAATCGAACACTATGTATTCTAAAGAAATATAGATTTATGTTCATCGTGTAGTAAATAAAAATCTACACCGTCAAACAAATTACGAACATATATAGTTTTAAAATTTATTTCTGTGCTATACTGAGGCTATTACTATGACTTCAATGCCTGAAAATAAAAGTTCTTTTAATTTTTTTGCGGATGTAGTATAGTGAACCACACTGCCGATAATTTTTGTTATTCGGGAAATACTTGTAATAAATAGATAATTTCATTGTTATATAATTATGGGAATTTCAAATGATAAAAAAAATGATTTGTATTTTAGTTTTTGCTTGAAAATTATTAACTAAAAGATATTAATGCAATTTGGAAAAATTGTAAGTGTCTTCTGCCTATAATTTTGTCTTTTCATATATTTAGTAGTTGCTATATATTGTGTTTTGGTTATATTGTTATTATATTTTTTTTTGTATATAGTTATTTAACCAGTGGATATATATACAATTGGAAAATTTTCAGCACTATACCTTCGTTTAATTTTAAATGCAAATATATCATATTCAAAAAAGTTATTGTATCTTTCCATTTTATTTTATACAATAATTAAAAAATTTGACTTTTAATAAAGCACAATAAAATTAACGCTTACTTTTCCAACCACATTTATTGACAACCGCTGAAATAACACTTAATATTTTAATAAATTTTTTGTAATAATTATTTGAATTATTTTATGTATTGGCATACATAGTTTTTTGTACGTTATTTCTCCCACCCGAGTGTGTGTATGGGAATTCCTACATTTTATATAACCGACTTAAATACAAATATTATATCAAATTAAAGTCAAATTCAATTTTTTTCATATTTTATTTATACGTCTATTTTTGGAACCGCAAGATTGAAATGTTATATTCATGATAAAATTATGTACATATACATATTAAATAGCAGTCATCAATCAAATTATATATAATCGGAGAGGTACTGCAGTACTTACTAACATATACCTATACCTATATATATATATATATATGTACTTACGTAAATAGGTTCACGCACAAACATAACCATTTTTAAATATTATATTTTACACGCAGAATAGAACAAAAATATAAATAAATTATTTTTATACAAGAATATACTAAATTTTTATAATGTTATCTATCTTCTTATACATATATATGAATATGTTATTGAGGGAGTATGTTATATATAAATGTCTGTCTGTATATAAATTAAATAAAATAAGGAAAAAAAAATAGGCTTTTAAATGATCCATTGGGAATGTGATGTGAATATGTTTGTGTATATATAAAAAATACAATAGCATAATTTTTCCCTATCATTTTTTTTTTCTTTCATACCATATTTACATATACTTCCGCATATATATATATATATATAAAGTGTAAGGAGGTGTGACATCTATTGTATATATATATATTATAGGCATATATAGTTATTTTTTATATTTCAAGTACATAAATAAGTATATACACATATTTTTACATGTTCAACAAATGGATTTTCCGCTTGTGTTGTTGATAAGCAAAAGCATAAGTATTTTATATATACACTTGAAATATACAATATATACGAAATTATATTGTTTTCATCATAAAAAGCTTCGTATATGTAAATGAGGAGATTTTTCATTTGTAATCAAGTGTATATATATATATTTTATATAATATAAAAATATAATAATAAAATGTTAGGTATATTTTTTTTTCTTACTTATTTTAAAGATAAATTAAATTGAATAATTGATTATTTTTGAAAAACGAAAAATTAACTTTATCTATTATTATACATTCAATGTTGGGTTAATTAAATTAAAATACATAAATTAGAAATTTATTTTACATAAAATAATTTATGATTAAACGTTATTATTAATATAAAGGTGTGTGTGTGTGTGTTTGAGTTCTATTTGTACATAATTTTCTTTATTTTTTTTTTCCATACAACATAAATTTATTTATTTTCATTTTTTCATTATCATCGTTGTCGTCATTTCTTTGATATATATTTTCTTATGAAATTATTTCTTTTATATCAAAAAATAAGCATTTTTTATTCATATATTTGTTTTTTTTTTTTTGTTTTTTGTTTTGTTACTTATGCCCTTAACTCTGTCTTTTAAGACTATGCGTAACATTAAAAGAAAATGAAAAGAAAATAAAAAATAAAAATTTGTTTTTACAACTTTTTATTTTTTTCGATGACAACAACGATGTTGTCGACGCGATGTTGAAAACAACAACAACAACAACAGCGACAAATGCAAAACTGTATATGGTATATTTATGTGTACAGTGAACGTTCAAATAATTAATATTATTGCAATTTATGACATTTATTTCGGATTTACATAATTTTTTTCCTCATATGTAATACTGATTTTTGATTATATAACATTTTGTAGAAGATATTTTTATACATAGTTTCTATAATGGTCGATTTTTCAGTGTTAGTTTAAAAGTTTCTTTTTAACAAAAACCTTACGTGTGAAGCTTAAGCTCTTGATATTAACTTGTTGTAAATTGTTTTACATTACAATTTTTAATGGAGCCTATACAAACATACATAAAAATTGCGAAAACTATAAATTAAATTATTATTTTTTCTAATTATTTCATATTAATATTTGTGTATGGTTTAAATAAATGAAAAAAGGAATTAATTTTTCATTGAAATTTATTAAAAATTAGCCTTGCAATTCACCGATTAAGTTAATTTTCTCTTTAATTTCTGCTTAGGCTTTAAACTCGTTCGATAAAACAAAAGTTATGTCAATATATAATAAGCTGAAGTTTAAAATGAATTTATAAATTTAAGCTAGCACTACTGAAAACCCGATCCTAATAAATTGATTGTATACTGTTGATCAAACATATATATTGTATTTCTACAAAAGAAATGAAAAACCAGAAATCACATATAAATAAAAAAAAAAAGAATTATTTTTGGCGCCATGACATCAACGAAATATGCGATTTATACACACAGACGTATCCATATATATTCTTTACCCCTTGTTTCTTTTTATTTTTTTGTACTACTGATACTATACCACCGCAACAGCAGCACTATGTTTTATATATAAATTTATACAATCCATTATGTACGCAATATATATATATATATATACAATACAATATATACATATAGAATTTAGATAGATGTATTATATATGTATATAGGCAAGTTTTATATATATATAACAAATACACAAATAATAAGAGAGACGACATATATAGTAATATTATATGCTATAAGTGAACAACTGTGTATATGTAATATCATGTATAGAACACGCATAAAACATCCCAAACTCTTATTATTATATATATACACTTTATTATATATATATATATATATATTGTATATATTGTATATTGTATAACACATCTTCCATGTGAATTGTTTTCAAGAAATTTAATCTTCTTTTACTAAAGAATTTTCCTGTACATATTTTGAATTCTCCATAAAACGTAGAATATACAATTTATAAATATTTTATATACACATATATAAAGTATATATAAAAAAGATGTATATAATGTTTATTTTAATACGGTGTGTGTATATATAATATATAATATATGTATCGAATGTAAAAATTTTTCTTCAAATTTCGAAGTGCCAAATAATATTATATTTTATATATTTTATATATATTTATGTATATAATAGTTACTTATATTATGTAATATATAGACAGATAGATAGACACAAAGTCAGATATATATATATATATATACCATATTTACATTATATACATACATCGCATATACAAATAACTTGGTATATACTCTATATGTACAAATTGTGTGTACATAAATCAAATTGATAACAAATAACAAGTCAAATCAAGGGTGAAAATGAAGATTTTCTTTAACAGTTGTTGTTATATTATATATTTATATATATATATATATATAATTTCTATTATATGCGCTTATATATACATGAATATATATTTATTTATTTAATGTATATTATGTTACCTATATATATATATATATAATCTATATATAATAAGTGTATAATTGCTGTTGATAAAGCAAGATAAAATATATAATAGTTAATAATTATTATTATATTTAATATGTCTTTGACTATATTCATACATATAATACATTAATATATATATGGTATATTTAAGAACGATAATAAACAAATTAGCCTGTGGGTATTTTCATTTTATATAATATTTATACAATTATAATTGTAAATATTATAACAATATCTACACATATACATAAATACAAAAATGTATTTTACTATATACCTATTTATTGTATATTACAAATATTCTGCTACTGCTGCTGTTGCTGCTGCTGCTGCTGCTGCTGCTAATATAATCCTCGCATATATACATTGTACTCGCATATAAATATATATATATTTTATAATGTCAAATTTTCTAACCCAAAAAAATATTAATTATAATAATTAAACAATTATAAAATTAAAATGCGTATAGATTATAATAATGGATGTTTACATTGAAAATTACCTCTATTTATGTGTGTGTGTTATAACAATTATTTATGATGCCAATGTTAAGGTAAATAATGCTGGGACTCTCCCAATGGAAGAAGTTTATTATTTTCCATTGATTCGATCCATGAGTTGAACCATTTTATAATTGTTTAGAAGTACTGTTCAGAGTCTATATTCTGTCGTTGTGATAAAAAGTTGTAATCCGTGTAAGATATCCCAACAAAGTACTTTGTAATATTTAGTTTGTGACTCTTTCAATATATGTGTTCGAAAATTGTTGTGTGTTGGTTGAGAAACGATTTTCTTATGTTTTTGGTATATCTGATCGTTATTTTTTTTTTTTTTGCAATGATCACTTAAAACTGTTAAGGTTGTTGACAATAGAGTTTATATATAGACTACGTTTCTTACAATTTCAACACACATTATAATACACCATTTCAATCGGGATTCCATACTAAATACGAAGATATTCGAATCATGTCATATTGATGAAAATGCAGAAACAAACACACACACCACCATATTTGTAGAATAACAAAAAAAGCAAGTTTTCAATGTAATGTTTCAAATAGTAGCTATATTGATTATTTTTGTATTCAAAATGATGCTGTTCACAAACTTTTTCATCATCATCAGTCGATGTTACTCGAAGAGAATCTCATATACTAAAAATGTATTATATACGTTGTAAAGTTGGTATGGGGAGTACACAACAATTTACCAAAGTGGTGTGAAAAATAGATGTTTTGTTTATGATTATCATCACATGGTGGCGTGTGTTGGCATTAATAATCTTTAAGTATATTGCATTCAAAGATTTTCACTTTTTGATTCTGTTTGTTCAATTGAGTAATTTTTAAGAATACTAAAACTTGCAACCACTGAATTGAATAAATATGGAAAAATAATCGATTTTAAATAAACCTTATATACCATATATTTAAAAATAATTATTAGAATTTTAATATGAATTCATATTGTTCGCTAATTTTACTGACTATATATAATAATAAATGTTTTTAAAGAAATTCCCGAATTATTTATTTATTACATTATATTTAAAATTTCATTTCATATATATAAATAAAATCATGAACATTGAACATAAATTTATTATTATTTTGTTTTATAATTAATTTAATTTACTAATAATACAATAAAATACACGTTTAAAAATATATATTCTATAATTTATAATGAATTCTGGTAAATTTCATTATATAAATTCTTTATTATTACTTTTTTGTTTCTTAAAACTTATTTATTTATTAGATTGTGTACTATATTTTTCTTATATAAATGAATATTTAAAACACGATAAATAAAGCAAATCTAAAATAATGGTTGCAATTTTTTGAGTTTGATATTGATTGACATGCGAAGCATTTCTCCATATCGTATCGTTTTCGTAACATCGGGTCATTTTATTTTTCTTATTCTAATTTTCCATTACATCTAACTGTACTATATCGATAAACGAAAAAAGACAGTGAAATGAAGACTCGGCTTGGGGAGTAATCATTTCTTTTTAAAAAAAAAGCCAAATGTCTCGTTTATTCAATTTAATCGAAATCAATTTTATATATAAATAATTGAAAAAAAAAGGAATGAACGGTATTACACTGCATTTCCTTAATGCTAACCATAACAATGAACATTTTTGTTTATAGAATGTTTGTAGGAAAAAAGTCTTGAGATTTATAATATCATATTGATGGTTAACATTATATTACGATTTAATTTTTAAAAGGTATTTTTTTTTTATCTATCTATATATATTTTCTATTTTTAACATAAATTTTACATTATAAATTTATAGTTTTGCTAGATAAAAAATGTCAGTTAAAAACTTTTTCGTGTGCATATCTATAATGACAAATAAAAGTATATATATTAAATAGTATTTTAATGTCGGTTGATTAGCGCAAAATTTCTATAACTATAACAATGAGTTATCCGTTTATACTTTTATTAAATACACTCACTCAGTTATAGATAATAAAATTTAATGCGATTTTGATATTCTTCTATAAATACAATATATTATAATATAATATAAAAGCATATGATGTTGAATGATTTTTCATAATAATAATAATAATATTATTATATATTAAATATAATTGTAATTGTATAATATATTCATACAGCCATTTAATCAAATTATGAATGCAATATATAGGAAATAGATAGACTGATTAATATATTATTTAATAATTCCAATCAATATAAATATGAAAAATCGAAAAATAAATGAATTTATTATACGTTCAACTGAATATGTGCATCAATTCTTATATGTATATCTATACTCATTTTTATACATATACCATATTCATCATTCATCATGTGTATAATATTATATATATATAACTATAGTATATATAAATAATAATTTATTCTGCAAATTTTATTAACTATATATGAATTATTCATCATTTTCTCAATTTTCTCCATGTACCATATAATATTATATTTATGTATATATGAAATAGTAATTTCTGTTTATATATAACATCATATTTATATATATACATATATATATTGAGTATATATGGTGTGTATATATCGAATATAGAGTGTATATTATAATAAATGCTATTTATATATAGATTCTATTATACTATAAAATATAGTATTATCATCATCATCATCATCATCATCATCATCATCATTGCATAATCCATTAAACAAACTATATATGATATCAGTGGAGTTCACACCTTCATTGAAAATCCATTAAAGAATATGCACTAAGCGATTTTTAATCCAATTTTATATTCATTTCATTATAAAACGAACAATTTTTTTTTGATTATATTATATGGATATAGTGAAATTGTATAACAGCAGCAATCCATAACAATATATATATATATATAGCACATACTTTGCAGTAAAACTATAAAAACTATAGTATTATAATATATTGTAGTATTATATACAAACATAAATGTTTTTGTATAGATTATTTTATATAAATTTTGTATGTGATACGATATTATTATCTCATAAGTACATTATATATATAACTGTGTCAATTTAAAAATTAAAATTATAGGGTAACACCATATGCATTACTTAAATGCATTACGCAATTATATTGATTCAATTCATTAATTAATTATTTTATATCGCATAAGAATATTTTCGAAGACGACATTGTCTAACCGCATTTTAATCTATTTTATTTTATTTAATTATTTTTGATAAAATTCACAAAAAAAATTAATATGTTATAATATTTATTAATCACAAATTTAATCTATTTTATTATAGATTATCTAATCTAAAAATATGGTATATATATATAATGTGATTTAAATTTGTTTCAATTGAATATAGTATTATTGAAATAATAACTATAATTGTACAAATTAATAAACATTTTCATCTAAAAATGGACAGATGATGAACTGTTTAAGTTAATTTTATATAATACTGCACATTATAGCATATATATGCATATGCACATTAAATTGTTGTGATCATATCATAAATGCAGTACACAACGCGGACGCCGTCGTTCGTTATAAATTTTTGTTATATTTTTTCACAAAAGAACTATTTTATTTTATATGTTTTTGTTATGTTATATACGTTATGTAATATACATATGTATTAAATAATTATATATATATATATATATTATATAATATATTTATATTATAGAAAGTAAACAAAAGATGTATAATAAATACACACACACACACAAAGAAATATAACATTAACAAAATTAAAAGGGAATGCAGTATAATTATGCAGTTGAGAATAGCAAAAAAAAAATAAATAAATAAAATAATATATGCGGCGAAGAGTAAATTTTTTGAAAAAGGATATTTTCATATATGTTTATAATGTTTATTATATGTATATTAAATATATAATAAACATTTAGTATATGAAATAAAATAAAAATCTAATGTTTAAAAACAAAAAAAAAAAAACATAAATGTATAATATGTACGGAATAATGTTTTTTAACAAATTATTTGTTTGAAGTATACCATATAAATGCTTTTATATAGTTTATTTTATATAATTTACAGTGACGAAAGCTGAGAAATAGCATTCAGTTTTCAATATCGCTATATTTTTCTTTTATAGCCTGGGTGATATTAAACTAAATTATGACAAAAAATCTGGGTGTACAAAAATTTTCCGGAAAATCGACAATTTTTTTTAATTATATACGGATCATAGTTTTAACGGATTTCCATTTTTTTTGCTTACAGCATTGCAAATTTTAATCAATTTCCAATCTTTTATATAGCAGAGATTTTTAAAATTGATTTATGCGTTCAAAAGATATATATATAATCGGTTTTCCAATTGAAGGCAGAGGAAATTTAAAGAAATTTGTGGTACTGTATATAAAGTTTGATAACCACCGAATGGTACAAAAAATTTATACAGTACCATTATTTCGCACAACATCAAATTGGACATTTCAATATTTTTTCATAATGTAGTCTCTACTTTCAACTTGTCTATATACCAGAAAAATATAGTGATATTGCAATCTGAAAACAATTTTTTTTCACGCGTCGCCACTAACAATATATAACTATATATTACAATGTATATAATGTATACGATACACATAATGTACATATGTATATTATATATTAGTTACAATTATACATAATAATTGCTCTTTCTTATTTTAAAATTATTTAAATTGTTCATTTTTGAATATATTATAAAATTCTTTTTTGTTTATTTTAACATAATTTAAGAACAGCCGCCGAGCGCGCACATAAATTAATAATAAAGAGGTTTTCTTTCTTTTACAAATTAATTATTTTATATGTAATTTATGAAAATATATATTATATATAACGTAATTTTGTGCATTTATGTAGTTTAATTGAGAATTGTAATTGTTTACCATATAGTAAAATCAATCATGAGAATAAGAATATTTATTATTATTATTATTATTATTATATAAAAAAGTATATTATAATATTACATAAGAAAATGAAAAAGTTTATAAAATTTAAAAATAATAAATATCATATATTCATCAACATTTTAATAATATACATAATACATATGCTTATTAAATTAAGCATATATATTAGTAATCATTAATATTCATTTATTTAATATATATGTTTATATACAATATATATATACCATAGTTCTCTGTATAACATATACGGTATAGGAATAATATTAATACGTGTACGTTATATTGATTATAATTAACCGCCTTTTTTTTTGTATATACCATACATAAAATATATGTAATAATACATTTATTTACATATATTATAAATTTAAATGCAAAACATCATACTATTTGCTATTATACACACGAGTATATATAACATATATAGTTACAAGAATATTCTCTATACAAAATAGTACAAGAGATGTGATGTATATAATGTAAATTTATTATATATTTTATTATACCATATTTATATATATATGTTATACGTATAAAATTAAAATATGACACTTCATATATGCTATTATATGTATCGTATACAGAGCACTCATCTCATCTACATATATATATATATATATATATATATATTTACTATATGACTATTTGTATAGAAAGATAAACGAGAGGATATAATAATGGCAAACATTAATTTCATTAAATCATTTTTCATAAACACAATTATTTTCATATATAATATAATATGTATGTAGAGTATGTAAGAAGAATATATTATATAAAATTTAATATGAAAAAGTGATGATGAATACATATATATGTATGGTATAGTACTTATTAATATATGGGTGGTGTATATGACTGTGTATTATATAATGTATATATATTTTTATATAGCTTTTGTATAGTTTGTTTGAATATCAAACAACAAACATATAATGATGATGTTATTTTTAATCAATATTAATATAATGGTTGAAAATCTCGTTTGGATTGCGTTGATTTCATATCTGAGGCTATATCTGGAAGTTATATATATATATATATATATATGTATATATACAAAATATGTGAATAATTAGCGTATTAATTTCTGGTATATACTTTGTGTCTTTGCATTGGTAATATACATATTACATTTTAACATCTTCGCCATCACAACAATATAATGCATAATTATGTTCCATCCTCAGCCCCGCGGCCATTCAAACACCATCTATCTATCTATCTATCTATCTATCTATCTATCTATCTATTAAATTTAAATAATTAAAAATTTTAATTCAATATCACATCGTTAAATTTAAACTATATAAATACGAAAATTTTATATTCTATAATAAAATTAAAATCCATTTTATTTTTCAAAAAAAGACATCAAATGTTTTAAGCTTAAAAAAAAATTTATAATGTGATGGTGGGTATGTTATATATATATATTAAATATATAGATTTATCATATACGCATATATTAAGTTATATATAAGTTATATACAATATATATATATATTTTTCCTATTTACAAATATGTCATTTTTATAGAGAGGATACTTCATCTATCGTGACAAGGGTATTTTTTTGTAATGTCATTTTCATTTATAAATATATATATACCACCATATTAGATATAGATGGATGGATATATAGCGACAGCAAAAAAAAAAGCAATGTATTTGATTTTTTAAATTTCTTTTATAAAATAATCCATTACAAAATACTATAAAATAATATATTATTTTTTTATTGTCCATAAAATTATGTGTGTGCTTTATTTTGTAAAATAATAGATTGATAGAAGATAAAAAACTATTGTTTTTTATTTGTAAAATTCCACACTGTTGTTTATTTATTTATTTTTTACAATTTAAATAACTATATGCTCATCAACATTTTATTGTATAGACAGTAAAAATGTATTTGTATAATTATTGATCACAATAAATATTAATAATTATATTAATTGATTTATACTATATAAATTATATATTATTTTATATATTTTTCCAGAATAATTGAAATTTATTAAATGATAAGTAAATATCAGATCAGATCTAAATAACAATATATTGTAAAATCAAATATTTTCAAGAACATTAAATATATTAAATAAATTTCTTTAAATATATATTTTATATTCACCCACCACCACATTAGCAAATAGAAATAACAATATCACACCGAATTTTTTTTTATTCTGGCAAATTCCATTGCCTTTCACAATTTTCGGTTTACAGTCATTTTATATACATTATTATTTTATTATACATTATTATTACCGACCACAAAAATATCATACCAATGGCACGGCATTGGACACATACTCTCACATGGTCTGTGCATTATATTACATAATAATTCTTGAATGTAAATATATTATATATATATCTACAATATATGGATGGATTTATATAATATCTATGTGTTTGTTTGTGTACAGTTATTGTGGGGGGTGGTTTTTTTTTTTTTTTTTTTCAATTTGAAAATTAATCGAAATAAATATAAAATTTTTTGGAAGTGTAATATCCGGCTTCGTGAAATCGTTCTTCTGTATTTGTCTATCTATATATAACGATTGTCTTCATATGTCATTGAAATCAATAGTAACCCAATATCAAATTTCTCTCACGTTTTATATTTTCATATATATATATATTGTAATATGTTTGTACATAGGTAATATCTATAATAAAATATAAAATAGAATAAAAAAATAGAAAGGGCAATTGGAAAGCTAACCAAAAAAAAAAAAACGTATCCGACATAACAATGAAAAAATAAAAAAATAACCAGATAAAAAGACTTATATATACTCGCAGACTTTTTATATATATATATATTATTATGTATATAGAAAATCCGAATCCAAACACCATATACATGTATTCTCTATATACCATATATATACAGTTAGTTATATATATATATGAGTATATAGCTGCTAAGATGAAATTCCATATTCTATATTGTGTATAGAATAAATGTTGGATAGGGTGTGTTTTTGAAAATAAAACAAAAATATTTTATTCATTATGGTTATCCATTAATCGTCATCATAACAGAGACATAGCTATATGAAATTTTATTCTCTGTAATCGAAATGATGATGATAATTATACCAGATCGAACTACAAATCTAAAACACAAATTTCCAAAGAATGAAGAATGAAATATCTTATGAGCGGTAATTAATAATTATATGTACATTATATACAATTCACTATACAAAAATAGTATTGTGTCGTTTGGCTGCAGTCTGGTATCTTTTAATACATCCTATACATGTGTACGGTATGTATTATATTATGTACGTGTAACATGAATATATGTTATTTATATATTGTATATCATATGCCGATAAAGTTTATCTTTCGTACTGTTATTTTATTTTATTTTTTTTTTCCATTCAGTTTTTGTTAAGTCATCATTATATATATTTTCATGATATTAATTTTCGAGATAGACGATTTACAACAACAACAGTAACAACAACAAAAAGAGTAAAACTTTAGCTAAATTGAACTTTTTTTTTATTCACATATACGAGTAGACATATGCTTATTATTATTATTTATATATAGAGAACTGAGGTTTTTCCTAATGAATGTTGTATATTTGCCTTTTAAATTAATACAAAAATAAATAAAAGAAATAATTACATAAATAAATGACATCATCAAAACACTATATATGGACCACATCCTCAATTATATCGTAAGTTGGCAAGCTGTGCGTCTGCAAACATGGCTGACTTGTGTTTTTTTTTTGGGCAGTTCACTATAGTTAACATGTGTACAATTTTAATTAGTAATCTTTCTTCAATAAATATATCTATATTTTACCTGCTTTACGCATTATATTCATTTAATGAATAAGAAAGAAATGCTATGCTACAATTTGTAGGTTTTTTAATTCAAACACTTTCTACTCGACAATTATAAATATAGCAGCATCTTTTGCTGGTCTTTGTACCATAGCAAAAATATCTAATCAACACAATCAAATGGATTTTTGCTATATAACGTTATATTTTTCTTTGAATAATTGTTAATCGGTTATAATTAATATAAATCTAAATTTTAATAACAATTTGTATATTGCAACCAATTCATTTTTTCTGAATTTGATGTTCATTTCTTCCATACACCTTGCAACGTAATTGTGTCACATACCGATACTTTAAATTGATTATTGTATGGAATCATCTGTTGTGTGTTGATATAATCGGAACAGGATTTCACTTTCTGTTGGTTAAATTATTATGTACTGATTAAGTTTTGTTCAATCTACTTATTCGTTACTTTTTAGTCCATCCATTAATTTGATTCTTTGAAGCTTCTTGAAGTTGTTTCTTGAATATCCATTTTCCATCGCCATGATTACAGTATCTTCAGCAAATATATCTAATTTTCTATAATATCTCGAGAGTATAGATTATACATATATTTTTTTGTGGTACGCCTACTGCTTCTATCTTGTGTTCTATTTCGAGAGTATTCATTTTCATATTTTATTATAAAAAAATTTTATGCTGTCATATATATGATGCTTTGACAGATGTTTTTCGAATTTATATTGCAATTCATGATGCCATCATACCTTGTCAAAAGCTTGAACGACATCTAAGAATATCGTATATTTTCTATTCTTTCAATGAATGTTCAATTATAATTCTATGAACTTGATTGATTGTATATAGAATACTTTTTATACGAAAGTCAATCTTTCTTCTATAAATATATGATTGATTTTAATCTATTCAGTACTCTAGCTTGGATATTATTGTTATATAACGATATCAATCGATAAGATGTTGATTATTCATTCGGTGATTGTTTGCTATCTTATTATCGTGTATCGACGACTAAATGAGTATAATCAAGGCATATTATACTCCAGAGCTATTGGCATTTGTATTAAACATTTCACACAGCCAAATTTGTAAATCACTCTGTGATAATATTATTATTATTTATATGAAGGTGCCGGTTTTTTTATTTTATTAAATTACCAGAAAGATTCTTATAAATAAAGTTTACTATAAAATAGTTATAAATAACTATATAAATAAATAAATAAATAAATAAATAAATAAATAAATAGATACATATACATTTTAAATTAGCTTAAGGATTTTAAATATTTGAAAAGTTAAATTTCGTATTCAATTTATTTAAATATTCAAGAGGGTTTCTTCTTATATGAAAGCTTTATATAATTTTAAAATATTTTAGCATGAACTATAAATTTCTTTGTGGTGGTAGTAGTAGTAGTAGTATACTATACATTTTTATTGTTTTATATACAATTTACATAATTTTTATAAATTTATTATCTCATTATTTGGTTCAATGGGATTTCTTAACTTTTTATTCGTGATAAAAATTAATAAATTTAATTAATTTATCACTTGAACTCTACCACTCTATGTATAATATAATAAACTTACAAATATTTATTATATGTTATATATATTCGGTTAGTTCTATATACAGTTTTTAATAGTATGGTTGTGAAAAAAATTTATATTATATAAAAGAATTTTTTTGTCTATATCATTTATTGTTAGTTGCTTACTTCAGGCGATATAGCATACTTTTTTTTCTATTATATTCACCGAAATCGATTATATCTAATGAATGGATAAATCAATTATAAAAGCCGCTAATCTTTTCTATGAAACATTTGGAGTCGAAGTAATCCGTTAAAAATATAATTCTTAATTGAATATTTCTCTCGCCTCTATCCTGCACAATACATATGCAAAAAAAAAAAAAACTGATAGAGTAATATCTAGTCAAAATATCTAATTATTAATTTATATTCACATATAACACTTATACCAATATATATGAAATGCATTAATTTTTTTCTGCATCACATGCAATTCAAATTGAATAAAAATACAAAAATGTTTTTGTTTTGTTTTTAAGTTTTTAAACATAATATAAAAGTAAAAAAATTCCATATAATAAAATAATCGGATTATAGATTTTGTTGTCATCAAATGTGTATTTATATTGTAATATAATTTTCATTTTATCTATTTGAAGTTGAACATTTAATGCGATTACATTTTGTTACACATAATATGTTTAAAATTGAATCTTATATGTATTTATTTATAAATGTATATATTGTGTACATAAAAATATAGTGCTATTGGGAATTTGTTGAAAAACTTTAAATTCTTATTCAAGAAAAATATATGCAAATGGATTTTTATTTTTTAAATTTTCCTTTACTATTTACTATTTAATACTGGAAATTATAGAACAATCACTTATATAACTACCTATTAATTATACATTTATTATTATATTTATTATTATATTTAATTAATTTATGTTTTTAATTTTTTTCATTTATTCTAATTAGGGGTGGACCTGGCCTAAGATGGGGAGCGTGTTATTCGCGGCTGTGTTCATAGCGTTACAATTTGCCACTGGCCTGGCCAACCCTGAAGCAAAACGTTTATACGACGATCTTTTAAGTAATTATAATAGATTAATTCGGCCCGTAGGCAATAATTCGGATCGTCTAACTGTAAAAATGGGATTACGATTATCACAATTAATAGATGTTGTAAGTATATATATATTTTTTAGTTATATATGTATATATAAATGTTAAAATTACATATTATTTAATATGTTTAGATCACAATAAGACTATAAATATATTTATATAAAATACGTAAACCGATGTATTTAAAAAATTATATATTTGAAATTTACTAAAATATAATATATAATAAGAAAGTTATTATAATATAGAAGCAATTGCGAAGCGTGAAAAAATGTTGTCAGATTACAATATCACTATATTTTTTTGGTAGACGAGTTGAAAGTAGAGAATACATTATGAAAAAAAAATTGGAATGTCAATTTACAAAATTTTCCGGAAAATCAACTTTTAAGAATTATCATCTTTTTGAATTACCGGTCATATTTTTGACGGATTTCCAGTTTTGTATACAGAATTGTAAATTATAATGAATTTCAAATATTTCATAGAAGAGATTTTTAAAATCGATTCACGCATTCAAAAGATATGACCGAATTTCCATTTGATGTCAGTCGGAAAATTTATTTGGATGAACACCAAAATATAATTTTTTTCATAATTTAGTTTAATTTCTTCACCCGCAGGTTATAAGAAAACTATAGTGATATTGAATACTGAATACTACTTCTCAACCTTTGCCACCATATAGGAGGTATTGATTAATTGAAAAACTATAACAATTATAGTAGTACAAAAGTATTGCCATTATGAATTGAAAACAGAATAACACTTTTCTTTAATCATCATATATTCCATTATATATTTCATAATTATTATACAATAAAGAAATAAAGATTGGTATTTACTTTAAACCTTACAATTTCTTTTGGAATTCCATGTTTTATATATAGTTGCGTTGTGTTAATTGGCTGTAGTTAAATTTGAGTATATTCTAACGATTTCCTGCTATAATAGAATACAATATTTTATTACCGAATAATTATTTGGCTCTTAATTGGCGCACCAATTATTGTATTACATGTAATTTTTTCTTTTAACACTGAAACACTTTAATAAAAAGATATTCCATTTTCTATTCCTTTTCTATCTATAACATTAATGATTTTTTTCTTTCTTATTTTACTACTGTATTTTAAACTTTAAACTTTTTACAACTATTGTATTATTTTATTATCTAGATACAGAATATATTGTATATTATATAATAGCTATAATAACACATAACATTTAATAACAGCAAAACATACAATGAATTCTATATGTACTTAGGATATGTACTATTTATATATTGGAATCTTAAAATAACCATACGTATATAATAATTATTACACCTTATATTTGCGTCTTATACATAAGTATATTTTATTTGTAATACCGCATATTCCATATACCATATATTGTATATATTGTGTATAAAATATCATCGTATAGTATGCATACAATAGATTTACGTATAGTCTTTTAATTTTATTTAATTCTATGTCATAAAATATACCAAATTAAAAATAATCCTCTTTATTTAGTATATGTTAGTATCTCTAACTAAACATATATTCCGCATTATTATGTGTATTTGTTTTGTGTGTTTGTCTATATATATGGTATAAGAAAATATATAATATAATCTGATAATGTACATTGTACAGAAATGCAGCATATAACGGAAAATTTACTATTACGACATTTTATTATATTATATGTACTCGTACACATAATTATATATATAAATATATATACATGTGAAACCTTTCTTGATTAATAAACACTCATTAAAATTCTGTACAATAATCGTATGTATTTTATATACCTTCCATTTAGATATACAAAAACATATAATATATATTTAGAGTAGATAAATTCTCCAATAAAATTACAACACGTTTAATCCATTTAACACATCTTTCTCCTTTAGTTTTTGTATAAATAATCAATATTTGAATCTTATTTCCTAATTATGCGGTTAATGAATGAATATGAACTCTTAAATATATAATATTTTGAGAAAAAATAAAAAAAAAATGTATGTTTGTAATGTTCATTTCGTGTTTTAATATATATACCGTAAAATTATTTTTTTTATTATATTTACTATCATTTTCTAATATATTTATACTATTTGGATTTTTCTATGTATACGTGTGTGTATTTTGACTAAATTATATAATATAAGTGTAATAATCCGGACACTGAGGATAATTTGAACACTTTATAGTAATAATAAAAGTATTTGAACTTACAGAGTTTCTATAAAAATGTGTTATAGTTGAATGATGACAATAAAAACACTCGAACGAATATTTTCGAACATATAAAATGAGCGATTTTTAAAAGAAATATTCTCAAATCGTTTTTTTATTTTCACACATTCGTGTGTGTCGTGGTTTGCTTTTTAATATGTTTTGTTATTTATGATATATATGGTAAGTGTTAACATGTGGTGAAATTATCTTACTAATTTTACGTGTCTACTAGTTTATTTCGGTCGTTTTTCCTTCAATATGTTCAGTTCAATGTTATCAGTTGTTATTGGTGGCGATCACCAGGAACCTTAACATCAGAATTTTTAGTATATAATATACGCAGGTCATTACTGATATCATCACCACGTCACACTTATTATATATATATATATATTTATTAATATTGTTCACAAACCATATGAAATAGTTGCGAAATCGCGTCATTTTTAAATTAAATTATATGATGTATGATGCAATGAAATACTATCATACCAATTTAAGATTACCTAAATAAAAAGGACATTATTATCAAAGCCAAAAGAATAATGAGATTTGAACTTCATCCATAAATTTTTTTTTTTTTTTAATGACTTTGTTAGTATTTAAGAATCACAAAAATAATAATAAAAAAAAATATTTATAGATAATGCCAAGGCGCTTTATTTGGCCTTTTGGACTTTATTCTAATTTCATCAACTATACGAGTCTATGCAATATGCTCGTAAACATGTAATAAAAAGTATAGATTTCTTTGGATTTTAGCAAAACATCTAATGTTTTAATTTTAAGGTATAATTTTAAATAAAATGTCAATGGAATTATTAGAATCTAATTATTGTGAAATTACTCAAATTAGTTGAATTTTTTTAAAGTAACCAGTAGCAATATAACACATTGATTATTGCAAATAATAATAAAATATATGTATAAGAATTGGAAAAACAGAGACTATTGAACTTATACTATATAAAAAAAAAAAAGGGTTCTATAAATTTCGTCAAAAATGATTATTAATCAAAAAAATATGAAGAAGAAAAGAAAATTTTTCTCATGTCATTTTATCGTTATTATTATTATTATTATTATTATTATTTTATTTTTTATAATGCAATACATATTTATATTCTATATTTTTTATATTATTATATTTATATTTATTCTTTTTTTCCCATATTATAAAAGATATTATTTTATATCCTTTTATTATATCTTTATTTATTTTCGGTATAATATATGAATAGGATAAAAGTTTTTTTTTTTTTTTATTATATACGTATTATCGCTATAAGATTATATTTAAATTTTCATTCAAATGATCAGATTGAATTTTGAATATAGTGTTGAAGGGATTTTAAAAATCTTTTCTATAAAAGATTGGAAATTGATTATATAATTATTAAGAATACTAATAATAATACTAATAATAATACTAATAATAATAATAGAAAAATTAAAATACGTTAAAACTATTGCCCATATAATTGAAAATAAAAAATAATAATTATAAGTCGATTTTCCCGGAAAATTTAGTAAGTAAACTTTATTTTTATAATGTTGTCTACGTTAACCCAAGTTTTATTAAAAATATAATGATATTGTAATGTGAAAATATTTTTTCACACTTCTTCGCCATTGCCAAATTCAATTCAATTACTTGTTATATAGTAAAAAATATTTATGGTTTATAAGACAGTTGTAAACATTTTTTGAATTATATTTATTGCTAAAAAAAGGATAATAAAAATTACAAATTTTTTAAATGAATGATAGATTTAATTTATATTTTAATGACATCTTATGGGGTGAAATTTGTATCAGTATCAGAAACTAAAAGAAATTATTGAAAAAAAATTAATATAAATTTTTTTATATATACAAAAGATTATTACACATATGTGTAATAACTTTATCTGGTAGACAAATAATAAATATATAAACTATATATTTATGTATAAAATAACTATATATACAATAAATATACACACACACACACATAAATGTAGGAAAGAACGTCAAGAATTTACTTTTCCGTATATATGTTATATAAAATATTAACAAGAAAACTATCTATAAATATACGATATATTGTACAAAAGGAATTTCAGGTTGGTATTTTATGTACTCAAGATATGTTGTAATACAAAAGAAAATTCTAATCTATTTTATACACTTTATATATACAATAAAGGCATTTTATATAAACATGCAGAAATATCCTTGTGAAATTCAATATTTCTTCTTTTTTTTTTTCACTCGTTTTCTTAAATGTTTTCCTTTTTAAAATAAAAATTTTTACTTTATTTTCTGATGTTTATTTATTTATTTATTTATTATTATTATTATTATTATTATTATTATTTTTATGTTATATACAAAATTTGTTGTGTTTTTCTCTATTTCATATAATACAATTTTTTATAAATAAAATCTCGGTTTATATAATCTATAATTCTATATATTTAGTGGATATTGTTCTTATATAATCGTATATAATAATATATATGCGAAGTAAAACCTCCAAAATGAAACTCTTTGAAATCGGACCACACACTTGATGTAATACAAATGATTTTTCATATATAAACTTTAGCTCTGTAATCGGACCACTTCACAATATCACCTTTGTCGTACCTCCTTAAATGGACAAAATAATTAAAATATTTTGATTTAAAAATATATATATTTTACGTATTACATTTTTTTCCAATAATTGTCGGATCAATCAAACCGATATTTATAAAGTTCAGGTTTATCGTTCTAAAATTTATATTGTCAGATTAATATAATCATCAATGTATCTCATTTCACATATAAACAAAAATATCCATTGTTTTTTTTTTCTTTTTTATGAAATGAGTGCGGTAATAAGTGATTGTGAAATAGTTGTGCTCATAATATATTTTCTATAAGTTGGGAACAATAATTTATATCCTTTATCGATGAGTGCGCCGAAGTACAATTTTGTAATATAAACAGAAGATACATACAAAACTATTAAAAATCACAAAATATAGCTGTCGTATATTTTATTAGAATGAATGGGAACATTTTCTTTTTTTTTTTTGGTCTGCCAGGGTAATCCTTTTGCGGCGGTTTTACTATGTATAATATAAGATATAATTTATATACAACAACATCATCACCATCATCATCATCATCATCATTATATATATTTTTCTTTTATACTGCTGCTTGTATGTGCATCATAAATATATGGATAATGCAATGTACAAATTTAACGTATAGCAACAAAATTACAATGGAAAAACTTTATTGACCATATGTTTAAAAATATTTTTCAAATACTAAAAAAAAAAAAATCTAATTATTTATAGCTTTATATAAAAAACAAATCTTCATACTTCATTGTACATATAATATATACGAGATGCAAAACTTATAATTTTAGTACACCCACAATCTACATAAACTATATTTACTATATCAAATATAAAATGTATATAGTTTTGCTACTAAGAGAGTTTTAGAATTTATATTTTACAAAGAATTTGTATGGAATATTATTATATCATGTATTTTTATTTTCTAAAAGTTATATAAAAAAATAAAATTTTATCTAAAAATTATACATCATTCCACCACAGCTTTCAGCAAAATGTTAATAATGTGACGTTGTAATTTTAAAACTATAATTTTATCGTCCATAATAGTTTTCCTATATTAAATTGTTTTGAATATAAATTTTGTAATATTTGTATATCCAAGATCAGATAAATTGGAGGAATGGGGGTATAGTGATAACATTGTGGATCTTTTTCGATTTTAAAATATATGTTAATGGGTTATCTATAATATTTAATAATTTTTATTTGAATTTATTATAAGTATTTTTTATTATATAGAACATTTTTTTTATGTGTATGAAATTAATAAATATAATTTTCATTTATTTCAGAATTTAAAAAATCAAATCATGACAACAAATGTGTGGGTAGAACAGGTATGTGGAATTTTTTTATTTTATTGTACATTATTATTATTATTATTATATATTGTATTATTCGGTGCAAGAATTAATTATTGATTATTATATATTAATTTATCCGAAAATAATTAATTGACATTATCTATTTATTTATTTAAGTAAACTTGCACCCGATATATGGTACAAAAAGTATTTATAATTTTTTATTGGTTATATATTAATTATTTATATACGATATACATATTTTCATATTAAAGAATATTTAATTTATATTCATATTTGTTTGTAATAAAACAAATAAATATTTCTTACTCAAGTTCTATAAAATATATTACGATTATTTTTTCATATCTTTGATATATTTATGATGGTGATGATATCTATAAAGATATAGAATTATTGTTTTGTAGTAATACAATAATGTATTTTATAGCTTTTGTAATTTGTAACACTTTTAACTATAATTGCTTTATTAATTAATTATTATAATTGAAGCAAATTAAATAAATCTATTCACAAATTATAAGTGGTTCTACTGAAAATAAACTAGCTTTTGTTGCTGCAACGGCTCTATATAATTTTTTCCCCCTTCATATACGGATCTTTTATATTTGTAACATGTGTGTGGGTGTATATGTCGTATATCTCTATATCTGAATTTATGGCTACTATAACTATACTGAAAAATTAAAAAAGCACTGCTCGTCAATGGTGTTGCATATGTATTATCATGTGCATTTATGATAAAATGAATATTTTACAAATATATAGAATATGTAGAGTAGAATGATAATGATAAAATTAATTATTCATAATCACACAAATCATTATATGATTGAAAATTCTAAACAATTTCATTATATATAATTTTAATCAAATCATTTTTTGATATAGGTTATATGAATGATATTTATAATTAATGAATACGGTTTCATCATCACGTTCTTGTAATTTTCAAATATATAACGATTAGAATATATAATTATATATGTTTTTACGTTAATGCAATTGACAAATAATTTCATTGCGTTGTGCTTATGGATTGTAATTAATTATTTGAGTTAATTTTTTTTTTAATATACAATTTGTAAATTTTTATATATATATATACCTTGGTCGTTTTAATGTACATGTAGTTTCAGGTGTCTAGAATTTTAGACCTCTGTTTACTAAATATCTAATTCGAAATTTTTGCTATGGCATAATTTCTTTAAGTTCATTATTTTTATAATTTTAATGTGTGTTGAAAAATTTAATAAAATTATTGTATCAATGTAAGCTTGAATATCTATATAATATTAATATTCCATGTACCATAAATAGATACATATAATTGGTACAATATTTTATTATATACCATATATATGCATATTTATTACAGTCTCAATACACCATATAGCATCGTTCGTATATATATATATTATTAAAAAGGAAAATCAAACACAAATAAATATTATTATGGGTTTTTTGTGAAAAATAAAAGAATTCCTTATATTTCTATTCTCCATTGTACATATTTAATTTTTAATTTTATTTTCGTGTTCGAATATTGTGGCAAAACAGAAAAAAAAGGACAATATATGTATATACTACACAATACATGCGATCTATATAATAAGGAATGTTTTACTACCACCACCATATAGTAAATAAAAAACAACCAACAACATTAAAATACATTTCTGTCTATTAAATCTTATGCTTTTTGTATATGGAATTTATATTTTAAAGTATATAATGTATGGTGTGTGTGTGTGTGTGTGTGTGTGTATTTGTATGTAAATATTTAAAATAGAATATATATGGTATATACAATGTATATAATACTTATAAAAGGATATTCGCATGCAATTTAATATATGCTCTGCCTCTGTGCTCTTATAGTTTTATTTTTTTATAAAATTCCGACATTTTTTCTATTACATAAAATATCATAAAAAATATTTACAAAAATAATAATTTTAAAATAATTTAATCTTCTAATATGATAATTTTTATAAATGATTCGAAGTTTTTTTTTTTGCATATGATGTTAATCTTAAATCAAATAATAAAATAGATGATATAATATTCCGCCTATTTATGTTATGTTATGAGGAAAACATTACTGTATATATACATATTTTATTTTTTTGTTTGTATTCTTAGTACATGAACACAAAATTATACTAAATTTACATAAGCAAATACCAGTATTTAGATATGGTAAAACGAATATTATTTTACAATATAGATATATTTTATATACATAGTTGGTATATTAGTTTAGTTTGATGGTATAGATATAGTTTTTGATGTTTTCCTAATTAAAATGGGTTTATTTAAGTTAATACGAGTATAAGATTGATATACGTCTTTCTGGATTAAAAAGAAGCTTTTGTTTGTTTGTTCTTTTTTTGGCCACATATCAATTCATTAAACATATTTCTGCTTCGATACAATACAATATATTGAGTATACTTAGCCTTAATCGAAACTATAAAATATATGCAACACTATATATGCGACGGATTAACCGCATAAAATTATAAAAATCTTTAAACATTTAATTTTATTAAAATTATGAATTAATTTTGTTTAGAATTATGTATATGTGTAATTTATATTCTATTGTATTTATATATGAATGTGTCTTTAAATTGCAGTCGCCTTAGTATAATTTGCATTTTCTAAATATATGCAATGTAGCGATAATAAATAAATATATATATATCTGGCATATGCTTGCAAGCATGCATACGGTATCACTTATTGTTAGACAATATTCTTAATAGCTTGTTTACTAAGATTGATATATATATATATAACATAAGTATAATAAGTATATATAGCTGCTAATATATATATATATATATTCCAGTAACATTAAAATATAAATATATATATATGTTAGTCTTTATATGTTAATTTATAAATGTAAAGTAAAGTTCTATAAAGTGTATATATATATATAACATAAGAAATATAATTTATGCATACACATATATAGTATAGAATAGAAATATAGATATAGAGAATAGGTTTCTATATATTATACAAAGGAATATATTTGCATATGCGAATTTATTTAAAATTGTATTGTTATATATCATATGCATATGTGTACTTACAACAATTGTAGTATTTATAATAACTATAATAACTAACGTAATATATATAAGTTATATGTATGCGCATTATATACGAAAATAAATGCAATCCTTTACTAGATAATTTATAGAAACGCTTAAGTGTTCACATCCATATAAACTATTTTCTACATTTTTTATATACGACGTTATATATACCATATATTACATTATATATTACTTACTAATATATGCATATTTGTTGAAATCTAAAATCTAGAAATGAAATATGACTATATTATTTATGGTTCTTGATATCTTGTTTGTTGGCTAAAGAAAGAAAGAAAAAAAAGTATTTTTTATATAACTGACATTATTATAATTATATATATTATAAGAGAATCTCGTATAGGTTTTATATATATATATATATATAGATGGAAAAATGTTATATATGTATAATAAGAAAAATTTTACTTATTCTATTCTTTTCTTTTATTATATTTAAATGTTTTAAAAGTATATCTGTATTATTACTATTATATACCATTTTATAAGAAAGTTGTATGATATAAAAAAATTATATATATATAGATTTTTCGTATTTTAATATATGAAAATTTTGTCGAAATTTATTAACACTAAACTCTGCAATCAATTTGGAAATAATAATATAATAATATTCCATTTTAAGTGGGCTACATATATAATATAGATTTATATACACGAGTATAGAATAAATTTGATAAATGTATCTAAAAAATTATAGATAAAAAAAAATTGTTTATATCTGTATATTTATCTATAGATAAGTTAATTTTTAAAGTATCTATATCGAAAAAAAAAAAAAGAAGAAGTATCTTTAACAACACTGACTACAATTATTAAACATAATTTAAGTATCTTTAACAACACTGACTACAATTATTGAACATAATTTAACTAAATAAATATGGTTTGTTGCGTCATAAACATAAATAAATGCACATAATGCAATGTTTCATATTTCCTAACATAATTTTTTGACAACATTTACGAGTATATTATTTTTCGGTTAATTTATATTAAATTTTACATCAAATGTGTACATGTTTTGAAACGCGGTTAAAAATGTTAAACCTCATATACCCACTGATATGATAGCTATATTTATTCTACATATATGTACATGGATAACCTCATTATGTGCACCAACTTTTTTTCTAAATAATTGTATATAAAATAACACTAAACAAATTTGATAAATAAAATTAGTGCATTTGTTTCCATAAAATTATTAATTTTAATTAAAATGCGGTAGTAGTAATTTCAAAAATACACCATTTATTTATTTATTTATTTATTTATTAATAAAATATAATATTTATTATATTGTAATGAATAAACACGCAACAATACAGGAATGTGTTATTGCTGTATTATGGACGCACACTTTGTTCGACAAATAACCGAAATGGGCATTAAGAAACAATTAATGTATGTACGTTTACAATTTATTCTCCCTCAACTGAATAACAAATGAATTGTCGTCGATATCAAAAACTTGTGTTTTTTTCTATAAACAAGCATCTTTTCATGGTTATCATTTTTGGTTTTCGTTACATATTTTTCGACCGACACACAAAATTATACTGTCACTTATGGTTATGTATTTTGGCTTACTTTGTGTAAACTTACTACTTACTCCATGGTGTTACAACCCGGGTGCGGTTTTAGCCTTCTCCAACACGCTTTTCCAACCTGACCTATCCGCAGTTAATGTCTTCCAATCCCGAATTTTTAGGATCTTTATATCACAGTTTACTGCATCTAGCCATTTCGCCTTAGGTCTTCCGGCTCTCCTTCTACCCTCTGGTTTACTATTTAACAGTTTTTTTGGCACACGCTCCTCCTCCATGCGTTCTACGTGTCCAAGCCATCTCAATCTATTGATCTTGCTTGTTTTGACAATATTTGGTTGACCGTACAACTTGTCTAATTCAAAATTGTATCTTCGCCTCCAACCATTCTGTTCTTTGACGGGACCAAATATGCCACGGAGTAAAGAGCCAAGTCAAAAATATGACGTTACCATATTCATATAATAGATAGTAAAAAGTCATTGTTGCTATTTTTCGGACAGAGGCTGTAAATATATTTGTATATATATATTTAACTGTGTATATGCATTTAACCAATAATCAGACTTTTAGGATATATATATGATATTAAATAAATAATATGTATACAACATTTATATTATAATATACAAAATATAGAATAAATTAAATAAATTGCATGTATTTTATACATTTATATATAATACTTGTTCACTAATATAATATACATATCCATATAGTTTATATAACAATATATAATGCACACATACATATTTATAAATAAAATGTTATATGTTGTTGATTTATATCCCTTTTTTACCCTTTTGAATTCTCTAGACTTTTTGCAAGGATATATATATGTTATACACACATATATATAGAAAAATATACATAATACATATTATATACAGACACACTCACTTATGTATAAGTACATATATTGTAATATTATAGAAAATCTAAAAACCGTGTATATACATATATTTTTTAACTTTATATACTTGTACATAAAGCTATGTACTATTGTATATCGTTATGTAATGGCTTA
Organism: Bibio marci; assembly: GCA_910594885.2. Classification (NCBI taxonomy): domain Eukaryota; kingdom Metazoa; phylum Arthropoda; class Insecta; order Diptera; family Bibionidae; genus Bibio; species Bibio marci. The sequence goes on along the minus strand of OU343116.1, from coordinate 46,238,051 downwards.
TATGGGTTATATGTGTACAGGGTGTATATAAAAAATAATGATTAACCTTTTTTTGGTTATCGCAATTATTAAAATATCTATTGGTAAATATTATTTCGCACACATTAAGACTTGGTTATTTTATACGTTTTGTTAACAGTCTACTTTGTATATATATATATATCTGTTTCTCAAAACCTGTCCTATATATGGTTAGCATATTTTTTTAGGAACTTCATAAAACACATTGAACCACTTAATCTCGTATACTCAAGAGAAAACCGTAATTTTTAATTTAATTTCATCATTTCAATGTAATATTGTATGTAAAATATTTATTAAATAAATAAATTGTTTTAATTGTAAGTTTTTTGCAACCGGATTTGACATTCACTCTGTATAATATTATATGAATGTATTGTATGCAAGTACTTATATATATATATATATATATACGTATATTTTGTATAGATATAATATGGTGTAACGAAAGACCGCACCCAAAAAATTTTTATATGAATTTCTTTTACCAATATATACAAAGTACAATATATAAAATTGTTCACATTTATATAAATATGTTTGTATTATTTGGGTTAGAAACTTTTGCTATTTTTTTTCTTTTTTTTTTTTTTTTTATATTCAAAAGTCCTTTTGAGCTTTAACAACCGCATTGCATCACATCCATATATACATATTTATTATTATCTTATATATAGATATATATTTGTTTGTATACTATATATATATATATAGATTTATTCTACAGCTACACATTACAATTTTACTTCGTTCGTTGATATACATTAGGACGCCCATCAAAGCCTATCACTATTCTATAAATGTACAACATATCTAATACGTGTATCTGTGTATATTATTAATATAGTATATATTGTTACTATATATGTTTATATATACATATATGATATCATATATACAATATAATATACATTTGAATTTATATAAAGTTTATTTGAGAAATGAGACTTTCAAAAATAATTTACATTTGATTGACAAAAATAAAAATAAGATTTTTGAAGTAAATTTTGTGGTTTAAGAAACATTTTTATCTATATTGTATCCAAATAGAATATTAAACACAAAGAAATCAATTTGGTATTTATATGTGATGTGAATATGTATATTTCTGACAGATCATATTATTATTATTATTATTATTATTATTATTATTATCATATTTGGAATTCTTAAAATCAATTCAATCACATATTGACTGCGATATTTTTTTTAAAATGTTAAACATTTAAGTTATATATTAACTTTATCCATCTGTTTATTGATTCTTATCGAAAACTTTAACAGACATAAAAAAACATATTTGATATATACAAAATTCTATGATTATTTAGATTATCTAGATGGATGGATTTTATTATAATAAAAGGTAAAGAGTTTCAATAAAAAATGTAGAAGTAGTTACATAAATTTATTATTATATAATCAATATATAATGTATTTTTAAAAATGTTGAAATTGTGTAAGTTAAAGTTAAGTGACACATTTAGTTGACTTTTTTTTTTTTTTTTAAATATTATTGGTATAATTTTGAAATGAATTTTTTGATATATATTTTATGTATTTTTTTAGAAAATTTTCAATTTTAAATTATTTATATGATTAAAATTTTATTTAATGGATTATATATAACCTTTTTAATCTATATAATAAAAAATGAAATAGAATTTGTAATATCAATATTGATATGTATTTTATATAAATGTGTGTGTTTGTAGTATAGATTGATATTGATTTTATTATTTATCTATTTTATATCATAATATAATTTGTATAATTTCATATGATGATGAATAAATACTCTCGATTTAATCAAACTGATTATATATAATTTATATAATACATGCAATTAACACTTGTGTGCTGTGGACACGTCAGCCGTTTGTAATAAATATTATAGGTAAATAGAAGCGAGACCATAATGAATATTTCCATTTGTTTGGTCTGCACAATTACCCAACCCTTTTTAATATCATTTTTTTTTAACTGAATTTATTCAGAAAATGTACAGTCGAGGATATCATGAAACATCAGGTTAATGCTTAAAAGTAAATAAGGGAAAATTAAAATTTAAGTAAAGTTCATATATTGTTCTATATAAGGCCAGAGTGGTGTCAAAAATTAATATAACTTAAATTATTATTAGGTTATAGTACATTTATATAAATTATTACTTTTTATTTTCAATTACTTTCTCTATATATGTATCTTTTCCTATATTTATGAAATGTATAGCCAAATCATTAATTAAGATTTTATTTCATATTCTAAATTTGCCCTTGAAAAAATATTTCATTACTTCCAATACTTTTATTTAATTTTCATATTATAATAATTTTATAAAATATTTAAAAATATTTCAAATATATATCTGTGTTTTTTTAAAGATTTTGGTATAATCGTATATGCGACGCCATACCAATCGATTCGATATCATATAATTGATTAGATATATTCTGGAAATCACATAATTATTTTTGGTAAAAAAAATTCAGAGTGTACGAAGAATATGCAATTTTCCGGAAGCTTATATGACTTTTAGGGAGTATGCACCCATATTATATATTCATTTAAATTTGCTTTTGTAGATAACGATTTATTTAAGTTGTGACTGCGTTTATTGTACAATTTGATTACGTTAAAGTTTGATTATCGTATATATATAAGCTGCTGTATAACAATTATTGCATATAAGATTAAGTAGAAAATTTGTTCAAATTACAAACCAAAAATTGGAATGAATGTCGAAAATTTAATTTTGTACCATATACATTTGTTCAATAACAATGACTATGCGGTAAATATACCATATCTAATCTAGTTATATAAATATAATACTTCTTTAATTATATTAAAATAATTGGTTGTTATATTCCTATTGTATATTATATCCGATTTAATTTCAACAAATTTATATCAAATATATATTGTATAACAAGATTTCAATTTCAAATATTCTTATAACATATACTAAATCTATAATTTATTTCAAATCTTATTTGTATATGTACTTTTTTTTTATACGTACAATATAATATTAAAAAGAAAAAATCATTTGAAATATTAAATTTCTGTTATATATAGCATTTTATCCTTTTTACATATAATTTAATATAATTTTTTTGCTAATAAATGGTATAATCGATATAGTATAAAATATGTCACAGGAAATTTCTGTAATGTTTCCTGTATATTGTAATCACATGTACGCGAGTACATATTACAATATGCTATATACAGGGTGTCCCAATTATCGACGGCAATACGAAAACACTAGATTCTCTGGGTCATTTTGCGTCGAAAATATCATATAACATTTTGTCCGATTCGACTTCGGTACCAAGTTAAAGGCAAATAACCAAATTTTCAATCAGACCATGTTTTGCACTCTACTGGGATCAATATCTCATTAACTAATTAACCGATTTTGAATTTTTGATACACTATTAGCATTAGCATACCGAGACCTTTAATTTGACGTTAAGATAAGGCAATTCGGACATGTGGTTATCCAGATACTAATAGAAATGTTGACAGTTAGCTGAACGCCATTTTTCTTTTTGAAAGTTTGTTCAAACATAAGTCGAAAAATCATGATGAAAAAATTTTTTCGGTATAAGTTTAAAAACTTGCCATATTCATAAGCTTTCATTTAAGCTATAACATTACGATAGGTCTCAACTGGTTCCAAAGATATTCACAAATAACTACAACGATGTAGGCATAAAATTGATTTTCGCTATGGAAAAATTTTATCTTTTTTTGTTTTATCCAGAACCAACAATACGGACGTGACTGATTATTAATTCCATACACTCCTATGAATTCACACAAACCTTCTCACACACACAAATGAACTCACACACAAAGGCCCACACACATAAACCCACAAAAGGACACGCACGCATATCACCACAGTTTTAAACAAACAAAGCCTAAAGTAATTGCTGAAAATGTGCTCCTTCAGCTCGAATACATAGACAACAATGCTTTTCAATAGACCGAACCAATCTAAGTGTTTGCTGTTGCTTGTGGCGAAGGTCTTGAATACAGTTTTCAATAAGCTGGATTAACTCTTCAAGTGAATTAATCATAGTTGCATATACTTTTTCTTTAAGGCAACTCGATAAATAGAAATCCAATGGATTTAAGTCTGGAGAACTTGGCGACCATCTTATGGGCCCACCTCTGCCAATCCATCTTTGATAAAAGTTTGCGTCCATTCAGCATCTAACATTCCCTCCATAGTGCGCTGGGCCACCATCATGTTGAAACCACATCTGCACTCGTTCAAAGATGGATTGTCAGAGGTGGGCCCATAAGCTGGTCGCCAAGTTCTCCAGACTTAAACACGTTGGATTTCTATTTATGGGGTTGTCTTAAAGAAAAAGTCTATGCAACTGTGATTAATTTACGTGAAGAGTTGATTCAACGTACTGAAGACTGTATCCAAGAATTTCGCCACAAGTCACAACAAACACTTAGATTGATTCGGTCTATTGAAAAGCATTGTTGTCTATGTATTCGAGCTGAAGGAACCCATTTTCAACAATTACTTTAGGCTTTGTTTATTTAAAACTGTGCTGATATGCGTGCGTGTCCTTTTGTGGGTTTATGTGTGTAGGCCTTTGTGTGTGAGATCGTTTGTGTGTGTGTGAAGGTTTGTGTGAATGCATAGGATTGTATGGAATCATTTATCTGTCACGTCCATATTGTTGGTTTTTAGAAAAAACCAAAAAAAGATAAAATTTTTCCATAGCGAAAATGAATTTTATGCCTACATCATTGTAGTTATTTGTGAATATCTTTGGAACCAGTTGAGACCTATCGTAATGTTATAGCTTAAATGAAAGCTTATGAATGTGGCAAGTTTTTAAACTTATACCGAAAAATTTTTTTCATCATGATTTTTCGACTTATGTTTGAACAAACTTTCAAAAAGAAAAATGGCGTTCAGCTAACTGTCAACATTTTTGTAAGTATCTGGATAACCACATGTCCGAATTGCCTTATCTTAACGTCAAATTAAAGATCTCGGTATGCTAATGCTAATAGTGTATCAAAAATTTAAAATCGATTAATTAGTTATTGAGATATTGATCTCAGTAGAGTGCAAAACAAGGTCTGATTGAAAATTTGGTTATTTGCGTTTAACTTGGTACCGAAGTCGAATCGGCCAAAATGTTATATGATATTTTCGACGCAAAATGACCCAGAGAATCTAGTGTTTTCGTATTGCCGTCGATAATTGGGACACCCTGTATATATATATACTGATTATAGCATTTATAAATATTATAATACAATGCGATAATATAAATATAATATATATAATCAATAATATAACTCTAATTTAATTATATAACAAATTTATTACTTAAGTGTTTATTATTATAATCTACATCCATCGATACTCTACATCTAATATGTATACAAAATATAAGTATATAAATATAGGTAGTTAATAAGGTGGGTGCGTCCTGTTATTAACCTATAAAATTTTTCATTTTAAATTTATATATAGAATGTTTAAGGCTTAGATTTTTCTCCATAAATTCGTTCCATTGGCGATACAAAATGTGGTTATATACTATAAGTGACTTTCAAATTAATGTTAGTTGCTTAATTGTATATTTTAAATTAAATTATATGCATCTGTTCCTTTTAATTAATCTAAGTGTCCCATAATTACTATATATATATATATATATATATATCCTACGAAATTCCATATATAGTATAAAACTAATCAGTGTTTTCACGTTAAAATAAAACATTCATAGAATTAAAATTGTATAAAATTATATTATTGTTTCAATTATTAATTTTTAAATTTCATTTCTATTAAATTGTAATACTCATTTAGGTGGTAATAACAATAGGAGATAGGGGTTAATAAGAGGACGCCCGTGCACACACACACATCACCCACCTTTTATATATATATATATCATTAATATTTTATTTTATATTATCTTGTCTTCCTATATACATAATTTAATTTAAATCATGCTGATTTAGATGCGGGTTTCGTCGATGGGTTGAACAAAACCCTTTTTGAAAAGAAAATGAAGACAAAAAAAAAAAAAAAAAATACAGAAAATTTAAATTTCCTTATTTTATTGATATCGTTTTGTATTCAAATATATTTTTCTGTTCAATTAAAGTTTGATTTAAATTCTTTACATAAAAATAATATCAATTCATAAAATGGTACTTTTTTTTTTTTTTCTTATTTGTATATTATGTTTATATCCAGCTACAGCATCATTATCATCATCATCATCAGCATGATCATCATTATTATCATTATATTCATCATCATCATCATCATAATCATCATCAATATCAACAGTATTATGAACTCAAATATATAGCATCATAACAGCACATTTTTTCCCTTACATACTGTTCTTATACCATAAGATTCTTTTCGCGTATTTTATTTTCTTTCATTTTTCAATTTCCATTAACTTTAAATTTTTACCCTTTTATATATTTTTCCTGTTTTTTTTTATTTTTTTATTTTCCTTTTGACTATTTTTGTATAAATGTATGTGTATTAAATTTTACAATATCTAGGAGTAGTATTATAAGAATGTAATGTATATACAATACATAAAAATATATAATCATAAATTCTTTCGTAAATTACTTCACTTTAACTCTATGCGGTTCGTTGGTTGGATGCTAAGTTTTTGGTTCGTTTATTTGATGTGCGGCAATGATTATTGGTGCGGATTGATAAGATTATATATTTTAAAGAGCAAAAAAAAATAAATGATAATTTTATTATTTTCTTGAATATTATAATAATAGTTTGAAATAATCCCCATAAATGTTGACTAATAAATATTTGTAAAGTTATTTTTACTATATAACTATATAAAATATAGATATTGAATCGAATAGCAATATGCATTAAGCCGAAATTTTGAATAGATTCATGGATTTAATTAATAGTCGGTATTATGGTCATATTTTTGCAATTTTTTGTATTCAAAAGTCCTTGCTAACATTTATTTTACATTACCAATATATTGAATAATATAATAATAATATAACTTTTAATTTAATTTTTCTTTTGATATTATAGTTGTTATTTTACACCACTAAATTTAGATTCAGATACATCCATTGAGTTATATTACTTCAGTAATTCTATGTTTGAGAAAAATCATATCTAGTGATTGTCATTCAATTCATACAGTTTTGCGCAAACACTAAAAAACAAAGTTATAATAAATGCCTCATACAATAAGCGGTCCCCATGGATCATGCCAGCCTTGTGTGTAATATATATATAATATTATCAATGTTTCGTAAATTTGTACCGCACCAAAATTAATTTAATAATTTAATGTAAAATATCATTTGAATTAATATTTCTTCTTTATAATATCTAGTATCGCTATAATTTCATTAGAATATTATAATTAAATTTTACAATATTACATGCAACAGAAAAATTAATCTATATATAAATATTATATATTTTTATATATAAATTAATTAAAGGAAAACGACATAAATTTTGATTAGGTTCTATTGTTTTTACATTTACCTCGTCGTCGTATCAATGTATATATTGTAATTGTAGTTACTTTTCCATTTTGATTTTTGAACTTCCTTTTACTTATTACCATGTTATAGATAAATTTTATTTATATATATTTACTAATGCAATAATATTCATTTACATAAACTTATTATAATTTTGTTATAAAATGTTATGTATGCATACCAGACAATGTGAGGAAGTGACAATGCTTATTGAGCTTTTTTAAATTATATACAATATTATTATGTATATATTACCTGTTAATTTATCTTTTATGATTATATGAAGTGATATACATCAAAATATTGAATTCAATTTATGTTAATTTAATACTTATTGCAATTACATGGTGTCGTATATGATATGATGAATTTGATAAATTCAAATGTAGCAATTTTGCCAGCACGATGTCTTGCCATCGAAAAAGTTTTAATCTGTATAATGATCTCAAATCGGTCTTTCCGATCGAAGATATATAGTTAGTGCTGAGCACATCAACTTTTTAAAGAATTGTACAAAGATAATGTGATATATTGGTATGGTGTGAATCCTGGATATATATATAGAATTTATCACATACATCGTGCTTCTGAATATTCTTGCTAATGTTTTCTTTTTAGATTGTTCGCATGTGGACCCGTAATTTTGTTGGATAGATAAGGATGTTGTCTTATTTGGTCCAATTTGAATGTATTTTAATATAATCTATAAATTTTATAATGTAACTGGTTCTCGTTACACATAATTACTCTGTAAAGTACTATACAATATTAATATATGAATAGCCTATATATATATTTATATATTTATTCTTAAATATTTTTACAATATACTTTTGCTTTATTATAAATATCGTATATAGATATATATGTAACAAAATCCCTTTAAGGTATATTTAAAAAAATTTTCTTTACTGCTCTAGGAAAGGCAAAATAAAAAACATGTACAAAGACTCGTATATATAAAGTGAATTTATCTTTTATTATCTTTTTTTTCATATATATATATATATTTTGTTGGCTCTATATATATATATATTGAAATTCAAAGAAAAATGAAATGAAAAATTTTTTATAAAATTATATTGGTTATATACTTATTATATTATATCGTTGATGAATTGCAAAATATACCTTATATTATGACCGTTACCAAGGTAAATAAAACGGCTAAAATGGTACCGCTTTTTTCTCATTTCTTTTTTATGTCGTTATGGTAAATAAATAGCAATGACAAAAAGATAAAAAAATATATTTTTCTCAGTCAGTAATTTGTATATTATAAATATTTATATATTTACATTTATAAAATTTTATTTAGAAATAAATAAATTTATGTGTATTTTATATTTTTGCATATAGTACTGCTCTCTATTTAACCACCACTTTATTATTATTGGGAGAAGTACTTTATATACTTTGCCATAAAGGATTTATTATCGTATACGACGTGTATTAAAAATATTATATAAAGATGTAAATGAACATTAACACAATTAATTAGAATTAATATATGATTTATTTTATTTTATTTTATCTTTTTATAGTTTTTTTAATCAAAACAAACAAAACAGTTAAGTAGATTGATACACGAGCTTTATGCAAAAAAAAAAAACAACCAGAGAAGTTCAAAGTATAAGTTTATTATTCACATCATCGTATACGTGATAAATATTAAATTTATCCTATATGTATTTTAAATAGATATATATATATAGGAAAATACAATATCAAATATATATACCAAACATAAAGTTATGAATATAAAATTATATTATTATAGACAAATAATATTAAATTTCAACAATCAAATTGTTTATTTTATTATATATATAAATATATATGTTATACAATATAAGTATAAAAAAGTATATCAATATTATAATATTATTGGATATGAAATAAAATAAAAATGTTTTGAAAGGCAATTTCGTAATTCCTTTTATGTGTCCACATATATATATATATATTGTATATTGTATGTGCATACGATACGACGATAACTATATTTATATATATTTTATTTACAGTGAATAGCAATACAATATAATATCCCACATATCTGTCAATAACAGTTTGTGATTTCCTTTATTTCATGATAACAACAACCACACCACAACAAAACACAACAATAATGATATATATATATATAAATATATAGAGCAAATACAAATACAATATATACACAATATTCACAATCTCTATCTATCTATAATAGACTCTACTTTTGTTATCTGGCATAGACATTATGATAGACTCTGTGGTTCAGTATATATATACATAACATTAGGTATACATTATTATATACTCGTAATATATACATAAAAAATGAATGTGCACAAAATAATATATATAACAAAAAAAAACCATTTAAGAAAATAGTGTTACTGCGAATGAGATCATTCAGAAATCAATCGGTGTGTTTTTATTTTTTATTTTTTTTTTTTTTTCTTTCAATCTATAATATTTCTCAACTTTTTGGTTTGTTATATATTTTGTGCTGGAAATTCAATCAATTGACTTTTTAGATGAACTGCGTATATAACCTTATAAATCATCTGATAAAATTGTATATTAAATTAAATTATATATATATATATGTGTCAAAAAACGTATTCATATATATATTATTCTATTTTATATACTATTTTTTTATTTATATATTAAATATAAGTGAATATTTTATATATTGTATATATAAAATCGACTCAATTCAATATATCACAACACGTATACAATTCTTTTATATGAAAATAGAATCGTATAAATTTATTTGATATACAATAGTTCAATGATATATAAATAAAATTAACCTGTACAAAAATATAATGGAAAATACATGGAAATAATATTTATTTATAAATTTCATTTCACTAATTGTTTTGCAAATTGTTTGTCTCTTGTTATATTCATTCATAGAATTTTAAATTTTCATTTATAGGAATGGAACGATTACAAATTAAAATGGAATCCAGATGATTATGGTGGAGTTGAAACATTACATGTACCATCTGAACATATATGGCTGCCGGATATTGTACTATATAATAAGTAAGTTAATATATTTATATTTAATATAGAGTTTAATATTGAATTGATAAAAAAAATTTAATTGATAATTATCTTGTCAAAAATAAAGTATATAATATATAATTTAATTGTGCGCGAGTTAAAACTATATGAGGATAATTTAATTTTTAAACGTGAGCTTAAACTTAATAGATAATTTGAGTTGAAGATCTCTATCTTATTTATTATAGTAATTAATTCGAAACTTTCATTTTCTTTACAATTATTATAAGATTAAAAAATGTTGTGTTATCAATGAATGGTGCTGTTGTGTGTTAAAACATGTGAATTTAAAAATTTTTCATAACTCTAAAGTTGTGTTTAATTTTAGCAATAAGAAAAAAAGCTCATTATAAGTGTCTTAACCTTAATAAGCTCATTATAAGTGTCTTAACCTTAAATGATATACATATTCCACATAAATATATATACTTACCATATATAAGAAATTAGCTACGTACGTTTTACTTACTTTTTTTTGTAAAATATACATACAATAGAATTTTAAACAATCGCAGTACGTGCCGTGCCGTGGTCTTTTCTAATTTAACAAGTCCAAAATTATGCATATAATTTTATGATATGTTTCACATATGTTGTTGTCATACTTATATAATTGCACAGATGTCTATATATATGTACACATACAAAATCCATTGAAAATGTTTGTAAATATGATTATATTTGAATACAACATGAATATATTGTAGTAATAAATTTTGAACAAATGATATAATATAAACAAAGCTTCAATATATAATGACAGTGACTGCTATATACAAACAATATGTAATTATATCATAAATTTTTGGTTACATGTAATAATTGCATTCCTATTATATAATGTATTTGTCACTTTAAATTCCTATAATCAAAAATATGAATATTTTATAATAGATTCTGGTTGGCGGCATACAATTATTATTTCTTTCAATTTCATATTTTATAATGAAGGTTTAAATATTATTAAATACATTGATGGTTTTTTTTGTATATGCTTTCATATAATATTGTATATGTATTGTATATTGAGAATATCGAGAGCCATAGACACTTTGCAATTATCGAACTAAAAATACTATTTATTTGCTTCAATATTAATCTTATAATCGGGTGAATAAGCTTCATATGAGTATATTTTTTCTATTCTCTAAACTTTATTCCATTTGAATATTCAGAGACGGCCACAACATTCCAATTATCGACACGATGCATCTTTTTTTAATGTTTCAGTTGTGTAAGAAAATTTCATATAAATAAAATTTATTAAAGAATTTGTTTGATTTTTGCTAAAATCCACTACGTTTATTTGTCGGACGAACGTTACGTTACTTGTGCTTTAATATATATGCGCAAATAAATTATTTAAAATATTTAATATGATATATATTTTCAGCAATATATATATTACATGATATAGAAATAGTATAGGTTCACATATAATTTATGTTCTTGTTTCAAAGTTAAAAGGTTGTATTTGTATTTATGGTATATATATATATATCATTTAATATGTTAATATAAATAAATATATGTACAATACAAATAAGGTATGCGTCCACGAGGGATTATTGACTTTCAAATCAATAAATGAATTCATACATGTCCTATACATACACACTCAATAATAAATATAATAAAACCAAAATTGATTTTCTTTTAAATAAATAATTCATATTAACAGACATGAAATCTGAATATTTATACGATATATTGGCATATAACATATATTCTTTTATCACAAATATGTGCCGCATGTTGTATACGAATTTAGTCAAATTTTATTTCATTAATAATTTGAAATATGTTTTCCATAAATTTAATATTATAAAACTTAAGAATAATATATAAATGTACATTACATTCAATTGTATAATGTATATGTGTTCGCGAGTACTCGTAGAATACAAATAAATTTTCAATAAATACAAATTTAACAATAGTTTTTCATTATTTTGATTTCACAATATTTTCAGTTTTATTTAATAAATGAAATAAATTAATATATTTTATACATAAAAAATAGATTCAATAAATTTAATAATTGTGTGCCTTGCTCTAAATGAGTCGAATATCACTATATTTAATATGAATATTTTAATTAATATTTTATTATTTTTTTTTACTTATAAATCTGTCTACATTTCATAACTATTTTTCAATATATATCAATATATTAATTCGACGATATAATACAATATGTTTATAATAAATTATTATAAATATAATACAATTGATATGTAAATTCAGCATTATAAACACTAAAATATTCAAGATATTTATAAAAATATGTGATCCTAATTTATATAATGTGACATCAGCTGTATAATGAAAAATAAAGGAAATATATAAATATATTCTTTTATATTCAATTCTTTTGTGAGTATTATTATGTACAAGAAAATGAAAAAAAAAATAGTATCTCTAATTTTAAATGTCGACATTTGAAACTATACACATTATATATATATATATTCACTTCTAGAAAATATATAACCATTCACAGTTGTGTAAATCATAGTGTTACAAATTTAATTTATTTTATTTTTTTCTTGTATTACAATAATGGTAAGGAACAAAAAAAAACTAAAAACATATATAAATTGTAAAATAAAGTTAAATTTGAATTTCAAATATAAATATCCTTTGGCACTAAGTTATATCCTTTTTTTATTTTTCGTTATATCTTTTATCATAAAAAGTATTTCATTTGAAACCCAAATATACAATAATATATATAACTTCCTTACTTTGTGGCACAGGTGTGGTTTTAGCCTTTGTCAACATGCTTCTGCAACAGGACCCATCCGCACCTATAACATCTTCAGATCTCGAATTTTAAAAAACTTTAAATTCACAAGTTATCCTTTTTTTTGTTGCTTGTATAGTTTCCATTTTTTTTCCTAAGCGAACCCAACCGAACCGATTGCAATGTTGTACATTTCATATAACTTGATTAATTTTTGAAGTTGACCATATAGTACTATTTGACACCATTCTGTATTTCACCTCTACCGAATGCAGTTTTGATGACACTGTACCATGACACTGCATAATCATTGAATCATTAATTAAATTTTAAGTGGATATTGCCTTCACACATAGTAACACAACCTCCAGTTAGTCCGCGGCAACCAAATAGTAATTCGCAGCAAACTCATTAGGACCATTCCACTATCAGTAACCTGTGCATTACCCATTCATCAACCAAAAGAATATATAACTTGCATCTGCTAAGAAACGTAAATAACCTATATAAATATATATGTTTATATAATGTAAATATTATTGTGTGTGTGTGTGTGTCAATTACATATAATATGCAAATAAAAGTGTATTATTTCTAATTATTATATATACAATTAGATATAATTGTATATTCAAATAAAATAAATCAATTAAAAAATGTAAAAATATAATTTATTTCTATTATATCTTTATGAACACAGAGTGTACATATTAATTATTATCATTTAATTATCATATATATATAATCGCAATCACATTTACAGTTTACACTTATGTACGAGTATATATATATATATAAAATATATTATAAAATGTAAAATGATATTATTTATAATTGTAAAGTGAAATTTAATCAATTAGATTTACTTTGTACAGAGAAAATTAAATATATTGTACAAATTCATTTCGTTTAGTTTTTAAGAAAATGAGAAAATATTATATGTCGCATCGTTATTTATATAATAAATACGAGTATATAAGTATATAACCATTTTTCATTTGATAAAATATATAAAAGGATTAAATTATTGAATTTAATTATGTATTAAATTTTATATATAGACGAGTATAGTTTCTTCTATTGTAAACGAAATGAAAGGAAAAAATGTATGAAAAATTAATTAAAAAAAAAGCAGCTTTTTGATATACACTGAATCAATTTCTTATACATTACAATTTGCAATATTGATGTGATAAAATGTAATAGAAAAGAAATTCGATTAGAAATCTGCGAAATAAATTGGAATTGTATAATAATTTAAATTAATAATTAATTAAATATGTACAAAATGTATGTTGGATGCAAATATTGTATTTTAAAGTCGCACATCATTTTATATATTTCAGTATAGCGCGCTCTGATTTCAATTGTTCGTTTAATGACATGATTTTTCAATGTAATTTGCATGTAGTGTGAATACGATGCTCATCGCCTGAGTTTCAATTTAGTTCTTTTATGATATTTATAATGCCATTCATCAATTGTTAGAAATTCCGAACATAACAACACCATATTAGAGTTCATTGAAATTTTCTATATATATAATCTAAATAAACCATACATAATTTCTTGAAGTAATTATGGGTATATTTTCTGATGTAAGAACAAACCTATAAAAATACTATGATACTTGAAAATAAATTGTGTCGGATTTTACCAACTTGACTGAATAAGTATTTAGTAAAAATGATAACCACTGACTTAGCGTATGCCTATGTAATCAACCGATAAATTTCACTATGTACAGGGACGAAAAAGGACCCGCATGTTGATATATCGGTTCTATATAAATATTCCTATAAAGTATACTGAAAATGCTAAGATTTAAATGTTATTAAAATAAATGTTTTACCAACTTGACTATATGCAAATATTGAGCGAGTTATCGCCATATAAATTTCCTTTGATGTTTATAATACAAAAATATAATAAAATATTCTAATTTTTAATTTATAATAATATAATTTTCTTTCTTTTATTTTTTCATATTAATTTCTTAATTATTAATTATAATAAAAAAATATTATAAATATGATGATGAAAACGACGTGCATCAGTGCTGATGGAAATTATGAAGTAACAATAATGACAAAAGCAATATTACATCATACGGGAAAAGTAATGTGGAAACCACCTGCCATTTATAAATCATTTTGTGAAATTGATGTAGAATATTTTCCATTTGACGAACAAACGTGTTTTATGAAATTCGGTTCTTGGACATACGATGGTTATTTGGTAAGTTATAAAAATTTATACATTTTTTATGATATAAATTTTATATTGACATAATTATTATTTCAAATTAATTTTTAATTTAAATATAAAACAAAAATAAATTTATATCTGCATAATATTTCTAAATAGAAGCTCATTTTTATGGGCGATTGGAATTTAATTTAAATATAATATATATATATATATACATTCAGCCAAATAAGTACCCGGAAATTCTCATTTTTAATTTTCTCTCTGAGAATATTTAAAAAAAATTTTTTTCTCAGGTTGACACAACTGTCAGCCACCATTCTGTGAATTTTTATTGCTATGTGTGATTTAGTTTGCTTACGGCGTCATTAGGAACAAGTCAACCTTTTGTGTGCGTTGCGATTTTTACTATGGATAAAAATATCGATCAAAGAGTTTGTGTGAAATTTTGTGTTTCAAACGAAATTTCTTGTGTCAAAACATTGGAAATGTTGAAAAAAACATTTGGTGATTCAACCATGTCGAAAACTCAAGTTTACGATTGGTATAAATCGTTCAAAGAGGGGCGAGAAGAAGTGAACGATTTGCCACGTTCAGGACGGCCTTCGACCTCTTCAACTGAAGAAAACGTCGACAAAATAAAGGTAATGGTGCTCGAAAATCGTCATAATAGTTTGCGAGAGATAGCCAAAGAAATGAACATGTCTCATGAGACCGCTCGTCATATTTTGGTTGATGTTTTGGGTATGCGGAAAGTCGCAGCGCGATTGGTGCCAAAAGATCTGAATTTTCTTCAAAAAATGAATCGCAGTAAGGTGGCTGAAGACATGCTTGAACGCGTAAATTCAGATCCAACGTTCATCGAACGCATCATAACTGGTGACGAGACATGGGTTTACGAGTACGACATGCAAACAAGTCAACAATCATCGGAATGGCGCGCCAAAAATGAGCCGAAACCGAAAAAACCGCGCCAAAGCAAATCGAAAATCAAGGTGATGCTGACCGTTTTCTTCGATATTCGTGGTGTTGTTCATTCGGAATTCTTACCGGAGGGACAAACCGTCAATAAAGAATATTATCTTGGCGTTATGAAGCGTTTGAGAGAGAATGTTCGTCGCAAAAGACCAGATTTGTGGCGGAACAACAGTTGGATTTTGCACCACGATAATGCACCAGCGCACAAAGCGATCATTGTTAACGAGTTTTTGAACAAAAATTCAACAAATATCATCGAACAACCACCGTACTCTCCAGATATGGCACCATGTGACTTTTTCCTGTTTCCAAAACTCAAATTACCACTTCGTGGAACCCGTTTTGAGAGCATTGAAGACATCAAAACTAATTCGCAACGAGAATTGAAGGCCATCTCGGAATATAGCTTTAAAAAGTGTTTCGATGATTGGATTGTTCGTTGGAAGAAGTGTATTGCCTCAGAAGGGGCCTATTTTGAAGGGGATATAATAAATTTAGATGATTGATAAGTTGTTTGTGTTTTATTTCAAATTTCCGGGTACTTATTTGACTGAATGTATATATATATTTTGTATTGACGCATGGACCGTATATATTATTCACCACCTCATCATCCATCATCGTAAAATATCATCATGAATATTCAATTAAATTTTTCGAAAAATATTTAATATTCAAATTATCTTATTCACCTTTTTATATTATACTCTTTATATATTTATATTATAATATTATAGTACATACACGCACATATATATATATATTTTCTTGTCTTGTTCATCTCGTATATAATACTATATTCAAATTTCTTATTTCATCATTCATTTTCATTATAGATTATTTTAAGATTTAATTTTATTTTGTTTTATATTCTATTTTCTATAACATTTTTTTTTTTTTTTTTTTTATAAATATATATACAGGTGGATTTACGTCATCTGAAACAAAATCCAGATTCTGATAATATAGAAGTTGGTATTGATTTACAAGATTATTATATATCAGTTGAATGGGATATAATGAAAGTACCTGCGGTGCGAAATGAAAAATTTTATAGTTGTTGTGAAGAACCATATCCGGATATAATATTTAATATAACAATAAGAAGAAAAACACTTTTTT
Organism: Bibio marci; assembly: GCA_910594885.2. Taxonomy (NCBI): domain Eukaryota; kingdom Metazoa; phylum Arthropoda; class Insecta; order Diptera; family Bibionidae; genus Bibio; species Bibio marci. The sequence continues at coordinate 46,220,347 of OU343116.1, read as the reverse complement.
ATACAGTTAATTTAATTATACCGTGTGTTGGTATATCATTTTTATCAGTATTGGTATTTTATTTGCCAAGCGATTCGGGTGAAAAAATATCACTTTGTATAAGTATATTACTTTCGTTAACTGTATTTTTTCTCCTATTGGCTGAAATTATTCCGCCAACATCACTGACTGTACCACTTTTAGGAAAATATTTACTATTTACAATGATGTTGGTAACATTATCAGTTGTTGTAACTATTGCTGTACTTAATGTAAATTTTAGGTAAATATAAATAAATTAGAATTTATAGTTATAATAATTATTGAATTTGAATATAGGGCGAATGAAAAACAAAAAAAAATGAATTCATTAATTATTTTGTTAAAGAATGTGACGCAACAACGACACACACATATTATTGTGGTGAAATATTTTTTGGTTTTATTTAATTATGAAAAAAAAAAAAAAAAAGACGAACCTATATATTGTAGTTTTATTAATTATATCAAACTCTATATAAAAAAAAATTTACTGATTAACAATATATATGTAACGTGGGATCTCGACTCGATACAATTTGTATACTTGCTTGATGATACAAATATTCACCAATGAAAATCATCTTTCTCTGAATTTGTATATAGGAAGCCATAAATTGAAATACAAATTTAAGCGATGTTAGATTTCTTTTACATTGTTCTAACATTTTTTTTTGTTACTCAGGCAATATGTAACTTCATTGGTGAATCAATTTATCGTTCGTCGTTACTTTTTTTAATATAATTATAGTAAATTATACATTGGTTGCAAGTATAAAATCTCTTTCATTGACTAATATTCGCTTCTTGACAGATTTTTGTCAATGAAAAAACAAGATGCTATTCAATTTATATATAAAAACAAAAACTAAGTGTTAAAATACAATTTGAAGTATGGGTTTCAAATTGCGTCGTGTCGAGATCCCGGTAAAAGAAACAATATTCATCTAATTTTTTATGTTTATATGTACGACTATTAATCATGTGTCGTATACTTGTAAACACACGCATTACATATTACAATATGTATAGAAGAGAGTATATCACATTCAAGAAACAAAATAAAACAAAAAAATAAAAAAAAACTCTATATAAATAAACTAATAACAAAACCATTTATTTTCTTTCTTCTCCGTATATTTTTACACGCCTGGAATATATTTAGATCACCCGTAACACATAAAATGTCACCATGGGTGAAAACAGTTTTTATAAAAATATTACCAAGAATATTATGTATTACACGACCTAAAAAAGATGAGGATCCAGCAGCTGATGAGGATACAGCAACCGAAGTATTAACTGATGCATTTCAGGTCCCTCCAGATGTAGATAAATTTGTTAATTATGACAGTAAAAGATTTAGTGGTGATTATGGAATGCCAGGTTAGTATAATATACACATTTTTTTCAATGGTATTTATATATGAATTTATATAAGAATTTAGAGATTGACTATATGTGAATATTGTTCTATATACAATAATAATTCATTTTAATTTTTTTACACTTCGATTGACACATTAAATGTACTGTTCGAAATTAATCCAAAAAACATGTATTTATTCTTAATTAATTTATGATGAAATTGTTTTAATATCCAACCTTCTAAAAAATTTAAAAAAAACAAATCCAGTCTTTCACATTTAATTTTTATTTTATTGCATCTGTTTCAATATACCACATCACTAAATTGGTATATATCAATAATGGCGATATAAATGTAAATTGAAATCCCATTAAATCAACATTTGATTAACAAAATTGTATCATATAATTAATTTCACATCATAATCAAATAAAAATATAAAACAAAGATTATATATGCACTGCACATTATATTATATTCATATTAACGAATATATATGTTGTATATGTATAATACGTTTACGATGAGTATTTAAGTATATGAAAAGGATCAAATAAATCATTATCGATATATATATATATATAGATAAACAATATAAACATATATTATAATTATTAGTCTCTAGTACATAAACGTTCATAATAAATTTACATTCATTAAAATCACATCAAATCAATTATATTTCATATTAACTGACTCTTTAGCCGAATTATGATTATATTGTGGTGCCGTTTCGATCTGTAATATATAGAATATTATATGAATTTATCGTATACATATGCACTAATATAGGTAGAAACATATAATATATATGATTTTGATGCATATTTAGAATATGTACATGTAAATCGATGTGTATGGAGCTATTATAGAAATACACATGCAGTCTGAAATCTGCATAGCATATACCGATTTATATTTGTTTCATATTTATATAAATAGGATAAGTTAAAATTGGTTATTGTGTATTTACAATATACGGGAGGAGTGTTTACCATTATTGTTGATTTTTCTTCATACCACAAAAGTAAATTGATTTATACATATGTGGAAATTAAGAACATTTAACTAATATATTTAATGAGTCACCCCTATTATTCGCATAATTAAGAGTCATTTGGAAAAATTTACGTTAACAAATAATTTAAATTTTTAATTTTATTTCCAAATAGACATTTTCACCATTTCAGTAATATTTTCATTGGAATATCGCGGTGATAATATGTCAACGATTTAATATTGTTGACATTTTGAAATAACGAACATATCCTACTGCAAACAATTAATTGTACAATATATGTAGGTGTATATAAAATTCAATTTAATTCTTGTCCATTACTCCTTAACAGTTTACCCAAGTTATTCTGTCAATAGAAAGTTGGTTTTTTTTATTTGATATTTATTCCAGCCCATTGGATCCACTATTATATAATATTACAATTTTAACATTATCTATTCGAAAAATGATGCAGAATTATTATTTAATAAATTGATTTTATTTTGTATTATTATTATTATTATTATTATTAATATTATTATTATTATTAATATGATTTTTTTCAATATTGCCGATGTCCATAAGGTAAAATCTGGCAAGTGTTGTGCAGACTTTAACTCAAAATAAAACAGGATTTTATATTTTTATATTAATGCATAGTCGGGCTATAGTAACAGAAATTAATGAAGACATTATAAGCACCTTTGTTCGCTGTAGAAAAATGAATTTCTATTCAAATTATATAGATATTATTTTCTTAATATATGCGCGGTAAGGCGTATTAGTTAATAACTAAACAAATAAATTTCAAATATTAAATTATATATATTGTGTAAGCAATATATATTATATAATATAATATAACATATGGTAATCGTTATATTCTTTGTTTACCATCAAATATATAATATTTATATATATATTTTTACACATCAGTTGCTCGACATATAAATAGTAAATTATCATATTGCCTACAAATAATCTTTAAGTTATAATATTTACAATATATATATATTTACGCAATTATATTAATAATACATTTTAATGTTAAAATATCTCGTCTATATATCCCGCATTGTATAATTATAGATTATATACTTATGATGATGATGATGATGATCATTTATATATAATATTTTCTACAATATGATATATATGTAATAAGTCAAAATTTAATACATTAATTCCAATAAGTATCCTTATTTTGTTATTATTATTATTATTATTATTATTATTATTATTATTATTATTATGCATAAAACATAAGATTATATATTACAATTATATATGTTTAGGTAAAGTATGTTATATATATATTATTATTATTGTATTATAATGCGTGTGGTGAGGTTTTCTCTATCTATACTATACCATTACATATATATATATATAGAATAAATGATTATAAATTATATGAATACAATATTATACGTATATTATATACGCACACAATATAATAATATAATTAAATGTAATAATATATAAAATTAAATTTTTCCTGTACATTAAACCATATATAGAATAATTAATCTTCGACGCTTGTTTACTTTGACAAAATATAACAAAATGAAAATGGAAAAGAAAGGCGGCGAAGAAAAATTGTACAAATTATGTACGTACACAATAACAAAATTAAACATACAAAATTGAAGTAAAAAAAAATCAAGTGAATGTAAACAAAAATAGAATATTTGCTTTTTAATGTAATTCAACATACCGTGAACGTTTATATATACTCCTACAATACATTATATATATGTAAAGGTGTATATAATGTGCTTTATATATACACATTTACTCGAAATATATAAGATTTTATATTATATTGAATTTAATATACGGAAATGAAATTATCTTTCAAGCAAATATTTCCTTATTTATTTTTTCCATTCCTTAAAATATATATAATATATATTTACTTAAACGTTTCTATATAGTTAAATATGTAATTTCACGTTTGCTCCATATGTTATCGTATGCTGAAAATATATATAGTTGCATAAATGTTGTTGTTGTTTTTAAATATGTGTAAATTTCTACATTTGTGATTTGCCATATAATTAAAAGTCGAAGATGTTTTGTATTTATACATTTATATTATATAGATGTATCTATTTATATATCATAGTCTATATAGTATAGTATATGTAGTGCACACAATTAAATACTAATACCATATACCATACACTTTATACAGTAATATTTCTTTTAATTTTAAACAACAACTTAAACTTAATTCGCGAATAAATGAAAAATTCATTAAAATATATATCACACGGTTGAATATTTTGGAATATTTTTTTAAACTATTTTTGGTTATATATATGCCGAAATTTAATTAAAAAATAAACCCTAGAATATTTTAAAATAATAATCTAACGATTATAGATTAAATTTTAAAGCTAAGAAGTTTAAAAATATTGTGGCCGAACGGAAATGTTTGTTTTTATTTTAAACACCGAAAATATAAACTCAAGTTTGACATATAAAATACAATAGAAGTGGTGTGTCGTATTTTATCAATACATAATAAACACAATTTTGATTTTAAAATACTTAACACAATTTTGAAAGCGTAATTTTCAATAACATTTTCTATTTTCGGTTGTCGATGGTGTTTTAATTTTCGATGGTTTAAAATACAATCTAAATCCTCAAATAATAATATATTTTTACATAAAAATCTTTACAATACTTGTATAAATATGAATTTGTTTTGAAATTTACTTGTGTTTATTATTTAATATTACTTAGTTTATAAAAAGCGTGCGTAAACTAATTTTGGTTTATGGATTAGTCAAAAATATTCAACCGTGGATATAATAAGAATTGAGAGATATATGTATATATTCACTAATTGTAAATTTCTTTCTTAAAATACAATACTGTAAATTTATTAATTATTTGAAATCACTAATGACGTGATTGAAAATTTTTGTATAATGTGAAAATTTGATTTTATTTTAATTAATATTTTTTATTTTAATTAATTTTTTATAGTATTACCATCAAGATTTGATGTGGCCGCATCCGGTGGTATGGGTCCATGTTTTGGTGAACCACCATTACCAGCATTACCATTAGCCGGCGGCGATGATGAACTATATAATCCATCAGGAAATGGTGATTTAAGTCCATCACATTGTGTTGATGTTAGTCCAACATTTGAAAAACCATATATGAGAGAAATGGAAAAGACAATAGAAGGATCAAGATTTATTGCTCAACATGTTAAAAATAAAGATAAATTTGAAAGTGTAAGTAGTAAAATATAATTTTCTGTTATCTATACATTTTTTCTTCTTTTTATTTGATCTAGCGTCTTTTTAACAAAATCATTACAGACCTATTGTCACACAATATATGTACAACAAAAATTGTTGAACCAATTAATTATTGTGATAATTTAATTTTCAATTGTAAAACCCCATTACTTGTAATACATTCTATTATCTAAATTGTTAAAAATTAATTTCAATATATATTAAATTTGTGAATCTTGAAACAAATACTTAACTTTTCTTTCAACAAAAATAGTAGAAAATTATGTTAACTAAAATTCACATATATATTATTCAAAATCTATCAGAAAATTACAAGGTTTATCCAACTTATTTTTCTGTTTAAAATACTAGACGTAATCTAATAACAATCTGAAATAATGTAGATGAAAAGAAAAATACATTACCTGGATAGTTGTGTGTTTTTGTCACATTATATTGGCGTGGACAAAATTGTTGTAAAATTGTAAATTATTTGTATAATATAATTTTCAATGACAAATGACTATATATACACTATTTTCATAATTCTATAATACCATGATCATATAAAAGAGTGACATTATTTATTTTAAAGTAAAGTGACTGAACAGAGTTAGATGTTTCCACACATATGCTTCACTGACATATAATCTAACCTCATCAAATGTAATTATAAAAAGATTTTATATATGGAATTTATTGCTGTGTGTACAATATTTTCTCTTAACACAAAATACTTAGTTTTTCAATTTATTGTATGTACTTTATTTTGTCCACCACATCTTCTATATAGTTATAACACAAATGTATATTTTTTTATTTTAAGTGTGTGTTTGTACATAACATTTGTGTATACAATATAAAATACAATATAATTTATAGAGTTAGAGCACATATCTTAAAGAAGATTATACTTTATTGGATTTATTATTATATATTTTCTTCTAAATATAAATAAATGTGGATTGTGAATAGTCTCTGTATGTGTGTAAATGTATGTAGAGCTGGCAGAGACGTGCTGTGAAAATAAAAATGTTCCTAATCTATGTATGAACGCAAGTTAATCTTGAAAAAAATTTGGGTGTGCAGTGAAATTACGTCAAATTACTTAAGACATTTTCAAACATTGTTTTAGGTTCTGAAACAAAAATAATCAATGCCACATTGAATGGAAAACTGTAATCATAAGTTTTGAACACAAATTCCAATATTTTAATAATCTTTCTAGATTTTTTTCCATGAATTATTTATTAAACTATATACATAGGTTCGATCAAGAATATCTAATCAGTTTTAAGATATTGACCGGATTTCGCTGAGGCACACCCCTGACAGCTGCTGATGTATACTACAAAAAACATAAACTTAGAGAAATGTATAAGGAATGAATGTTTTTAAAGTTTATGTTGTTAGTTTTTTCTTATTATTTTTATATTATATATATAATATTATAAATACAATGGCGCAAATATATTCGGCTATACATATACGTCTTATATGAATGGATCCCTTCTTTAATATATTACAATATAATAAGACTTATAATGTATACCGCACACAGCCTAATAATAACAAATGTTAAGCTCATCAAATCTATGTGAGTGTTATATGGTGAACAAAAAAAAAAATAAATAAATAAATAAAAATAAAAGTATATTTTATTCAAAAAATAAATAAAGATAACAAATAATATTATATCTATCTAGTATTTTATACAATAATAAGATAAAAACGTAGAATTTTATACATTTATATATTGTGATCCACATTATATGAACACTATATATTGTATATATATATATAGATGGAATAAGTTATATGTAACATGTAACATATGTAATGTAATTGTACTATATATTCTATATATATTGAGGAAAGTGTTGCATTTCACACATTCAAAGTACATTATATTAAATATAAAAATAGAATAAAATATAAAATGGATTTTCTGCACTTTCATGTTTGCTATACATTTATTTTTAAAATTTTCAATTTTCTCATTGAAATTTATTGTATGTATATGCGATGACACTTGCTGATACATATATTTTTAATAATATACATTTAGTGACAATATATTATTAAAATATGTTAGCGTTAAATTGTTACATCGTTACGTATCGTGAAAAAAAAATTTGTCCATATTGTGTCTGTACATAATTGTAATTGAATATTATTTCGAAATTCTTTGTGTAATAATATTTTTATGGTTATATTAAAAAATGATATATAACTTATTAGAATCTTATATAACTTGTGAAATGTGAAACAATTAAATTAGCTCTTGATTTTTCTACAAGAAAAAACACCAGACTAATTTTGAGCATAGATCGAGCAACCCTTAGGTAATTGATGAATTGTAAATTGTGTGTCGTATGTCAATATAGCCAGTTTTGACAAATAGAAGGTTGTATCTGCTCAAGGAGATGCCAATGTTTCGGCGTTGCTTTGCAAATAGTTGCTGAAAACGATGAATGGCTTGGTTTTCATTACGAAAACAAACCATAATAATAGTTTACTCAATGGGGGTACAAAAAAGAGCTCCATTGGTGGTCGGATTCGATATATATATATATGAATATATAGAACATGTCCTGGCATAAGGATGGGAGAAGGAGCGGAATAACACTCCGACGAACATCAATTTAATTACATTAAATATATTAAAATGTTTTTGACTTAAATTTTCTATTGTTAATGTTATGCTATTATAAATGTTATAATATACTAAACGAATGAACGTAAAATATGATAGAACCATGTTATTACTATATGAATCTGATAATTTTATATATTACAAATTATATCGTTAAAATTAATTAACATTAAATCAAATTTTGTATTTTTCGTTTTAATAAAAGAAAATTTATTTTACAAAAAAATAAAATGTAAACAAATATATTAAAACAGAAAAGAAAAGTTAAATTATTTCAATATACTTCAAAAATATAAAATTCGGGTGTGTATGTGTATGTGTGTTATATACATGTAGATACATAATTATATCTGTTGTAAAAAATATGTAAGGTAATGGACCCAATTTCTGTCAGTATCTCATTGACAATCAATTTTTGAATTTAAACTTATCCCGCTCCAAATTATTATGAATAAATTTGCTCTTTTATTTGCTGCAGCATTGTAATCTGTGATTGTCACATTTAAATTATCAAAATGCTGTTTCCTATTCCTGGCCGACAATAGCTGGCCCACTACCTTAATTATTATAATATTATTATTAACCTCAATAGAATTTTCCTAATTTATTTATAAAATTTAATAAATGTTGATAATTTTTTTATTGTTTAAATAACCAATTATCTCGTTCATCAATATTTAGAAATTATACTCAATTACTTTGAAAATAGTTTTACATATAGCATGACAGAAATGTGTGCATACAACTGTTTGTCCGATTGATGTTTGGACATTTGGTTGACTGAAATGAATGAAAATAATACCATTAAAGTAATACATATATTAAAGGCGGGATCATTATATTGTTATAGTCGAAAAGTGAAAGTTTCCTTAACTTGTCATGGATTGAGTCCACTACCTTATGTATTATAATACTAATTTATTGAATAGAATAAAATAGGAAACAACAAAATTTATATATACAATAAATATACACTCTAATATTTATACATTTGCACAAATATATATAAATATACAAAGTTTCTTCATTCATATTAAAATAATATAAGTTATACAATATATTGGTATATATATATAAATATCCTTTGTATATATTGAAGAAAAAACGGATTACAAACAACAGAAAAATAAACATTTTCTTTAAGAATACGAAATTAGGGTTAAAAAGTTCAGTAAAGTGTTTTTTATCTCGTTATATGTTCTTCATTTTACGGGATCTTAGCTCTATCTTTTCTATATACTCGTATATATATTAAATTATTTACCGGTATATAAAAGAAATTACATATAAAATATATATATATATATATATATAAACTTAAATAGCTCTCTATATACAATATATATATACCGACCCATACATATACATGACATAGTATATATATACACTTATTTTTGTTATTATTTATTTAAGGTTCATGGAAATGGTTTTTTCAATCATAGATTTTTATCATTTTCATAAGGTTTCAATACATTTTTATTTTTTTTTTTTTATATATACACATAAAGAACAGTATATAGTTATATATATATATGTGTGTGTGTGTATCCTTATATTGTATATAATATAATATATAATATCAACAAGTAAAATGTTTGTATAAGTATAAAATTATTTGTTAATCGAAAATTTATTTATGATATGATACATAAAAAATAAGGGAAAAAAAAAAGAAGATTATACAAATCATATTTAACAAAAAAAAAAAAAAAAACCACCCGAATGAAAAAGGATGTGCTGCGTATAATATTCAAAATTTTCTATAAAATAAATTGAAATAGGTAGAAAAAACCGCTTGTCGTCGCTTTTATATATATTTATATCGCAGCTATATATGCATTACTTTAATTTTTATGTCAATTTTAAGAAATAAATACACTTGAACACATGTAAAACACATCGAAAACAAAAAATTGAATTAGAATATTCGTTTTGTATCAAGGTTATATACATTTATTTTTTTATTTTATTGAATTTTAAGTATCTTCCGTATACATACTCTTATGCTTATCTAGCAAAAGGATGCGTATTTAACTGCGTGTGTAATAGATATATATAATGTAAATATATATATATATATATATAATGTAGTATAAACTAATATACTATAAAGAAGATGTACATGTATAAGATAAGACCAAATCTATATCAATAAGGATCGATGTATATCTAAATATGGTATATATACAATCTGCTATATCATAATGGTTTTGGATGGTATAACATTGGGGAAAAAAAAAAGCATTTATATCCGATGTACGTGCATGTGATTTTATAGAAAAACCAAAAAAAATAGAATAGAATGAAATGAATGAGATGTTAAGTTTTAACTTTATAACTAAAAATTTATATCATTTGTCACGTTTTAATTATCACATTTATATAGAAATAAAGTTCTATCTTATCTATCTTAATACATATATATATATGCAATATATACCTGTATCTTTTTGTTTTAATTCCCTTTTTTCATCATTATAACTACCATATATATTCACCATATATATATATAATCGTATGTGTGTATATCCTAAACACATACAAAGGTTGTTTTATAAGTTTATGACCATCAGAAAAATTCTCATTATGTTTAGAAATTGAATAAGCGTATGTTTTTTTTTATAAAGAATATATATAGAATCTCTAAAGTTATTTTTGCTAATTCGTTCACGTTCACCTTTTTTTTTTTTATTAAACTCTTCGCAATCAGTGAAAATTCAAAGAAATTTGTGTTACTGTATAAAATGAACAACCCACAACAAATGTTACAACAAACAGATGATTTTGCTGCGACATTTAAACGGAAAATCATTCATATCTTTTAAACTAGTTAAGTGAATTAAAAAAACTGAATTTATTCTATGAAAGATTGGAAATCTATAGAATTTAGAAATTATATGTTCAAAAAAAATTAGAAATTCGTTAAAGATTTGACCATTAATCTAAAAAAAAATCATTATATCCATGTGTTTATGAAGTTTTTTTTCCGGAAAATTCCATTAGATGCACACCTTTATTTTTCAGAATCTAGTTTACTTTCAGATATTGTAATTCGGACACTTTTTTTTTTCCTTTCACTATACGCACCTCTCGCTGAGGTAGATTGAGGATTAACAATATAAGCAGTAATATTACGTAGTAAGTGAGTATAACTTTATTTATAGTTGTAACTTGGGGTTTATATATTATACAAGTATTCATGTATATATATAGATATATAGTATTAGTACCTTTTAACATGCAGTGCTCATATTCACCATATATATATATATATACATTACAGTTTTATAGGGCATCATACGATATATATATATACAATTTTGTTACCAATCTCTCGTGCATCATAAAATATACATGGAAATAAAAAAAAACGAATGAAAAAAAAAGTTAGCACAAAAAGTAAGCTGGAAAAATAACTAGAACCCGGAAAAAAAAAACTGTTAAAATTAATGTTTTCTTTTAATGGAAACAAGTGAATATTAAATTTTTAATTACATTGTAATTTATCTAAATCTATGTGCTTTTATAAATATGGTATATATATTTATATCTATTTATAATATATTATGTGTATGGCTATATATGGTAGATAGGCATCTATACAGAAACAGACGCGTGTATGAGAGAAAAAAAAGGAAAAAATAAAAAAAACCGTCATCAGACAAACACACACACACCCACCCACAACACACACGTTATTAAAAGTATTCTACTAATTAACGTTTATTTAAGTACCTTTTTTTTTTTTTTTTTATTGTTTTGTAAACATTAATCAACGGAGAAAATATAAAATCTTTATAAGATGTCTTAATGAACATTAATTCCTTTATAATAATAAGGTCATGAGTATCCATTTAAACAGATTTTCATAAATTTTTGTTATCTATACAACTATATTTATTTTTGTATATACACATGCACAGTTGTGGCCACCCAAATTGTACGCCCAACTTTGTACTGTGAAGTGTTTAAAAAGAAAAAATAACAAATTTGTACGCGGGAACAAAGATAATATTACAATTACTATAAAATACTCGGTTATATAAATGGGTACTGTCTTGAAAGTCTAATATGGCTATCATTCATTTGTTAGGAGGAAAATCTTTAATTGTAATTGCTGTAGCATATTGTTATACGATATTTACTTTTATTTATTTCAACCAACATCCTGTACTGTTAACCAAACTAACTTCCTATAATTTCTCTAAATTGCTTATTGTCACTTATTGTCTTTTGTACAATCCTTCCTAAATGGAAGATCGCCAAACAACATTTATTTATTAATTAATTTACAAATATTAATATAATAATGGTTATTAATTACTTATCCTTTTTGTGTAACACTGATTTATTATTTATGTGACCATTTGCAGCAGATTTATTTTTACCAAAAAATCATTCAAAGATGTCATATATGGGCACAAAACTTTTTATAAACTATTGTATTACCATTAACAATACAATAATAAAACAAGGATAACATGTATAATGTTTGGACGGAAATGGATAAAAGTATACAAACAAATAATATATTATACAATAGTTTGTTTCAGTGCTATGCGTGTGTTTTGTTTATGTATGTTGACCGCACTATACCAAATACTACTCAGACACAGCTATATATTTACATAAAAAAAACATTAAACCGGAATATTATAATAAAATGGACCAAAAAGAAAATCATAATTGTATAAAAAAAAATCCATTTTCAATAAAAATCAAAACCGACCAATACAGTAAATAAAATATTAATACGAAAAATAGTCAACAACGACATTTTTTTTTGGAAAAACAATCTTATTATCATAAAAATAGATAAACAAAAGTTATTTGCGTAAAATATTTATTATTTATTTATTTATTTATGTATCCTATCTATTACAATGCCAATATATTTATATGAACTGCAAACTGTGTATATGTTATATGCGGTATAAAAATTGTATTTTAATGGTCACATAAACATTGTTTTACAATTGACAAATAAATACAATAATGATGCTGCTGCAGAAAATCAATAAAAAATGTTAAAATTTTATAATTTATCATAGAGCAAATATTTATTTGATTAATTTTTTTTTAACTTTTCACACACACACACAGGTTGAAGAGGATTGGAAATATGTAGCAATGGTATTAGATCGTTTCTTTTTATGGGTATTTGCGTTAGCATGTATTATTGGTTCGGCTGTTATAATTTTACAGGCGCCAAGTTTATATGATACAACACAACCGATAGATATTTATTATTCAAAAATTGCTAAGAAAAAATTGGAATTATTAAAAATGGGTAGTGAAAATGTATAGCATCCAGTTGGGTTCGCAGCTGGCTATTGGAAAATGTTCCAAAGCTGGGTGCGGACCCTGTTCGATAATAGCGAACAAAATTAATGTTTTTTTTTTTTTTTTTTTAAATAAGTATATGTGAATTTAATAATTATTTATTTATTTATATATATTTATATATTTGATCACATATATAATAAATAAATAAATAAATAAATTAATTAATTAATTAATTAATTAAATAATAATAATAATAATAATAATAAAGTTTTTGTGTCGTTTTTAAAGAAAAGGAAATTGTTGTGTATGCAATATCAAAATATTTATAAAGTGTTTTTTTTATTTTTATTTTTATTTTAATTATTTCCGTAATTTATCGGAATATAATATATATTAATTATATAATTATAATAAATGTATTTATTATATAAAAAAAAGAAAAAAAATATTAATAACAAATAAACAAATTTTGTATATGCAATAATATATGGCTTTACAACACAACACTCACATAACAAATAAATTAATATATTCAACAATGTATTAATTATAAATTGAAATATTAACAATAATATAATAAGTAATAAAAATTTAATAAAAATTATAATAAAAATAATCATTTAATATTATAAAATATTTATTAATAAAAAATAATAATTACCGGACAAAATATTATACATTCAATGTTTAATCAATTTTGTGTTAAGTTTTTTTTTTTTAAATCAAAATTTATTGTTATGTGTTACAACAATAACAACATCAACAACATCAACAACATCAACAACATCAACAACATCAACAACATCAATAACATCAATTACAACAATATCAACAAGATCAACAGCACACACATATTTCTTCAGCAAAAAAATTCAAATAATTTTTGAAATAAATAGCTGCGTCGTCATCTTCAAAAAATCAGTATAAACAATTTATAAAATGCGTATCTTCTATTTTTGATTTTATCAAAATTTATATAATAATTTGGAATATATTTAATTATAAATATTTATAGTTATTTCTACATAATTTATAACTATATAATTTTTTTTTTTTATTTTTAGGCAAACATTTTTTGGTAAATTTTTATATTATACACTTTTAAGTATCATTGCCATTAATATATTTTATATTTTAGGTATATATATTTGATGTATGATTTTAGAATCCACCACCAATCAACCACAAACACACACATACACACACAAACATACACACCCACCCACCCACCTCACACAATTTTCTTTCTGTTAATTAAATTTCCACAAGAAATATATAGCAGGTGCTGCATATAATTTCATTATTATAACAGATGGTTTGGTTTTTATCAATTGGGTTTCGTGCGATAAGTATATAATTCCTATATTGCATTCCGTTGTTTAATTTATTTTTATTATATACACCATCTGTTCCAAAAAAATTATTGAGAATTGATTAAAACAAATCATTAATTAGTGTTGTCTAAAATCATTAAATTTTTTCAAACTAATTTTCCGTCAACTGGAATACAACGGATTTGTATGTTCAACAATGGGTTTTTTTTTTTTATGTTGACTATTGAAATGTTGTTGAGTATATCGCGGTCGTTGTCTTTTGTGAATGTCATTGACTCATTCAAAACGGGTTACTTTAATATAGCCAAATGAAGGGTTGAATGAAATAGAAAGTATATTTTGGCTTACTACCCGAAGAACAAAATGTCATGCAAATTTGACAATTTGTTTTCTCATTATTTTTCGGACAAATGTTGTGTAAATAAATATAGAATAATATATTAAATAAATAATAGGTAAATTTCAAAAATTATATACATTTAATGATTTCAATCAAAATTTATTTATTTATATTACCCATTGTGTGGATTAACGAAAATTATATATATTAATTTCTAGATTAAAATAAATTTCAACATACAAATTTGATTAATAAAATAATTAATATTATAATAACATAACCGCAGTCATTTTTCTATATTAATATTTATCGTGTCATTTTTTATTAATTATATATTATTATACCATTTATTTGCGTCATGGATATAATGTAGCTTTCCACTGCCTAAAAATATTCTATATATATATATATTATAAATTTATAAATATCGTGTGAATTGATTTTTTGAATTAATATAATTAAATATATTTTAGTGTATACGTCACTCTATAATACATATAAAAAATATATTATTATGACAATTTATAATTATGTTTAATTTAAATGTGTTCATTAATTATACAATATCATATCGCACTCTACCACACATAAATTATAATTTTAACATACGTGAATTACAAAATTGATAGGGTGTATTAAAAGTTATCAACACCAACGATTCGTAATTAATCAATTAATTTACGTCACTCTTCTTTGATTCGATAAAATGAATAAATTAGATAATAGTATAGTGAATAAATAATTCTTAATTAATCATTCAAACAATGCCGTAATATTTTAAATTAAAATAAACATTTTTTTGTGTGTTTATGTTGAACGTGTGTCCCACGCACATTACATGATTTACCATCAAAAACATTTTTATTATAAACTCGTATATTGTGGGTGGCATGATTAATTAAGATTATTTACTATTTTATTCATGTTTCTTATGTTGCGAACGCACTAATAACCTCTCAACTTTGATTGTGAAGAGTATATATATATGTCAAAGTTGAAGAAGTGGTAAAATTTCATATATATATGAAGTTAAGGTTGCAGCAGCAACTCCCATTTTGTTTTCAATATTTAATTTAAAAATATATAATTGAATTGAAATAAAAAATGTCAAACAAAATAATATATAATATTAATACAATTTATATTAACAATTCATTATTAAACATATATGTCTACCATTACCATAATAAAAATGCATAAATTGTAAAAATGGAAATGTGATAATACTTTATAATCTCATTTTAAAATTTTACTATTCATACAATGCGTCATGAAATAATATTTTTATATAAATATTGTAAGTCTAAATTCTTTAGAATTTCTAATATGTTTAACAAAAGTTTGGATACATTTGTATTATCAATGTCGTATTATATAATTATATTTTTATAGATACTTTAATTATTTATTTAATTATTCTTAAATATATATAGCTTATCTGCGAATAAATTTTAAATGCGTTTGACCAACGCACCATATAAATCATATAAAACACATTCGCTTTTTGATTTCATAAAAGAACAAATGATAATACAATCTTTTGGTGTAAAAAAATATTGAACATTTGCGAATATATAGTAAACAAGCCGCCTGTACGCATTGTATGCTTTTGAACCACTGAATATTCTAAGGTTACCAATAAAATTTTACAAAAAAATTACTGCAATTATATTCCAAAAAATATAATATCAATCATTAAAAAGACAACAAAATAAATACCATATAAAATGAGATCTATTGCGTTATCACACATTTTACAACAACATTTTATTAAGACAAAACATTTATAATAACTTAAATAGTATAGTAACACGCAGATGTTTACATAAATATATTATAAAATGAGTATTAATTTTCATGTACAATTAGTCAATATTTTTACCATAAAACAATACCAACAATACAAAAAAAAAATATAATTAATTAATTAATTACAATTTACATTTGCGAAATTATTTTAATAGATAAATAATTAATAAGGAATTGATAAAACGCAATTTAAAATTACATTTTATATAAAACTGGAATGGTTATAATAATTTTCGGTTTTTTTTCTTCATAGTTTTATAACCAAACATAATTTTAACATAAATTAATTTGTTTTTAAAACAGTATATATTTAAAAGCAATTTTCTATCGTCATTATATATGTTTGTAGCTATATATGTAGATGATATACAAAATAGAAAAGAAAGCACATAATTTTTGTAAATTTATATTAGTTAAAAATTTCACTTCAAATATTGTCTCTACCCATCCATATCATACCCACTCACAAAACACACTCCACACATAAATTAAAATATTTAAAATGAATAATTATAAATTAAATAAAAAAATAACCATTAATTATATATTAATAAAATGATATGCATTTCTGGTGAACGTATTCGTCAAACATTTATAAATTTATGTAATACCATAATTATTATATTAATATATAATACATTAATTATTATAATATTATGAATAATTATAATTGTAAAATTTAATAGAAAATTGAAAAACTGGTAAAAGAAAATTAATAATAAATAAATAATTTGTTAAATGTATGGTATAAGAGATATCATATATATTTCTAAGTATTTCCATCCCATATTAATAAATAATATATTTATAAAAAAAACACACTGCACCACCGCCGCCGACGCATTCTCTCATTCATTATTGTAAAATAATTATAATAATAAAAAATAGTTAAAAATTATTATGATTAGAACTAACAAGTTTAACAGCAGTTCATAAAAACAAAACATTGGCTCACACACACCCACAAACACATAACAAATTAACACCCTAAATATTGAAAATACAAAATTATTTATCAAAAAAAAAAAAAAGGGTCCCAAATTATTAATTCAAAAAAATTATATTAGTAAAAAAATAATAATTCATACTATAATAAAATAGCTAATTTTGATTAATTAAATTATATATAATATTAAATTTATAAAATGATATTGTAATTTGTATAGGTGTGTGACGACGACTTTAATAACATAAAATCATTCACATTTACACAAAATCATATTGATTTCAATTAAACAAAATTTTATTTTTATATTTTTGATAAGAAAAAGAATAATAATAATAATAATAATAATAATAATAATAATAATAATAATAACAATAATAGTAATAATAATAATAATAATAACAATAATAATAATGATGCAAAATAAAGAAAGACTTTAGTGCGAAAAATAATTGAAAAAAAAATTAAATAATAAAATTAAATAAATAAAAGAAATAAAAATAGGTAAAATAATTAATACAATTATAATTTTTCAAAAACAGAAATTAAAATTAAAAAATTAATAAAAATAATACCACAATAATAACAACTAAAATAAGAGCAAGAAAATTCGAAAGGCATTAGAAATAACATTTTACAATTTTCTTTTCTTATTTGATTTAATTTTTTAATTATAAAAATTGATATTATACAATATTAGAATCCGCATATATGGAATAATACACACTATAATTTATAGAAATATAGTTGGAATTACCATTAAAAGAGATCGGGTCAATAATTCGCATAGCTGATGATGATGGATTTTATCATATTATTATTTAATTAACTTTTTCCATTTTCAATTAATTACTATTAAAATTATAAAAAATTTCTACCTATGAATTGTTGGATTTGTATTATTAAAATTATAATAAAATTTTCCACTCAGATAGTCAAATTAGTAATTTTGATTTAGAATTTATATAACTCCACACACCATCAACATTTTATATACGGATTATTAAAATCCTTTATTCAGTTTTATCGTCATAAAAAAATTTTTAACATTTTAATGCATCTTTATATCATTCTATGCTATGTTCTATATGATGGTGAATATACATAGTGTTAAATAATTTTTAGCAATACGTGACGCGTTGGTAAAACTTATTACAGAATTATTTAAAAACCGTTGATTAAAAATTAAAACAACAATTTTATGAATTATTGACTGTGCGATTTCTTTTTTTTTTTGATATATGCCGAATATAATATAAATATTTAAATGTTGGTTTTATGACTTTCAAAAAATATTAAATGGAAAATCATTGAAAATATTTTATAATAAGTAAATATGTAAATACTCCAAAATCTCGTATAATGTCAAGAACGTATACGTATTAATGACAGACGATAAGGTTTCCTTACGTATATAATAGAAATTTTACTAAAGTATAATTCTAATTTTTAAATTCATAAATTTATATTTCGTGAGCAGAATTATTGAAAAGATTTTGTCAGAAGGTTTTTTCTGTATAGGTCAGTTGTTACAACAGTTAAAGATATTTCATTGATTAAGAATTAAAGAATAAATTGAAAAGATTATCTATTGAATTATAAGAGGCATTTCGTTATATAAAGAACCACAATGACGTTAAGGAATTCGTATGCACAAAACATGGGTTGATTATGCAGACATACGTCATGTCATCTCCGCTATATAGTTTCAATGTTTTAATATGGCAGTCAAGTTATATAGTAAATTACTCCATACATGCGAGTAGATAATAATTTACAAATTAGTCTGTACAAATATGTTTCGATAGACGTTTTATTGTTTATCACGGAATAGCGTTCAATACTGCATTTTCAATTCATACACGAAATAATGATAATTCAATGGGGAAATTTTTAATAGGAAATATATTGAAGCATTTTTTTATGTCAGTCCCGCGAGAACTGAACTAGCTACCTCCGAATTGAGTGGAATGTAACTATTGCACCATCATGTTACTCCAAGTATAGGGCTCTTCTATGGCATTTATACCATTAATTATTCATTTCATCCAAAAAGTTGGTAAATTCATCCTCATATCTCACATGGGATTATAATAATAATCAACAATTCCACAATTTATATCCAATTATCGAAAGATAGATGTATTTTTTAATAATTTCATCTTTTTTTATATCAATAATATGTGTGCTGACATTTTGTTAATTATCGTTGTGTATAGATTATTCGTGCAACTACATATTTTTGAAGTTATTCGTATTTTTTCTTATTCCATAAACAAATAAATGTTAAATTAACTGAACAATTTCAGTTACCACCACTTTCTTACAACCTTAAGTTCTTAACGTTAACACAGTCTAAAATAGTCAATTGCATTTGATGAAAAATAACAACGAGAAATTAATTAATATTATAATTTAATACAGTGAACGTGAACTTTTGTGTCTGTGCATTAACTTATCATCTCCAATATTTCAGCATATAGTAATGTTCTATACTATATTTATAATTGAACATATGAACCAATCTGTTTATATATAAATTTATTTTATTTAAAGAAAAATCATATATACAATTTCATATTACGCACTCACAGACGAACGAAGTATATTATAATGAATGTTATATTTTTTTTCCCATCGTTGTATTATAATTTATGTTTTATTCATTTCAGTTTTGTATGCCATCGTGTTTATATAAAATACTTATAAATAAATCATGCTGTCTCGAACATATATATATATAAGATCATGTATCCAAAATTGTAAAATGTCAAATATCAAATTATTCTTTAATTAAAATAGTACTTAAATAGGATTATAATTTGCCTAAACAAAAAAACCTTGTTAAATTCTATCCCACGTCGTCGTCGTTGATGTTGTTGCCATTGTGTGCGTGTGTGTGTGTGTATGTTAACAAAACAATGCGATGATATTCTCAAAAGAAAATGTTATCCCTTACAATAACATTCAATTTCCTTTGTTGATGTGGTGTTTTCTTATTTTTTTTTTTTTGTTTTTCTTATACTTTGTTTTGTTTTATTTATTTTTTTTTTTTTTATTGTTATCAAAAAATTGTATCGCATACCGCACAAACAACACTTTTATTTAAAATACCATAAATTTTATTTATATAACTCACAGATGCGTAGGTATATACACAATAACAAAATATAATGTAATTTTATATATTTATTTGGTACACGCATATAAAAAAAATACAGGCATTTTCATTCTTAAATAAATTAGCAAAAAAAAAAAAAGAAAATGATAAGGAAAATTCTTTCTTGATTGTTATATGATAAGAAACGTATATATATATATATAATTTAAAATATATATACACAATACTTTTGAATATACAATAGTGCTCATATATTTTGTAGTTATATATATTATCTATATATTATACTCTGAATGTATGTATGTGGTGTATTATTGTATACATAATATGGAATAAAAAATTCTTTTTGAATTTATTTTCAAATATATAACATAAATTTTTACCCAAAATAGAAAAGAATTATGGGATATTTTATATTATATCTGTCTTTCTGTATTTCTTTGCATATACAATACATTTATATTTATAAAGTACATGGCTGCGGTATTGCGTATATGTTTAAATATACAGGGTGTCCCAATTATCGACGGCAATACGAAAACACTAGATTCGCTGGGTCATTTTGCGTCGAAAATATCATATAACATTTTGGCCGATTCGACTTCGGTACCAAGTTACACGCAAATAACCAAATTTTCAATCAGACCATGTTTTGCACTCTACTGGCATCGATATCTCAATAACTAATTAACCGATTTTAAATTTTTGATACACTATTAGCATTAGCATAGCGAGATCTTTAATTTGACGTTAAGATAAGGCAATTCGGACATGTGGTTATCGAGATACTTACAGGAATGTTGACAGTTAGCTGAATGCCATTTTTCTTTTTGAAAGTTTGTTCAAGCATAAGTCGAAAAATCATGATGAAAAAATTTTTTCGGTATAAGTTTAAAAACTTGCCACATTCATAAGCTTTCGTTTAACCTATAAAATTATGATAGGTCTCAACTGGTTCCAAAGATATACACAAATAACTACAACGATGTAGGCATAAAATTGATTTTCGCTATGGAAAAATTTTATCTTTTTTTGGTTTTTTTCAAAACCAACAATATGGACGTGACAGATAATTGATTCCATACACACATAAAGCCACAAAAGCACACGCACGCATATCACCACAGTTTTAAACAAACAAAGCCTAAAGTAATTGTTGAAAATGTGCTCCTTCAGCTCGAATACATAGACAACAGTGCTTTTCAATAGACCGAATCAATCTAAGTGTTTGTTGTGACTTGTGGTGAAATTCTTGGATATAGTCTTCAGTACGTTGAATCTACTCTTCCAGCTTATGGGCCCACCTCTGACAATCCATCTTTGAACTAGTGCAGATGTGGTTTCAACATGATGGTGGCCCAGCGCACTATGGAGGGAATGTTAGATGCTGACTGGACGCAAACTTTTATCAAATATGGATTGGCAGAGGTGGGCCCATAAGATGGTTGCCAAGTTCTCCAGACTTAAATCCATTGGATTTCTATTTATGGAGTTGCCTTAAAGAAAAAGTATATGCAACTGTGATTAATTCACTTAAAGAGTTAATTCAGCTTATTGAAAACTGTATTCATGACCTTCGCCACAAGCAACAGCAAACACTTAGATTGGTTCGGTCTATTGAAAAGCATTGTTGTCTATGTATTCGAGCTGAAGGAGCACATTTTCAGTAATTACTTTAGTCTTTGTTTGTTTAAAACTGTGGTGATATGCGTGAGTGTGCTTTTGTGGTTTTATGTGTGTAGGCCTTTGTGTGTGAGATCGTTTGTGTGTGTGTGAAGGTTTGTGTGAATGTATAGGAGTGTATGGAATCAATTATCTGTCACGTCCATATTGTTGGTTTTGAAAAAAACCAAAAAAAGATAAAATTTTTCCATAGCGAAAATCAATTTTATGCCTACATCGTTGTAGTTATTTGTGTATATCTTTGGAACCAGTTGAGACCTATCGTAATGTTATAGCTTAAACGAAAGCTTATGAATGTGGCAAGTTTTTAAACTTATACCGAAAAAATTTTTTCATTATGATTTTTCGACTTATGCTTGAACAAACTTTCAAAAAGAAAAATGGCCTTCAGCTAATCGTCAACATTCCTGTAAGTATCTGGATAACCACATGTCCGAATTGCCTTATCTTAACGTCAAATTAAAGATCTCGCTATGCTAATGCTAATAGTGTAGCAAAAATTTAAAATCGGTTAATTAGTTATTGAGATATTCATCCCAGTAGAGTGCAAAACATGGTCTGATTGAAAATTTGGTTATTTGCGTGTAACTTGGTACCGAAGTCGAATCGGCCAAAATGTTATATGATATTTTCGACGCAAAATGACCCAGCGAATCTAGTGTTTTCGTATTGCCGTCGATAATTGGGACACCCTGTATATTTTAAAATTATATTATTTATCGCAATATGTATTGCATAATATACCATACAACACGCAATTATATATTTTATTTTATTTGGAATAATATAGAAATTATTTTTGTGGTTTATGTTGTTTAAAAGAAAATTGATCTATATTTTTTTTGGCACACCAGTGTTGATCCCCCAGAATATTTCGAAATTCTAATTATTTTTTGTATAGATATTGTAACTTTCCAAATTGGTACGGTTTCGATTGTGCTTTGATAAAAGTAACTAATAAAATTTTATATGGTCAGTCGATTGAAACCGGAAAACTGCAATTTTTTTGACATGTAAACAATTTTCTTCTTAGGCAACAGACTCAACTGTTTGTTTTTTTTTTTTTTTTTTTAAGTAGAACAACATTTTCACTATATTTACAAATATATTTGTACAACATTTTAGTTTAAAATTTTCCACAAATAAATCAAATATATGGTATTGCATATAGAAAAGTTACACATTTATGAAATATTTTAAAATCACTATAATTTTATTTTGATGAATTTACAACTTTCTGATGAGATGTATTACATTTTTATTTATATAAAATAAACTTTTAATAGTCTATATTTTATATATTAAAAAATAGAACTTAAAATTATATACAGAGAGTTTTGTGAAAAGTTTCCTTTTAAGTAAAATGAAATTTGTGTTTTGTTTTATGTAGATGTAGTCGTGGATAATATAGGGATGACCGAGGCTATATGAATCAACAATTTACATTATAAAAATATTATCTGCGAAAAATTTTTAATGAAATGGATTTTTTTCAGTTTAAATTTGTTTATATTTAGAAATTGATAGTTAATTAAATATTTAACCATAATGACAAATTGAATTTGCAAAGTGGTTATAGAAATTTACATATATTCATACGATATAATATTATATATTAGTTAAAATTTTATGATTACCTAAAAATAGAAGCGTTTTTAATATTGAAAAATTTATTTTTAACCAATATTATGTAAAACGAATATTATACATTAAGAACGATCACTGAGACATTCTAATGTGAGCCCATAATTTTGCAAACAGAATTTTATTAATGATTCATGTAGTAGTTACTGGTTCATATTGTTCGGATCACCTCTATTTATTTTGTAGTGTAAACAATCTCTTTGTACATAATAGTACATGTAGCTAAATAAATGAGACTTTGTTTATTTCAATTTATAACAATTTTAAACACATTTATTATAAATTTATATACGCGCAGCGTAAAACTATATAGATTGCATAATTTCTTGAATACACAATATACAAAACAGATAAATTATATAATAGTTAAATTAGTTTACTTTAAAATGTATATATAAACTTTTGAAAAATCTTTTATATAAATTTATAATTATATATTTGCTACAATACGTGTAACATATATATCGCGATTGAAGTTTAATATAAATGAGTTAAGTTGTTTGCCCATCCATTTTATAGTTATAAATCATGCATAAAATATTTAAAATAAAATTACTACTAATAATTTACGCGTGTACTTGTACATAATCAATGACTGTAACATACTAAATCTGTAATAGGAAAATTTAATAAATTATATAATGAAGCAGCAAAAATAGGAATAATAGCATATATTGTATTTAGAAAACATATGTTTCTTTGAAATATTATTAAAATGTTTACCACGAGAAAATACAATGAAAGAATATTTTCGTTTTTAAAAGAATAAATAAACATGAAACAAACAAAATTCATTGAAATTTTTAACTTTTTGTTTACCCAACCAATACAAACAAGCGACACATATATTCTTTTACAGAAAATTAAACGGAAAAGTATTGAAAAATATTTCTGGATATTATTCCAAAAATTATTTTATGTAAATATGTAAATTTTAATTTGATGATATTTATTTAAAGTATATACCATTATTTCTTGAAGTTATATGAAATATATGCAATGCCAACCACATTTATGTAATGTATAATGTAAGATCGAGAAAGTTATATATTACCAATGAGTATATATGGTAACTGAGAACCCAAAAATATAACAAGTCTATGTATGAGAATGGTTGTTTTTGAATGAAGTTATGTCACAACCACTAGTAATTCTGTGTGCCACTTCGAAGAAGTTGTGATCGCAGCGACGAAAAGTGTAGGACGGAAAATAATTAAAAATATAATAGTATACGCATTAGATCAACTAAATAGCTACGTTTATTTTAAATAATCTATTATTAATCATTATTATAAAATATATGTTTTCAATGATTTTTTAATTAATTCAATTTTTTTTTATTATATTTGTGTTATTTATTTAATTTTTTTTTTTATTTTACCCATGATCCAATGATCCAATAAGACTATCAAAATACAAAATACAATCCGTAAATCTCTTAAATAAAATAAAAAAAACTAATACTACTGCCACCCCGCCCCGGTACATGACATATATATGCGAACAATATATATCGCGTTACAATAAATATATAGTACACTAAAATTGTGTTGCAGTGAATATCGACAATGGACAATCAATGAATAATAACAAAAAAAAACAAAAAAAAAATAATAAGTAATTAAGTAACATGTAAAAAAAAAAAAAAAAAAAAATTAAACAGATTAAATTAATAATTAAATAAAAGCTTGTCAAGCAATGCTCTCATTGGTTGTGTTATTATATTAAATAAAATAAAAAAAATTAAAATTTGAAAAACTAAATTACTAACAAAATGAAATTACATAAAACAAACAATAATAACATTAAATTGAATAGTTATTATATTAATAATAAACAACGCCGCTCGAAAATATATATATATGTATTTAATTTATTAATAATAATAAAAATAATAATAATAATAATAAATAAAAACCTATCGATATTAAAATTGAAAATAAATGGGTTTTTACAAAAGTAAAAATTACTTTTCTATTTTTGCGCCATCATTTGTTTTTTTTACTCTTCCAATATTAATTATATAAAATTGATATTAAAATTTAATTAATCACTCTACCCACACCACACCACTATGCGCACACAATGTGTAGCAGAGCAATGCGTGCTATAACTGTGCAGTCTCAAGGAGTGAAAAACAATTAAAATTAATTTTTTTAAATAATTACAAATTAGTTGTAATTAATACAAAAAAGGATACTGCCGAAATAAATTTTGCATAAATTTAATGCGATTAAATGAAAGTGTATATATAAAAATATTTTTATTGTTTTTTCTTCCTTTTTGTTTTTTTAACAAATTAAAAACGCTTACAAAATTATTAAAATTATTATTTTTTTTCTCTTTCATTTCTTATAATTTAAAAAAAAAAAAAACAAAAAAACAAAAAAATATAGTTATGCGAATTTATAGTTAAATTATAAATTATTAAAATTTTTAATTTTTATTCCAGTAAATATATAACAAAATAATAAAAATAAAATTAAAAAATTAAAAACGACGAAAATTGAAAAATGAGCAATTATTAAAAATAAATTTATGAAAATAAAAATTAATAAATTAATAAATAATGAATATAATAATCATTTGACAAATATATATATATATATATATTATGTAATAACAACAACAAATTATTTTATTAAATTTAGAATAAATTGTACCTCTTACAACCGAAAAAAATTATTTGTAAATTATATAATAGAAAAGAAAGAAATAAAAAATCAAAAAATTTTTATATTAAAAATAACGAACAAAAAAAAAAATAATTTGTATTTGTAAAAAAAAAAATTAAAATTAATATAAATATATTTACTAATTGATATATTTATATTATTATAATATTAATTAACATAAAATTAAAAATAAACATACACATAAACACACACACACACACACACACACCAACCACCACTTTGACTTTTATTATTATATAAATATTATTACAAAGTGCTCGAAAGTTAACATGATGACGATTGAATTGAATTTATTATATTAATATTATATTTATAATAATTAAATAAAAATAAATATTAAACATTTGTAAATAATTTATAAAAAAAATAATTAATAATAATAATAATAATAAATAAATCAATTCATTCGTCTCAAAAATTTACGGATAATATATAAATATATTAAAATTATAAAAATAATTAAAAATAATTAATATTTATTGTATTTTTTAGCACATTATTTATATAATATTTATATGTAAAATTTCATAAATATATATATAAATAAATAAATAAATAAATAAATAAATAAATAAATAAATAACAAATTTATAAATAATAGTGTATAGTGTTTAACATTAAAGATAAAAATAAATAAATAATCAATTTAATACATAGCTTTTTAACTAAAAAAAAAAATTCAATAATAATAATAATAATAATAATAATAATAATAATAAATTAATTAATAACAATAATAAATAAAACAACAAAAACACAGCCAGCAATACCAAAAGAAAAATTATTATAGAAATAATTTTTTTCTTTTATTAAAAATTATTATAAAACAACGAAAAAATCAGATACGAATTTTATTTCTTTATTTTTTTTTTCCATTTTTTATTGTTTCAAAATTAAAAAAATTAAAAAAAGAAAATAGAAAACAGAAATAAATAATTAATAGAAAGAAATTAATCAAACAAACAAACAAAATATACCCGAGCACACACACACACACACACATCATACAGACACATGACACACACACATACACGTTGACACATTATTCTTTAAAAAATCAGTGTTTTTTGTTTTCTTTTAAATTACATTAAATTAATTAATTTTGTGTTTCATTCAAATTTTATTGCAATTTAAAAAATTATATTAATTAATAATTTAAGAACGAAATATAAAATATTAAAAATTAAAAAAAAAATATTAATATTTAAATAGAATCGTATATAAATTTAAAAATAATGATAAAAAAGAAATTAAGTTTTAATCTATAATATTTATATTTTATAATTATAAGAATTTTGAACATTATGGCATGACCCTGATTTCAAATCGCGTGTCTTCCAATCACCAGGTCATAAATAACATTTATATATATTTATATATTTATTTTATGACCACATATTTTCCCAGAAAAATAATAAAAGGTATAATGTTATAGAGAAAAACAAAACGAAAACTAATTATAAAAGCATAATTAAAAAATTTTACCGCAGCACACACAGAGTAGGTGGAAAAGTTTTAATTGTACATTAATTATTGTTGTAATAACACGAAATAATTTATATATTATAAAAATTCAACGAAATACAAATTGTTGTGTTAATTAATATTATTAATATATTTTATTGTATAAAAATATGTGATAACAATTGTCGTACGTTCCCATCAGAAATAACACTCGATTAATTGAAAACTTCAAGCAAATATTTTTATTTTAAAAAAGCGACTATGTATGCGGGAAATGGAATGTAATAATATTACAATATGCTTCAAAGTGGAATACAATAAATTGATATATATATATACATGGTAACAGCAGTACTCTTCATACCACTAAATGCCACTAATCTATTATATAGTTTTCAATAAATTTAGCGTATTGTGTTAATGTATTCAAACACAATTATTGATTAATATATTATGATGATAAATATCCAGCCACTTTGTAGCCACGACTGTTAAAATTCATATATTTCAAATACAAAATACAAAATACGCCACGAATTTTAAACGTATATGTTGATATAATAATAGAAGACTCATATTTGTTAATTATAAAATTAATCATTTATAAATTACAATTATAATTAAAATTAAATATTTTATGCATCTATGAACTATAATTGAACGAAATGTGTAAGCGTATATTTAACCAAAAATGTACGGCAGCGGCCTAGTGTACACTTTTTATTATATCTATAGTCCTTTTTAGCTACTAAATCTTTAATAATAGACTCTCATCTGTAATGTAACTTTTCAATTAAATCTCAATTAATGCATTTCCCATATATACTTTTCTGTGTATGATGTTAGAGGTGAGTGTACGTACGACTAGTTTATCATATAAAACATACAATAACATAACTATTTAATTTTTAATGTGTTAAATAAAAGCATAATTTCCATCATTTTCCACCTATTTACGTAAAACGTTTTTTTTTTTTTTTATTACATATTAATTGTATGATAAAAAATGAGTGAAAGTCGCAAATGTTGAGTATTTCTTTAAAACTTATATCAAAATGTGTTTCTAATGCATATTATGTTTATTTTGATAGTTTTTTAAAGAAGTTGTCGACATTTGAAACCATTCAACATTTGAGTAATCTACCTTGTATAATAGATAAAAAAAAAAGAAACAAATTTATATTACATTATTTAATTAATTGTTTTAGGCTATATACAATTTAATTTTTATTTAACAATCATTTTCATCTGTTATTTTTATGATAAATTAGAAAATTATAACGCAGTATATATATATATTTATATTTATATTTGGATGAAGATAGCAGAGTATATAATTATATGATATTTTGTAAAAATTAATAATAAATTCACAACGAAAATCAAAATATATAATATTTGTATTGCAAATATACGCGAGTATATATAATTTCAATGTATTTATGTGCCATATAATTTGAATGGAATTCTATAATGACACAATTATGATCGTTACTTCGCATCATAATATAGAAATATTCAAATATTTGAATAATATTATATAATTTCAATTTAATTTTTGTCAAATCAATTGGAGGGTTATTTAATTTTATGTTAATTGAATGACGGCATGACATGCTGTTAGTGTTATATTTGAATGTTATAGATAGATATATTATACTCGTATATCTTCTATACAATATATAACATGAACATTTTATAATAATATTTTGATAAGGGTATTCAGTGTGTGCAGCGATGTTGTCATATATATTTATGTTGAATTATAAATTTTCTTTGAGTTTCGTTGTTGTTGTTGTCTTTAAAATGAAACTAATATTAATTTTTTCTAATATTTTTAGATTAACATTGACATTAAATATGCACATACAAATTTTTGTTGGCAGTTTTACAATTTATGAAATGGAATTCCTTACAAAAAGAATAAGGAGGATGGTATATTTGCAAAAATTTTTCATATTTCATTCATCATGAGCAAAAAAACAAACAGGTGCTCACAGTAAATGTATGCGTGGCTTCAATAATATATAAATAAATAATAAATAATATAATATGCTTTCCAATATATATGAGTATTTTATCAAATATTCAATTAATTATTAATAATATAATATGCTGACTGACTGCTGCTGTGGTCTTGCATATAGCATTGCAAAACTCTTCAAAAATGTACATTATAGATAATTAATTATTATTATTTATGTGCTCATAAAATTAAAGGAAATAAAGGCTATATTTATTACCTTATGATTTTGCAATAATCAATATTTATTATAAAATAAATTTGGTCACGAAAAAAGTAATATTTTTTAATTTCGGTAATTTTTAATTGATTCCTATTCTTCAAATTTAATTATTCTAACATTCTATAAAAAAATGTTATAAAACACAAATCATATATATTTTTAAGAAAATTATTACTTATGGTATGGTTTTGGTCATTGCTTTTGTTGTGCAATCATTACAATATACAAATTATTTTATTTTCCAGTAATAAAATATATTAATTAGTCTTCAATATAAGCGGAATGTTGATTATGATGATTTTTTTTAAATGGAGAAATATTTCTGGTGCTTAAACCATAAAGAAAATATCCATTGTGCTCTTGCTACAAGTTAATCATCAAAAATGAAACCATATGCTGGAAATTTACATATAAATATTAACATACCGATTCATCCACGACAAGGAATATTTAGCAAAAAGGAAATTTGTGATCATTTTATCAAGGTGATAGGTGACGCAGTGCAATCTCGTAAGCGCTGCAACAACCAATCTACGTATCCACGATATAAGTTAGTTAATATTATGTACAATTGACATATGTAACATCATTTTTCCAACGATAGGCGATATGATTTGAAATTTTGCAATCTTATATTTAATTTTCATTTTTTTGCAGAACATTAAAAAATTATTGTATAGTGTTCAAAATGTTATAATGCATCGTATAATATTAATTAATTTAAATATAAATAGAAATTTAAAAGCAAAAATATAAAAAATTATGAATTTTGTTTAATTAATTATTTTTTTTTTTATATAAATTTAAATTATATATTATTATTTTATTTAATATTCGCTCAATCACAATATAAAATTAATATAAAATAACAAATTTTCAAAATATGTTATCAAATTTCTTCAAAATATGTTATATAATTTTTAGTTAATAATATATTAAATACAAAATAACTGATACAGACACACACATACACAGAGACACACATACACGCACAGACTCATAAAATTAAAAATTAAAATAAATATTTCCACTTATTAGACGGTTTCAAATCATTAAATATAAATAGATAAAAATGAATAAATAAATAAATAAAAAATATTATCAATTAAAAACGGAAAACTACACACACATATTTTTAGTATATATAAAAAAAATATAATATTTAATATAATATAAAAAAAAAAAAAAAGAAAATAATAAATGATAACAACAACAAAAAGAAAAGACAAAAAACAATTAACATTAATAAAAAAAAATTAATAATAATAAAAAATTTCATAAGAAATGAGAAAAAAGGTTGTGATTAAATAAAGAAAAATATTATAGAATCATTTAATTTTTATAATTTAATTTAACAAATAATTATATAATATTTTAATTGTTTTTTTATTTTTTTTTTTCTTATTTTTCACATATTGTCGTCTCTCACTCTTGCTCTGTCTGCGTCTACAATAATAATTAATTTGTCTTAATTTAATTCCTTTTATTTATTTCTTTTTAGTTAATAATACACCAATATATTTAAATTTTGTAAAATATATATTATTACCTTTATAAATATACCAAATTTATAGAAAAAATAAAAGAGAAAAACGAAAAATGAAAATAAAAAAAAAATAATCGCTAAAAACTTTTAATCACAAAATAAAAATTTATTCATTTTTTTATTTTTCTTTTTCTTTTTTTAATATTTAACATTTAACATTTTGTAAAACGAAAATATAAAAAATTAAATTGTGTGTTTTTACCAAAAAATTAACACATAATCCATCCTAAATATTATAATTATAAATAAATACATATAAATAAAAATAACAAACAATTATTAATTTTTTTATAAAATTATAAATATAATATAATTAAAGAAAACAAAAATAAATATAAACACAAATTAATAAATAAATTGTACATAAACATTAATTGTTAATTAATTTTAATTTTTTTATTTTTTAAATATTGTAAAATTTATTTATAAAAAGGAAAAAATGGAAAACAAGAAAAAAATATTACGATATTGTTAGTTTTTTGTCATACAAAAATTTTGAAAAGTAATATAACAATTACAAAAATTAAATATAATACAATAATATATGGAAAAAATAAACAAAAACGGATAAATTAAATATAATAATACAATTAACAATATATTTAAAAATAAATAATAATGATAATAATATTGTAATATTATTATAATCTAAAAAGAAGATAACAAATTTGCTGATAACAAATAATGACATTTAGAAAAAATTCATTCATTTTTATTTTAAAATTAATTTTATGAACATATAATATTCAAAGATTTTTAATTAAATGTATATGTAAATATATATATATAAATGGAAAAAATGTATAAGAATTTTAAGGAAAACTGTTGAAAATTTCACATTTTTAATTAGATAGTAACATTACTAAATTGACAAATTTTTGAATTGTAAAATTCTACTAAACAATATAAAGAAATTTTTGCTTACATATGAATTCGGTTAAAATGATTTAATATTTTAAAAAATTTTATGGAAAACTTCAATTAAATATACAATTTAAAATTTATCCAGCACGCTACTTTTTTCAAATATACCATCGAATATATCGTCTGACACACATAGATAACGTTAAAAATTGTGTGAAACCATAATTGTATTGAACACTGCAATTCCTTTCCTTTATAAACGAATGAAAAATTTTATTTCTATTGGTCAATTCAAGACATATATCATTGATTTTTCACCACCACTTCTGCGATGGTTTATACTTAACCGCATTAATTAACTCATTTACTCATATATCTCAACAAATATATGGTTTATGTTAATGATTTTTCAACAGTCTAACAGTGTTTTTGATATTGACTTGAATAGTATCTTTACATGTGCGGTACATTTATAGTTGTAATAAAATTGATGCGATACAATGGTTCATCAAATTTAAATTGAACTAAGCGGTTGTGTAAAATTTCTTGGGATTACCTTCAAAATGAGTGTTCGTACGTAGAAAATACACCTGGACAATAGCGAATTCGTATAGAAAATATGTATCTTTTATGTAATGTCGATAGGCCATATTGACCATGAAAAGCGAAAATTTATTTATAAACAATTTAATCGGTATATACGTGTACTACGGTTTTCCAATCGAACATCGTATATATAGTGTGTAAATTACACATCTACTCATCGTATATACACACGACATTAAATGTAAGCCTTCATATTATTTATTCATATATAGTTGCGAATATATTGTTTCCTTCTGTTATTTATTTTTCATATATACAAGTATATTAAAATTATTACCACATGCACCTTACCACACACTTTCATTACGGAAGGAACGGTAAGAATTATAAGCAAAAAATATTTACATATTATGTAATTTAAAAACAACATAAATAATTGTTATACAACATTATATAATATGAATATACAAATTGTATAGCCAAACTTGAAAACAAATTTAAATAATATAGTAGACGAAGAAAAAACTGAAATACTGAGCGATTCAAAATTCTATATATATATAATATTTTCCTATGCATACCATCTATTTATATATACAAAATTTAATTAATTAATTTATTATTATATTTTATTTAAAGAAAAAACAAAAAATTAAATAATTCCTTATGTTGTATAGTATACCTATATATACAATACATATTTTTAGTTTCATTTGCCTTAGCATGACGCAAACAAAAATATGTATATTGACACGATACTGAGGGTAATTCAGCTAAAATTATACTTCGACATAAATTAAAAAAAAAATGAAGAGTTAGCTATAGTACGCAAAGTTAGCAGTTCAACTAATTATTCATACATTCATATATTCTTTGTGGTGTGGGAATGGATCTCGTATATAGTATGGCACATGAAAATAAGAAACGGTGCCTGCAGCATTATAATGGCAATGAAAAGGATATAATAAAAATCAACTATTTTATACACATCTATATCGAATTAAGTGTCCACCTATATTTTAGAGCTGAATTACCCTCTATTATGATAATTATAACATACAATTACATCCTTTTGGTTTTCATTTGGTCGTCGGTGTTTTGGTTGTTATACGAAAAACTTCTTGACAATCCTACAAAAAAACAAAAAAAAAAATTTATTACATAATATCTTTTTTTTTTTACCTAAAAATGTAAGAATAGAATATAAATAAACTTGGAATAATGGGAAAAAAAAATTAATTAAATTAAAAACAAAGCCAACAATATTATTATTATATACAATACAATATATATATACATTAAATCTTACAATAATGTAAAATAATAACAAAACAATGACCATAAATACCCGCGCACATAATTTGCACCCACGCACACACCATTCACACACAAACACATTTTTTTTTTTTTTTTTTTAAAAACATAATTTAATAATACAAACACAACTACATTTGCAATGAAAATATTTTGTTCATATTATTATTATTTGGAAATATTATAATATTAAATATAAATAATAGAAGAAAAATTTTCAAATTCTTTAAATACACAATTACATGAAAAATGTTTTCAAACAAATTCCATGCGATCATCTGCCAAATAAAATAGTTTAATGTTTTTTAAAACACACTAACAGATTGTATATATGCGGTTTTCAAATCACAGCATGTTCAATTCTGGAAAACATTTTTATAATTAAATTATTAATTTTTGTATTTCGAACGATGACCAACGTCTCATTAATATATTGATAACAATCTTTAGTTTACATAATTAATTTTGCATATTAAAAATTTGTCCATTAGACCCATTTCCATTAGAACCATTAGAAAATTAAAAAATTAATATTCCTCTACTATTATTGGTAGGGCGTTATGTTCTATATAATTAAATGAAACTATAGATCGTCATGGAAATTAAGGATTGTTTTTCAGTTATATCTAAATTTCATTCACTTTATTGATAACACCTGTACTTTTTTAATTTTATATATATATATATATATATAGTAATTGTAAAGAGATATAAAAATTCCAATTAATCACTGTAATTACTGTAGTAATTGATAATGAGAACATTTTGTCAACAAATCTCAAATACAAATCAACCATTATTCATAAATTTTACTTGAATAACCATAAATAAAAGTAATTGTTTTCTATTACAATAATTTGTTAAGATATAATTTCTTATAAATAAAATATAAAAATTATTTATTAACATATTATTATTATAGAAAAAATTCTAATATTTTTTGGATTATTAAGGTGAAATTTGTCAATGATTAATGAATGGGTTTGTGTTTGACTTATACCATATATTATATAGTAATTAATTGGAAATTTTAATTCTCTTTACAATTGCCATATAGAATAAGAACAAAAAAAGTGATGTGGTGTGTGTGTTGAAGTTACGGAACAACAATTTAAATATTTTTTTTTATTTTGTGCTACACAGCACACGGATAGTAATTTCAAAATGAATTTACTCGTAATTAATATATGTATATTGTTCCCAAATAAATAATATATATTATACACATTACATTAATAACAAATTTCTATATTTATATATAATATTATATATTGTCATTATTTGTCGTTTGTAATCAGCGCAATCAATCAGTAATAAATAAATAAATTAAATAATTTTCATTTAATTAAAATTATACATAGATAATTTGTGGATGATTTTCAAAATGATGTACACTATTAAATTTAGAATTTAAATTTAATTCTATTTACGCATATTAAAAATGGGAAAAAATAAATAATTTCAATATACAGTTCTCTGTATATTAATTAATTGTCCATTGTAATGTAATGTAAATAAAATATATACAAAAATAGAATCAATTTATTTGCATATGCGCCTTCATCAAAACCAAACGAACGAACAGTATAACTTTTACTCTAACAATTAAAAATAAATAACAATATTTTGTTAAGAAAAAAAACAATGAATGCGAAATATTATTAAGAAACATTTTTAGCAAATATTTACATTTATAAAATAACACAAACAATTACTTATTTCGCTTCAAAAACATTTTACTCATACACGAATATAATCAGCATATGTTAGAAATAAAATGTGTTTTAAAATGAATAAACAATTGTTTATGTTTTTTTTTAAACGTAAATATTTACTAAAAATGCTTCTTAATATTTCCCATTCATTGTTTTTTTTTTTTTTTTTGCAACAAAATATATTGTTATTTAGTGTTAAATGCAAAAAATAAAGTTATATTTTGTTGGTTCGTTCGGTTTTGATGAGAGGCATATGCCTTTTTGAATTTTAAACATTAATTTCTTTTTTTTTTTAATTTCCTTTTATAAAATAATCATCAACATTATAACATAACACAAACAAATAATAACACAATTATTTATTTATTTACATATAAGAATATAATAAATATAATATATAACATCAATTTTTAAATTTAATAAAATACAAAACAATAATATACAAGAAAACCACAACACATCCTGCAAAATGCTATTAAATATATAACGTACATAATATATTATTGTATTAAAAATATATATAATTAATTTTTACATCAAATACTAATAATAATAATACTAATAATAATAATAATAATAATAATAATAATAATAATAATAATAATAATAATAATAATAATAACAATAATAATAAATAAAAATAACAATAATAATAAATAAAAATAAATAAATTTATATATATATATATATTTAATGCATCATTTATAATAAAATTATACACAACAAAAAAGAAAATAATTAATAAATTATATAATTATAAAATATTATTAATAAAATGACTAAAAAAAAAAAAAAAAGTATTACATAAAATAAGAAAAAACGAAAAAAATAATAATAATATAAATATTAAATAAAACTCATTTGTGTTGTCAATAATTTTATCTCATCAATTCTATATATATATATATATATATTTATATATATATATTTTAATTAACAAAATTTATTATAATTAATTAAAACATAAAATTATTTTTTTTAATTTAAATATTTATTTATTTATTGACATTTATACAAAAATTAAAAAAAGGAAAAAAAAGGACACTCTACACACAACATACATACACACATACACACACACACACACATACTCAGATACACAAAACTGAATATTATATTATATATATATATATTATAAATTTAAAATTCACTGGATATATAACACCATTTATAATAAATAATTAAAAAATATTAATATTATATATATATTTATATATTTAAAAAAAAAAAACATGATCATTTATATTATAAATACGAGTATATACATAAAAGCATAAACATAAATAAGAAATAAACCCAAAATAAATGTATGTATATATACAATTTATATAATCAAGGATTGATAAGAGCAAATAAAAATATAAAAAAAAAAAAAAACATTGAATAAAATAATTAAAAACAAATAAATAATAGAATCGATTTAAATTAAATTGATTTGTAAATAAGTAATTAAATAAATAATTAAATAAATTTTATAAGGTATGTATGTGTACATATATGCTCATATAAATAATATATATATATATATATATAAATATTTATTTGAAATATATGTATACGTATGTGTATGTATATAAATATACATAAAATAAACAAATATATTGAATAAATGTTATGCGTTATTAATAAAATATATAAAAAATTTTAAAAAAATATTCCAAAATGTGTCTTTAAATTAATAGTAAATATGTAATATTATAAATTTTATATCAGACAATAGAGTTTTTGAAATTTTAACATACTGACTGTATCGGCTCAGCTTCGCTTTGGTTTATTGAAGTCGAGTGAAAAACTATTACAAAAAACGCGTTGTGTACGTTATAAATCGTACATTATAATTTGAACGCAACAATTACCGAAGCATGCCAAAGCGAAACTGGACCGATACAGTAACTATAGATACACCGTAATATGACAGCTCGTGATCGTGACATGTTACGCTTGTGCAGTGTCAATGCCAGTTTGAGTTCATTTCTTTTCATTACATATAACCACATTGAACATAGTTTTGGTTCGGTTTTCTATTTAGTTATTTACATTTTTTTGTTCGTGTTGTACGTATAATTATTATTCAATTATTTGTTAATTATGTAAAAAGAAAATGGCGCAAGGAAAATTAAAAAATAAAACTAAAGTGTCAGATAATATAAAATAAATCAAAATGGAAAGCATTTACACATCGTTCAAGTGAGTAATTTTTTTTATACTTTTGTGATGCTGGAGAGATCTAGATTACTTTACTGACTTTACATTTAATTCTATAAATATTTTAACTTTTTTTCTTTAATTATATTAAAGATGCATCTATTCAAGCAAAAAAAAAGTAAATTTCTTGAACAACAAAAGTGAAAACAAATTGTATCAAAAAGTGTAAATAAAACTATGGAAGAAGAAACGCAAGCGCTTGCAGAACAAAGCGCAAAAAAAAAAAAAAAACGACAAATATAAGTAAAGCTCAAGAAGTTGCTGCGAAACATCATAAAGGCAAATTTATGAATACATAATAGTTATTTATGTACAGAATAATTTGCTATTTAGAGATATAGGGGTTATGTCGAATACAGTAAATATTATAATATGTAAATATTTGCCAGAAAAAGAATATTTAGATAAAAAAAACGTCCACACACTGTTGCTACACAATTTAAAAATTCATTAAATAATTTAATGAATATATTAATGTGTAAAGAACAATCGTATATACGTAGTATAAAATGAAATGATGTACAAACAGCGGACACATTTGATGATAAATTAATATTACATCAAGTTAAATACTCAGGTTTAATGGAAAATTTACGTGTATGACGTGTGGTTTTGCATATAAATAATATAGCTAAATATAAAAATTTGTAATATAATAACAATTACTAAATGTAAGTTTAATTCGGGTGCAATAAATTCTATATGTTTAACCGAAGGAAGAAATAAAAATGATAGACAGCCTGACAAGTATACGACTGCAGCCCATCCATGTTTGGATTTTGAAATTGAATTCACAAAGATGCAACACAAAAGAAACACCTAAATGTATATAAAGCAGCAATACCATTCCATCTGACAGTTTTATTGATGTATAAAATTGTAAGTATAAAATTAATAAATTTAACAAAAACAAAACGAAAACTATCTTATAGTTTCAGCATCTAATGCTAATGTATAAATATTTTTATATTCAGATTTTTGTGCTTTCCATATTAATCAATTGTTGTAATCATCATTTCCCTTTAATATAATGTAATGGATGAGTGGTAGATGCTATATTCAATTCAACATTTACATTATGAATTTTCCAAAGTGTATAACAAAATACAAAGTTCCATTTTTGTGTTTTTTTTGGCTTTTACACATATTCAAAAAGGTATTTATTATTATTTTTAGTTTTATTTATTTTACTTGAAAAAGACAATATCGAATAGATCATTTGTAGTTTTTAAGTGAATATTAATTAGGTTAGGAATATTTTTAAAAATGAAAAAAAACATAAAATAAGAAAAATATGCAAAAATTGAAGAAGCGAACGCTGAATTTTTTTATGTCGACCAAGCATCATACTCGATACACTATCGGCTGTATTATATTTTAAACTTCATTTTGCGTAGACATTGATTAATTATTTGTTTATCAATTTTTAAGTTGTTTTTTTTTTCGATCATTTTTTTTTTTTTTCCAAACGAAAGGAAAGAATAATTTTGTCAGATAAATTTTTAATAGCATTTTGTATTATGGATTTATGTGTATATTTTGGTGGTTCAATTATCAGCAGTGCTTGTTGTTGTTTTTTTAATAATTTTTTTTTTTATATAATATTTTATTTATTTATTTTTAAGTGATTTGTTGTTTTCTTTTTCTTTTTTCTATGTGATCTCTATCTGTTTCGTTGAAAAATAATAAATTGAAATGGACAATTTGATATGAAATCTCAAACATTTTACGGGAAGAAACACTCGTCGAAGTAATAAAATTTCTATATAAAATCTATTTTGTTTTTCTTTCTCTTCGGGAAAATCTTCTTCTATATAAAATCATTAATTCATTCTTCTTGCATATGAAAAATTTCAATTGTAAATATTAGGAAAACTTCGGTGTCGTCTACTGATGAAAACAAATGC
This sequence comes from Bibio marci, assembly GCA_910594885.2. NCBI lineage: Eukaryota > Metazoa > Arthropoda > Insecta > Diptera > Bibionidae > Bibio > Bibio marci. The sequence goes on along the minus strand of OU343116.1, from coordinate 46,179,378 downwards.
TCATTACATTTTAATCCTATTTTGTTAGATCAAAAGTTTCCTCTTGTAAATAAACACACACACACACACACAAAATTTTGTGTAATTGTTTTTCTTTCGACGAGCATTCTTCCATTATATTCTGCAATAAGCGACGCACGCACCAATGTTGTTGTTTTTTATTGTTCACATTAACTACAATGGAAAAGAAAAAATTAAATAAAAAGAAACGGCTTGTATTTGTTGTTTTTAGTATGTAAATTTAATTAAACATTTTTTTTTTATAAATAAACCATACACACACACACACACAAATATTTTTGTAATTGTTTTTCCTTCTTCCATTGCATTCTGCAATACACACGCACCAATGTTGTTGTTCTTTATTGTTTACCTTTAATTCGAATGGAAAAGAAAAAAATTTAAATAAAAACAAATGACTTGTATTTGTTGTTTTTCGTAATTAATTTTATTTAAAATTTTTTTTTTTTTCAAATAAACCACGCACACACACACACAAATATTTTTTTAATTGTTTTTCCTTCGACGAGCAATTTCTTCCCATGAAATTTCATACAAAAACAAAATTTTTTTTTCATACATATGAAAAACTTTAAATGAAAATTCTGGGCAAACTCGTGAAAATCTCGATGTTCCATAGTGGTAAATGTGTTTCTAATATTTTAATTAAGATAATTGGAAATTTTCAGGCAAATCGGACCATTAATTCAATTTAAAAAAAAAGGCACCGCAAAAGTTATGTCCGAAATTGACCACATAATGGTACATTTAAATGTCCAAAACGTTAAAAAAAACACTTTTTACATAAGTTTTGGGACATTTCAATGAATTTCAAACACAATCTGGAAAATCGTCTCATAACTTTTGTGGTGATGTAAGGAATGGACTCAAAATATGAAAAAACCGGATTTCGTGAGTTTTAGAGCTAGAGCTTTTTCCTTTGGGAATCCAATAGAGGAGGACAAGGACCACAACTTTGTAGTGGGACCACTTCTGGGAAATCCAAAATGGCGGAGTTATTAAGGGGTGAAATTTTGGTTTTTTTTGGTAAGCTTTACTTTGAGCAATTATTGTGGGAACACTATAATACTTAGAGACTTGTGTTATAGTTCAAAATACGTGTCATATAGTCTATTATATGGGATAATTAGGATTTCGGAAAATTCGGTCGGGAAAGCCGGAAAAATCCCATCGGAAAACATGCGAAAATCGATGTTTTTCGTTGTTCTAAGAAAAGCCACATTTCTCATCGGAAAATTCCAAAATAAATTTTATCGTAAAGATTAAACCTTCCTTTATCTTTCTACATCATTAGATTTTCGAATTTTTGAGTATTTCCTAGAGTTCCATCCAACGGAAGAAAGGTCTACATTTGGATTTCCCAACTTTGGGCAGCCATAGCCGGAAACCTGTTGTAGATAGGAAAAACTTTTCCTCAATAAATTGTAGGCCCAGGTGGGGGCTATAACTGGTAATAAGCTCATTGGAAAATATTGGGTATTTCCGGAGTTAGGGGGTCCCAAACGTGGGAAATTCGGTACCGGAGAATGGCCATAACTCCGCTCCCGGAGGGATCCAGGGTCCGGAGCTTGCCTATAAACTGCGCATCGACGTGCTCTACGTTCTGTGAAAAAAGAAATTGGATCGGAGCGATGAGGTCGGTCGGAATGGCATTTAACCATCACTCTTTTTCAAGACTGCAAAAATGCAAAAAAGAAATTCCCTTTTCTTTTTCCCTTTTTTTTTTTTCTTTTTTCTGTTTACCTTTTTTTCTATTTACTTTTTTTCATATTTTTTTTCGGATTTTTTTAAAATTGTAAATTCACACAGGCGGCCGGAGCCACCTATGTGAAATTTTTTTTTTTCATGCGTCCATCATCGCATTTCGAACCCGCCTTATTCATATCCCATATGTATATTCGCTACACCTCTACCTCATACACTACACTTGTTATTAATATTAGTATGTCGGTTCCGATATATAAGCTACACAAATTTTGAATTTAAATATTCTTATAGGGGATTACATTATGGGTGACCGATATTTATACTTTTTATAGGTGTTCACATGTGGGTCGCTTTTTTTTTTTTTTTTTTTTTTTCTCTTTCTTATATATATTGTGTTGGTGTAGAACTTTGTATATGAAATATTTATTTATTATATATTATTTATGTTTTTATTTTGTACTTACCATTTTTTTTTTTGTTGATGTTTTGGTTTTCTCAGGCGGAGACATAATCAAGGCAATGATATTTTTTTATAAGTTAATTTTTTTTTTTTTTCTCTTTTCAGATTTCAATGGACGGTAGTTAACGGTTGGGGAACTATTGATGAACTTAATAAAATAATTAGACAAATTTTTTTTTCTATTAAATGAAATTAATTATATTTAATAACGTTAAACATTTAAATAAAGATCACAATTAGTGATAATTACCATATAAATTTTTTTTTCTATTAAATGAAATTAATTATATTTAATAACGTTAAACATTTAAATAAAGATCAAAATTAGTGATAATTACCATATAAATATATTGTTTTATATCTATTATTTATATTATTTTATATTAATATTAAAAGGCTTCAAAATACTTGATTTGAATTTTCATTTGTTACTTGTTAATGTTAATACTTGTGTATAATCTCATTTCAAATCTACATACCAAATTGGTCAAGAGATCATTCAGTTGCACAATGATGCGCTAAGTATTAATTTTCAAGAAAATTGTTAATAAATTCCAGTATAATCCTATTCCAAAGGTTATCGAAATAGGATTATACAGGTATTTAATTTCTTGTAATTATTTTCTGTAGGTCTTTTCAAATTGTACTGAACACTGTAGTCAATTAATATCGAATTATCGTAACAGTATATGTAATAAGTAATTTTTACTTATAATTATATATAAATATCTTATTTCTATTATTACCTATTATTAATTTAAACCCGTTTAAAAAAAAAAGAAAAACAATTTCTATTTCTAGTTCTATTTAAATAATTAGTTTAAAATGCAAATTATCATTCAATTTAATGAGGATTACTTTATAATTACGGGTTTGTTTGTTATTTATCTTATATAATAAGTGTTACATGTAATTGTAATTGTTAAACTTTATACTCATGAAATTCAATTCAATTACAATAAAATAAAGCTATTTTTTAACATTAAAATCTTGGTAGAAATTTTAATTTAATTAATACCATATTCATTTTTAATGTATAATATTACTTCTAATACGAGTATAATATTTCATTGTGATAGTTACAATATACAATTATATTTAAAATTTAATTCATGCTTAAAGCTAAAACTTATTTTATTTATATATATATTAAAATATCATATTTTATATCATCAAATTGATAGAATGGTGTGTTGCTAATAAATCATTTAATTTTACTCTGATGCCAGAAGTAACATAAGTTTGTCACAATTTAATAATTGAATTATGTGTTATTTCAATATACTTTTTTTTAGATCATCTGCAAATATAGAAAAAAAATAAGATTAATATTACAGAGAATTTTTTTAAAAAACATTTGATATTACCAATAAAAAAAACAAATATGGGGGCGAGCAATCACTCAAATAAAATATAATTTATAATTTGCGGTAATTTATTAAAGACCAATTGGTGAATTGTGATAGATTCCCATTACGTCAAATTTATCACTGTAATGATATATATTCCTGATTTTTTATTATCTCCACGTGCGGCATAGATTTTTGTTGTAGTTGTCTATCACACATTACTGCAAAAAAAATGCTATACGTAAGCTTCCATTGGTTGTGGTCCTGTAGTCCTTTACTTTAATAATTATCATCAATGGTATGACGAACTTAAGTAATAATTCCAATACATATTTTAGTACATCATTATCTACTGTATATTTATTTTAATGATGTGATTGTATCATATGTGCAGCATATGTTAATTTTGTTGTTTATAGTGTTGTGTGTATTGTATGTATGGGTGAGTATATGTATACGTAATGCTATGCATTTCAGTTTAAGGAAATATCTGCATAATTTTTTGATCAATTTCGATGAAATTTTGTATAAAAAGGTTCTCGAAATAGGTTATACAGTTATTTATGAACAATTTTCTTTTAAATTAACACCTAGCGCATCCTTATTAATTGTACAACTAAATATTTTAACATAATTATATATGCGTAACGAATATTTCGAAAGGTCTAAGCAGTCTAATTGTTTTGTTTTCTAATATGGTACGGATAGATGTAAATTTAATTAATGTTCCAAACTAACCTCTGACAATAATTGACACCATATCATGACTATGTTAATAACTTTGATCTCTGCTTGAAGTAGCATTACCATAAATATTCTTCAGCTAGAATATTATAAATTAAATTATTATTATTAATTAATAAGCTACATATTATTATAAAGAATAAATTACCTCTAATCCGATGCATTAAATCCTCATATGCCATTGATTTTACACGTCAATTTCAATAATTTGAGCTGAGATACCAGAACATTTCGTCTTTCTAAATCTGTTTAAAAGTGAAAGAAAAGCCGGAATATTAGTTAAAAAGGAAATGTAAGTAAAATGATAAATTTAATATTATATTTATTTTAAAAGATATTGGTAATTTCCCAAATTAGAGGATACCAATTTGTTGTAAAACTGTAAAAGTGCATCATATAATATTGAAAATATTGGATTTCGAACCAATAAAGAAAAAAACAAAAAAGTCTGATATGTAATTGCATGTATTATTCGATGTAGACGGTATACAAATTCAAGAACAAAGTGGAAGGACAATTAAACATAATGCCCAAAAGAGTTATTACTTCAAGTTTTTTAAAATTAATTTTAATTTTAATTATAATTTATATAATTTGTTTTATAAGTTATTATTTACTGTCAATTTTAAATAGTCATAAAAATTAGCATAATGAAGGAAAATCAATTCAATAAAAAACAAATAGAAAAAAAAAAAAAAAAAAAAACCAGTGAAAATGTCGCAAAACGATTTCTTGCATAGAATCGTTAAGCATTTATTTTGAGAATTTTAAACGATGAAAAACGCACTTTTAATGTAGCAGGTAGCACTTCAACAATTTTGAAAAATCTAATGAATAGATTCTTTCAATATGGATTTTTTTGTTATGATCCATATCTACAAATTGTCTATTTAATAAGTTCTACGTCTGTGTCTTGAAATTTTTGTATTTTATTGCTTATTAATCAGATACCATTTAACTATGATAAAAAATTGTTGGAAAATACAAAAAAAAAAAAAAATTCTCAAACATTTTTATATTTTTAAATTATAGTATTTTTCTTACCTTGTATTATATTAAATTAGACAATTAATCATTACGTACTGGATCAACTGATAATTTTGCAATAATCCGGTAATGAATGGAAAACAATTTCTTCTAAATGCCGTGTATATTGCATTCATTATCAAAATTTTGAAACTGGTTCGGGGTACTAATAAGCACATATTATTTTCGATTTTCTTTACCTCGAACACCAAATCCAATACTAAAATAATCATCAGCTGCAGCTGAATCCGTTATTTAACTAAAATATAAATTAAATTTTATTTTTAATTAATTTAAAATGTTTTTAGTTTTACTTTTTTTTTTTTTAGAGGTTATGTTACATGAGGCATATTTTAAAAACACAATCTTAAGATGAATATTATTCCATTTCAGTTGGAAACAGCAAAATCATTAAAAAATATATAATCAACATTTACAATGGTAATTTTTATAATGATTTTTGATAAAATATAAACAAAACATTAAAAAAAATTTCCTTTCTTTTCTACTAAAAAAAAATCGCTTTACTTTTAATTTTTGTTTTTTATTAATCTTATTATACATATTTGACGTGACGCGTACTTGGACGCAACGATTAACCTATAGTTACTGTATCGGCTCAGCTTCGTTTGCGTATAGTGTTTTCAAGAGAAAAACTATTATAAAAGCTCATTGAACACAAACTATATGCGTAAAAAATATTACAAAAATTATTTTATTCATTTGTCAACAAAATCTCAAATGAGTAATCAGTAACGAATAAAATGTATCGATTACTTTTTTAAAAAAAAAATCGAATCCGACCAATTAATGTAGATATACGTAATATCAAAACTACAAATGCATAATTTCTTGTTCAATTTCAATGAAATTTTCTTTGTATGTTTTGATTATAAAATAATTAATGAAATAAATATATGTAATATAAAACTAAATGAAAAAAAAAAGATATTATAATTTAAACATAAAAAAATTTGATTTAAATTATTATCATTACGTTTTTCTAATACGTGATTCCATAATCGATTTTTGTATTTAAAAATTTGAATAAATATTTATAAATATATTGAAAAAACAACAAAAATAATAATAAATTTAAATATAAATTACAAAAATTCTTTCTCTATTATAATTATTAAAATTTAACACAAACAAAATAATAAATAATAAACAGCAATTCAACTCCATTTTTTTGTTATTTTTTTTTGTACAGCCTCTAATAGAAGTAAAAAGAAATTGACAAAAATTAGTATATAACTTATAATAAATATAACTTTTTCAATTTGTCTTTCTCATACAAACAATAAATAAATACAATAATTAAATAAATAAATATTCAAAACTAAAAATTAGTTTGTGATTATTGCTCGCTTAATACATATTCTCAAAAAAAACGTATATTTTGCTTATTTCTACGAATTTTTTGACCTATTTATTATGTATGTATGTGTGTATTGTGTATTTATATTCTTAATATAGTATATGGATACTATAATTAATAATAACAATTTTTAACTTATTTTAAAAAAAAAATTAACACACACGTATTACATATAATTAAATGGTTTTGAATATTCTCCTAATGCTAATTCAATGAGGGAAAAACTACAATCTGGATATAATAAAGGACAATAAACTCGATTGTGTCCTTTTCGATGTGCTGTATCATATGCTAATAAATCATTATGTTCAAATGATAATACTTTTGATTTTGGTAAACTATAAAGTAAATATAAATTGTATAAAATTAAAGTTTTTCTTTTTTTTTTTTTGTTAAATAAAATATAAATTTGGAATAAGCTATTTTAAATAATATTTTACCTAAATATAGTTCGTAACAGTTCGGCAGCCATATTTGAACCTTTTCTATAAAAATATTGTGAACTTTCACATAATGCTCTTAAAATACATTCTCTTCCATTAAAACCCATACTGTACCATAGTATAAGAAAATAAAATACAATTATAAAATATAAATAATAAATATTTATTTTACTAATATACTTACTTAGTCATTACAACTTCCAGTTTCCTATATAATTCACGTCGATGACGTCTTAACATTACAGCTTTTGGTACTTTTATTCTCTTATAATTTTGACTAACAATCCATGTTTCATTTGGTAAATCATATGCAACGCCCCAATTTATAGCCCAACTAATGTAAATATATTGTGGATCACCGAAAACACCAATTGTTTCACAAAATGATACCTACACCAAACATGAATGAAAAATAATAACTGATAAATAATAATTTTTCTATGGAAATGCATGATTTTATGCATATACAAAAATGATAAAATTAAGTGAATATTTTAAAGTTGTTGATTGAAAATATATGTACAATAATAATATCGTATAGTTGATCATTAACTTTAGTCCTAATTTAATTGTTACAATTTATGAAATTTGTATGACACGGCATTGACACAAGTATAATATACGATAATAATAAATATAATTGATTTAAAAATGATCATATAAATTTAAAAATAATAAAATAAAATAAAAATATATACGGCAAGTGTTGATCCTTCAGGAAATGCTGCATATCTTTTTCGTCTGGATAATTTTTTCATATTTGAATAATTTTCTTTATTATAATTGGAAATATTATTTGTAATATTTGTAATCTTTGTTGTATTTGTAATATTATTTGTATTATTTGCATTATTATTATTATGATAATCATTTAAATTCGTATCATTGTGACATTTTATAAATTCAATACACCATAAAAATATTATAATTACACTTAAAACATAATAATTAATAATGTATATATTCATCATTTTCACAATAAATTAAAATTAAATTTTCTTTTTTAAGATATATAAAAAGTATAATTTTTTTTGTCTCAAAAATAATAATTTGTAATTGCAAGTGATATACACACCATCGTCTGGTTAATAATTTATTATTTGAATCATTTGTAATTGTAAAAAAAAAAAACTAGTACATCATACATTATATTTATTTATTATCATCTCAATATTATTTATTTATTTTTGTATTATTATATCTTGATTATGGTTGTAATAATTGATTTTTTTTCTTTCGTAATGTAAATCTACCAGAGGGTGACCCATTTTAAATGCTTGCATAAAATATAAATTTTAATTTAAAATACATTGTCATACACAATGACATATATAAAAATAATGAGTACACTTTAATTAGTCTGCAAAATAACATAACAATTATGAAAAGGTTTTATTTTTAGTAAAAAAAAATTTGTTAAATTAAATCGTCTGCACCAAGTTTTCTTCAAAATAAAACTTATGGTGATCCAATTACAATCTATAAATAATTTTCATATTTGTTTTGCCCATATACTTTTTGAGTTAATTCTTTTAGGATAAATGGTGTACCCTATGCATTTATACTATTTGTGTGGTATATTGTGCGTATGTGATAAGTAAAGTATAATAATTTTAATAAATATATGATTTTATTGTATCATATAAGAGGGGGGATGGACATATATTGTAGGTAAAAATAAAACACGTCTTTGAACAAAATTAACGATTACATTTTTTAACTTAATCATCATTTAGCTCTATACGCTGTATCCAATCTTTTAATAGGATATGTTAGTAGCTTTGTGATGTACATAGGCGTTTGTTGAGTCGATAATATCGGAATTTGATTGTTTTTTATAATAACGTTTTGGTAATATAACAAGAAAATCTCCTAAATTTTTACCTGCAATATAGATCCGACCACATATGAACACGAATGCATGCATACACACACACACATATATATTACTTTTCATGTATATTTATTTGTTGATTTTGCTATAAAAGATGTAATATTATTATTATAACAATATATTGGATACACGATATTCATTAATATCTAGATACGCATATTTATTTTTAGGTCAACATATTGTGGTTATTTTTATATTTGAAAAGATATAACTATTATATAATATAGAAAAATTAAATAATAAATAAATACGTTATCAAATTTAGCGAACTTTATCGAAAAGAAAAATTGATGATTGATAAACAACACAATAAATCATATTTTTATCTTCTGAAACTCTTTGCAATTTAATTAGTGAAAAGTTTTAGATTTTATTATTATGAAAATAAGATAAGATAAAGATACAAACCAGTTAAGGTTTAAAAATTATCACTTTTCACACACACACACAATAAGAATAGTAATATATATATATATAAATGTGTGTATAACTCACAATTTTGATGAAAGTCTAGCCTGAAGAAATGCGTATAAATAAAGAAAAAAATCAAAATTTAAATTTCAAAAACTTTTCCATAATTTTTCATTAATTTTTTCTTTTACTTTGTGTTTCATTTTTTATATTTTACAATAAAATCTCTATAAATTATATAGAAAAAAAAAAAAAAGCACGAATTTGTCTCTTGTGTGTCATCTGGAAAATTTGAAAAGCGATATAAAACCGAATTGAATAAATCGTTGAAAAAGTGGTTAGTAATTTTATCATATATATATAGTATTTCATATATATTTGCTTATTTTCTTATATTTTTTACTTTCCTATCTTATTCTTATTTCTATACTCAATTCTTTTACAAATAATACAATATATATTTCCATATTATATAGATGAAATGAAAATGTCTCCAGAAATGGAAAGTTATAGCTTTTTTTTTTTCCTCGTTCTCTCGTCTGGCTTATATATTATTATTTATATTCTTTTTACACATAATGTTAGCACATATATATCAATAAATTTAATGTATTTATATAGGTATAGCTCTATAGATAGATATAAAAATATAAATATATAACATAAATACAATAGATAAATACTACAATTCAAATTTATATAAAATGTCCAATAAAATTATATGGATAAATTGTTACACATTTTTTTTTTATTATAGAATTTACTCGATTTTGTTAAAGTAAAATTGAATATGTTTTATATATTGTATGTAGTATGAAAATATAAAATATTAATATATTATAAAATAGGTCATTGTATATAAAACAAAATAAAATATTTGTTATAATAAAGTTTGGAAATATTAGTTTTTTCTTATATTTAATATATATTATTCGATGAATAATAATAACAATAACAAAAACTATACACATTTGTATAAAATATAAATATTTTCATGTTTTTGATTTTTTGTGTGTCGCTAACTTCTAACGCATGTATATATTTTATTTTTAAAGAATATATGTTAAATATAAATTCTTATTATATATAAATAAATAATTGTGCGATAATTAAATAACCATGAATATGACCCAAATTTAAATATATTATATTCTATACTTAACGCAATATGTAGCATTGTACATACGCTGTATATATATGTTTGTATATGGTATATGATAAATATGTACTATATATAATTGCAGTTATGTGTATATATATGTCAACATTCTAGTACAATGATATATAAATTTGAAATTGAGTATATTATATTATATATAAGAATTTTTTCAAACAAATACTGTAACATAACTTATAACATAATCAATTAAATATATATAAATATATATTGTTATTCCTCTTTCTTTAAAAGCAGCTTTATTATTAAAACTACCTCTAATAAAAACTATTTATCTACTTATTTCTAAAATTTATGTAACATTTTGCTTTGCGTGCGAGAGATCATCCATTAATGATCCACATCATACAAATATTATTTCACTTAATCCATGATGTGATTTTATTAATTTAATTTTATTTTTAAATATAATTTATTTGCAATGTATCTTTACCCTTTCTTGGCTGTACATTTTGTTTATTTCCTTTAACAGCTTCTTAAAGGAGTGTTGGTCAGAAGCTCCAGCCTCTATCTTATTACACTTCGAGTATGTGTTTTTCTTCAAAATTTATTCTATATGTCTTAATGCCATATATTGTAGCAATAATTTACTATATGATGTTTTGGCATATAAGTTTATAATTTATACTACAATCCTCGATGCTACACACCATATCAAAGCTACATGATCACCATACTTTCTTTTCCTATATAATGAATCTTGAATTATATTGTATTATTATATATATTATTAATAGTTATTCAATGAATTAAATAAACAAACCTGTTCCCCTTATTGTGTAGAGACAGCTTCTTATGAAATTAAAAATTATTGATTTTTATTAGGAAATTTCGATAATCTGCAAAAACCCCATCAGCATAATTCAAGAGATCTGGTGTCTTTTTCAGGTTGATGTTCATTGTTATTTTCGTTGCAACTTCATTCGACGAAGTTGGTAATACGGTGACGGCACAAATGATTTTATGTGAAGTATTAACAATATTTAATGTTTTTCGAATAACTATATGATGAATATAGGTGTCACAGGTTACATCGATTAAAAGCTGACTGGATAAGAATTTCAGAATGTGCACGATAAGTGTTTTCATATATATATATATATTGATGGATGGAAGTTCTTAGTAAGTCGCGATCACTGACAAGTTATATTATCAGTATAATATAGCCTATCAGATCCCAACGACACAAGCCCCCACACCACGGCAAGGTGACTTCCACGTGGGGGATATTTAATAATTATAGTTTATATAAAAATATATATATATATATTCATTAATTCATGTAATAGCCAATACAATTATATTATTGATTGACTGCATGTAGACATCAATAAATATACTTGTTGTTGATAATAACAATTATTATGGAAATCATATCACATGCATTTGCATTTACAATATATGATTAAATAATAACATTACATATTTATATATTAGTTATATTGTTGTTTTTATAAATTTATTAGGAACAATACGGTAAATTATAATAAAGACAATGCCCTATCTTATTTACCTATGTTGCACGAATAAATATGAATGTTAACAATAAATCTTAATTAATGATAATTAAACAAACGTTTTCTATTATTATAAAAACATATTGTAATATGTACATAATAGAGTAAACTCTTTAATATAATTAATATACAAATACAAAGCAAAACGATGAATACTTATCGAATACGTCACTATGCATACATTTATATATTATCTTTTAATTTACTATTGTTCTTTCAAATGAGAATTTATCTTTACATAATGAAAATATTGTTTGATAAGTTAATAAGTAAATTTTTATTTTATTTTTAATTTCTAATAAATATTTAAATTTTCAATGTTGATAAATTAATTGATATTTCACAAAAAAAAAACTACAAAATATGAAAAATTATATTAATTTAAATTTATTGTTTGTTATATTATTTTTATGGTGTTTAGAAATTATAAAATGTGATGATGATGATAATGATGATGAATATTTAATTGTTAATAATAATAATAATCTTAACATTAATAATAATAATAATACTAATAATAATAATGACTATATTAATATTAATAGTAATGATAAAAGTAGTGTTACTGAGATTATTGAAAGTTCAACTATGAAAACATTATCAAGGCGTAAACGATACATTGCTTTTCCGGAAGGATCATCATTTTCGGTAATACAAAATTTTATTTCAATAATTCAATTGTAAGGATGGATAGAAATATTTCTATTTTATCTTAAACACTTTTTAATTTCATTTAAACATTATATAATATTTTTTAATCTATCAAATATTGTACAATAAAATATATTTTATTTATTATTATTATTATTATTAATTGTATACCCGCACATAATATTATATAGGTAGCATTTTGTGCAACATTAGGCTTTGTTGGTAATCCATCATATATATATTTTAGTTGGGCTATTAATTGGGGTATTGCATATGAATTACCGAATGAAACATGGATACTTAACCAATATAATAAGAAACCACCATTACCAAAAGCTGTAATGTTAAGACGTCATCGACGCGATTTATATAATAAAATTGAAATTGCAATGACTAAGTAAATATAAATATTATAAATAAATTTAAAAATATTATAATTATAAATTTTTAAATCTGTAGTATGGGCTATAATGGAAGAGAATGTATTTTAAGAGCATTATGTGAAAGTTCGCAGTATTTTTATAAAAAAGGGTCAAATATGATTGAAGAATTAATACGAACTGTATTCAGGTATAAAATATATATAATATTTAATTATTTATTAATAATTTTTTCAAACAAAACGAAATATTGATTTTATAATTATTAGTTTGCCAAAATCAAAAGTATTATCATTTGAACACAATGATTTATTAGAATATGATACAGCACATCGAAAAGGACGTAATAGAGTATTTTGTCCTTTATTATATCCAGATTGTAGTTTTTCGCTCATTGAATTAGCATTAGGTGAATATTCAAAACCATTTAATTATATGTAATATGTGCGTGTTTTTATAATAAAATTGATTCTTTGTACTATTTTAAATAAATGTGTTTTTATTTTATACAAAATGAATAACCGAATTTAAGTATTTTAAAATCATGTATTTTCTTGTGCTATTGCTAATATACATAAGCCATTTATAAATTTAATTAATTAGGATAAAAACCAGTTTAATTGTGTCACAATTATGAGAGCATTGGGATTGTAAATCAAAGAAAAAAAATGTAACTATTACGAGGGATAGTCATTTTGACTGATCCTGAACATGTGTTCTGTAAAATGTAGTCATTCTCACTTATACCAAATTATTTGAAGAAACAGTCAAATACTGAACAAACAATATTAAAATTATTTCCCCACACAGCGATATTACTTCTTACTACATGCGAAACTGTATTGTGGTATTAATTAATCTACGATATTGAATGATACTATACACATATGTACTGTATTACATGATAAATACTGCTTGGTAGTACATTGTACTTGACTATAGTAATTAAAAAAACAATACTTAATCAGATATACTCTTTTGTATCATTGCGGTTGGTTTTTTTACTTATCAAAATGTATTTCGTTTTCCATGCGGGCTTACATAATCTATTATTATTATTATTTTTATCATTATTATTATTATTATATAATAATTTTATTTTTACTACTACAATATAAAATATTGTATAAATATTTTATAAAATTAAGTATGGTGTATGTTAATATTTATATTCTCCTCGGCTAACACTTAATAAAAATGCCAATATACTTATGGGACATTTTTTTCCATAATTTTCAATACATTCATTTGGTGTAGCCTTCATTGCGTCACTGTATTCATCATCTTGTTCTTCATGAATTGGTATCCTATGTAAAAACGATTTTCAAAAATTAACCTTTCATTACGCATATTAAAGAAGGCAGCAATAAATTTACGTGAATAATATTTTTAAAATATCGTTAAATAATGAACGTCCGGGTGGTAATAAATAATGCCTTGCTTCACATACCATACGTAAAATACATGTTTTAGGATGTACGCCACTACTAAAAATGTATAAGAGAAATAAAAAATTTATAAAATGATAAAATTATATTAATTATTTCTTCTTAACAGTATTATTAAACATACTATTTAGTAAGTGTTTCGATGTGAGAATAAATATCACGACGTTCTTTATGACCATGAAAATGTTCCCAATGTTTATAATTTTCAATGTTAAATGATTTTATCGATTTTGATGGGTTTTTAATATTTTGTTTCTTATCCTGAAAATGGTTGTTGTTCATATTTGAATATTTTTTTAATTGTGGTGGTGGCATCCATGGAATAAAATGATTATTATTATTATTATATCGATATTTATTTGGTGACACCCAAAATGGATTCGGTATATCTTTCCAAATTTGAACTTTTGGTTCATAATTATCTCGATATATGTAATCCTATAAATAGATAAGAATATAAATGGTTATATGTTTCTCATATATGTTATACTAAATTTATTAAATCTTACTAATGTTGGAAAATTATCCATTCGTCGGTCACTATGCGATGGTATAAATGTCAAATCATGTGGATCTGAATATATAATTTCATCATGTTCAAATGGCAAGATATTCGATGGAATCGATGGTGTCGGTGGTGCTTCTGTCATTACTGATTTTAATTTAAATTTATCAGGTAAAAAATAATCAGAAATTTTATTTTGTAATTCATAATAAAAATCCATTTCACTGCATAAATTTATACCATTTGGAGATTTTATTATTAACGCTTTTGTAAATTGCATTGTTACCTGTATATGAAAATTTTAATTTGCGTTAAAATTGAAAGCATAATTTTGTTTATTATTGTTTTTTCTTCAAAGAAAATAACAAAACGAAAACATTTACATATACTTACAAGAATTGAAGAACCCGCTGGATAGAGAAGAAATCTCTTTTTACGTGATAATAATATATTATTTAAATTATTAGAAATTGTTGTTTGATTCTCGGCTAAATTTTCCATAATAACGGTAAACAGTAATATAATGGAAACATTAACTAATTGCATTTTTTTTTTTAATTATTTTCTAAATTTGAGAAATAAACAAATAATATTTGTATTAGAATTTATGGTATATAACTTAAACATTTTTTAATTACAAATAGAGCGCGTACTATAAAATTATTGTCACATTATACTTACATAATTGTACATGCAAACTATATTAAACTATATAATTATAGAATAATTAATTATGGTAAATTTTCAGAAATTCACTCAAAACCAATTACAAAATTTTTAATTTAATTTAAAAATAAAAATTTATATTTCAATTAATTTTTTTTTGGTTCTACACGCTTTTAAAAACTGTTAATATATTTTATATAAATTATGCATAAACTAGCAAACACAAAAAAATGCATATATAGACAAAATTTGATTAAATGAATGCTAATTAAACAATAAATTAATTTATATTTATTCCAAACATTTCCATGAATGTTATATTACTAAATTGAATGACAAAATGCAATGGTATAATACTTTAACAAAATTATTTTATAATATATTTAAAAAACTGTTTATATGAATTATATGGCAATTAAAATTAAATTTTAATATATAATAACAACAAAATGACAACAAATTATAGTTTTTTTTGGGAGTTTTATGGTATTGTTAATGAATATTCATTTTTTAATTATACATCTATATTCTATATTCGCGCATTCACACAAATAAATATTTTTGTTAGAATATAGTCACATGATTTACGTTTATTTTGTATGATGAACGTGATGAAATATAATTTAACTATATATATATTGTTATGTATTTACATATAATATAATTATATTTGAAAGTAGATAAAATTGATTATGGTGGTTAAATTATTAAAATACTTTTTCCACCTAGTTTGCATGCACAGCATATCATTAGACTATAAATAAATTGTGATAACTCAACTTGTAATTATTCTGAAGAAGTACAGAAACAAGCGAGAATCCGAATTTCAGTTTTCATGGTTCATCAAGAAAATCTTTTTTTTTTCGCAAATTTCTGTGTTGGAACATATTAAATATTAAAATTTATCATATTATTAATATTATTATTAATTTTTATAGTGTAGTGATATGACGTACATACAAACTAGTTGAAAAAAGGATTTTAATAATTTTATCATAACAATATCACCATCAGTTAAATAATTATTACATATAGATTATGATGATGTGTTGCTGTTTAATTATTTTAAAACTTTATTAAATTAATTATTTTTGTGTATTATGACACATAAATTCGACGACCTAACAGCAATCTTCGGGTGTGAATTATTATTTAAATTTATTTAAGTTTATTAAACATTTTTTAATTCAAATAATTATAATATAAATTAAATACTAATTATTAAAGTAATTTGAAAATTTAGTTAAAAATTATCTATTGACATAAAACACTACAATTACCTTAAAATTTTTACAATATATGTATTTTATTGTTGCACCTTATAATATTATTGCTGATATATTTTTAATTGAATGAATGATCGCATAACACGGAATTTAAAAATTAATCATTATACAAATATATTTATAATTAGAATCAGCAGCATATATATGTGGTGAGAGAAGAAAAACACAATTAATATATCAAAATTGATTTAAAGACAGTCGATTTCTATGTAATAAATATCCTAAAATACTAATTGGACATTTTGTTTCATACATTGTTTGACATTCATGTTTTTTATAACGCATTGCATTTGCATAATCATCTTGTAACGTTTCCATTATTGGAACACTAATAGAAAAGAAAAAAAACCAATAAAAAAATCAATTCATAAAATAATTAAATCAGAAAAAAAAAATAATAATACTAATATCGGCATAAAAAACTGTACTTACGAAAATAAAATTCTAAATATATCTTCAAACAAAGATTTTCCAGGTGGTAGTAAATAATAATTTGCTTCACAAATCATTCGTAGTATACATGTACGCATTTCAAAATTTTTGCTATAATATAAATTTTTAATAATATTAATATGTTACAGTATGAGAAACAAATTTAACAATGTTACATATTAAATAATATTATGACACAAGTACTTACAAAATTGAAATACGTTCTAATTGATTATATAAATCTCGTCGTTCTTTATGTCCATTATAATGTTCCCAATTTTTAAAATTTTCAATATCAAATTTTATATTTGAATTTTCGTATTGTGTTGGAATTATATATTTATAATTATTGTTTTTAATTAATGGTCCATTATTATTATTATTATTATGTTGCGTCCAAAATTGTTTCGAATTTAACCAATAATTTTTGCGATGATTTGCATAATCATTTATATTCATTATTGTTTTAACATTTTTCTTATTCAAATTATTCAAATCGAAATTTCTATCGTGATCATTTTTTAAAAAATTTGGAAATTGTAATTCATCTGAAGCATGTGCATAAAATGGATGTTCATAAATATGTGAATCTTCTATAATCATTGGTAATGGTGGATCATCTGTTGGTTTTGTTACGGGTGCCGGTGTAGTAGGAGCATCAGGTATTGCCGGAAATGGTATAAATTTTCGTAATTTTTTTAAATCAGTTATTGTATCAAAATCAGATACCCGGTCAGGTAATGGATAATAAAAATCCATTTCTGCTACTATATTTAAACCACGTGGTGTATTACTTATAACTGCTTTAGCAAATGACATTGTTACCTATGAAAAATAATAATAATAATAATAATAATATTAATATAACTTTATTATTGTAATATAATATGTATAATATAAGGTGAATTAATATATAACGAAATCGATTTTAAAATATTAATTATCATTTATGTTAGTTAATTTAAAAACTTATCGTATCAACCATATCTATATCAATTATCATCGTAATTATAATATTATATAAAATAAATATATAATAAAATAGAATACTATCACGGCAATTTCCAAATCTTGTTATAGATCAAAAATATATCATTATAATTATATAATAAATATATTATTATTAATATATACTTACAACAACTGAACCTCCAGCTGGATAAAATAAATATCGTTTTCGTCTCGATAACAATACATTTTCATACGGGTTCGTAAATGTAGTACAATTTTCATTACTATAACAACTACTTAAATTTATATATATTAAAAATATAATAACTATTATTATTAAGTTTATATAACGAAATTCCATATTTCATATAATAAATAAATATAATTGATTTATTAGAAGACTTCTCCCGAAAAAAGAAAACTTTAACCCGTAAATCTTTATATTTTTGACATTACTTGAATATTTTTATACAAAAATCTATTTATTTAGCTGATAAATATTATTCGGGAGACTCACTATTATTTATTCATAACATTTAAAGTTAAATTTATTACAATTAACATTGATTTGTTTTAAATATAAATGACGTTATTATTTAATATAATATATAGTTTTTTTTTTTGTTAAATAATTAAATTAAAATTGATTTTAATATAGATTTTTATGCATGAATGCTTTTCAAAACGGTCACTTGTCTTACATTTTTACAACTATATACTAATATGTAATATATGAAACATTTTTATATTATGTTTTTAGTAAAATTTGTTTTCTGGTTTTTTTTTCCATTTTTCACAATAATTATGATTATTATTTATATTTATATATTCAATTAAATTTAAATCTAAATTATATTGTTAAATATTTATATGATGATATATTTTATACACATATGATGATGTGGTGGTAAATATGAAACAGAGTTCATTCACTGTTTTTTTAAATATTTACATTTTCATTTATCATCTATGATTATTGTTTACATCAGGTTTGGTCGTCGTGTCGACGCATTGCATTTCTTTAATTTAATAATTGACAATAATTTAAAAAATAAATAATACTCGTAATCTATAATTATATTTATATACACATTCAGAATGAAATCACATTAATACATAAGTTTTATATTTATTATATGGTTCAGATTTTTTGCCGTTGTTTTATAATTTCTTTAAAAAAAAAAAACATCAAACGTGTATACACATACGAAAGGAATTCATTTTTATTGCACAAAATTGTATATATTTGCAACATAATATAGACTACATAATATTGTATGTTGATATTAATTTATTAACATTACTATGACCAGCATGCATTTTTCGGTATTTATTTTAATAATAATAATTTACCAACTTGGCTGTAATGAAACGTTTATTAGATGACATTAAGCTCCACTTGGAGAGAAAAACAAAAAAAATGACCAGCATGCGGAATGCTTTTTATAATATTTGTATTTGTACAGCATAAAGCGAATATATAATATATACAATATAATTGTTTTATTATTGAAATTTGTATTAAAACGTTTCTAACTGAAGCCTTTGCCAGTTTTTAAATCTTCATACATATTCTGAATGCATATATAAATATTATATGAAAATTTATTTCATATATTTTTATTACAATATACACATTTATAATTTAATACAAGTATTGTTTTTGTATTTAGGAATGAACTGCAGTAAATATTTTTTCATATATATATAAATATATTATCTCATCATAATCAATTTCAAATAATTATTACACATACTAACACACAAAAACGATCATTTTCAATGTGATAATTTTTATTTAATATATTTGTACATAACTTTTTGAAATTGACAAGAGAGAATAATTAATTATATAATCTGGATTCATTTCTGATTGATGGAAAATATTCAATTTTGTTAACTTAAATATGCAATAGAGGTAACCGATCTTTCACTATTTATGATATATTTTAAGTTCAAATATGCTGAAATTCATAGAGATGTCTGTGAATGCATACTGCCGTAATTTCTAACACGAATTCGAAAATTCTATTAGAATCAAATATTTTCCATAAATTGCTAACCGTTAATCCGATTATCTTAATTAATTAAATAATATATTATTTGAACAATGGGAACTTTCCTCATGAGGTGTGTGAAACCCAGCAATTTCAATTAAATGTTGCCAGATTGGAATTATACACTGTAGATTAATTATTTGTAGTGGACCAATGTAAAAGGGTACCACTCAGCTTCATATATCATTTAATAAATGCTAACGAAGCAGCTTATTGAATAATTTGGATTGCAATTCGGTATATATTAACAATTTGGCAAAATTTCATTTAAATCGCTGGGATACATATACGCACACCGTATGAGCGTTTCCAATTGTAAGTTAAAATAAAAATGAAAATACAATAATATTCATTTGATCATTACATAAACACATTAGTATGTAATTATGTTTTGTGTAGTATATACGTATCACGTATACGATGCGTATTTATTTAAGCGTACATTATATTACTAACTTATAATTATTTTTTAAAATTATCTAATAATATATATTATACAAATATATAAAAGCGTATATTCTATACACTATTTATATATATTACATGCTTATATATGTAATGCCGTGTATTGTGTTTATTATACAATATATTTTATTTACACATATTATAATTAACAATCATCACAATTCATATTGCAAATCCAGGCGTCCATATTGAATCTTTACAATTTGGAAATTTTATAGAACAATTTTCATTTAAATCATGTGCAATATCATACATTTTATGTTTTGGATTTGAATTATTATTATTATTTTCATTATTATTATTTTCCAAATTTTGTATATTTGTTGGTAAACTATAAATAAAAAAAAAAAATAATAAATAATATTTGCCGCATTATAATAATAATTAAAAATTGATTTTTACCTAAATATTGCTCTCATTATTTCAACAATAAATGAACCGGGTTTATTATCATTACGCCTTTGTCCAGTTTCACATAATGAACGTAATATGCATTCATGTCCATCTTTACCTTTTCTAAATAAATACAAAAAATTAAAATAGTGATTTATTTTTGGTGTCATTTAAAAGATGTATAAGTCAAAGATCGAACGGTCGCCTTTCTGGATTTTAAACGATGAATTCTAAACGTACAAAATATAATACCGAAATTTTCTTTCCTGCAAAAAAAAATTACCAAAACTTGGAAACAGAAAGAATTATGATCAAATTATGAACAAAAAAAAATTTATAAATAGGTAGTATCCCGCTCATTACAAATCAAATGTAATAATTCAATTAATATCAAATCATATAATCAATCATGAAATAAGTAATGAGATAATTTTTAACTAACACACATGATAATATAGTAATTAGTTCGAAAATATAACCGAAAAAAATATAACACACAAAAATAATATAATTTAAATAAAATTACAATCAAATCAAAGATAATATTGAAATAATAATAATATGTAAATTCTTGCTATAAATAATACCGCATACGATTTTATTATACAAATTTATAAAAAGAATATACCTTTTTAATAATTTTTAAATTTTACGATAAAGTTCATATCTTGTCTGGCGATGATGTTTAAGATGAAAATGTTCTTCTTTTGTTAACTGTTTACTGTCTGTGCTTCGTTTACCAAACATTGGTAAAACAGAATGTTTTTTATTATTATAATGATGATATGCATTAGTTTTATAATACTTATTGTATGGTTGATTTTCTAGTCGTTCTGTTAGTCTAAAAATATATGAATATAAATACATATGTATATAAGAAAATAAATTAAAAATTAAATATTTAAATTCTTTTTGATTTTTGTTTGTAAAAAGTTTATATTTTTTATTCTATTGTTTGTGTATTCAAAAAAAATAAAAAAAAAAAAAAAACCGAGAGAAACAAAATCAAAAATAAATATATAAATAAGATAAAATAAAAAATTATCCTAAACATGCTTAAACTTAATGAAATGAAAAAGGGAACCAATTTTTTTTTTTTTGTGTTGACTCAAAATGAATGTATGCAATTTTTTATTTAGACATTAAAAAGTATATGCTCGATTTTTCTTTACAACAAAAAAAAATGCATAGGGTGGTTTTACTCAAGGAGTAATATTGGAATACGATATATTCTTTAGGGTTAAACAATACAATGAATTATCCACTTTTTTTTTTTTTTGAATAAAATTAAACAAATGCATTAGCTGAAGATCAGTTTCAACTCAATCAATATAATAGTTGATGTTTTACAATTTAAAATATCTTAATTCGGATAATAAAAAATTCATAGACAGTCAATTACTGCTTCATTTTTTTGTCAACTGCATCTATCAAAAATTTCAACAACGAATTTGCAATATCCACTATACAGCCCACCCAGTGAATTTTTTTCAATTATTAAAATTAGTAATAATGAGGCAAAAACTTTAAATGTCATCACTGTTACGTTATGTTTTGATGATGTACGTGATTATATCCCTTCATGCAATATGTATATCCTATAGGTGATATGAATGAGCCGTAAAAAAAGCCGTTCAGAGGGAGATCTACGTTGTAGTGTGACTTTTTATTCATATGATAGGTATATGATAAATTACATTCAAGGTAAGTTTTATATCTTGTAAATCTTTTAAATCTGTTAAAGAAAAATTTTTAGACAAGAATTAATTATATTATGTAGTTTTTCATAGCACAAACCTATTTGAAAGTTTTTGCCAATCAGTTGCTGCTGCCCACGGCTTATATTTTGTAGATGGCAATGTATTTATTTGTTTTAATAAATTATCAGCCGAATTAAAATAATAATCAAATTTATTACTAGTTGATGATGGTGGTCTAATTCTATTATTATAATTATGGCTCTTATAATTATTATTATTACGATAATATTGAATATCTTTATTATAATATTTATCTTTTGCATAATAATTAATAGCTTTGTCATTATAATAACTATCTCTGGCATCATAATAACTATCTCTATTACCATAATAACTATCTCTGTTATTATAATAACTATCTCTGTTATTATTGTTATTATTTGTGTTAGCAGTTGATGTGGGTGAAGAATTTGTATAATTTAAATTTGTAACATTTTCATCCTTCTTATTTAAAAGTGTTGATAATTGTCCACTTTCATACAGTTCATGAATATCTTGACTAATATAGGTTGGTTCGCTTGGTAATTCCCACGCCATTGCCAATGTTATACCAACAAAAAATAAATTATCATAATCGACAATTGGGTGATGGGAATCGGCAACTAAATAAAAATATATAAAGTTAAAACATTTAATTATTAATAGAAATAGAAATTAAGAAATTTATAAATTTAAAATATTTTAACATAAATATAAAAAGTGTCCTTTTTTTCTACATTCACACAATTTTTAATTATTAATTTATTTATTTTTTTTTCTTATACTTATAATACAAAAGTTTTAAGAAATAATAAGAAAATATTAACAAAAAATTAATTGATAAAAGAACAAAAATCAACGAGGCCTGTCTGCCACAGTAACTAATTAGAAACATCATGAAAATAATAGGGTAACAAAAAAAAAAAGGTCAGAACAAAAAAGTTCTATATAAGTAACAACAAACAAACCTAATTGTAATGAAGTTCCTACCGGAAAAATTAGATAACGACGTTGTCTTGATAAAATTTTTTGTGTTTTATCGAAAATACCATCGCCACCTCCACCACCACCACCACCACCACCGCCGTTACCATTAACATTATTATAAATATTATTATTATTATTATTATTGTTGACAGGATTTTCTGCTTTAATTAATACAAATAATATCAAAAGAAAATTATTTAATATTAATATAAAATATGAAAAATTTTTAATTTTTCTTCTGGTTTTCATTTGTAGTTTTTTTTCTCTCGCACTCTGCGTATGTGTGTGGGTTTGTGAGTGTACGTAAATATATCCTAACTTAATTTATCCTTTTTATTTTACAATAACAACGTTTTTCTTTTTAAATATTTGATTATGCTTTTTAAATATAAATAAATATAGTTTCAAGAGAGTGAAAAGAAACAAATGGACAAACTTTTCTTTTTTTTTTTATATATCTTTATGTTTATATTTATTTTTCTATGAATAATATAAACTTTATTTTTCACAAATTTATAATTATTTTATTATGTTTTTCTTAAATTTATAAGTTTGTTGTTGTTATTTTTTCTTGAACATTCACAATTAATAATATACTAATTGTAATTTTAAATTATATAAGTTTATACACACACGCGGCTATATATATATTTATATTTATTTTGAACAACAACACTTTTAATTAAGCTCAAATAATATGAAAATATTAATTTTTTGAGTAAACTAATTAATTTTTATGAATAAAACAATGCTTTTTATTTATTATTCATTAATGTTAATCGTACACGCAACAAAGATGTAATAATTATATGTCAGGTAAAATGTTATTAATGAGGTTGAAATTATATATAAAATCTATATTATACTTGATATTATGTTATGTGATAGGTACGAAATAAATTGGTTGTATATATATTGAATTGTTTTAAATTTAAATAATTACCGATTTACGTTGAACGCATAGAGAGTATATGATGATTGCAAACATTGCATGTTTGCATTAGTTATTGTCTTTATTTCTTAACTTTTACGATGATATACATACGAATGATTTATATATGCGGAAAAAAAAAGTTGAATGTCTTTTTTCAATATACGACGCTAATGAAGCTAATAATTTTAAAAAGTGCTGATCTTGAAAAGAGTGTTTAAATGAATCAAAATATTCAATGCAAATGAATAATATGATAGTATATATTTATGATGAATATAAGGAGCAATTATAATGAAACTATTTTGACGCTGACGTTGATCCAAGCAAATTGATATTACATAATTTTTTCAAATTTCTTATGAATTGCTCGTATATATTTATGGATAGTAAAAATCATTTTACTGAAACTGTTTATTTATCAATTCCTACAATCAATTAACAATTATGTACTGATGGGCACGACTGATTATGGCCAAATCAAATACACATAAACGTGCAAGACAAGCGAATTTAATGAACTTTCTGCAGCAGATTTTACACACACACACAATCCATCTACACTATTTAGTGTCAATAAAGATTTTCATCAAATTATTAAAATTTTTCTGCAAATAAGTGTGTAATTTATCTATCTATATATGGTATATAGTATATATAAATATAAATGTACCAGAAACTTATGCAAAAACCTAATATATTATAACATACAGTAAAATAAAATATACAAATATATTTTTATAATAAGAATTTAAGAAGTTTTTAAAGTTAATTATTTTGTGTTAATTTAATTATTTGAATATATACGTAAATATATAGGTAGATATATTAAAAATATGTATGTTAAGTTGTTCTATTTTTGTAATTCTAACTAAAATAAAATAGCTAAATAATTTATTATAATATAGATTCTTCTCATACACATATAGACGATGACCGACCAGTTTTCTGTGGTCCCAAAAGAATATTACAAAAATATTTCATAACAAATTTGATAAAAAGGCTGCTTTAAACTTATATCGAATAAAATAAGAACTAACTGAGAAAGTTAACCAAGAATTCATTCTCTATTTATATGATATAACAGTAATATGGATATGAGCAAAGTATGTTACTAACACGGCATTTATATATAACATTTACATTATATTTATGTATACCTTATACCATATAGTAATAACAAACTTCCATTCTATGTATATTATTCTATTTTATTAAATGGTCTAGTGGTCACCAACCTCCAGTTCATACCATTAAAATTATTCACAATGTGTTATGTGGTGTCGAACTCATAGTATTTCGACGTTATATGGACCATATCATTATATATGGTATCTGGCTTATTATAATTATATGTAATTGAATACAGAGGTTATTATAATAAAACCTTAATATTTTATATAATAGGTCTACCAATATGTGTGTGCCGTTTTTTTAAAAATAAAACACATTAATTCCGGTAATAACAGTAAAAAATTTTTATTGAATATAATTACCATCGTTAAGTATAACCTTTTTCCAATTTTTTGGCAATTTATGAATACCATCAAAATAAAACTTCTCCTCTTTTGATGCGATCCAAGAATCGATCCAATTTTGGACGTCTTCATAATTGTGGAAGCGTTGTGCACAGAGTCCATGTGCCATCGATCTGAACAAGTGGTAATCTGATGGAGCAACATCTGGTGAATAGGGCGGGTGTGGTAACACATCCCATCCGAGTGTTTCCAATGTTTCTTTTACCGGTTTTGCGACATGTGGACGAGCATTGCCGTGCATAAGGATCACTTTTTCATATCTGTTCGCCCATTCTGGTCGTTTTTCTTTCAATGATTGATTCAATTTATTCAATTGTCCTTTGTATACCTCACCAGTAATAGTTTGACCAGGTTTCAATAACTCATAATACAGCACGCCCTTTTGGTCCCACCAAATACACAATAAAACCTTCTTTCCATGAATATTGCGTTTTGGCGTCAATTTGACTGGTTGACCTGGATCAGTCCAATGCTTAGTCCGTTTAGGATTGTCAAAATAAATCCATTTTTCATCACCAGTGACTATTCGATGCAAAAACGACTTTCGTTGCTGTCTTTGAAACAATATTTCGCACGTGGTTTTTCGCTTTTCCATGCTTCTTTCTGTCAATTCATATGGAACCCATTTTCCTTCCTTTTGGATCTTACCCATATTGTTTAAACGATTAGAAATGGTTTGTTTACATACATTTAAGGAATCAGCTAGTTGTTGTTGCGATTGCGCATCGTCTGCATCCAACAATGCTTGCAATTCTGTATCTTCAAATTGTTTTGGTGGTTTTCCACGTTCTTTGTCATTCAGATCAAAATCACCACTTTTGAATCGTTGAAACCACTTTCTGCACATTCTTTCTTGTAAAGCATGTTCACCATAAGCTTCAACAAGAATTCGATGACTTTCAGCAGCAGTTTTCTTCCAATGAAACAATAACAATAAACCTCCCCGCAAATCACTTTTTTCTGGCACAAAACACGACATTTTCAACAAAAAAAAAAATATGTTGTTTACACTTTTAGCTCGTAACACAAACTGAGAAAGATAAAGATATAAAGTGAATACGTTCACAAAAAAATATTTCAGCAGAAACAGCCATCATTTAAGGCGGCCAAAGAGATTAATCCGTGAGCGGCACACACATATTAGTAGACCTATTATATAAAAGCTATTTGTGTCAAAGTAATATCTTGTCGAAATTATCGTGTGTCGATGTTATTGTATGCCGCAATTATTATTATATGTCGAATTTCATGTGTTTCGGTTTTATTAAGCAAAATGTTGAATCTTATTATTTTATAGGGAGGTTTAATGGCATGGATTCTTTTTAAATAGCAGCGAATAGACCATGTATAGTGTTGTGTGTACAGTTAATCTTTGAATATTGTCCAACATCAAGTTTTCTGATATATCATAAACGAACAAATTATATTCCAGTTGAGTAATTTTTAGTCATTTCCAAATTAAATGACATATGCGATTTAACCATTGCGCCGCACTCACACAGCTGATATGGTATTTCTTTTTTTACAAAATATTGTTACGATACACAAAAAAAAAGTCGTGCTCTTAATATTATTTAATTAACTATTGTATTGTATATTTATATGTAAATAATTTGTAAGAATTTGTACCTGCTTTAAATAAATATAAATTTAAGAACAGTTAAGTATTTTTTAATTAAATATATATACCTTTAAAATTATGTATGTAAATTAAAATAACAAATATAAACAGACTAAATGAATTCAAAATTTTATACATATATTCATTTCTATACGATCATTTGAAACCGTGAATTCTAAATTAGTTTTGTTTTTATTAAAGATCTTATATATAAATGCGTTTCATCTCGTTCGAATATGTATACGCACACACAATTTTTAATTTAATTAAATATAATTTACAATTTTCCCAATAATAATCTATATATAATTAATTCATATTTAATTATTTATTATTGGGAAATTAAAAATTTTCCATATATATATTATATTAAATAAATTTGTCATAATTATTTTGGTGTTTACTTTAATTCACATTATGTTTTTGAAAGAAAAAAAAAACCAACTATTTATAATAAATAAACAACAACAACAACAAAAATAAATATAAATTCTATATGTGCTGGAAAACTTTTATGTTGCAAATTAAAATAAATAAAAGAAAAACTGACTGCTGTTGTGTGTGTGTGTGTGTGTGTTAGTTTAATACATATTACAGTAAAATAAACTTTAAAAAAGCTTAAATTATAATTTAGAAAATATTATAAAATAAATTACAAGAAAAAGACGGCAGCGGTTGGTGTTATACATAACTAGACTCTCTATATACACGTA
Source organism: Bibio marci (assembly GCA_910594885.2). NCBI lineage: Eukaryota > Metazoa > Arthropoda > Insecta > Diptera > Bibionidae > Bibio > Bibio marci. The sequence continues at coordinate 46,150,485 of OU343116.1, read as the reverse complement.
ATGCTATACATATAATATAAAAATTAAGATAGAAAAATTATATATATTGTAATTAAAAATATAAATATAAATAAACAGTAAAATGTGTAAACGAAAATTATATACTTTATCTTGGATTTTATGGACCTTTTTGTTACTGCTATTAATATCAATTAGTGGTGGTGGCGGCGCAGAGGACAATATTGTTAAAGGAAATGAAAGAATTTTATCAAGACAACGACGTTATTTAATTTTTCCAGAAGGAAGTTCATTGCAATTAAGTATGTATATATACATTTTAATCATTAAATTTATATAAATTCGTATGTGAGTATTGTATATATTTTATTTTACTTGCAAATAACAATTTTCATTTAAATAACTTTAAAAATGTATTTATTTAAATTAGAATGAATATACAAATTTTATTATTGTCGTGTTTTTTCTCACCGTAATATTAAAACGTTTGTAAAATGTTCGATTTATTGTACCGTGTGTGTGTGTGTGTTTTAACTTTATGTTAAAATAACTCCAACTAGATGAAGTAATTTTAAATTTACACAAATCATAACAGCCATAACAGTGCCATGTTATTTTTACATTTTACATAAGTTTTAAAATTATTTTATGGAAATTAATCATAAAACACTTATTTTACTACTCATACATGAATATCATTATTTGTATTATTTATTTAGTTTACGATCAAGTAGTAACAATAGTTGACTACACTGATACTTATGTAACTGGTGAAACAGTAGCATTAGCATGGGAACTACCAAGCCAACCAACATATATTGATGATGAATTAATGTCACAATATGAAAATGGTACACTACCATTAATACCACCAATTTTTGTACCACGAAATGATAATGAAAATACAACTAATTCAACGTATTTAATTGATAAAAATACTAATTATGATGATTATAACCCAAATAGACGTTATGATAATAATTATGTTGATCAACGAAATAATAGATATCATGTATACAATAGTAATAATTATGATTCATATTATAAAAGAATACCGGATAGTTATTATTTTAAAAATAATAATAATAATTACTATAATAGAAAATACTATAATAATAATAAGTATCATCATCATAATCATCATCGTGGTTATTATAGAAAAATACAACCTTCAAAAGAAACAAGTAATAAGATGAATTATTATTTTAACAGATATCGTTACAATAATAATGTTCATCATGATGATTATGATAAATTAAAGGACTATCAAAGGTATGCATCAGAACATAAATATCAAACGACAACCACACCGATAAAAAAGACTGATTCCAAGAACAATATAAATAGGTAATTTATTATCAAATTTTTATCTTTCGTAAAGTTTTCAATATACTATATGTTATCGTGTTATTTGTGAAAAGAAAGAATTTATGTGTTATATATCTTTCTGAATACATATACAAAGATTATATAAATATTACAAGAAACAGAAACAGAGAAATAGTAGATATAAATTATAAGAGAATATATATAGTTGTGGATGCGGTTACAGAGGTCAAACACAACCGTGCCTGGTCCTATCTGTTGGATTAATATAATAACTCATCAATCATATATAAAAGTAGCATATAATATAGTTGGTTGTCGATCATCGTTCATTAAATTTATAAACGAAAAATTAATTAACATAAAAAAAGTATATAGTTGACAAATATATTATAATCAAGTCACATAGGTAAAGTTGGTAACATACATTTTGTCATTGTCTGATTGCGTCGAACCAATTTATATCGATTGCGAATACGCATATTTGTTTTTTTCTTATTCCAATAAATTGGTAATTTCGTATAAACAAAATTTTGTTAAAAAACAGTTCAATATCATATTCTATAAGTCTAAAATATATTGGAATTCATAGTGTGAAGGTATCAATGCGTATATTGTTGTTACAATTGAATGTATATAATGTAATGTTAATGTTTATACTTTTTTAATTAAAATTATTTATATAAAAAAATTGTTTTTTTCCAATTTATAGACAACAATTAACGTACAAAAGGAAGAAGTTAAGAGTTTATCCAATTTTGGTGAAACGAAATGCTGACAATTATCGATTAAATTATGAAGATAAATTTTATATAAATCATCATCGTAATACTAGACAAACATTATACAAAACAATTGAATTATATTTAAATGCGTAAATGAGTATTTCGGATATATATAAGATAAAATGTTCCAATATCGATAATTTATATTTTATTAAAAAAGTATTATAATTAACACGAATATACGTTTATTTGATACTCATTTTTAATGCAGTGGTACAGTTGGAACATTTTACCCTATATAGATAATATTTTATATTATATATTTTTTGTTAAAAATTATTAAATAATATTTCATTTATTGTATATTAGGAAAGGTAAAAATGGAACAGAATGTTTATTAAAAACATTATGTGAAACTGGACAAAGACGTAATGAAAATGAACCAGGATCATTTATTGCTGAAATTATACGAGTTATATTTACGTAATAATATTATAAAAACTATATAAAATCTCCTCTGTATATGTATTATTTATTATCTTGTTTTTTACAGTTTACCATTTCCAATAGATAATAAAAATAATACTAATGAAAAGCATAAATTTTATGATGAAGCCTATTCGTCAAAACACAATTGTACAGAATTATTTCGGAATTGTAAAGAAAGTGTTTGGTATTCTCATTTCATAATTTAACATAAAATTTTATATAATCGTAGAGCAGAAAAACAGAAAAAAAAAAATCAGACTATTTTTGTTTTCAAAATACTTTCTTTTTTTCAGTACAATAAATTAATTAAATTAATAATATATTAATAAATATAGATATAATAAATTATAATTGATATGCGTTTGTTTGTTTACATTTCCACATAAATTTCCATATCCATCATATATACCCATTCAATTACGCGAGATTCCATCATTTTATTAATAGTTAAATATCAGTGTATGGTGATAAATCCAATAATGCCAATGGACAATGTGTATACAATTCATCACAATTATTAGAATTTAAATATGGATATAGTTTTTCATCGCCTTCCGGAAGCCTATTGGAACCAGAAGCCGTAGTGTTGCTATAGATGTTTTTAATATGTAAAATAAAATACATAATACATAATAATTTATTAGTCACAAACATTTTGTTAGATATGCTAGCGAGCGCATATAAAATGTTATTTTAAATTTTAATATTGTTTTTTTAAATAATAAACATACATTGTTTTTTTTCTTTAATATTTGTTAGTTAAAAATTATCTAACAATAATCAAGTTTTTCGGATTAAGAATTTGAGCAATTCAGCTAAAATATACGTGCGATACATAATTCGGAAAATAAACAGTATATGATATAGTTAAAGATAGGTATTCAAGTAATTATACATATTATCTTTGGGTTTCTATGTTGTACTATAACACATTAAAATAAATTAAAAAAAGCATTGTCATAATAGCAACGAAAAGAGTTATAAACATAACTATTATCGATATATGCGTATAACACGTTATCAATAACATATTTTTTTGAAATATGAGTGTTAATAACAATGAATATTGATTAATTGGTGCTTGATTAGTTGGTGGTTTGACTCGATATTCCCCAAAATAAAAAATGAAACAGTATATTTTAGATGAATTACTCTCCGAAGGTGATTTAATAATACATACAGTCTAGAAGAATTTTTCTGTGTAACATAGTGAAATAATTCAATAGCACCCATATTATAATACATATATAAAAAAAGAACATATATAATTAGTGCAAAAATTTAATGTTATTTATTTATATAAGCATATTTTATTTCAATTTATCGGATATCAATCAAATTATTGGAAAGAATTTTTAGGAAAATTCTGAAGCTATTATGAATGATTGCATAATTTCGTGTACGATTTTCATAGATGACAGACATGTTTGATTTTATTTCCGTTGGCATGCATGTTATAGGTTAGCATCAAACGTTATTCTGATAACTTGATTTGTGTTTAAAAAAAGTTATTTAAAATGAAGAATGACAAGTGCATTTTACACGAACACAAAAAAAATTGTTTTTTCAACATTACACTAGGCTATCGAGTAGTTGTGAATTTTCACCATGAGAGAATTGAACACGGAAACATACACAAACTCTACAGTCCTTCAGACTATCATCTACTCGTTTGCAGAATAGTTTGAAGGGCAAGAACATCAGTGGGAGGCGTCGAAAACCACCTCACCAACTTGTTTGAAGGAAAACAGTTCTGTGATCAAAAATAGTAGTAGCGAATATGTAATAGAAAATGATGGAGCTTATATATAATTAATTAACAACAGTTTTTAGAAAATCTATAGCCAATAGATTTTAGTATTCAAATCCGTCACAAAATTATATGCAATCATCCAATATGTAGACGTGTATAGTAAGCAATTCATTAAATTTTCCGCGTAAAAAGCAACAAAACATTTATATTAATAATCAATAAATAATAACTATAGAAATGTATACTTACGCAAACATTAATTTAAATAATTTAAATAATAAACCACTATCGGGTGTTAATTTTTTGGATGCATCACAAAATGTTTTTAAAACACAAGCTCTGCCATCAAATCCATGTCTATGTAGTATACATTGCGTGGTAAAAATTTTAAAAAAATTATACAAAATATATTTTATAAATTACATTATTTAACTTACTGACTTATTAATTCTTCTAATGTTACGTAAACATCACTACGTTTCATTCTGCGTCGATTTTCAATTGGAAAATTAGCACGATAACCATATGCATGTGCCCAAAGTTGATTTAATTGAATGATGTTATCTTTAACATTTACACGAAACTAATTGTAATAAAGTAATGTATTATTATTTAAATGTATGAAAAGATATTAATTTAATTAAATTCAAAAATTTAATAATAAATATTTTTGATTTCAATTGTATGTCAATAAATTTTATCAATACTTACAAACACACGAGATTTTGGTATTAAATCTAAATAACGTTTACTTCTTTTTATAACATTATTTGTTGATGTGGTTGTTAAATTTGTATTAATATCTTTAGGTGAAAATTCACTGGATGATTTTGTTAAATAGATTACACATTTAAGTATGAGAATAGTTATTAATAACTTATTCATAATATACATTATTATTATTATTATTATGATTTTCTAATTTAAATTAGAAATTAAAGTAGATGAAAAACACTTTTTACTTTTCACAAAAGATTTTTATAACAACAATAATTAAAACATATTTATTCACTATATAAACACAATATATGAAAACGATTCCACGTTGGTAATTTAAAAAAAAAAAGTTAACGTGTATGTATGAATAAAATTCTATTTTACATATTACGTTTCACTCACAGTTTGTCATACCAATCATTCTCCCACCTCATATACATGTTATTTGTGTTATATTTTCCATCTTATTATTGTAGAACCAAAAAAAAAAAAATTAAAAAAAAATGTTGATTTAATTATAACGGTAGATCAGTTTTCTAGGTCAATAACATCTTTTACCTGATGATGGTAATCTGTCTAAATAGCTATAACTACATGCGTATATGAGTTTTATGCATTAATTTTGTGTCATTTATATATATTATTTTCACATGTGTAAAGTCTATTACACACCACAAACATCGCATTTTTACAATAATAATATTATATATAAATAATGTATACTAATTATTTGAATTATGTAAATTTAAAAGTTTCAAAAATTTCTAATCAATTAATTAATATATATAAATTTATATAGACGTACCAGACAGATAAATCTCGGTTAAAATAGTTAACAAATTTTTTTTGTTTGCGACACATTTAATCATATTTTTTAATATCTACTAATAATTTATATTGTAGGCCATTGAAAAAGTTAGTTGAAAAAAAAAAAAGTCTTTTAAAGTATGTATATTCTATTGGTTTGACGTACCAATTCCCAGTCAACCGTACTCCTGCATATGCAAAACACGACATTGCATAAGGACGTGTGAAATAGAAGTTTTTGTGTTGTCTCTGGATATAGTTAATAACATAAATATGGATCCCATTCAACATGAGTTTCTGTGTCGCATGCATTATAATAAACAGAATTCAATTTTCACAGTGATATATAAATAAATATACATATACATATTAGAATATGAGTGTGAATTAATTATATAGATAGATATAAGTTCATATGTGCATATTTTTGTATTTTACAAATGTATACATTGTTATGCGAAGGTATATATATATAAACTATAAACATAAAGCAAAATGGCTTAATGAATTGTTTATATATTAAATTAAAATTTAATTTTAAATAACAACTAAATTAATATATGGTATATGGTGCACCTATATATCCTATATGTAAATGCTTTCACTAACAGTTAATTGAAGAATACGTCTTGTTATAGACAAAAAATAAATATATGTAATTAATATAATTAAATATAGTTATGTTCTAATTTTTCTTTTAAGAAATTATTAATATATATATATATTTTTATATACACGCATATTATGATAATTAATTCATAATAATAATTAATTTATCCATATCCATATTTGAACTCACATTCTTATAATTACATGTGAACCATTCAAACTTATATGATTTTAAAGAAGTTTAATTAATATATATATAAATAAAAAAATAAAAAAACAGTACATACTTGATAAAATTTGAAAATAGGAAGAAATCAATCAAATCGAAGAGAATTGTATATACATTATTCTGCTAAAAACCTGTGTACAATGTATGTTACGTTTATCATTTTTAATTTTACTGATTCCAAGTATAATTTTATCACACGTTCTTGTTGCGATATCCACTTATATTGTAGACGGCACACTGTAATTTTATTAAATAAAAATATTGATAAATAAATATGAATTGTTAGTTATACATTTAAATTATAATATTTATATAATAACAATTTTCTGATAATAAAAATCAATTAATTCAATGGTTATATAGTGATATATTAAGTGATAATACCACAATTATATATATAGCATGTTACACCAAATGGAGCTTATGGTATCTATACTAAACAATCATTACAGTCAAGTTGGTAAAATACTTCGCCGCATGGGAGTATTTAATACTGTAATTTACGAAAGGTACATCTTTCCTTAATTCTATTATTTTTATGTGGGTGCGATTAGCCTAACAATTTATCAATAACGTCACATTATAGTCAGGTATGTGATATGCGTTTTTATTCCCTCCAATAGATGTGTAGTAAAGATATACGCATTTGTATGTGATAATGAATTTGTATAAATATTGGTTTTTAATTATCACATTGTTTTTTTTTCTTATAATAATAATAATATTTGTAATATAAACATATTTATATAATAATTGGAATCATAAGATTTTTATTTCGCATTAAATTAGATATTATTATATAATTAATATTTAAATTTATATATTTTATACGTATTTGTTAACTAATTATAAATTATTTAAAATATATATATATATAGAATCTTTCAAATAGCTCGGTTTTTAACATGTTTAATAAAACATACAATTTACTTTGCTTTATAACGATAAAAAATATTGATTGATAAATAAAGTATTTGTTATGCCATTTGGTATAGACGAAAAACAACATCTGGCAATTGACCATCTCTTGCATTGGCACAGATGTTCATTTTTTTATTAAAATTTTCAATAACATGTTACCATAATTATGATTCTAATTATGACAAGAATAATTTACTAGTTTTGGATGCACAGCATTCTCATGAATTATTTGTAGATTTTCTTCCCCCAAAATTGTTGATTAATATATCCACCGATCTTAAAATGTGATTTATAAGTAAAGATTATTATTTAAGAAACATTATATAGTGATTCTTGTAGAAATTTTTCAAAAATTAGTTTAATAGTGCTTTCAAATGGATAATTATGTTGACCATAAATTTATCACGTAATTACGCAAACATGTAATTGATCATTTTAATAAAAGAGTGGTCACCTGTAGAAGTGACAGAAGTGACCATTTGGAAGATATTGTTTTTCGCATATAAATGGCATAACTGATACTTAATTTATCAGAGTAAATTGTAAGTTTTATTAAAGATTTAAAAAAACCTTGCTATTAAAAAGACCCTTTAAATATATATAAGTATAGCATTTATTATTTAAAACTATGCCACATGTAAATTATGATATTTATATTATTTTATTGTAATTTTCTATGCCTAATAATGAAATCTGCATTTGTATAGTTATTGTTGGTAAATGTTTGTACCATTTTTTATATTGTTTGTTTAATAACCATTACAATACAATATAATGTATATTTATGTGTATTGTCAAATTAAACTATTAATTAGCCGATAGCTATCGATTGGATTCAATTATACCAATAAATATATGGTAAATATAAAATTTCATTCTATTCTTAAATGGTTCATTATTATCAGTCTCTTTTATTATACATAAAAATAATTTTATTACTTAAATAATTAGAAAAACTAAATTATAAATTAGTGTATAAATGATATATAATCAAAAATCCCATCACCCAATGGACATTTTGAATATGTTTTTACACAATCAACACCAAAATTACCAGCTTTTTTAGCATCAATATATTCATCATGAACTTCTTCTTCATTGGGTCTGCAAAATATAAATAAATAAATGATTTGTATAAATAACAAGAACACAAATTTTATTTACGTTAAAATAAGATGAACAATTTCATCAAAAACACTTATTCGTTTAATTGGTGTATGTGTTGCTTCACAAATTGATCTTAATAAACATTCTTTACCATTTTTTCCCATTCTAAAAAAAAAGTTAAAATTGTTGTTATAATATTATATCACTTATATCACAGTATGAAATATAATAAAAAATAATCAGCATAATATAAATTTAGAATTCGTAGTTATATACCGGGTCATCATAATTTCAATGGCTGTATAAACAAATTTTCTGGTCTCATCTTTAAAATATTTACCATCTTCATTAAATTCACGTTTTCTTTCAACCATTGAACGTTGAAAAATTTCCCATGGATATATAACCGATGGTATTGGTACATATTGTGCTTGAAAATTATAACCTAAATTCATTGTACGCCAATTAACTTTATCACGCGTTTCAATTGGCACCAAAATACCAAACACACTCTGTTTAAATATAAAGAAAAAAAATTTATGAAATTCCACATAAAATCACATCATTCAATCACATGTTACACAATCAGTATTCAATAAATAATTAAATAATTTCACCTTTGATATACCACCGCCATCAAATAGTATAAATCTTTTATCACGTTTTAAAATATGTTCATTATTATTGTCACCGGATGTATTTGCAAACGCATACGATGATATGGTTTTATTATTTAATCCTATTGTTAAACTGCATTCTGCTAATATATTAATTTTATGTATAAGAAATACTATAAAAATTTGTATTCTAAAAAAAAAAACAATAGAAAAATGTTATTGTAATTAAAAAAATTAATTAGTTAAATAAATTATAAAGCCAAAAAACTTACACATTCATTATAGTTTTCACAAGGCATAAATAAAATCAAATATATATATATATATATATATATATGAATGACTGTATATTATATATAGTTTATATCACACAACAGATATTTATTAACTGATTTATTAAATTTTAAAAATATATTCAATTTTTAAATGGTTCAAATTTATATTTTATTATGATTAAGAAGTAGAACAGAAAAAAAATGTGAATAAATAATATGTATCACAATATAAAAAATATAATTTTGTTCATAAATAAAATGTATATATACTCTAACTATATGTAAGCATGAAGAATAAATAAATGGACTCAATCTACAATGTCTATACCTACCTATACTATTTATTTAAACTTATATACAATATTTTTAGTCTATGGTAATATTGATTTAGAGTCGATTATTTGGCTTATACGTAGTGGCGACTCGTAGGTCAGACGTTTGTTGTCAAAATCAGTACCAATGTCATAACGAATAAATATAGTTATTATATATTCGAGTTACAACATTTTAATAATATTTATATTATCTTAACTTAAAATTGTGATTTGATTATAGTGTGTATTTTTTTTTTTTTTTTAAATGTGTCTGTATATTTTTTCCAGCAATATAGTCATTTTTTCGGCGTCTTCCTACGTTTTTTCCTGCTATAAGATTGAAATCATTGCTCTTGAAGCGATAAAAATTCAACGTTCACAAGTGTTTTGAACTGTGGCATTTTTAACATAAGCTTCGTTATAAAGTCATGGTGTCACCAATTTCGTTAAAATTTCTAGAAACGAAAGGGTAGGTTTTATAAAAACCATATAGTTAATAATAATATAGAACAATATATACTATTCAAAAATATCGACAATTTAAAATTAGTATAATATTTGATAGGAGGAGAGCGTTAATTGTACGAAATAAATATGAATCGTGAAAAAATTATATTAATTTTATAAAGTTTATAGACCTTATACAAGAATACGTAAACATACACAATTTTAAAATCTATATAAGAATAGGTTATCCAACAAGCGAAGCAGGTGATATATGTTTCTACTGAAACTGTTTCTATGAATCTCATGCAAATTTTTTTCAAGCTAAATACGGAAATTTTGTCATATACTCATTTAGTAATGAAATGATAAAGTGGTTAAACTTACAGTCTAATGCGATACGATGTGAATTAGCTGATGGAAAATAATTTTAAATTTTTCGTCATAACACATTTTAGATCGGCAGCATATAAAAATAATTATTGTAAACCTAAACAGTTTTTAAATTTGATTTTTTTTGCGTTGTGTGTAAAATGACAAACTGCAATTAAAAATTTAAAAATAAATTTCGACTGTTAAATTAGAATAACAGAAAAATATTTAAAAAAAACTCTATCGAAAGCTTTGTTGGATAACCCTTTTTCTACGTATATGTATTTTATACGCTAACACCATATGTAAATAAAATAATAATAATTGATTTAATATGAAACGATGTCTATATAGAGATATAGTGGCAATTAGTAAATTATTGCATTATTACTCTATTGCAGAATAATTGATCAATATAGGTGTATATGACTGTGACGTTTGATAGCTGCTATTTTATATACTTGACGCAGAGTAACTGGAACTGATGATATGAACTATACCACATAATATAGTATATATATACACTATACAGATACACGTATGTAATTACATATTTATACTATGTATTATTTAGCATAAGCATATATACATACCCTATATAATCGTATGTTATTATGTATACATACAGGCTTTCGTTTGGTAATTGATTTTAGTCTAAAATTTAATATGAAAGCCTATAAAATATTCTGTAAGACAAGCACGTCTTCTCTTATTATTGAATTTGCATTAATTAATTTAACAAGAGGAAAATTATCAATTTCATTAACCCATGAATGTCAGAGATCAATTTAAATTACACAAGGAAAAAAGTAAACTAAAGACGAATTAAACATTTTAATCTAAATAAGATTATATAACATTTATATGTATAGCACAAAATTTATTGATAGGTTGTAATGCGAGACTAATTAGTATTTTATTTAATGAAGTAAATAACATAGCATTTGTAAAATAGTTACGAGATAGAAAAGAACTCCTTCTGGACATGAGGTAAACGAGCCAAGCTCATCATACCATAATAACGAACGTTAAATCATTCAAGTATAGGTAAATTATTCGGAAACGTATACAAACAAACGTTAATTAAAATTTGTGTAATCTTTTATGCATGCCGACAACGGGCCAAAAACTTACAGTCTCCGAATTGAATGACATCCGCTCTCATTACTTGTGCCACTGAATGATACCTGTCCATAGGGTTAAATATATATAAATTATTCTATATGCACAAAATCATCTATATGTGTAACTATAATATGTAATATATGATTTACAATTTATTATTATAGAGATGCCTTTGTGTACAATAATAAAATTGGGAAGTCTTAACATAGAGTACACGATTGATAACTAATGAATTATATAACATAAATAAACGGCTAACAAATTTCTGGATTTCTCCGGTCATGAAGATCGTAACAATTAAATATTTATTTATATGCCGAACGGCCTATGTATTTCATAAGAACACTTTAATTCCAATTTAATAATAATTAAAAAGTACTGTGTAAAATAAAATTTTATAAATTAATATTATTTTTTTTTTCAAAATTTCTAGTAACCCATTAAAATAAAATAATTATTTATATAATTAAAAAAAGATAAGAAAAAAAAAAAATATTTTTAAAATTGAATAAAATATTATTAAGAAAAATTAACAAGTATTTATTTTTGTTCGTAAAAATTTGAAATAATGTTTCGAAATATTTTCAATTATGCTACTAGTATTTTTGGTACTATTAATAAAAAATCTACTACGGGATCAAATACATTGTTAAAAATTTCAAATTCTAATTTTACATCAAAATTTCCAACAATTATGGATAATGTTTTGATGTCTGGCACAGCAGCGGCCAAACAAGAACACAACCAACCAACAAATATATTACATTCGGTATTATTACAAAAATATTTTACAAATACAATAGTTGGTGCTGGCGCAACGGCAGGTGATAAATCGTGTAAACGAATATCCATACCAAATTGTCCAAAAGGAAATGTACCACCAAAATGTATTAAATTTTTTACACACATAAAATGTAATAAAATTCTAGCGCCAATGCCAAATTTTAACGAATGTCAAAAACAATTGCCAAAGAAAAAACCGGCCGATGAATGTAATTGCTTTCGAAAAGTACCAGCATGTGCAAGAAATTAAAATCCATAAAGAAAAGTTTTAGTTTTAATACCACCTCTTTGGTAAACCAATAATAAAATTAAACATATATTATATGGAGACATTCAATGAATTATAAAAATACATATTTTTAATTTTAATTACTATTACATTTTACACATTGATCGAGTTTATTATTTATATTATTATTATAAAATTTTTTTTTATCGTAAGATCGGTATAATTTACTTCACTTGAAAATTGAATATCATTGTAATTCAATTGGCAGGAAGTTTCGAGTTTCGTTACCCGCTATGGAATTTATGGAATGATATATACTCGCATAGCTATACTATCGTGCATTCCAAAGTTTGATCTTAATCTTTAATTGTATTCCTCAGATGAGTAATTTTTTAGAACAGTATTTTTTATATTATATAACAACAATTAATCTATGATGAAAATATGCTGCTATGATTCCGAGTTTATGGACTAATCAGTAATATGTAAACTAATGAAATTAATGAATATCTATATATTTCGATAATTGCAAACAAATATTTAAATTGTTATATACTACTACGTGGATTAATATACCAATGATCTATAATGAATGTTGGGTATAGATGCTATTGGTTTCACTTTGCTTTACATGTATCTGATGATAGTATGCGTATGCAGTTTAAATTTATACATATTTATGCTATGTATAAATTATATATTATGTATAACATATGTATAAGTATGTGTACGTATATTGTTCAATAACCTTTTAATATATACTATAGTTTTTAAAGAATAAATTCTGTAACGATAACTGTTAACTGGTTCATATATTTTTTTTATACGACATTTTGAATAAATGTTAAAACTAATATGATTCAGATGATCAGATATATATTGTGTTACAATTTACATAAACAATTATCACGAGATATATAAATTATTCATTATACATTGAGAACATATGAACAAAATCAGATATAGATCTGTTTATTATAATTTTTGATTTTTTGTTTCTTTAGTAAATACATTATTATTGATATGAATGTTACATTTAAATTTGAATCGAATTGTCATTCAATATTTGTGTTAATTTTTTTGAAATACACCTAACTTATAATTTTAATTAATAATGTTCGTTAATTATATTTTTTTAATTTGAAATTATTATACACATACCTAATTGTGAATTAATATACATACATTATGAAGTTGATGTTATTGTGGTTCCAATATATAATTATATTTTTTACAATATTTCAATATACAACAGCACTATTATTTCCGCAATATTCAGTATATCAGGTAATATTTTATTTCTATGATTTATAACTTTAAAAATAAATAATAAAAACTTCATTTTATCTATAAATAACATTAAATTAATACAATATCACGTATAACTGATGTCACAATAACCATTTGTTGATTACTAAATCTTATAATAACACAAAAACTATGAAAATATCGGTAATATTTTTTTTTAATTTTAAACTTAATGTCTTTTTTAATAATTTGTGCATTGCCATAAATTGGATTCAATAAATAAATTATTTTCCCGTTTTCATCAAGCACATGTTTTAGTGAAATTAATTCTATTCGATTAGTTTTACGACGTTTCCGCATATAAACACGAAGCGCCGCTTTTAAACACTAGAGTGTATAAGCTAATGGAAGTCTTTCGATGTCACAAAACTGTCTCAGGTAACTTGTGAAACACAGGCATATCACATTTATCAATTATTGGTCAGTGATACTTTATTCTAAAATATTATATTATAAAATAATATGTATATTGATATACATTCATATTAGATTTGGAATGACACCTTTCAGTAAATTGAATTTTTTTACAAATTCAACAATATATTTTCAGTACCATTTGAGATTTATTTCCGATCCAAGAATTTAGTACTATACTATTTATATATGAGTGGAGGAAAATCGTTTGAATTTTATTATATAGAATTTTATATTTAATATAGATTGTTGCTGCTGTATCATGGCCTGTTGAATTAAAATTCCGAAAAGCTTTTATGAATATGGGATTTCAATTTAATTATATGATGCCATTTAATTTTTCTACACTTTGGTCACCAACTTATTGGTCAGGTGGTTTACGTTCAATTCAACAATATGTTGAAATAAATAGTAATAATAATACATTAATAGAAAATAATAAAAATAATAAAAAAATAAAATTTAAAAAATCACGTAAAAATAATAGAAAAAGGAAAATTAAATCAAAAGGTAAAAATCATAGACAAGAAAAAAGTATAAATTTTGATGAAGAAAATTATTTAAATTATGATAAAAAAGATATGAGCGCTGGTGAAATTTATAAAATTGTTGAAAATAATTTAGTAAGGTAATGATGACATTTTTTTTCTGTAATGCCACATATTTTAATCAATTTCCTTTCTTTTTATTACATTAATTATTATTATTTATACTTAAGTTTTGGTTTTCACGAAACATGTTTATTAAAAAGTGTATGTCAATTGGCTCAACATCCATTACATATTGGCAATGAAGAACATTTATTAGCAGAAGTTATACAATTTTTATTAACGTAAATAAATTAGAATCTATTTGAAATATTTTGTTTAAAATACTTTTTATAAATTTTTCTTTTTTTTTTTTTAAAAAATAGGCCATCAGAACATCAAGCATTTACAAAACACGAACGCTATGATTGCGACAGATATGAAACAGCTGAATTGATTGGTAGAAATAATGGTGATTGTGAAATTATTTATTCAGAGTGTCAAGGATCATTATTAGATTATATTTCATATGTAACAGATTGATAATTGGTAATTGACAAAATAAATATGTATGTGTGTAATCAATTAAGGATCTCAAACATATTTTTATTTTTTTTTTTCCGTAATTTACCTTTGACTTCCAAGGATTAACTGTTATTTATGTAAATGATGTCAACGATATACATATATACTATTTAAATATCTCACAAATATGTGTTACTTAAGATCCACTCACATTCAGTGTATTATGAGTAAATATCGTGTAGTTGTAATACTTTTCGAATATTTTATTAAACAGGTAAAACGAATCGAAATAATGTTAGGATTAGGATGTCCATACTCCATACATCACCATGAGAAATCGAGGATTATTTAACAGATATCATTTGAGTACAAACCGTAATAATATAAATAATTTTACGAATTTATCTAGTTATAAATTAATTTTAGATTAAAAATATTAATTACTTACATAATGTGTTGGTTGAAAATTGAAAAAACACTGCATCTGGATGAACCTATCTCACTGGAGTTAATAGCAGCAATCGGTCTGCAATTTATAATTTGACTTCATACTAGATTCATTTTCATTATCAGTTATCCTCGCAATTGCAATTCATCACACAGCCACTGCAAATTTGCAATCAAATAAAAAAATTGTTAATTTTTTAATTTTTATATGCAATATTATATTATTTATTACTTTTAATTCCACTAAAAATTTTCAGATATAATTTTTTATTTTCTAATCGTAGTTTTTGAAATTAACTTTGCTGGTAAAAAAAAAAACAAAAAAAAAGGAAAAAAAAAAAAAAAAAAAACTAAAAAATAGTAAATGCGAATGTTTCCTGATCCAATCCATTCAAAACAATCTGATATATTTTTAATTTTCATCAATTTTTACCATCCTTACCAATTTTTTCAATTTCTTTCAATTCTGCGTCCACGGATAATCAAACAAATGAAAAGTAAAGAAACACAAGCGACGCCATTACCATTAACCATTAACCATACAAAAAAAAAATTATAATAATGTGTGAGGTTATTGAGTGGTTATTGAGTGGCAGTCAAATGTTCGAGTTAAATAATATAAAACGGTGTTTTGTTCATACCTTTTGTTAAATTTTTCAATGTGCACACGAATTGAATATTATATTTTATTATTGCACTGCAGATAAAATATTTAATATATTTAAAATATAAATAATTAAATAAATTAAAAACCACTTTTTAATCATGGATGAATTAAAAGCTATATGAACGTTCTCATTAATCTATTAATTTTTTTTCTTTTTTTTTTCAAAATCTACTACAATTCTATAATTTTATAACTTTTATTGACTTTGACAACTTTGACATTTGTTTCTTTTTTTTTTGCATATATTTTGACATTTTACGCAGTGTTTAAAAAGTTATAAAATTAAAAAAAAAGAAAATAGATAAAAAAAAAAACTGTGATAAATAAGAATTTTTTATTTTATATGCGTGTGTAAAAGTAAGTTTATTTTTTAGTTAATATAATATAATTAATTAATATATTTAAATTTTGAAAATTTAAATGGTTTAAATAATA
The DNA here is from genome assembly GCA_910594885.2 of Bibio marci. Classification (NCBI taxonomy): domain Eukaryota; kingdom Metazoa; phylum Arthropoda; class Insecta; order Diptera; family Bibionidae; genus Bibio; species Bibio marci. The sequence goes on along the minus strand of OU343116.1, from coordinate 46,133,362 downwards.
TTGTAAGTGTTAAAACTGTAAGAACAAAGCGAAAGCACACAAAAACATTCTTTGAATATTTTGACATTTTTTCGTTTTGTGATGTTTTTTTTTTTTTTGTAAAAGACGTAGAGAAAAATTAAATTAAGTTTTGTGATATCATTTTTGTATTATTACTTTCCATTAATTACTGATTATTGTTGCATAAAGGTTTAATTAAATTAAATGATTACATAAATATACATAATAAATAATAATAATTATACTCTGATTTTAAAAATATAATAAGAAACATAGCAATAACAACAACAACATTTCAATTTTGCATGAAATTAATTTGCATCTCTTAACACGATATAAATATAAATAAATAATGTGTAGAGGAATGCACTTTCATAACACCATAATAAAAAAATAAAATAACTTGAAGAAAAATAATGGTTCAACTCTTAAAATCCGTTATCTTAAAAATATATGGCTGCAACTGTATAATTAATTTATTTTCTCATTAAATTTATAAAACTTTCTTAAATTACTCAAAATATTTATTTAATTGAACTCATAAAATTTAATTCAATTTCAGATTTTTTTTCTATTACTAAATATGGATGATGTTATTGACATTGATACAGCCTTAACTGATTCATTTTGGTAAGTACTTCAAACTGTTCTACTACTAAACTAAACTACACAATTCAATGTAAATACTTATAATTGTACAATGATTAATTGATTTCCTATGATTAATAAAAAATACATGAATTAATATGCATATTTATTGTTATATTATTTATTATTTTAGTATGCCATCTGGCGATACAGATGAAATAAATAATATATTAGAACAATGGAAACATGATGATCGAACTGATTTAGATAGTCATAAAAGTATAATTATTATTAAAATTTATTTATTTGTTATGTTATTGATGTTTAAAAATCTATTTTTATAGATTCTAAATATGTGGATACACGAACATTTACACGGTCTAAACGAAAATTATTAAATAAATATGGAAATACAGGTATTGGTGGTGCATCGACAGCCAGCACAACTGAATACGAACAGGTAATATTTATATTTTTAATCGATTATTTTCTTTGAATCTTTGTCATCTTTCCTTACTCAATATTAGAAGTGTTATCTACAACTACATTTATAATTATATAAAATATTTATTTTATAGTTCGGTGGGTGGGCTGTGTTTTGTGTGCGAACATTATTTAGTTAAATCCGAAATTAAATATTTTTATAACAATAACATATAAATCTACTATTATTTACTTTTTATTATTTCAGCACCCTTTCGTAAATTTACAAATTGGTGGTCTTGTTACGAGTATGCAAAGAAGTTATTTAGGTGATGTGTCACCGCCTCAATCAATTTGTTCAATGGATATGTCAATTGAAAAAATTGATGGTAGCTTAATAACTAGTAATGATTTTGCAAGTATTAATGATTTTATAAATAATAAAGATGATGGTTTATTACCACTAAATTCATATGAACAAGAATTATTAAATTGTAATGCATATAATTTTATATCTTCGAATGATAATGATAAAAGTGTTAAGCAACATTATCGTTATCCAAATCTATCATATAATAACAATAATAATATTAAAAATTTTAATAATAGTAATAAGAGTAATAATAATTACAATAATAATAATAATAATAATAATAATAATAATAATAATAATATTAATAATAATCAAATTTTAAATCAAACCACAAATGCATTTAATGAGACATTTATTAATAATTGTAAAAATAAAATGAATAATATATTTAATAAAACATTTGATGAAAATGTCGTCGGAAATAGTAATAATGATAAAACATTTATTGAAAAACCATTAGATGAAAATGTTTTAAATGGTACTTATGATTATATAAATGAAGATTTACAAACACCAACACATTTATTAAATAAAACATTTGGATATAGTCCTGTACATATTAAAAATAATGCAATAAACAATAATTGCAGCAACAATAATAATAATAATTATAATAACAATATTATTAATAATGAAAATAATGAATATAAAAATATTAGTATTTCAAATGGCAATCTTAAAATTGGTGGTAAGTTATTTAAAATGTATTCTTTTGTATGCTCGTAATGCTTAAATTTAATTCAATTCAAAATTTTGTTTTAAGTAAATTTATACGGAATTTTGTTTGATTTAATTTGATCTAACAAAAGAATTTTTTTATTCTGATTATTACAATTCTTTACTCGAATGTCCATTGATGGAACATTTTAACTACACTATAAAAATAATTAACTTCTTATCATTTGGTGTCCTTATAGTGTAGAAACCAAAAGTCTCATATGCTAATTCAATCGACCCCACGATATTTATTGAATAATTGTTTTGCTTGTGTAATTTTATTATAACACATGCACGAACAAATTTGTTATATTTTTACTAATAAAATTGATTTATTTTTAGTACAATCAACACCACATCGTAATCAATTTACCAGAGTAAATTCAATTGCTTCGGTTACTTTATCACCGATTACAAATGTTAATGAAGAATCATTGGAAACTGAAAATGTATTACAATATAATCCAAATTTTAAATCATCTAGTATTGATAACAATTTAACAGAAAATCATTTAAATAAAAATACCTTAAACGTTACTCATGTACAAAATGAAAATCTTGTGAGTGAAGACAATAATAATAATGATGATAACATTAATAATGATAATGATAATGATAATGCTGATGATGATGATGATGATGATAATAATTTAGTATTACGTAATAATAGTTTACAGAAGCATCATCAACAACACCACGATCAACAAAACTATGAAATAAATGAATTAAGAGAAGAAGAACGACAGTCGTTAAAGAATTTTGAAGAATTCGAAAAATCAATGTTATTATTAGACAATAATCGTGATGAAAAAGAATTTGAAGATTTACTAAATAATATTGTAAATGTTAAACAAAATCAAACAAATTTAAATATGCGAAAATCATTAGATTTTATTAAGAAAAAACATTCATTAATGAATTTGGAAACACAACAAGAAGAAATTCGTAAAAAAATGCTACATAATGTACTAGATTCATGTTTAGATAGCAATAAATTAAGTGAGTCATATGGCAAAAATGTACAACATGGTATTGGTAAACAATCACCATTCAATGCAACTACAATTGTAGTCGCAGCTGCAGCTATAACTACATCTCCATCAGCAACAATAACAACAACAACAAATACAACACCGACCTCAATATTAGCAAGTGGAAGCGGTGAACGCTTATTGCGAAGAAGTCGTCTATATGATGACATAACATTGCCAACACAACAGCAACAAGAACAACAACCATCAAAATGTCATCAAGATACAATTAATAATAGTAACGAAAAAAATATGGAAAAAGAAATAGTTGCAGATAAACCAGAAGCATCAGTTATAAATTCAATTCCAATTGAATTAGTTGAAAATGTTGATCGTACAAATCGCGATCGTTTTAAAACAATACGATTGTTTAAAAAACCACCAGAAAACGCCGTAATGATACCAAATATTGATGATGACGATGATAATGATAATAATGATAATATTGGTCAACCACAACAACAACAACATACACATTTTGCACGTAAAGATACTAATTCACCAAAAACAACATCATCAACAAGTGATAAAAAATTAGAATATAATATTGAAAATTTAAATACAGATGCAATTAATTTAAATAGTCGTCGTCGTGCATTATCACGACCAAGATACATAAAAGGAATATCAGCAAATCGGCAACAAACATTTAGTGTTACTACTACTGATAATAACGATACCATAAAATCAAATTCTGTTGATGATTTAGAAATTGTAAATCCTGTAGTTACTGCTGTGGTCGAGCGAAAACCAACAAATAAATTTCAATCAAATTTAAAAAGTCCAATGGGTACAAAATCAAAATCAATAACAAATTTAGTTAGTAATAATTTTGGTTATCACCATCCACAAAATCAACCAACAACTGCTACGTCATCCGCATCATCATCATCATCTTCGATAGGAAAGAGTAATCGATATATTCAGCCAACATTAAAATTATTACGAAAATCGGAGATTGAAGTAAGTTAATAGAATTAAATCATATAGATATTTGTAATTAATTTCTGTATTTGTAATTTGTGTTCATTATATATATTCAGAAAAAACCTATGCAAAATTCTAAATTAGTTAGACCTAATTTTGGGTTTTTAAATGTATCAGCAACTACATCGAAATCTGCACCCAATATACCGGCAAATGTAAAAGTATTATTATTTATCTAATTATTATATTATATAAAAATTCAAATGTATTTTAAAAACTTTTACTATTTCTTTTTCTCCATATTGCAGACTACTGAACAAGATTTATTTAAAGTACCACAATTACCAATATCAACATCTAATTTAAGACAACAACAATTGGTTAAACGAAAAGGTTTAGTACGCCCATCATCTGGTTTCTATAGTACTAATTTGAAAAAAAATGATACTACAACAAATGAATTTGATCAATTATCACCGACAAATGTAAGTTTTAATTTATGATAGTAACCTTAAGTAAATTACGTGATTGCAACATTTCTATATTAATTAAATCTTAATTCGTAGAGTCAACCCATTTTTTTTTATGAAAGATCAATTAATTGATTTATTATTTTTTAACCAATTTTCTGAGAATTTGAACTCCTACCACTTTAATTCCATCAAAATGAACTCTGCAATAATTTAAAATAATAAGTTGCAATAACCTTAGATATTAAGCTAAACTGGAAGTTACTTGCATCTGAAGAATAGAGTTATCGTTATAACCGTCACCGAGAAAAATCCACCGACTGACGCGTTCTATATAATCTCAACAGAATGTCTCTCTCTCACTCTATTTAGTGGATTTAATTGAAATTTTTAACTTAATTATTTTTTAGAGTGTTTCTTCGAATAGTTCGAAGGATAGCCTAAATAAAATGGATTTAAATATGGAAAATAAACAATTAACAAAGACACATCAATCATCACCCGAAGAAAATTGTGACTTTTCTGCTGCAGTTGATTTAAATATAACAACAATTATACCATCAACACCAGCACTGATACTATCACAACCAACAATAACAAAATCCATTCCAAAACCGTCTGGTCTTCGACAACCAACAAATATACGAAAAAGTGGATTACCACGACCATTAACAAAACGATAAGTTCATGATTTTATATAGATTAGTAAAAACATAAAATATTAATAATAAAAATGTTAAAATGTAACTAAACAAAAAAAAAACAAAAATTAATAAAATGAATGTTATTTTAAATGATAATAATTAATCTAAATTTTATAAAAACGAAAAGAAAATGTTTTTACTATCTTTAAAATTATATATATTTAGTTCAAATCAATAATCAATATATCGTGTTTAATAAGAAAAAAGAAAAAATTTATCAATTAATCAAATAATGGTCAAAATTGTTTCCCATTTATATTTATTATTTTAATTTAAGTTTCTAAAAATCTATTTAAATTACAAATCTATCGTTTTCCAAATTAATATCTATTTATTATTTTATTTATTTAATATTTATAATAAAAAAAAAAAAATACACGATAATATTTTATTGATTTATTTTATTGAACTGAATAATATAATTAAAAAATATTTTAGATAGAAATAGATAATAAATTTATAACAATTGAATGATTATAGATAAAATGCCTTATGTTTTAGTAGACTGTAAATTATTCCTACTAAAATTAATAAATATATAAATATTATTTAGGAAACACTCGTGAACTAATATTAGATAATCGTTAACGATTATTAAAATGTAAATTGTTAATACAGATATAGCTATAATTAGAGACAAAAAATAATTATATTATAAATAAGATATTGTTGTAATGTCCTTTTGATTTCATTTGGAGGAGGATGCGTCGACTGACACTAAAATAGTTGTAAATGCTAAAAATGACTTTTTTTTTTAAATGAACATGTTAAAAATGTTAAGTGAAAATAAAAAGGTACTTTGAAATGATTATCTAAAAATGTTAAACAATAATCGATTAGCAGCAGCACAATATCTTATATATGTATATTTTTAATAATTTTGTCTCAGACTAAATATTTTAATACAAATTATATAAATATTTTATTAGAAAAATATCTAATATTAATCAAATAAACGAAATTATATCCATTAATATTATTATCATTATTATTATTATTATTATTATTATTATTACTATTACTATTATTATTATTATTATTATTATTATTATTATTATTAATATTATTAATATTATTATTATTATTATTATTATTATTATTATTATTATTATTATTATTATTATTATTACTATTATTATTATTATTACAATTATTTTGTAATATGAAATATTATTAGAATTACTTAGTGACGATAAAAGAAAGTGTGTGACATTTGAGAAGAGGATTAATTGATTTTCGAAAAATTTTATTTAATTTTCATTTGATAATTACATTTTTAATGTTAATTTAACACAAAAAATTTATATAAATAATATAATACCCATGACTGTTTTTATTATTTAAAAAATAATATTATAATTTTTATAATATATTAAATTAAAAAAATAAATAGACTTACCCGAATCAAACAGCATTTGGGAAATATGTTTCGCTCCATATCACAATTTTCTGATGTTCATTCATTCATATTCAGAGTTTGATCTATAAATAATAATGGATTAAATTTAAAAAATATAAAATAATAACTAAATATTAAATTAATTAATATTTCCTATAAACACATTATTATATGATATTTTGTTTTTCTTTTGTGCAAATTACAATGTGCATTTATAATTAATTTTTAAAATAAGAATCTCAATATTTATAATATAAATTTAGATGTATTTCCATAATTTTTAGTATTTTATTAACAATGTTTTTTTTAAGAAAACGAATTATTTACGAACATATATTCTGCCTGTAAAAGACACTCAGCTAATTAAAAATGTTAACAGTAAATTTGTTGCTTTTTTTTTTTTTTTATATAATATTTATGTAAAGCAAATTTACTGCTGGTATATAATCTGAGAAAAAATAATTAGTCAACAAAAACTCAAGAATAACAACAAATAATAAAAAAAAAAAAACGAACGATTGCATTTTTATAATTTTAGGAAATTAAATGTTGGTATTAGTTTCTTGTTTTTTTTTTTTTATATTAATTAAACAATTAATAATAATAATAATAATAATAATAAATAATAATAATATTAATATCAATAACCATAACTTAATAAAAGTAAAAATCAAAATTATCAAAAAGTATTAAAAATTAAAATAAGAAAAAAAAAAAAAAACATTTTGATTTATAAATTAAAACAAAATAGTCTGACATTTGAAAATTTAAAAAAATTTCTATTAGAATATGTTTTTATTTTATTTTAAAAAAACAATTATATTATAAAAAAAAAATACTAATAAGCTACAAGAAACTTTTGTTCTTTTATTAAACTATTATTTATAAAATTATTATTATTATTATTATTATTAACGAGCTTTTTTTTATAATTTTCTTATTTTAATATATATTCAAAATTATTTAATGACTTTATATTTTATAGTTTGATTTTATTTAAAAATAAATGATAATTAAAAATTGCATAAAAAAAATTGAATGAATTTATTTTATCTTTTATTCGAATTAGTGTCTGTGATAAATTTATTTTCTTTCGAATGCACATCCACTTTTATTTATGCACCATCTACTTGTAAATAATTTTTTTGAATATTTGACAACTTTCTTATAGTAAAAGCGAACATAACCATACATTTTATTGACAATTTTTTTTTATTTGATTTGTTTTGTTTGTGTTTTTGTTTTCAATTTTAAATGAATATTTTTTTAAAACAATTAAATTTTTCCATAAAATCAATCTATTCTAGAAGTTATTCAAAAAATACAATTTTTAGTCTTTCATCAGGTATTAATTAACACTATCATATATCAATCATATTTCATAAATTAAAATAATAATATAATTATATTTAGGACATGGAAAATGTGGTGTTGCTGTTATTCGAGTATCTGGACCACAAACATTACGAGCTTGCCAGAAAATTGCCGGTTTTACAGATAACAATCAACAAATGCCAAGATATGCATTTTTAAAGAAATTTTATCATCCAATATCGAAACAGATTATTGATCGTGGATTATTAATATGGTTTCCCGGTATGTGAATTTATGTTATTAATTATTTTATAATTTCAGATGGAAGACGTCTTTTGGCTTGTTGTTTTGTTAATATATAATTAAGCACTTATTTGTATATACGTACAGAAACAGAACGTAACTATATTTTTGTAAATTAGGAACGTAAAATTTTGTTGGATTTACAACAGAAAATATATGTTATATTTTATAATTGTATCACATTGAAAGATCTATTGTAAAAATTACTAAATATTTTGTATTATTAAACTATCTGTAATTGTGTCGATAAATACAATTACTGTTGATATTAATTCTATATTTGACTTTTATACAATATAATTAAAAAAACAAATTAAAATATTGTAATATTAATTAAATTTTCGGTTGTAAAATACTCATAAGTGCGAATCAAAGATAATGTTTTCAAGTAAAATAAGTTGTTATTACATAATTCATAATGTTGCAAATTGTATGAAAAAATATAAATTTAATGTACTATGATTCGGTGCTTTTTTAAATTAAATAAGGGTGTTCCGGACGGATTTGTTTAAATGTTCGATTCTATTGGATTAATTATGTTATTGGTAACGTTTCAGTTTCAAAAGTTTCAGAAGGATATAGTAAAAGTATAGCAAACATTGCTGATCACCTGTATTGATAGCATAATTTTTGAACCGTAAAAATGACTCTTTAAATTTTCCAATCGATAAAGTGAGTGTACCGTAATTTCAAGATGCAAACGATACGTTTCCGTTACCCTTTTCTTTGCAATATCTAATCAATGAAGTAACATTTTCTGCAGTAGTCTGGAAGACTTGAACAAAAACGGACAGATTTATAGGTATACACTTTTGAGATGAAGACAATAATCATTTTATAAATTAAATTCGAAAAAAAAACAGGACCAAATAGTTTTACCGGTGAAGATTCGTGTGAATTTCAAATACATGGTGGTATAGCTGTAATATCGGCTATGTTAGATGCATTAAATTCAATAAATGGCTTACGTCCGGCAAAACCAGGAGAATTTACAAAACGTGCATTCTATAGTGGTAAATTAGATTTAACAGAAGTTGAAGGCTTAGCTGATTTAATACATGCTGAAACAGAAATCCAAAGAAGACAAGTTTGTTATTTATTTGTAATTTTTTAAAAATATATATAAGTTGTCATTTTTCATAATTATAGGCATTACTGCAAGCGAATGGTTCAATATCAAAATTATATAATGATTGGAAAGTACGTTTATTAAAATGTATTGCACACATTGAAGCCTATATTGATTTTGCCGAAGATGAAAACATTGAAGATGATATTTTAGATAAATTATTGGGTGAATTGAAAAGATTAGAAAATGATATAAAACAATTTTTAAATGATGGACGTAAGGGTGAACGTTTACGTAATGGGGTGCGAACAATAATTATTGGTGCACCAAATGTTGGAAAAAGTAGCTTTATGAATTTAATATGTGAAAAATCAATATCGATTGTAACAAATATTGAAGGAACAACAAGAGATTTAATTGAACAACCATTTAATATATCCGGTTATCCAGTTATATTTGCTGATACAGCCGGTTTACGAAAATCATCATCCGATATTATTGAATTGGAAGGAATTCAACGGGCTTTAAATTATTTAAAATTATGTGATTTAATTATTTTAATATTGGATGCAGAATATATTATTAAAAATCAGTTGACTTATAATTTGTGTGATTTACAACTAATTAAGCGAAAATATATTTTGGAATTAGGTTTAAAAAGTGAATACATTAAAAATGAAGATGATAACAATAAATTATCATCATTATTAGTAATAATTAATAAATCAGACTTAATTACACCGCAACAATTATTAAATATAAAAAATAAAACTGATGAATTATTTATTTCGTGTAAAACAAATGATGGTATGGCATTGGCAATTGATAGATTAACTGAAAAATTAAAATATTTGTAAGTTTTGTTTTTATTCTGATTGCTGAGAATATTTCTTTTCTTTTTGATAATTTGTTTACTGATTTTATATGTAGATGTGGAGAACCATCAACACAATGTCCTACAATAAGTCATGAACGTCATCGTCATTTGTTAGAAAATTGTTTAGAACAAATTATCATATTTCATGAACAATTTCAACAACAACAAACAAATAATCAAGATTTTGCAATTGCCGCACAACAATTACGTAATGCATTAAGGTATTTAGGCTTGATAATCGGTGAAGTTAGTACAGAAGAAATATTGGATGTTATTTTTAAAGATTTTTGTATTGGTAAATAATTTAAAAATTTTAAATATTAATATAAAATTTAGTATACAATCAATTTTCTATAAACATTATTATTGAATAAATTTAATAATGATTACTATCAAATGGTTTATATTTGGTATTAATGCTAATTGAACGAATACCGTCACCTTCAACATTACTACCACCATTACGTGAAGAAGTTTTATGTTGTTTTGAATTATTAATTTTCATTTTATTTAATTTTGTTGATGCATTTACATTTTTTCTGAAAATTAAACAAATGCTTAATTTAAAATAAATACGAAAAATACACAATAAATGTATTGAATCCATGAACAATTTGTACATTAACAAATAAATATACGTAACGTAATTTGAAAAGAAAAGCGGTAAATAAATATTACGGATGGTACCAACATAATACTCAAAACATAGGTCTGCATTTTGCATATAATAAAAATAAAAATAAAAAATATTGTTAACATACCTGTTACTTAAATTATTTCGTGGTATTTTCACAGGATTATCAGCCCCATTATTATCGCCATTCATTATTTTATGATCATTATCATTTCTTATAGTATTTCGTACGTTTTTTAGTGATTGTTCTTCACGTTGTAATGCTCTTTCTATATTATTTACTGTAATAGCAAAAATTAATTAAAAAATTTAAAATAATAAACTTAAAACAATTATTAAATATTCTAATAATAATACTTCTTGATAACATTTGTTGATTATCAACAGATTTCTCATCAGCGTTTATTTTAAAGTCAATCGCTTCCTTACTGTTAATATCAGGACGCTTTTTTAATCCAGTCGTATAAACTTGTTTATGCAAAAATTTTAATTCTGCCATTGATAATGTCTAAAGTATTATATAAATATTAAAATTTAGAAATTTAGAAATAGAAAGCTATATTTTTTTCGTTTTTACATCAATTCCATTGTCGATTATAATTTGACAAAGTTGTTTTAATTTCTGATTATTTGATTGTTCACATTGACATCCTAATAAATTTGGTTTATTATTATCGTTTTCATAATTATGTGTCCTTAAAATGGTATCATTATTTTCATTGTTATCAGCAGTTATTTCATCTATTTTCATTTTTAATTCTTTATTTTCTGCATCAAGAGATGCAATTTTTTTTACATAAAATGATAATTTTGTTGCGAAATTTTTTCGTATATCGGCAATTTCTTTTTCTGTTAATTTTGATTCAATCGTATTCTAATGAAATATATTTATATTAATTTATTTTGTCTTATTAATATACATATACAAACGATACATGGCACTACCAAATTATGGATGACCAACCAATGCGAATGTGCTCAAAAAGACAACCCATTCCCGAGTTTAATACAAAAATACGAGATGTACACATCAATTGAACAATGAAGAAATATAGTTAGTAAACATTATCAAGCAAGGACGAATTTTATTTGTTGACTGCCAAGATGAGAAATAAAAAAGAATAAAGCAATTTTAAAAACACAATTTCGATACTTACATTTTTTATTGAGTTATATCGGGAACTATTATCTGTATTTTTTTCTAACAAAGATATTTCATTTTGAAGATCTGTGTATTTAGAATTGAGAGAAATGGTACGTTAAGCAAAAAAAAAATTATAATATATTTTAAGTTTAATTAATTACCTTTAATTTTATTTAAACATTGATTTTTATCTGTACAATATTCCGCTATTCGTTTCTTCAATATATCATTTTCGGCCAATAATTGATCATATTTTAATTGTATTTCTTTTTTTTCTTTACCATGCTCATGTACTTGTTTTGCTAATTGTGTTGAACTAGCTTGAATCAATTGTAATTTTGATTTAATTTCTGTATTTTTTTGATTTAAATTAATTTGAGATTTCATTACATTTATTTCATCTTTTAATTTTTTATTAAAATTTTCTAGTTCATCATTCCGTTTACATTCTTCGTCTAATTGTAATTTAAATTTATTTATTGAATCATCAATGATATCAGTTGTTGATGTTGTTATATCTTTAATCGATATTGATTTCAGTTTTTGGGAAGATTCTTGTTGTAATAATTCTAATTTTGCTTGGAATTGATTTAATTCCATTTGCAATTCTTGATTATGATCACGTTCTTTATCAATATCAATTACAATATTATTTAATTCATCCATTTGTTGTTTTAATTCGGTAATTTCAGTACGTAAATTTGAATTATTTAATTTTATTGATTTTATTTGATTCGTTAAATCCGATACTATAATAATATTTTCTTGTAATTGTTTTTCTAAATTACTATTTGTCGCCTTTAATAGATTTAATTCATTATCTTTTTTATCATTTACATTTATAATATCTAACAATTCTAAATCATTTACGCTTACTGTTTTTTTAACATCTGACAAATCGTTTTGCGACTCTTTTAATTTAATTTTTAATAAATCCGTTGCAGCTTTATTATCGTCTAATTGGGTTTTACAAAATATATATTCGTTATTCAATGAATTAATTTGTTCATTTAAATTTGAAATTTTATATTTATTTTCACTTATAATTGATTCTAAATTATCACAATGATCTTCGCATTCGGTTAATTTTTGTTGAGCTTGTATTAAGGCATTTGTTTTATCGTTGTATTGACTATTCCATTCGTGTTTTTCATTTATCAATAGTTGTTGTTGTTTTTCTAAATTCTCCTGCACATGTTTTAATGCATTTTCTAATTCTACAAATTCATTATTACGTTTATTTAATGAATTAGTTAAATTTTCCAATTGTTTATCATTATCGATTAATTTTAATTTTAATTTTTCAATTTCATTTTCATAATTAATTTTAATATTTTGTAAATTTTCCAAATCAATATATTTATTATCTAATAATTCATGATTTTCATTTGATTCATTTTTTAATTCGTCTATATCTTCGTTTTTCTTTTGATTTAATAATTCTTTAAGTTCTGTAATTTCATTGAAAAATTTATCATTTAAATCGGCCATTCTTTTTAATTCATTTTGAAGTTTTTCCAAATCTAAACTCAAATCCAAATCAATATTATTATCATTTTCTGATTGCTTTGTTATATTTTTTAATACAATAACTTCTTTGTCTTTTTGAACTAATTGATTTTTAAGTTCAGTAATTTCGTCGCGAAGTGGTTCTTTTAAATTTTCCAATGCGAGATTTTCACTATGCAAATCTTTTATTACATTATTTAATTCAATAAGTTCTTTATCCTTTAGATCCAATTTATTTTTAATTTCTGTAATTTCATTAGCAAGTGTTTCATTTAAGTTCAATAATTTTTTTAATTCATTTTGTGGTTCTTTTAAATTTTGCAATTTCACATTTAAATCCTTTATTGTATTATTTAATTTAATAATTTCTTCATTTTTCCGAGCTAATTGATTTTTAAGTTCTGTAATTTCATTGGCAAGTGTTTCCTTATGTTGTTCATTGATTGTCAAATTTAAATCTTCAATTTCATTTAGTTGATCATGCTCATTTGGAAATTCGGGCATTTGAATTGAGAAATCATTTTCTATTTTATATTCATCATTTAAAATTAATGAATCATTAATAATTGAAATATTCGAATTTTGTTTAGAGTCAAGTAGTGATGTACTACTTTGTTTAGCTAAATCACTAATTTTACTATCAAGACGTTTTACATTTTCATTTAATTCATTACGTACTGAAAATTCATCTTGTATGAAACTTAATGTATTACTTGCTACTGATATTATTTCATCAACATGTTGTTGATTTTTTACAATATTTATATTATTGTCAACGACCACAGTATCTTGAATTGTTTCCATTAATTGTTTTTGAAGTTCTTTCACCTCATTACGTAAATTTTTCATAACATTAAAACGTTGTTCATTTTTTAATAATGTATTATCTCTTTTTTGAAGTTCATGATTAAGATGATTTATTAATTCCTATAAAAAATAAGTAAGTATAGAATATATTTTAATTATAGGAGAGGAAAAATGTGAAATTATGGGTGCTTCTAAAACATTATTCTACTTATAAATGAATTGAAAGATAAAGACTATACGTATTGATTTCAAAATATACCTATTAATTAAATTATATATACATTATATACATATATAGAGCCAATATCTTCGAATTGTAATATTAGATATAATATTGACCAGTAAAGATTTAAGCTAGATTTTACGATGATTTAAAACGTTATAATTTACAAAATATAACGAAAAAAAAACTAAACAAAACTGCAGTGATATTGGCTGAAGTTTGTGCAAGAAACTAACAAATAACTAGAAAGCAGACAAAAGTATATAGACACTAATTGTTACATACAATTTGAAATTGAATATCTTCTTCATATTTAGCGATAGCATTTTCAGCACATTTAAGTTGTCTTTTTGTTTGGTAAAGTTCATTGTATAATTTACACGATTCTCGATATTTTTCATTAATATCAGAATATTTTTTTTTATAATATTCTAATTCTTGCATAATTTTATCATAATTTTGTTTTTGTTCATCGTTACGTAAAGCTTCTCCATTCGGTTCCATTAATTTTAATTCATAATTTGCTTTTTGTAATTTATCCATTAATACGTTACGTTCATTTTCTAATTCGTCTGTTAATTTAGCACGTTCAATTATAGCTTTTAATTTATCTTCAATATCAATCATTTTATCAAGTTGTTTACGTAACTGATCACGTTCATTCATAACCACAGCTATTTGACTAGATTGTCGATGTATATCTGATAAACTTTCATGAACTTGATCTTTTAAATTATTATTTAAAATTTTTAAGTCAACCAATTGTTTTTCAAATCTTTTTAATATACTAATTTCTTTGCGCATATCATTTATTAATGCTTGTAAATATTTAACATCTGTACTTTTTTCTGGTTCAATATTTATACTCAAAACTTTTAAACGTTCTCGAAGTTTAATTAATTCTTTTTCATTTTCTATATTACTATTTTTCGGATCATTAAATTCATAATTCCAATCATCCGAATCATATTGAATTGTATTATTTTTAATAGTTTCATTTTCTGTAGACAATTTTTGTAATTTATCATTTGATTCTTTCAGTTTTAATTGTAATTCATCATTTTCATTAATAATTGCATGAATATTTTGTAATTTATTTACGGTATCGTGAAATAATTCTTGAATATTCTTTTAGGAAATTAATGTGCATTAATTTGTACACATACGCTTTTTTTTTTTATAAAAATAATAATAATTCATACTCACTTCAAAATTTTTATATAACTCTAATATATGTTGGATTAATTGATCTTTTGATAAGTTATTTAATTCGGCTGCAGCTATTTTATTTGGTATTCTTATTGTATTAAAATTATCACCACGACCGTCACATCCATCGGGCACAAACTATTTTATAGACACAACAGAGAATTTTGATATTTAATAAAATTTTGTAGAAAAAAAAAAATTAACAAATTCTATACTTCTACATTTGATATTCGTTGTACAGCATCCCATAAATATTTAGCTCGTATTTTATTTTCCATAGACCATGCTCTAGCATCCGTACACGATTTATATGTTTTCATTATTGATTTATTTTGATTGTTTGCAGCAGGCACTGTTGTTTGATCTTTTAGAAAATCAATTCTTAAAAAATGTTTTTGTGTTGCAAAAGCCATTTTTTGATTCAATGATATCAAACCATAAAAAATATATTGATTAATATTAAAAATTAAGTGTTGTCCAAATATCTGTAAACAGTAATAATGATAATGTGAAAATAATAATTTGTTATTTATATGAAAAAAAATTATTGTTTTATTTTTTGACAAATTATAATTAGTAAAAAAAAAAAAAAACTAAGTGAACTTTTTCAAACTTAACATTTTTAAGAGTAGTTCGACATTGAGTTTAAAATAAACCAGTAACTATCTATATATATACATATATATATATATTTTATTCATATTACATATTTATAATAGTATATATACTAAGCAAAACTTAACTAAATTAATTATAATAATGGCATAATTTAGACGTTTGTGTAATGTGCAATTATGGATACGAAAAATACGATCTGAACAAATTATTAAATTGTAAATTAACAATAGAAATTCATATTTACAAACTTTATGAGAACAAAAATAAATTAAAAAAATTCAATGTATTCCATGTGCAGACTATAATTAGTTGGTATAGATTACATAATTTAGTGTTTCGTAATTATTAAGCAAACATAGCTTATTATATATATATTTAAACTGATTTGTTGCAGATAATAATCTTCGTCTTCTGTATTACGCTTATAAATAAAAACTTAAAATCTATTTAAATTTAAATATATAAAACATCCCTCTATATGGTCTATCTATATAAATATATATATTCTTATATTTATATATTGTATTATATACATAAACACTTATATGAATAAAATAGTAATTGCACGCATTGTTTATTTTATACATATATCGCTTAAATAGTTCGTAGATTCAATGTTATTTAATAACATATCGTAAAGTAATACTGGCATACTGCAATTATTTATTTATAATTCATTTGGCACCCAAACACCGAGCTTTTTCTTGTATCCAGCCTTTGTCAAATGATTTAAAACTGTTTGGTGATGGATGTCTAGTTCTTTGGCGACTTCATGACTGCTTATGTGCCGATTTTCTTCAATTTTTTGTATGATTTTATCAACTTTTTCAGTGATTGGTCGACCAGAACGAGGTGCATCTTTGATATCCAAATTACCAGAACGAAATCGAGCAAACCATCTTTTAGCTGTTGCTTTTGATAAAGTTCCTTCACCGTAAACTTCACAAATTTCTTTATGAGCCTGTGATGCATTTTTACCTTCGCTATAGTAAAATTGCAACATTAATCGAATTTCTTCACAAATTTCACTCATTTTTAAGAGACACAATACAACTTTTAACTGTATAAACAAATTTAATTTTTGTTTTTTTTATGATCTACGAACAAATGCATATTCACATTCCATATGATAAAATGTCAATGGATCTACTGAATGTCATCTTTCGAACATATATTATTGTTATGTTATCTGATCAGATTTAGTACTATCTGAAATATTCAATTAAAATGACATCTATTGGTAAATAGGCTAAATACTTTTTCGACTACCCAATTTATGCACAATATAAATAAATATACCTCTATAAAAAGGAGATAAAATAGATAGATATAAATATATATACACACACACACACATCGTATAATTCAAAGTTAAATCCTTTAACTAGATTTAATTTTTTTTTTGCTGTTTTTCCATTTTCTTTTAAAATAAAATTAATATTCTAATGTATGTTGAATATAGTCGTAGAGGAAAGATTATGAGTTTATAAAAAAAAAAAATCTATACATAGAAAAAAGAAATTATAATTAAATTTTATATCAAATGCACTTTCTTCATACACACACACACACACACACACACACACACACAATTTCATATAAAACATTTTATTTATCCTTATATGATTTTAATTTAGTGAATATGTTAAATATATATATATAATATTCATTATAAGTTATAGAGTTTATAATTAAAATTTATGAATTTATATATATAACAGGAGGAAAAGAATTAAAATTAAATCAAATAGAAAACAGAAGAATTATAAATGTAAAGTCCCAACCGATGGATGCACCTAGCACGTTTTTATCTATCTATAAAGTGTGAATGAAGCGCTTATGAATATTGGTCCTCTAAAAAATTGAGAAACTATATACAAATACCATAAACATTATTTTGAAAACGAGAATCCATCAAATACGATGAAATACGTGCTAAATGTTATACGTGTCAGTTGTTTCCTAAATTGTTATGTAGTAATAGCAATATGGATATGAAAGATTTAAATGTATAAGCAACTGATTTATATGAAAATGATATTTTTTCGTTCAACCTCAAATCGAATTGTTCATTGCGTGATGATGAGAAAAATAAATTTATTATAGGAAAATGAAAGATATAAAATTATACCCAAATGAAATTTATAATATGTTTCGAGAAGCATATGTTCTTTGGTTGGGCATTATGTGTATTCATGACCCCCTATACTCTTACGTTTGAGAGAAACTATACCCTTACCTTTGATCTATAGATCATTATATCAACAACAATTATTATTAATATAGTATATCAAGGATCGAGCGCATTTAACAAAAATCGAAAATAATCAGACAAAAAAAAAGAGAAGACAATATAAAGTAATTTTACGCAGAATGCGACATGTTTCTAAACCGCATAAAGTTAAAGATAATCGCATTATAGTCAGCAATTAAATGACAGCATTTGTTACTAAATTCTTCAGTATGTATGACCATTTCATACTAGGATTGAAGGTTAGAATTCTTATAGTAAAAGTTGCTTGCACATATAGTCAGCCAGCTCACCACGACAACGTGACTTTTGGTTGTAGCAGCAATCATTTATTTATCTTACATATATGAAAAAGTATATATAACTAAAAAATAGATTCTTTGAATTAAAATTTACCGTAACACCTAATAAAAAAAAAGCGTTGTTTATATATTCAAAGGAAAAATCACACGGCATATTATATAATAAATAAATATCGTTCGTCGTCGTCACCGTATTTATTGTACGTACAATATCTATCTTTGACATTAAATAAAGTTGTTCTTGTTCTTTACATCTTCGCGCACAAATACCAAGAACAAAAAAGAAGAAAATATCTTACCCCTTATAATCTAGGGTTTTTGTTCCGTTTAGTTGTTAAACATTTATAGGTAATAGTAGATTGGATTTCATAATACAGGCGCATGAACATATAAATACACTGTGTGTGTGTGTACAAATTCCAATAGAATGAATATTATATATATATACAACAATTCGGTATTTATTTATTTATTTATATATTATGTATATCTATATACTCACACCAGTTCAGTAAGGGTTGTATTTTATATACGCATGCATACGTATATGGGAAAATAATATATGCGAGTACATATAACTACACTACCAATTTATTATGAGAAAATGTAAACATATATAGTTTTAGAATTATAGTAAAATGCAATTGAAAGAGTTGGAAATGAGGAGAAATTAGAAATACATATATGGCAAGATTATATGCTGAGCATTATGAGTATTTATTTTTTTATGAGGATAATAATATTTTCATCAGAGTCAAGGATATGGGGAAACTTAACGAAAACCTGGGTAAATAATAATTGATTTCATAAAATAACATGCGCTTTTAAGTTTAATCCATATTGCGCGCACGCATTCTATATACAGAATCTGGGAAAATTCGATTTTATTCGTAAAAATTTACTTCATCGAGGTTAAATTATAATATAAATATTATATATAAAGAAATATTCTATACATAACTATTTATACATATATATATATATTTTAATAACGCAGTTTCAATATTTATTTGGATTTTGTATTTATTACAAGATGTTGATATATTCTACATGATGAAAATTTAAAAATATTTTTTTTAAACGTATACTCTATATATGGAAGAAAAACAAATGTTAACGATATATTTGGATATAAGCAAAAACTATATATAATTAAATAGAATGTTAAATTATTAAAGGATCTAATTTACTATATACACGTATAAATATATTTATATATATATATATATATGTGTGTGTGTGGGTGTGTGTTTCCGTGTGTATGAATGAGTTTCGAATTTCATTTCAAAATATTTAGAATATTTGTTAAGTGAACATTATTATTTAATCCTAAATATATTATATATTATAATTCATAATGTTATACATATAATAATTCAAATAAATTAAAATATATTTATGTTCCTTCATCAGCAAAAAATAAAACCATTTACAATATGCTTATAATATAATATACATACAATGTTTACACATATGCATTTTGTATAGAAGGCAGGTTTCTGGTAAACCGAATCGTATTTTTTAATAAAATATATATATGGGAAAGGATATATTTTATATATACACAATAAAAATAAAAAAAAAGTATAATAAAATATTTGCCATTATTATTGTTGACATTAATTTAGTGTAATAAATAAATTATTATAAACATTTCTCGTGCATTTTCTTTATATATTGTTGTTACATACATATGTTTTGTATTCGTATTATATATTATATAATTTCCATACATAAATTTTGAACAAATAATACCATAAAAGTGAATCATCATATTTACAAAAGCATCAAACAAAAATATATATGCGCGTATATATGAAGTGGATATAATTTATTTTATACATGTTCGAAAAATAACCGGGAAATGGATTTAAAAATAAGAAAACATAATTTTATTTTTTCAAAATATTGTCCCTTATTATCACTGAAATCACATCGATTGCACTGCCGTTGTTGACGCAACTGTTCAATTGTCTTCAATTGATTCAAATAATCCTTGCATCGGCAAATACTTTATAGTTTATAGCGAATGGAAAATATTCATAAGCAGTTAAAAGGTTGAAAAAAATGTGCATTTCAGTGATTCGGTCGTTATTCACACGATGAATGTAGCAAATACTTAATACTACAAGATAATTTTGGAATCGTAAACATATTTCCTTAATCTGGTGACCGCCATAAATATATATATTTGGTGTTTAACGATTAGTTTCTGCATGGTTCGTATATTAAAAACACCATATTTTATCAGCAGTTACAAGAGTTTTTAAAAAATTATAGTCACTTCCAACGTTTCTGTCTCTGCGAAATAATCAATTATGTACAATATTTCGTAAATTGTTATTTTCGCTATACCAAAGTTTCATTTGCATGAATGATGAATCTCATTTAAGATTTCTTACAGTCAGTATGGGACGAAGACTGGAGAAGTAGCATTTAGTTTTCAATATCTCAATATTTTTCTTATAACCTGGATGAATTTAAACTAAATTATGCAAAAAAATTAGGGTGTTCACCGAATTAAATTTTCTGGAAAATCGATTTGTATGAATTATCATCTTTTTTAATTACAGACCATAATTTTAACGGATTTCTAAATATTTGCGCTTACAGCATTGCAAATTATATTCTACAATTCATAAAATATATCTTCAAAATCAATTCACGCATTCAAAAAATATGCAACCGATTTTCCAAACGATGGTAGAGAAAATTGAAAGAAATTTGTGGTACTATAAAAATTTATGCAGTACAGTATTAGTTCATACAAAATTTCAATGACATCAAATGGAAAATCAGTAATATCTTTTGAATGTATGATTCGATTTTAAAAATCTCTTCTATAAAAGATTGCAAATTGATTATAATTTGCAATTCTGTATACAAAACTGGAGATCCGTTAAAACGATGGCTCGTAATTCGAAAAAGATGATAATACTTAAAACTCGATTTTCCGGAAAATTTAGTAAGTGGCCATTCCAATATATAGTGATATTGGAATCTAAAAACATTTTTTCACACTTTGCCACTGCGTTTGCAGTATTAAATATTATAATTTCAAGCCATTTCGGTTTTGTTCGTGCTGGACAGAGGATGTATTTGGTTGTATATACACAAAATAACTTTTATTTTATCATATATTATTACGATTATATATATTAAAATGTTATATAAAATTCAATATCTTTTTTTTTCCAAGTTTCTTTGACCACGGTTTATCTATGTATGCGTGTTCAAAAACAAACAGAAATTGTATAAATAGTTATATATTGATGATGACAACAACACAACAATATAATGTATATAAATATATATTTATGTTATATATCAGAAATATACAGAAATCGGACAAAAAATTATAGGTTTGTTATATAAAAATATACATAAGAAATAAAAATTTGTATGTATATAATGTTTTTTATTTTATATTGTATATATATTACATAAAAAGATGAAAAACTCGAATAAAACTGAAAGCAATCGATTCACTATATCTATATATATACCATATATAACACATCTATAGTGTATATATATATACTAATACTAAAGGTTTATCCAATTTAATGGTTTGTTTCTTTTATTTCTTTTCGCAAAGGTGAAGTTGTTTCTTTTCTCTATTTTTATTTTCCTATATGGTATAGGTAAAGAAAGATGCCAATTTTCTTACTTATTCTATAAATAAAATACATTATATAAATATATATATTATATATATATATATTTATATACATAACACAACTTTATTTGTACTCCTATATGTTTTGTTTTGTTATTTTGTGTGTTATATGTTATACAACATACACCACCATCATATAAATATATACAAGAAACAAAAATCTCTACCGAGTTTTTCATTTCACGATGAAATTAATTGGCAATAAAAAAAATTTACCAATTTTATCGAAATAGATTTACAATAAATATATATATGTACTTTTATTGTATAAAGATCACGTTACGCCGGTCGTTGTGATTATGATGATGATGTTGATGGGGATGTTGATGGTGGTGGTGGTTGTATATAGTTTTTAAATAAAAGATAAACATTTAGAATAACTATATATGAATGAATATATGTAGAAATTTAAGTCAACAAATATAACTTTTAAATTTATTTCATATAAATACTTGTAAAATAAATCAAAGAGAAAGATTTTAGTATAAATAGATGTAATGTTCTACAACAAGGTCATTTTATCTCGATTCAAATAAATGAAAATACATGAAGAAGCAATGCAAAAAGTATATGGATAATACTTTGCGTATAGTTCATCGCATCATCATACGAAACCATTCTTTTTTGGGTAGTCGAATTTTAACGTGGCCGTACGACCGCGAATGATGATATAAGATGTCGAAGGCCAGAAACAGCATCGCATCCATTGAAATGGTAAGAAAAGTACATGATGCAGTGAAAAATGATGGTTGGAAAAAAAGTTCGACAACTTGCTGAGATGTTCAAAATATTAATTGATATAGTATTAGATTAGTAGGATTATACATGAACATAATATAATATAATTGAATATGAAAAATGTGTGTGCAAAATGGGTACCGCACGTTTGTTAACATTACCACAAAAGATAATTCGTTGGACACGTTGTGAGGTGCTTTTGGCTATATATCAAAAGAGTTTTTTTTGCGGCAATTCATAACTGTTGATGCGAGACATGGATCCATCACTACATATACCAGAAAAACAAATCAATCGAAACAATGTGGATGTGGAAGAAGCTGGTGGAAGTGCACCAAAGAAGGAAAAGAACGGAAAAATTAGCAGGAAAGGTTATGGCCACTATTTTTTGGGATGCAAATGATATAATATTCATCTTACAAAAAGGAAATACAATAAATAGTGTAAATTATTGGATGCCAAAATTAAAATAAAATGACCACCTTTTCAGACAAACACTTTTTCATATCAAGATAACGCACCGCGTTACACACGTCAGGTTTAACAACAGCAAAATTGAATGAATTACGCTACCAAATTGCTTCACATCCACCATACAGTCCAGATTTAGTTTTTAGTGTTTTTTTCCTGTTTACAAATCTGAAAAAATGACTTGCTGGAAAGAGATTCACGTGAGATGAAATAGTTATCGCTGATACTGAAGCATATTTAGAAAGTTTTGAAACAAACGGAATTAAAAAAAAACTTGAAAACGTTTGATAAAGTGTATTGAGTTACAAAAGGGAACTATGTTGAAAAATAAAGAAACGTTTTTATCCAAAAAAAAAGACGGTTTTTTAACATAAATATAGGAAATATATCGAACCGACCTCGTATATATATATGTATATAGTCACTGATAATTGAGCTGAAAACGTTTCCCTGTTAAAATGTAATATATTATATTATATAGACAAATGATTTTGATTTTTATTCAGCGGCGTATTTATTAAATTGTTCCGGTATTTCAAATCCATATTATAATTGGATTTAATAAATCAATATTATTCATTAATTATTTTTAATTAACACTTTTGCTAACATTCAAAGAATATATATGATGACATTACCACAATATGCATTATAAATATAAATTATTGAATCGTGTCCGAAAACGTTTCTATATATCTATATTATTTTGTTAGAAATTTAGAAGTTAAGTTAACACATTCCATATCATTCTGACAAAATCGTAATTGTATTACATTTAAAAATTTTGTTTGGAAAATTTAAGGTATATATTTATATAGAATAAATTCTTAACCCCTAATTATTTATAAATATATAGAATAATTTAAAAATAGATAAAATAATATTGATTTTTCAATATAATTGTATAAATAACAACAATAATTATAATAATAATAAAAATAATATTTAATGTTTACAAATACATAAATCAATTTTGAAATTTTGTATAAATGCAAAATAATATATATCTGAATTTATTCAATATATATATATATTGTATATATATATATATATATATATATATGGTATATGAACATGTAATTATATTCAGATATATTCCACTTTAGTACACCTAAAAAAAAAAAAGAAAAATAAAAAGGTACCAAAAAGCAATGCCGCAGCATCAGCATCAACAACAACAACACAACATTATTTTGATTGTTATTAATATTACATTATTCAATATATGTATGTATACCATATACATTGAATATATAAATTACCATTTTGAATAATTTATATACGCACTTTTGTATCCATATATTAGATGCCTATGTAACGTATACATAGGAACAATATTATCTATATTTGGTGTTTGAGTAAGAGTGCGCCTTTGTTTTTGTTTTCTTTTTTTTTTTTGTTTTTGTTTTTCTTTTTTATATATATGAAAAATTTGTGGAAAAATGAAAACAATGATATATAAAACAACCATGTAAATGTTATATGGTAACATGAACAGAACGGTTTATAACCAAATTATAATGTTGAACATAATTTCGGCCGTATTCAGAGTTTCTTAACATAGTGCTGAGAAATTTTCTATTCACTGTATATATTAAATTCAAGCACCAAATGACATGAGGTATAGTTTTAAATTTATATATACAAATATTAATAACATTAGGTAAAACATATTTGTGTTATATAAGTTAAGTTACTGTGAATACGGTTGATTATATGACTATATATATATACCTGTATAGATGTTCAACATATATATTATATAAATTATATTTAAAACCTATGTTTATACGATATATTAGAAGAAGATCATTTTATACATTGCATATATAACATAGGAATATATATAGGCATATCTATATATATATATCCATCTACACTACACACAATGTATATATACAATATATATATGTAATATAATAAAATACAGAATATTGAATTTATATTTACAACTTAAATTATATTCTATTATAGGTACATATATTTTATTTTCTTTATGTTATATACATATATATTTACACATGGTATATGATTTCGTGGGATGAGAAACGGAATAAAATTTAAATATCATGATATATAAATAAATCGATAGCCATTTTTTTTTTTGGGTATATTCGAACAAACGTATAGATGATGGCAAAGTGGTACGCATTGGAAAAGATTTCAATGTAATACACCATTGTATGTTATTTAAAATTTAAAAATCAATTTATTATATGTAATAATGGTATTAATATATATTGTGATTATATGCAGTAATAATAAGACTTTAACAATTTTCTTTTTCATAGTTCACCCCCAACCCCCGCCTCCATCATCACAGTACCATACGTATGATATGGCCCATATGTGATATGTATATGCATTGAAAATATATTTTTCATCATCGTAAATAAATAATATCGCATGAATTTTCAATTGTATTTCTGCGTATATATTATATATATGAATATGTAAATTTTAAAAAGTAAATCGTGGAAATTTGAAAATGTAATAAATGATTTATATTAAATTTATCCTAAAATTCCTATAGATTAATTTTTTAATAATTTAGAATTTTATATCACGGTTATTTAATTAATAAAAAAAAAAGTTTATTATTATATACAATACGTTGAAATTTGAATAATTTACAATATCCATATTTTCCAAATATTTAGAAAATAAATATTTACTTCGTATGTGTGTGTTTGAGTGTGTATATAAAATATTAACGTTTGAAAATTGATATGAAATGTCTGTATATACGAAAAAAAATTAATATAATTAATATGCGATTATATATTCGTTAAAGGTAAATGAAAAGTATATCAATATCAATAATTCAAAGAAAAATAATTTATATACAAATAATGCACAAAATGAATATGGAAATTTAAGTTAGTTAAGCTATATAATCCTCATTTTTATATATTATATATAGTTGAACTTACATTTAGTTAAAATCATATACTATATTTTCTATATTTATTTTAGTGAAAGTATACACGTACCATTCATTTTTATTCGTGCATGAACATGTAGCTATATATATCATATAAATAGCAATCGAAATATATATATTATATGATATTCTATACGATATATGAAAAAAAACACCAATGGAAAATCATTAAATGCTGAAAGTGAAATTTATGTACGTGCATAATATAAATAAAAAGTGAGCTTAAATGGATATATACATATACGGTAACACTTTACATATATACCTATTATATATATATATATCTTTTAAAAAAATAAAAAACCTTTACGATTTATACTCAAAATAATTCAGTTGATAATAAAAATTATAAAAAAATTTAAAATTAAATCAATCATTATCAAATAAGAATTTATACACAGTTAAAAAATTTCAAAATATTTGACTGTTTATTGATTTAATTAGTTCCATTAGATCAGAATATAATTTAATTTAATTTTTAATTTATAGTTAGCATTTACACGTAAACGTTATGGTAATTACGATTACATAAAGACTTATTTACCTTTAATGATCAATATGTTTTTTTCTTAATATTTTGGGTTATAATTATTGATATGTTATCAGTATTTCTTAAAACAACTTAACAGTTCTGCGGTTTTCTTTAAAGTAATTTATTTCGAAGTTTCATTATTTACTAATTTAAAAATTATTATTACCATCTTTTTAGTTAATCCTCTGTTCTATATATAATCACC
The DNA here is from genome assembly GCA_910594885.2 of Bibio marci. Lineage (NCBI taxonomy): Eukaryota > Metazoa > Arthropoda > Insecta > Diptera > Bibionidae > Bibio > Bibio marci. The sequence continues at coordinate 46,105,901 of OU343116.1, read as the reverse complement.
CATTTTAGTTTGTAGCGCATATCCAACATTTGCATTATGACTTTTCCTATTTTTTTTAACACATATTATGGTATTTATTAACTTTTCTACGGTATATAAAGTTTTTAGTAATATCTCGAGTTGTATGGTTAATATTTTGGCATGAAATAAAAAGTAAATGAAAGATGATGGAATCGAGAAGAGAATGTATTTATTATTATTTGTTAATTGAGTATATTAATTTCATTTCATTTAATTTAAAACCGTAGGAGGGATTTAACGAAGATAGAAAACCCCTATATTAGTTACTTTTAATAATTTTTTAGTTCAGGAAAAATTGAAACATTTGGGTGTCGATTTTTGCCGGATTAATTAAACCGCAGGAGGTAAGACTCAACATTTTAAATAACATATTATTATAATTACTATATTTTGTATTTTTTGTATTCTGTCTAATCTTACCTTTATTACAACACATGCTTCAGTATTAATTCATATAGTATTTAACGTATGGTATATTTATGGCATTTATTCTGTTATTTTGTTATTCTATATAAATAATATTGGTTTGCTGTAACATTTTACTTTTACACGTAATCAACACATTTTTTTTTTAATTCATTTTGTTATCAATTGTAAGTATTGTAATATTTTCATAACCTTGATACTATTATCTCCGCAATTATCATATAATTTTGGTTTTGTTTTATTTAAAAAGATTATATTATATGGTTCATCCAATTTTCATATAATTTTCATAATAACTTTCATCTGCGTGTATATTGTGTTAATTACATATTCTTGTACATATATATAAAATATAGTGTCATCTGCAAATAATTTAGTATCACATAGAATAATTTTTTCATATATGTTGATATCTCGAAAAGCTTCGTTGGTTTATTTATTTTTTGGTACTGGTGTGGTGAAGAAACGTTCCAACATCTTGGAAATATATATAATTCTATCGATTCATTAATTGTGCATAATAAATTGTCATCATAATAAGATATCAGTTATGTCTATATTAATATTTAAAAATTTATACATGAATTACATCGGATTTGTAGTTATTATAATTTCATATAGTTTCCAATTTACGTTTGAAATTTACCATTGAATTATATATTTTTTGTATCATATTATACACCTTGATGTAGCTAGTGCATAATTTCTGTAATACTGTTCACAAATAATTTACTTATTAATTTCATGTTGTTTATTTCTGCGTTTAACAATTTTTCATAATATATTTATAATTAATTTTACAAATCACAAAATTGTTTTAATGATTTCATTACAATGATTAGCACATTGTGTCAAAATGTCTTCAATAGTTTTTCGCTAATTATATACATTTATTATTATTTGTTTGTTTATTAACTTCTATTTATTATATACGTCGCTGAATTTTCTTCTTTCTTCATATGTATAGTTATGACCGAAGGAATTAATAATATTTTCGTAATACAATATTTTGTATTATTAATTAACAACATTCGTTTCGTTTGTCATTTATTTATAAGAAAATGCTTATGTATGAAAAATAATATATACACATTAATTTTCAAAAGTTTGTGTATATTATTTTATGTATATAATTTAATTTTTTTACATATATACCCCATATATGAAAGTAATGTTTAAACAATGTAATATTATATAGTATTTTTTATATACAATTTATTAGTATAATATGTAAAAATTTTACAATATGTTATGCGGATGGTTGATTTACCAAATCGTTTAGAAAATTGAAAACCAAAAAATAAAAAAAAGATATAATTCTTATAACGTTTTAGGTATATATATCATGAATATAGATTAAATATATATAGAGCCAATTTTATATAACTATATACACTATAAAAATTTTCATGCAGCATATATTTTTATTTTCAAAATAAATTGTAATATTATAATGTGTAATGTATTTTTTTTACTAAATTTATGTTATTTGTATTATTCGACTCAACCCAAAAAATCTTGTATACTACCACCACCACATTTATAGTTATGAATGAATAGTAAATATATTTACGAAAACAAATTTTTTAATTTATAATTCTTAAATATTTTTATAAGCAAAAGTGATTGAGAATTGAAATTTGACTTTTTTTGTCAACTGTTAAATGTTAAAAATTTGCAATTCAAAACCCTAATATTATACAACAACGATACATTTCTGAAAGTATATTATTATATTACAATTTAACGTATAATATATAAATAAATATACACACTCAATTATAAATTATATATTATTATTATATTACGTTTATAATTATAATTATGACGTATATGTATAGTTATTTTCACATATTATATTCCATTTTTTTATATTATTTTTAAGAACCATCGCACGCATTTTCGTCAAACGTTTGTTAATCCAGGAAGTTAGTATTTTATATACACTCAACAATTCTCTTGAAATTTTTTTTTGTCCACATATACTTATATCACGATATTATATAATAAAATAGTAAATAATATTGAAAAAAATTACAATATACAAACAGAAGAAACTCAATAATATAAATTTTTTTTTTCTTCTAATGTGTAATATGAGTTATAAAAAATAATAGTAATAAACTAAAAATTACACTAAAATAGGCGAGTGCATATATATTTGTATGTTTAGCTTTGGAAACAAAATAACGTGAGAGTAAAATAATAAATATATATACAAACAATAGTAAGAAAATAAATTAAATAAATATATGGCCTAATTCAAAATAATTTTTATTTATGCATTTAATATGTATACTATGTATTGTACGTATTAAATATATACCTATACATTATTATGGCGTTGTTGAACTTTTTTGTTGTACGTGTATTATTTATATGTACAAAAGTTGTTGGGTTTTTATAGTTGTTATTTACTTTTTTTTTTTTAATGTCACGCGATTAAACGATTCAATTTTTGTATTAAGGTTGATTCATTTCGTTGATAATGTCTTGTTGTGTTAATTAGCTTTGTAGATCAATAATAATTAAGATTTACTTGTTATTATTTTTAACTTTTCAAGTTAACATTTATAAAACTATATATATATATATATTTGAATGTATATGTAAATACGTTCGATATATATATATGTATTTAATTTAATTTTTATTCTGTATTTCTGATACAGTTGATTCCCATAATAATATTAATGTATTTTTTATAACATACTAAATATAACTTGTATATATATATATATACAATATTTATATAAATTTATAATAATAATAATAATATTTTATTTAGATACTGAAATTAAATGGGAGTTTTATGTTTTTAATGTTTCATTTAAGTGGTAATAGTAATAGTAATAATAATAATAATAACAAATAACAATAGCATAGTGTTGCGTCACTCATTATTACACTATATTTTGTATATATTCAAATGAATGAAAATGAGAAAATGATGGTGTATAAATATATGCATCATTTGATGGTATCGCACACCACAGTGCTATTTATATATATATGATATGAATATGTCCCTTCGGTCATATTTAATATAGAAACATATAAGATATACCCATATGTTTAGTTGTGAGAAAAAATTAAATAATGTAAATTAATTAAAATTAGAAAAGGATATGTGAGACGAAATTCAATTAGTATTTTTTTTTTCATTTGAATATACTTTTATCCTTTTTTAAATCATTACATTTATATTGATTACATTTATAGAAGGATGTTTTGTTTTGTAAAGTATAATATCACTATATTTCTTTTGAAACAGTGTAAAATTAAATATATTAAATCGAAGTTAAACCTCTGTTATATTATAAAATGTAGTTTTTAATTTAATTGCAGTGAATATTGAATATTGTATATGTACAAGCGATATAAAATATAAAGTGTGTCAATTCAATATAATCCAAGCCACATATTCAATTAATATGAAAATAAATACTATATATTTAGTAACGTTTTTAAATTTTAATATTGTATAACAAAAATATAGTTGGAAATATTGTATTTAAACTTAAATTTGTTCAAAATATTTTTTTTCAATGGAATATTTTTCCAGTCACCGTCGTCAGTATGAACTATATAATAAAATATTCACTGTACAATATATATTTATAATAATTGAAAATTTCCACTTGAAATAAAATATATTATTATAATGATCATTTGTGATTATATTTTCGAAAAAACTATATTATATAATTATAAAATAGTATATACGATATAATTCTATTACAAATGATATCACAATGTGTCTATAAAGTCCATATATATTATATACATAGTATATAGTAATGTCGTATATATGTACATATTAAATACATAATAATTATGTTTTCATAAATCATATGATGTTATTTTCAATATGACAAGAAATTCAAATCATTTCCACGTTATACATATACAAAAAAAAAAAAAAACATATAAAGTACAGAAAAATAAAAAAGAAAATGCAAAAAAAAAAAAAAAATTAAATGAAAAACTTGCAGAAAAATCGCATTTAGAGCGGAAATAAAATAGAAAAATGATTGAAAGTATATAATACAATTCATATACTATATAATATATTATATTACATATATACACAGAGATATGATGTTAGTATATAATCATATATCTTGATTTTTAATATACGAAACAGTATTTTAGTATATATGATATATATAGAATATAGATAATATAATATAAATGTGTATTTCTTATATACTTTAGCACATATATGTGTGTTTGTGTAAGTGTATATACATATAGTTAAACTTTAACTTTATATAAAATATGCAAAGTAATTTTATTATGTTTTAATATAAAATTTTATAAATCCTATACACATTTTTCCTTTTCCTTTTTATTTATCTTTCTATTTTATAATGTACAGATAAATTCCTGTATTCAATCCATTCGCAAACGGACTGTATGTTGAATGAGAATGCTACATAATAATGACAAAATGTGTAAGGAAGAAATTGAAATAGAAACAGTTGTACATACAAAAAAAAAATAAAATAAATTCTAATAATCAACGCAGGGAAATATGGTTAAAAACAAGTTTCTTCTTTACAATTACCATTTTAATTTTTCATATTTGGTTTTACTAATACAATACAGAGGCGTATGATATTGTATTTTACATGGTAAATATTCAACGTACTTCCAAAATATTCGTTTGAAAGGTATTATACATATTTTGCTTGAATGGAAATTAAATTGAATAGAAATGCCACTGTGTATATATATTATTGATATTTTACATTTATAAAGATCAGCAATATATATTGTATTAATTTATTCATTAAGATGAGTTAAAAATAAAATGAACTAAATTTTAATATCATATATAATTATAACAAAAATGTATGTACAGTAATGATCGGATAAGTGTTATCCGTCAAAATTAATTATGTAAAAAAAAATAGTGATAGGTATAAAAAATTCAGAATTTTCGTTTTTAAACCATAATCATCATTGGATCAAATTGTTTACAAACATATTACACATATGTACTGCAAGATGTAATTTTATTTTAATTCAAAAGATTCTAGTAAAATTAGAGTTTCAAGGATTAATGACACTTTAAGGATCTTACAAGAAAATTTTTTTTTAAATTATATATGTAATACCTCAAATGAAAGAGAATTAAATAAAGATAAGAGTAGAATTTATATTTTAAGGATTAAGTACAATTCAAGGAACATATAAACATATTATTTGAAATTGTATATTACAACATATCTCAAACCATTACTATATATTAACATTAACATTATTTTAAAAAAATAATTTATATTATAAATAAAATATGCATATTTTTTTAAGAACGATCCAGATCGAAAAAGTAATTTAGTGATACTTATCAAATCTTTACTGTGTATACCAATATAATGATAAAGGTACATTAATATTATAATTTTTAGATATTATATGAGCACATAAAAAAATGAACAAAAATAGCTATTATAATGGCAAATATAAAGTATTTATGTGAGCAATAAATAATATGAGAAAAAAATCCTTATTAATTTTATGCGTTTTATTATTATTATTATTATTATTATTATTTATAAAAAAAAAATATATGTATACTCGTATGCGTTATTTTGGTAGGTAAACGCAACGTATATACATTATAACAAATATATATATATTTAGTCATAAAAATATACATATATAATGTATGGCTGCTAAACATAAAATTATGGTAAAATTATTACAAATAAAAAGGCAATTTTTGTTTTTTTTCTAATGTATTTTTAATGTCTTTGTCGGAAAATGTGTCATCATTATAAGTAGAATAAATTAAGAAACTTGAATCTATTATATATAAAATATGTTCTAAAAAGTATCATATATATATTTATATATATAAATACCATATATATGTAAGTGTACGAGTATATATAAAATATACTTAAGTTACCTTTTAGATATTTAAAAGTACATATATTTTTGACATATTTTTTTTTTTTGGGTGTTGTTGTTATTATTGTCTACATAAATTTTAAAATATGTATACGGATATGCATATATATACACACCCATACATACATATATAATATAATATAGTACTTTAATATATACTTGAAATTCTGTTTCTGAAATTTTAATTCAAGGCCACTTTTAAAGCGCACCTGCCACCCAAATAATCCACTATGCAAATACAAATACTCTATATTCTATTTATTGTATATGGTATATAAAAGCACTTTAAAATATATGTATATGAATATGTGGTACTATGGTATATATAGTGAAATTTACCACAAACACGAAACATGAGTTTATTTCTAGGGATAATAAATATAGCCATACTATAATAATTCGTTATATATTTTATTATTATTATTAATATTATTATTATTATTATTATTATTATTGAAACATAATATATAAAGAGAAGAATATTTCAAACTATATATTTACGATATGGCTTCCTTTTATTATATGCCATTGATATTTACATATTATTGTTTATTTTACATACTCGTACCTTTTTGTATATGGTTTTTGGTATGCTAATTATTGTCGTTATTACAGACAAAATATAGATCTATATATGTTATATATGGGGAAGCATAAAAATTAAATGTTAAAATTGAATTTTTAATATTAAATATTCATAAATTAATACGTTATTTATAGTATACATGAAATGGTATAATAAATATTGATATAAATTGAGCATGTAATAAATATATTAAATTATATAATTAGTAGAGATAGTGCAGTATATCATCCCATCAACAATATTATGTATTGTATATTTGTGACCGTAGCTCAGGTTCGGAAAAATATTTTAAAAATATTTGAATTTCATGCCAATTTGTACTAATGAATTTTTACAAATTTCTTAACACACATACTGAAAATCAATCAATTTGGAACTGTTCTATATAAAATATATTAACACAATTTTTGGACTAAGTAATTTTCTATAATATTTTCTATTTTTGTCGGTTGTCGATGGTGTTTTAATCTTCGATGGTTTAAAATACAATTTTAATCCTACAATAATAATATTACTTAAAAATAATATTGGTTTATAATATTATACAAATATGAATTTGGTTTAAAAATTAATCGAAAATCTGGTTTAAAATCAATGGAAATTTGTGTTTTTGTTTATTATTTAATATTTCTTAGTTTATAAAAAGCGTGTGAACTAATTTTGGTTTATGAATTAGTCCAACGTTTTTAACCGTGCATTTTTTAATAAATAGTACACAATTTTTTTTATAATGTTCACATTGATGTGCAAAATCGTTCATATATTTTTTGAACGCATAATATATATTGTATGATATTAAACATTTCTTTTATTGACATGATTGATTATGTTTTCAATATACCTCTGTTTGGAAATTAATTAGTAATTTGGAAAGTATTTAAAAAATTATAAAAGACGATTTTTCGGAAAATTTAGTTTACTACACGCACACACACAATTCTGATCCAAAATTGTTCATTAAAATAATATGGCCTCTAGAATAACTAACCATTTCTATATAATATCGATTCGATTTCTTACGGCACATTCTTTTTGCAAGATCTATATAATGTTATTTATGTTAGTCAATCTTTTTAAATATATATATATATATAATAATATATTATATAAATATGTGATTAAAAACATAAATATACACATTTACGATAATTATCTTAAAAATTTAAAATATTTTCTGTATAATAAGCAGTAATAGTTTTGACAGAGTTATAAAATTTTGTATATATTAATAAAAAAAATAATAATGATTTTATTAAATTAGAAAAATAATAATGAATTTGTGATTGACACAATCAATAAATATTATATATATAATCTCTCTATATATAATTTATATTGTGTTATATATATATATTATGGATTGATTGATTGAATCAGTTTAAAATTTGTTCGTTTTACATAAATTAAAATGTTTATTGACGTAAAATAATAGGAAAAATTATTGGTATTATTTTCAACGGCATGCGCGTTTTAAAAATGGGAAAATTTTTTAACATATATACTCAATTTATAGGTATATCTATCTATAGTCTGCGATATTTTCACCATATATTTACATACCATAAATAAATAGTTTGATAGTATACAGGACATCAATATATAAATAATATAGTATATGTATTTGATAACAGAAAAAAATTAATGAAATATAAACTATATTTTTATTATTCATTTACTTCTCTATAAATTAATATTATTTATAGTACGATAACATCAATATATATAAATTATAAACTCAGTGACGCGCAGTGGATGTCGTTGCTATATGCTAATATCGATCGTATGAAGTATATATACCGTACGTTGAATTTTCGAAACGTATAATATACATGTATTAATTGTTGCAATTTTTCCATTCATTCTTTTACACATGGAATAAAAAAACATATAAAAATATTAAAATATTGAAATTATAAGGAAATTGCACATCATAATTATATATATTGTATATATTACAATATATGCCCCGATTAATTTAACAACTTGAGTGTAATGAAATGGATAGATTCCGTATATATGCTCCACTTAGAATATAACATGACTGTAGATGCTGATGATGATACGTCAATTTGTAAAATCTATAAATATACGATTTTATACTTAATTTTGTAATGATTTTGGTAAATTTATTTTACATACCATATATATAAAATGTTATATATAAGCTGCTTATTGAAAATTTGGTATTGTTCAATTTTGATATACATATACATTATATATATATATACAATATATGTTTTGAATATTAATTAAATACATTTGAATACATAATAATAATAATACATGCTACATATAGAAATGGAAAAGGAAAAGTGAATAATTGATTTATAAATTATAAATAATAATAATTAGTCCTATATAACATATATATGCGTATATATGAAAATATATATGAATATTATATATTGATAAATTATGTATATAATGTATATGTATACACTACTATAAGGATGGACTATATATAGTATATGTGTTTATACAGTTAAATAGTATATATATAAGGTATATACGTATTGCGGTATTTTAATGAGAAAAGGATTAGTTATATGTATACATTTAGTTGAATCGTGGTTTGGTTTAATTAAATATATGAATTATTTATAATAAATATATAAAGATTGAAATTTGTCGATCACGCACCAATATATTAAAGCTTATATAACTTATATTAAAACATGTAAGCTTTTCTCTTTTTTTTATATTATAAAAATAAACACATATACATTTATATTATATATGTTAGAAAAAATAAAAAAACGAAAAATACACTATATATTTGCGTGCCGTATTCTCTTTATATTATTCTTGTAAAAAAAAAATAAAAAAATAAAACCCCCAAAATAAAATAAGAAATAAATAAGATTGTACAATATATACATTTTAAAGGAAAAAAATCATTATATATTGAGAAAATCTTCTATATATAAAGTTGCAAATAATTTCTACTTTTCCTTTGCTCAACTCAAAATAATAGGTTTTAAACACGTAGATTAAAGGGATTTTCTTTCTTATATACACATATACATACCAATATAATATAAATCCATTATAATATATTTATTTAATTTATATTTGAAATTGAAATGTTCCATGCCTACTATGTACCATATACCAATGGGATGATGGCTTTGTTTTTATTTCAATGTGGTGCTTTATATATATATATATAAAATACAATCAAAGAGCTATATAATGCATACAATAAAAATACTATATACTACAAATGAATTGACCACTATTTATATATATATATATATACATTATTTTCAATTTTAAAATAAAACATTAAATTTTCTAAATAGAAACACTTTCATATAAAATGTATCCTTGTAATGTTTGTGCACATATATATATATATAAGATAAGGATGAGATAAGAATTAATAAAATCGATATAGCGAATAATATATAGGAAAATTTAATGGTTTCTTATTTTATATAAAATAAATATTTAATTTTTATTATATGTTCGTTCACCATATATTTATAGTATAAATATAGTTTACGTCACATTTTATTATAATACTTTTCCCGGTAGTATATAATATTATGAGAGTAATTTTTAATCGTTAAATTTATAATAGAAAAATGAAAATTACATATATCATATTGTCAAAAGTCGACGTTTAAGTCGTTAACAACATTTATCTTTTCTCTTATAAATAAATAAGTTTGATAAATAATAACATTTCATTTCATAGATGATTTAAAATGTTCTAGCTTTTTTTTTTATCATTATATAAATAATACCTCAAAGTCACATTAAAAATCGTATAATTATCCGACTCCCATATATATAAACATTTTAATAAATAATATGTTTATGTCTTCTTAAATCAATTCAACTGATTTCTTTATTGCTTGTGATTTTTATATACTTCCGTATAAAATTACTGATGTAGCCAATCTGATTCTCGGCTATTGTTATATTATATGAAAATGAAGAAATTTAGAAGTTAAAATTTTCTTTTTTTAAATCTCTGTATATTCCAACATAAATTGTAATAAGTTTTACTTTTTGAAAATTTTAATAAACCGAACTTTTTTGGAAAAAATCTCATAATGTTTTTTAATTGTGCTGTGCTGTGTATTTTTATAAAGAATACAACATAAAAACATTATTTTTTCCTCTGTGTGTGTGTTCAATTTAACGCAGAATATTTTTATATTTTTTTTTTTTACAAAAATATAAAGTTATATTAATTTACTTTTTTAATATGAAAAGAAGAAGAAAAAAAAAATAAATAAATAAATATTTTTCGCGATTTTTAAAACCTACTTTATATTTTGTAATGGATTTTTATACAGGGTGCAGATTGGAAGGTACCGACGACTCCATTTATTTAACGATTTTTTTTTTACATGCTAAATGTTAATGCATTAAAATGTGATTATATTACAGTTTAGTTGTTGACACCACATAGATTAAAATCATTCGTTTTATTAGTATTAGCTGTGATAATAAAAGATTCTCTTCCAAACTCTCTAAACAAGACAGAGTAAATCAGTTTTTGAAACGATTCGATACAAGCGTGAATAACACTATAATTAATGTTATCAATTAATTTATAGAGAACACATTCAATTTCTTTCCGCTACACAAAATATGATTTTAATAATATAATTTAAATATAACTTATACAGGCAATTAAGTGATCTGTTTAATATTATAACATCAAAGTCGTTGAATTGAAAAACTATTTGGATTAGAATTGTATTTGCGGTGTTGTTTGACGTATTATTTGATATTTGTATTCAATTTAAATAAAAAATAATTCCATTATATGTGTGTCATTTAGTCATATGTCTTTCTGCGTTTTATAAGTTAAGCAAATTTTGATTTTAAAAAGTGCATCTTATATAGAATCGTGAGCGTTGTATATATTATATTTTTTAAATCACCTTGTATATGGTTTTAGCCTTGTATGTATTTTAAACTATATAATATTTATATGCTATATACATATATAAGGTGTAGAACTTAATCTTTATCCGTTTTGTTTAAATTATATTATTTATTTTTTCAAATTGATATTTATGACATTTTGTTGTGAAATCAACCAGTGTCTAAATCACAAAATACTGAGATATAGCAACGCATTGAAATGTCGTGGGATTTGCGTCAACCAAAAAGCAATTGATTCAGGCATGTATTATTGCTTTTTCATTTTAATGAACAGCAGCTGAAGTATTCGCGTTTAGTTGTGCGGTATGCGATTAGCATAGGAAATATTAGATTTCAAACATACAACCAAAATAGTGCAAGCCTGTTTCACATAGCATCAATATATATTTAACTAATTAATAGTTACGTTTATATAAATTATTCCGTATGTAGATGAGTTCGGATAACAATTCACAAATTGTTTTGTATAGAATAATTATGTTTCGATAGATATTTTATTAATTAAATAATTCTTATAGCTGAATCGACCATATATATAGCGTATATAGCGTTGTGTTTGCGAAGATATGTATGATGGCAATTGATCGTAAAATAACCATAAAAAGAGAAGTACATAAAAGTTATTTTGCTTCATATATAATTGATAATACACAGCAAAACCGATTGATAATATGAAAATACGTTAAAAGCATTTAAATGGGAAGTGTTACCTAAACCCATATTATATTTATTTAAGAAATGGCACACGATAAATGAATGAAATGTTTTAAAATAGTAATAGTTTTTTTTTCCGAATGATACCGCACCCACAAATTGCCAAAATTACACATACCACACAAATTGAAATGGACACAATTTATAGTATAACATTCATGTTTCCATTTTCCATTAAATTACGGCGATAAAGATTAAGTTCTACACATACAAATGTTTACAGAGAAAAATAAATGTACTTATAGCTTAGCTCTATATATGTTTTATGTTTATTTTCAACATATTTTTTTCTCGCGTATGCGGTTATTAAAATAATCTAGAAAAACAAATAGATTTTTAATGAATATTTAATAATATAATTTTCTCTATATATACAGTAATGGAAATATGTATATATGACTTTATAATAAAGTCTTGATTTATATATACATGTGTGTATAAGTATGCCTATATTATATATATGGTTTTTAATTCAAAACAGAAATATTCTATTATGCGCATTATATTGTAGCTCGAACTCGAAATATAATCTAAAAAATGTATAAAAATATAAATTATGTGTATATATGACAAAATCGGAATGTAACATCTTATGTACAATGTTTTCATATATATTAACTATATATATATAACATTGCATCAAAATATATATATGTGTGTACATCGTCATAATATAATGTTTTGTGACAGTTTGTTTCTCGTTAACATTTTTTTTCTTCCCTATTTTATGAAGAAAAAAAGTGTCATATTTATATACATATGACAAAAAAAAAAGTTTTTCATATACACATACACCACATACACATATCCAATAATACATACAGTTTGCTGTCATCAATTCATATATATATAGCTTTTCGTTATATAATAATTTTTCCAAAGAAACGTGTGACACATATGAAGTGAACAAAAATTTAATGAATTCATTGGTCCATAAAATAAGATCGATAATTTTTTATACATATATATATACGCAGCTATAGACATACACCTACACACGTACATACCAAAAACATTCTATTGAACAATTTTTAATATCCTTTTTTTTTTTTTTTAAAGGGTCTTTTTTGTTTGCTTGAAAATCATATTTAATTTACTACTTATGTTACAGCGAATGGTGTATGTTGTCTGTGTATACGATGATGCGATATGGATTGAAGATAGAATAATAGGGAAAACAAATGACATTTAAAAAATATTGATTGGAAATTTATATAATAAATATTAATGTTATTATTTTTTTTTTTTTTTATCAGACAATATTTAAATTCAATAAAAAATTATTATTATTTTTTCAATCATAAATCATTTTAAAAGCTTATGGGAAGAAAGTCTGTTGTGGCAAAAAGGTTTATTTATATTTATAAATAATATATAATTGATAATATTTTTTAATGGGATGTAATTATATATAATAATAATGATAATGATACAATCATTTATAATATTAAATTTACTTAAGTATTACTTTTTTTTTTTTTTTTTTTTCGTTGTTATTATTATTAATACTTTGCGGTCACTTAAGCACCATTAAATGATTCATTAATTTATATAAATTATGAAGAAAAATTTTTAATAAAAAAAAAAATATAAAATATAATGTAAATAATGAGGGTTATTTGTATACGACGCGCAAGCACGCAAGTTTATTATTTTGTCATTTATTGTAGTATTTATATAATATTAATTACCGGAAAATTATCCAAATTTATCTATATACTATTAAAATTTGATATATTGAATGAACATAGTTATGAAGACATATAATATTCAATTTATTATACCATAAGATATTATAGTTTCTATTCTATAGAACACAAGAACTGTTGCCTATTAGTTTGTATTTACATATTATTTATCCGACTAATTAGTGAGAATGGCACAAAAAGATGCATATATTAATAATTAATTTATAAATGTGTAACTTTAGTTAGATGTTCTGTTTTTACATCAATGTTTCATCTTTATGATAGAAGTCAGGCGTAAAAATCTACATTAAAATATTTAAAATGTACAAAATTTTAATATCGGTAAGATTTTTTTACAAAATTAGATGTAAAAGTGAATATAGAAAGTTTTATATTATATTCGTTACTTGCGTATAATAAGAATAAGCACAAAAATTTAGTGGATATTTTTATGACTGATTTCAATTTTAAATCATCAGTGTATTTATGTAACACGATGTCATTTTAACATAGCGTGTAAGATTACACGTAAATTTTATTGTGGCTAAACATAATAGTATGCAAATGTATACGTATAATAATAATATATAAAATTAAAGTGATAGATAAATATTGTGTGAAATAATTGCATATTCTATTATATAGCAAAAAAAAATAAAAAAATACTATAGAAATACTTTTCTTTTCATTGTATATAAGGAAGTATATAAGCACATTATATTATTGATAATTGTTATTGTTTGTTATGTATATGGTTTATATAGAAAATAATTGCAAACAAAAAACGATGTTATACAAATGTTATAATAAGAGGATTATCTAAAATAAATTTTAATGATATTTTTTATTTGTATAAATATATATAAAAACTCTTATATTTATGGTATGTAATGCGTAATATATTTATTATTTTCTCTTCTTTTCGACTAATAACATTTTTCTCATTATAAGTTGTTAAAAGTTTTTCCTTATATACAATACAAATAAATAAACAAAATATATGTTCATATCGTCGTATAAATAATGTATTCTTAAAAATAACATTATATATAATTTATATATGTTATATTTGTGCAAAGCTTCACATCATATAATGTATACTTTTATATATATATAAATATATATACATATTTTTATTTACACATTGGTTATATATATATAACACAACTCAATTTCATCATAAATACATGATGTGTCGTGTCATGAAATATATAAAATTATGTCACTTCATTAATTTTATTTACATATATTATATATATATAATTATTATATATAAATTTTCTCATATAAAACATCTTGCAATATACAAATTTATAAGCGGAAATATGTTATTCGTTATATATAGTCGGTATTTATATTTATTTTATATATATATCGCACATTTTATACATCTCCACTATTAATACATATATAATTACATTGTAAATAAAAAAAAATAATAAATATATAAAATGAACGTGTTTTTCTAAGTTTATTTCATATATTTTAATGGTATAAAGAACGTGAGCGCATTTATATGAGTTTTATGTAAAAGAATTATTCTTATATATACTTAAGTTTTTTTGTATAATTATTGCTTAATTTTTTATTTTCTTTTCGATGCATAGATGTGCATTATGTTATATATATATGTATGAATATAGTTGAAACGTGCACACAACAGCGCGCGTAACACATAAGTTACTATTTATATAAGAAATATTATAATAATTAAAAAAATGTTTACTATATTTTTATTTTTTTTTTTTAATAAAAATACAATAATCATATACAGTTTTTTACTTTATTTTCCTTAATGATGATAATTATTATAAAAATTAAACATATAAAAATTGTAAATCAAACAGCAGTGCGCGTTATCAATAATATATATAAAGCTAAAAAATTATATATAACTTATTTATTATTTTCCATTCGTTGTTGCAATGAAAATTTAAGGAAATTTGAATAGTTATATAATGTTAGGAGTGCGGCGAAGTCTGAGAAATAGTCTTCAGTTTTCAATATCACTATATATTTGGCTTATCACCTGGGTGAAATTGCACTAAATTATGAAAAAAAATTTAAATGTCAACTTACTAAATTTTCCGGCAAATCGACTTTTAAGAATTATCATCTTTTTGAAATTTGCTGGCCATAGTTTTAACGGATTTCCAGTTTTGTATACAAAATTGCAAATTTCAATCAATTTACAATTTTGCATAGAGGAGTTTTTTAAAATAGAATCACGTGTTCAAAAAATATGAAAGATTTTCCAATCGATGGTAAAGGAAATTTAAAGAATTTTGTGTGTGTCTGCATAAAGTTGATTGGCAAATGGTACAAAAAATTTATACAGTATCATTATTTCATACAAAATTTCACTGATATCAAGCGGAAAATCGGTAATACCTTTTGAACGCACGGTAATCGATTTTAAAAATCTCGTCTGTATATAAAAGATTTGCTTATAATTTGCAATTCTGTATATAAAACTGGAAATTTGTTATAACTATGGCACGTAATTTTTAAAAGATGATAATTCGTAAAAGTAGATTTTCCGGAAAATTTAGAAGCTGGACATTCCATTTTTTTTTTTTTTCTCATAATGTAGTCTACTTTTAACTTGGCTATCAGAGAAAAATATGTAGTGATATTGTAATCTGAAAACATTTTTTTTTCAGGCTTTGCCATATTATCTACAAACAAATTTTAAAGTATATATCGTTATTTTGCCTATGTATCTTTTTTTTTTGATACAAGTGATTTAAAAAAAAATTGTATCTACCATTAATTAGCCTAAAAAATAAACAAATGAAATTGTAATCCGAATAAATATTTTTTTTTACGTGTAGTCATTTGTGATATAATTATTATTTTGCAATATCTATAATGAATAAATAGCATTATTCTGCTATTTTAAGTATTCTTTACATATTTAAATGTGTGATTTTAATTCATATGGTTTAATTTTTTTACCGCATGCGTTTGTTTTTGTTATAAGAAGAACCTAAGTGAATGTTAACTATATTTCGCGTTATATATATGAATATATGATATACGCGATAATGTCAATTTTTACTATACATATATATATATTGAGTAAATATATCTACGAGTATTTATGGTAAATATATATTAGATAAATATTAGTTGAAATTTATATAATCTCTACATTTTATATATAATAATATTATATTGGCGTTAATTCTGAGTGATTTTCCTATTGTTTAATATGCATTTAAAATTCTGAAATTGTATAATATAAAATAAATTCATATTGAATTTAATATTTTATATAGGCGATGAAGATATGAATTATAAAAATTAGGTGTTTACAATTATACAAAAATTAAAAATAATTTATAATTATCCACTGCTATACGAGTACATATATTTATTTTGTGTTAGATATTATACAATTCTTTTATAATATAAAATACAAAAGAAGAATAAATTTTCGTATATAAAAAATTAATTTATTAAAAGTATAAAATTTATCTATTCTATAGAAATGTAAAAAAATTTTAAAGGCGTATCTGCGTATTGAAAAATACCCTTCAGAATTAACGCCATTTATAGATATCTATGTTATATATATTGAAAAAATAAACATTTTCCGGAAAATGGATATATGTTATACACGGAAATTTGTCTTTTTATTTATACTCTACAACATATCACTTAATTCATATAAACATTATAAACATATTATTATATATGTGTGCGTACATATTTATATATATAATGTAAATATATTATATATATATATTACTCTATTCAAGCAAATCTTTTTATATATACCTATACAATATATATATAACGAAAATATTATTTACGTTTTATCGTTATACCCCTTTTTTTTGCGTTTCTATATATGGTATACATATAGATTTGCATATGCATATAAAATATATATATAAATTGAATATTTTCAAAAACATCCGCTAAAATATAACAAATATGCGTGGTTTCGTATACGTATATGGATGGGGTTGATATTGCGTGTGTCTATATTTATTTTATCTTAAAAATAGTAATCTTCTTATATAAGTATATATAAATATTGTTATTTAATGTATATATAGTATATACCATATATATATAGGTATAACTAACTACCGCAGCACACATCAAATAAATATGTGTATATATATAAAGTTATTTACAAATTATGTTTAACTTCTGTTTTTTTTTTTTAACACACTATATGTAGCCCAAGTATCTGTTTGTTATATGTTCCTTAAATCAATATACACATATAATATAATATAATGGACACATTATAAAAATCCAATTTTGCTAACAAAATATATATAATGTAGATTATATTCAACAACTCAACAACTCAAAATAATCTTATTAGTTTTACTAACTCCTCGCCATCATATAGTATACTATGTGCGTATATATTGTACAAATGTCAACAAAACTTCATAAAAATATGTTATTATACACATATTTAGTACTTTGTTGTTTTTTTTTTTTTTTATAGCCAAATTAAATAAAATGATTTTGTCAACAAATTTATTCAACTCACGTTTTTCTAATCTAAAAACATAATGCACAAACTATTTGTATATATATATATATATTAAGAGTTATATATATATGGTAGTTTATTTTATACTGTATGATGTGATTCGATATTATTGTTTGTTATTTTTTTTTTTTCTCTTTTGTTGTTGTACCGCAACGATACAGATCTTTGATAATATAAATATATATAGTATACACAAATTGTATATTGTATATATATGTATATTAAGATAAAATAAAATACATATCAACTGAATTGATCATATGTGTTATTATTATTTATTCCTCCATTGTATTGTATATATTATAATATAATTTATTTTATATATACGTATATGTACCATTATATATAGAAAAAAAAAAACCCTCTCTCTATATATGAAACAAACTCAAATAACATTGTATACAAGAAACTTTGTATATATATTCTTTTAAAAATTCGACAATATCCCTAAGCAATGTGACATAAACAAATTTTTGGAATATTATTTGTATCTGATTATATAACATGTGATTGCTTGTGCAAATTTCATTCTATATACCTACACATATATATATAGATATACCATATATTTCCAAAATTGTATATACACGAAATATCCTTTATATGTAATGTATACATTTAACGTTATATAATAGCAATTGTATTGTTGGTATATATCTATATATGCGTTTTTTTGAAATCTTTGAAGTTTTGATGTAAATATATATAACTACATTATATTTATAGAATATATTTTAGTATATCATTTTTGACTGCGAGTATATATTACATATATACAAATATATATTTATTACATATTTCATATATATATATATATATACCAGGTATAGGAGTGTGAAATGAGTCTTTTTTGAAGGAAGAAAAACACATTATTTAGAATAGAAAAATCAAAAATATTTTATTCAAAATAACTTCCATCGCTTTCTACACATTTTAACCACCTTTCAGGCAATTTTCATATACCACGTCGAAAAAATGGTGTTGCTTTGGACGAAAACCATTCAGATAGCCAATTTTCAACTTCTTCAGATGTTTTGAAGTGCTGTTCTTTCAAAGCATGTCCCATCGATGAAAACAAATGGTAGTCCGAAGGAGCCAAGTCTGGTGAATAAAGCGGGTGTGGTAACAGCTCCCATCCAAGCGACTTTATCGTATCCTGAACTGGTTTTGCTTTGTGTGCTGGTGCATTATCATGTTGCAAAATTACCTTAACAGATTTTTTCTTTCTTTCTGTCCAGTCTGATCGGTTATCTAATAATGCATGGTTCAAATCGATTATTTGTTGTTGGTAGCGAACCGTATTAACAGTTTCACCAGGTTTCAGAAGTTCATGATACACCACACCTTCCTGATCCCACCAAACACAAAGCATTCTCTTCTTACCGAATCGTTTTGGTTTTGCAGTCGATGTTGCTGCTTTACCTGGTGTAATCCATGATTTTTTGCGTTTAGGATTCTCAAAATATATCCACTTTTCATCACCAGTCACGATTCGGGCAAAAAAGACTTCCGTTTGTATTGTTGAAGATGCAATTCACAAATGGTTTTTCGATTTTCTTGTTGCCTTTCAGTCAATTCATGTGGAACCCATTTTTGCACACTTTTGAATCTTTCCCATTGCTTTTAAACGATTAGAAATTGGTTTTTGATCTACATTTAAGGCTTCTGCAAGTTTTTTTTGAGTTTGTGTATCATCTTCGTCCAACAATGCTTGCAATTCACTGTCTTCAAACTTTTTTGGTGGTCTTTCACGTTCTTCATTTCACAAATCAAAATCTTTGTCTCTAAATTGTTGAAACCATCTTTTGCATGTTGCTAATGATAGAGCATGATCACCAAAAGCTTCTACAAGCATTCGTTGAGATTCAGCTGCGTTTTTCTTTAAATGATAACAAAAAACTAATGATACCCGCAAATCGTTTGTTGAAGGCACAAAATTAGACATTTTTAACACGATAAAATTTTATGTTGTTGTATTACAAATGGAATTTACCACACTGAATGTTGTTGGCAGATGTCAAAACAATAAAAAAAACATCGCATTAAGGCTCTTTCACAATTACTAATATAAGTACAGCCATTTATTGGCAGCGGCTCACTTCATACTCCTATACCTGGTATATATCATATATAGAGATCAACAATATATATGTATTATATTCAGAATAAAAGTATTATAAAACTGTAGTGTGTCAAGTCATATTGACACACACACACAGAATACAAAAAACAAGCTATTTCAATGATTTAGTAAAGAAAAATATTACATTTGATATATATAAAACTAAATTCGATATAGAGTCACAGCAATATGAGAATAATGGAAATTTTAAAATGTTATTTATACTCGTATATGATTTCTATTACATATAAATATATTTTGAAAAAAAAGACAAAAATATGTAAAATATTCTATATAGATCTATACAACGAATGAAGACACACTATACATACCGTATAATATAGATAATATATATAGCATTTATTTTAGAAACAATTTTTTTGCAAAAATATGCTTTATTTATAATATATTTTTATATTGTATTATATATACTTTTATTTGATAATACTTTTAAATACATTTTTTATACCTATTATACAATATGAATTGATATTATATTTTATTATCTTCTATTGTATATATATATATATATAGCTGATATATGTGGGTATATAAACAGTAGAGACGACTGATGACAAATCGATTCGATATCATCATAAAACTGATTAGATATTCATTAGTTTAATAAATTAATTCATAGAAATAAAATTTTCCGAAAAATCAACTTTTATACATATTATTATTATTGAATTTGTTGGTATTTCGTGCCATGCCAGAAGCACCAAAAATTTATAATAATACATATCAAATAGTAGTATAAAAAGTGTTATATAGGAGTCGGTGGTAGTCTTATATATATATATATATATATATATATAGAGAACAACATTGCGTTATATGTGCGAGAATGGACATTCACCTATACCTATGCATATATACACATAGGCGAAATACTGACTGTCCCATTTATTTTTAGACTGAAAAAAAATACACGTAAGTATATATTGTACATAAAATTTTGTTATTTTAAAAATAGATTGACCTATTTTAAAATTTATACATGCATAGGTATTACAGTATATAAAAACTCTAGATACACAATATATACCATATATAAAACTAAATCCCATTAAGTATTTTTTCCGCACAATATTTACAGTATTTAAAATTATTTATGTTAGGAATTATCATTGCTACGTGCATTTCATATTATTATATATTTTTTTTTCTACAAAACTGAAAGCTTTAGGTTTAGTCTAATGCTAAATGTATATACGCGACGCATATATATATATTAGATGCTAAACACAGAGATTTTAGCAACTGTTTATTTTTAATGTTCACCGGGTTTATATTATTCGTTAAAATAAAAATAATACTAACACTTACGTTAGAATTTTAATATAAATATTATTAATATAATTAAAGTTTCATATATTGTATATATATTTGGTAATATCTGTATCGTATGGATATGTATATATTAAAGTAACTATAATCTACTATATATTTTAAAATATGTAACATTTAAAACACTATTCATTATAAATACTTATAAATTACATGGAAATAAAATGATAATATTTAACATGTTGTGAATATATATTAAAATATATTTATGTGTCAAACATAAATTAGTATAATAAAAAAAAAAAAACAAAATGTCAACGTCCTATTGAGAAAATTCCATATATGCAAAACAAAAAAAAAAGGTTTCTTTTTATATATGGTTTATGTTTTTATACATAGTGCCACACATACACAAACATAACTTATATAAGTATTTCGTTTTTTTTTTCATCTTTCTTCTTCATATATAATATACGATTTAATACATAATAATGAGGTATCCTTTGTGGAACATTGTAAACTAAATAATTTTGTATTATTTATGAAAAAGATGAGCATATTCGTATAGTATAAAATATATATGTTATATATACTTTATAAATATATATACACATTTATATATATATATAGTATTTATATATATAGAGAATAGAAAGGTTATGTATATAGAAAAAGCCCCAAAGCTATTCAAACAGAATTGTAATTTTAGCTTTTGAATATATATATATATATACCTTTATATATCACATACACCTTATACAATTCATTTGCATATATATTATAGAGGATATTGGGGTAGCTATTATAATATTATACAATATATATGAAAATTTTACACAATGTAAAATAGTTTATATATTCTTTACAATGTAATAATTTCGGTGCGAACTAGTATTTAAATTACACAGATATAGGTGCTTCCTGCAAAAACAATTATGCAGCAATTGATGAGAAAAACTATATACAAGTTTATAATAATACCCAAACACTATCCTTCCCTATATATATTTTATAAAAGCATATATATATATATATTCAAAGCATTTTCATTATATGTATATAAATAAATGATGTATATACCTAGAAATGTATAAGTGTTGCAACCTGTGTATAGTATTATTTAAATGAAATGTAATACATTTATATATATATATATATATATATAGGATCCTTTTGAAAACACTGTATTTTTAAATATGAAATTATTATACACGTGTGCATGTGCATGAAGCAACAGTACAAAAATAAAAAAATATTCATTATTACAACCATTACGCTTTATGAAATTTAATGAAATTAATTAATTTTTTTTATTTTTGGTTTGTCAACAATTAGATGAAAACCAAAAAATATATATAATTGATATGAATATATGACAGTTTACTTATATATCTATATATGTAATTCTGTATACAAATATTATATACGTGACATAATAAATATATATTTATATATACTGTAGGGTGTTCTTCATTGTTTTTAAACTCAACGGGGTGGGGTATATATAGGACGACAAACATTTAGAAATTACTATATGAACTATGATATTTAAAAGTCTGTTTACGACATATAATCTGAAAATTTCTTTCTTATTTTCTAGTAGTATTATTAACTTAGAATTATGTCTTCTTCATCAAATTGAGTTAAGTTATTGGATGTGTCATTTTAGAATATCCTGTAGTCTATATAAATGACGGATACATACAATATAATTCATTAAAATTCACTTGCTGTGTGTGTTCATGTATCAATAATATATATATATATAGAATTTTAACCTCTCATGTATGTTCATTTCAATTTATTATTATATTTGATATATATATCATTAACATTAACCGGTACACCTGATATATGTTATGTATATAGCTGCGCGGTTACAATTGTATATATAATATATAATATTTATATAATATCTCTGACATCCCAATTATAAAAATTTTATATTATTTAAATTATTGATATCTACAATATATACAAACAATAATTATAATTTATATATTATTATAACAATTTATTTATAATTTACGCAATCTTTCCGTTTTGTATATTATAAATTCCATTTATTATATATACCATATATATACAAATATACGCGCACATATATGCGAGAATGTATTCGTGTGATTTATATAAAAATTAATTTTGATCCTTTCTCGTTTCAGATAAAATATGATTTATTGTATTTTATAAATAAATATTAGTATATTGTTAATTTAATTTAACATTTATGCATATACACAAAGTTTTTTGATTTCATTTTATCAAATCAATTTATTATTATTACTTTTATATCGGCCGCTATATATAATATTAGGTTGTCAAATATCTCCCTTCCGCCTTTTTGTCTTTTTAATTTCGCGGCTATGTACAAAGCGCTACAGAGCTCGTATCTGGCAACACTGTACATAATTTGAAAGCTCTTGACATAACAAACAAAACGACGCTATGTATGATTAGTTTGGATATTGCGTTCAACAGTTATAGACGTGTAAACATGGAGTTCACTAACGCCGAAATTCGCGCTATTTTAAAGTTTTCCTTCGTTAAAGGCAAATCCGCTAGAGAAACGTTCCGTGAGATTAATGGTGTTTTGGGGGATGGTACTCTATCACTTCGAACCGCGGAGGAATGGTTTCGACGATTCAGAGCCGGTGAAAACGACACCATGGATAAGCCAGCCGGCGGAAGACCTGTGACGACAAATACCGATCAAATCATGGAATACATCGAGTTAGACCGGCATGTGGCATCTCGTGACATCGCCCAGGAGATGGGAGTTAGTCACCAAACCATTTTAAACCATCTGCAGAAGGCTGGATACAAAAAAAAGCTTGATGTTTGGGTGCCACATGAATTAACAGTGAAAAATCTAATGGACCGAATTTCCATTTGCGAAATGCTGCTGAAACGGAACGAACTCGACCCATTCTTGAAGCGGATGGTGACTGGCGACGAAAAATGGATCACATACGACAATATCAAGCGAAAACGGTCGTGGTCGCAGGCCGGTGAATCGTCCCAAACAGTGGCCAAGCCGGGATTGACGGCCAGGAAGGTTTTGCTGTGTGTTTGGTGGGATTGGAAGGGAATCATCCACTATGAGCTGCTCCCATATGGCCAGACGCTTAATTCTACCATCTACTGCGAACAACTGGACCGCTTGAAGCAGGCGATCGACCAGAAGCGTCCAGAATTGGCCAAAAGGAAGGGTGTAGAGTTCCACCAGGACAACGCCAGACCACACACTTCGTTGATGACTCGTCAGAAGCTACGGGAGCTCGGATGGGAGGTTTTATCGCATCCACCATATAGCCCGGACATAGCGCCAAGTGATTACCACCTGTTCCTGTCCATGGCGAACGCCCTTGGTGGTGTAAAGTTGATCTCAAAAGAGGCTTGTGAAAAGTGGCTGTCCGAGTTCTTCGCAAATAAGGAGGGGGGCTTCTACGAGGGAGGTATTATGAAGTTGCAGTCTAGATGGAAACAGATTATCGAACAAAACGGCGCATATTTGAACTAAATCCGATTACTGTAACACTTTTTATAAAGCATTGAATAAAGAGCAAAAAGGCGGAAGGGAGATAGTTGACAACCTTATATATATATTTACTCGTATATGTTTGCGTGCGTATTATATCGTCGCTATATATACAATTTTCTTTTTTTAAATAAATAGTTTACAAACGTATTTATTTCATTTTCATATATAATCCAACTAACTCCTCGCCCGTCATATATTATATTGTAAACGAAAATAAATATTTGGCATTTTTTGTTTGTTGCTCTTTATACACTACTATATATATATTGTATATATTTTTATAGTTATTTTACTGGAATTTTTATAGGGATATAAATGAATTAATTTCATAAAAATATTTACTAAAATTTATATACCAAATTATAGTTTTTTATACGCCATAATAAAATGTTTACAATTTTATAAAATACTCGGATATGTATGCGATATACATTTTGGTATTTTACGCGAATTAACAATTTTGAGTATATATTCGAATTTATACAATGAATTTAATTTACTTATAAGAAAATAAAGTTGTTTGTGCATTTATAATAGATCAATTTTTATATTAAATAATATATAACTGTAGCATGTCCTTTTTTTTACAAATACCTTAATATAAATCGTATATGTAATTTATACATATAAGTATGAAATAAAAACTATCCATTGATATATATATATATATATACATTTAAATCGTTATACTATTTGATATGTACCAATATATTGCACATATAAATATACCATAGATATGTGATTAAGCTAGTGTAAAGAAATTTAAATTATAATACAGTGGAAATTATATATTAGTCCTGAAGGTGATAAAAATATTCCGCATACAATACAATATTTTGAACAAATTCGCTTTACTACAAAATTTTCTAATAATAACTTTTATATGTAAAATTTATTAAATAAAGAATTTATTTTCATACCATATAATAATTAAATGTAAAGAGAATTTAATTGAATTGAATGCAAATATATATATCGTGTATCGCTTGCAGTATATGCAATATTCACTGTATATATATACGTATACACTACCATATTACTATATTGCTGCCACATCAGATTTACACTAAATTTATTATCGTTACGTTCATTGAATATATTGTACATCTTTTAACTATACAAATTTAAATATTGATATTATCATGGGATCATTTTACATATACATTTGAGTATACATGTAAATAAATATACCTTATATGAATGTATATAATATACATATATTATGTACAAGAATTTTCACGTATATTACATATATCTCTAGTGAATTTAACAATTATTTATGTATCTCCGTTGTTTACATATATAAACCATATATATTTGTATTTAAAACATATATATTTGAAATTTGTAATTTACTTAATTTTATAAATAAAATTTCGATTTTGTATTCATAATAGGAACTATATATGCAGATTGTGAGAAAGCATTATTACAATATTATAGTATTTTTTCTTTGGTATTTACCATAATTATATTTCTATGTAAACATTTTTTATTTGTTATTATATTGGTTTAAAATTAAGTGTTTTTTGTTTATGTTTATTATATTATATTGTACATATATACACCTAAATCTATAATATATATACAAATGATTGCAAAAATGGGTTCAAAATTAATCTTCTTATATATATACATAATTTAAATTAAAACCCTTTTCATATGAGCCTATATGATTTTTTTTTATTTAAATAAAGGTTTTAAAAAACAAAGCGACAATTTTCTTACTTTTCTATGTATATGTGGCAGAAGTTCAATTATCTGTGGCGAAAAAAACTGATTTATAATCGAACCCATTCAATATATAGGTTCAGTTTTGAATAGTTGTTCACTATACGCTTGTCGATTAGGAACGATTATAGAACAGGCGATAATCACCTTGCACCATATATATCCGCAGATGCGGTAGAATCTCTTATATATTCAGGAGTTTGTTCGATGAATAAAAATATGTTGATTGATGGTCGTTTTTGTATTAATTAAATTATCATTCAAATGAGTTAATTGGTTAATTGATAAACTTATAATTGTACTGTAATCATTATTTAAATATTTATATTTGCTTAAAATAGCAATTGCATATATTTGATTATTGCTTTTATGATGTCATTTTATAATTATAATTTATTTATTTATTGGATTGGAAGTATTTCGGTTTGTATATGGTTATTATATAAATTTATTATTGGTTATAATTCTAACCATATAAAAAGCTTCACGCCGATAAAAACTAATATAAAAATTAGTTTGTCAAAAAATTTAGTAAATTATTAAATTCAAATTATTGCAATGTGGTTGTGAAAATAATGTTTTTAAATTTAACAATATTTCTTTTCAGAATAGCCAGCAGCCGTCGCACATATATAATATTGAAACATTAAATTTATTATTAATGGACCTGATATTGTATTTATTTTTTTTCTGTACTTGAATTTTGATTAAATTAGTATATTCATAATTATTTCTCGATATTTCACATGACCTAATAATCACATATCAACAAATTAAATTATATTTTTAAATTAAAATATCTAACTAAATTATCAAATATAAGAGTAAAATAGTTATTATTTGTTAACAATCGAATATTATGTATTTATTATATACAGATATTTTCTATGCTTGTTCAACCAAATATAAAAAAAATCCTTTGACTTTGACTATATGCAATGCATATTTATTAAATAAAATTTTGTAAATTTCAAATAACTGCCAATTTATATATGAATTTTAAATATACCGATATACTATTTATTAAAAATATAATAAAATTGGTACGTATAGGTTATGTATATATG
Organism: Bibio marci; assembly: GCA_910594885.2. NCBI lineage: Eukaryota > Metazoa > Arthropoda > Insecta > Diptera > Bibionidae > Bibio > Bibio marci. The sequence continues at coordinate 46,077,363 of OU343116.1, read as the reverse complement.
GTTGGGTATTTTATAAATACCAAAATTGTATCCCATATATACAATTTAAGTAACATCTAGCAGAAAAAAAAAAAAAAAATAAAAATGTTATACCATTTATATTATGGACTATAATCAATCTACCCAAAAACTGTATTATTATTTTTATTATTATTATGATTACTTTTTTTTTTGAAATATATCCTATAAAAATTTGCAAACATTCATATAATACACAAAACATTTATTATATCTACATGCGGAACAAAAAAATTATATAAATATTAGAATGGAAAAAAAAAAATAAATAAATAAAAAAAAGGGCAATAAATTGAATTTGCACACAACATGAATTGTATTTTTCTTTTGTGGCCAGTTTTATGGTACTTATGAGATTAGGGCGGATCAAAATACAATTATATGGGTTTGGCTCTATCATTATATAAAATATACAATTTTTCAAAGAATTTTTCAAAGTTATGTTTTTCTTCCTTATTTATTTTTTTTTTGGTATTTTATATAATATAGTTTATTTTTGTATTCTATCACTACAAATATACGAGTCGAATATTATTCAAATAAAGTAATTTTTATATTTAATATTTTTGTGTTGCCTTTTTAATAGTTTATAATACTTTCGTTATATTGTTTTATATATATATATAAGGAGATGTATTTTCTAGATTTGACTATGAGCTCCAACTTTATACAGATAAACAATTTTTTTTTTATTTATATTTTTCTAAAACAGGTGTATAGTTTTAATTTAATTTAATTTTGATTAGATAAAACTGAATTTTTAAAAAAAATTTATTAAAAAACATTAACACAATGTTTAATTTAAATAAAATGTGAATATAAATAAAGAACGAAAGCTAAATTATATAGAACATACACGCAAGTCTTTAATTGTGTAAGTGTGGCGAACTTTATATATGGCATCTATATAACAACAAAAACATTCAGTTTTAATCAAATTGGTAAATATTATTATTCTGTAATTATCGAAAGATAGGTGTTTCCTTATAATGAAAAAATTACCCACAATATTAAAAAATCGTATTCAGCTCAAATTAAAGTAAAATCTTTTGTCCTTCGATTTTATATTAATAGTAAATTTAGTTTTTTTCTTATAAAATTTTTATTTTACATATACTTATTTCAAAATTCATATCTGTGTTGATTCACATTGTTCGTTAATGATAGCAAATTACAAACACATATTGGCTATTATTTTCATAATTAAACAATTTTTTGTAACCAAAGTTATACGTTTCCATGAATCGTTATGTTTTTTAACCCTTATTATGTGAAGGTATTTTACAAGAAAGTATTAAAAGTAAATATATCTAATATAGTCACATTTTTAAAAGAAAAATAATTAAAGTAAATTATCTATATTTATTTGTTTGATGAAATATAATATCTTAAGTAATTGTAAGTGTCCAATTTTTCCATATATATATAGTTTATAAATCGTTTTTTTACTCTATGTATTACGAATTTTGTATCGCTTTGTAAGGATACATTTATAATATAGTAAATATGTGGACCATTATATATTTATTGAATAATGAATATAGAAAAGAGTATTATTACAGATTTATATTCGTAGAACATTAAAACAATCTTTTAAAGTTTTATACTAAAACTATATAATGTAATATATTAAATAAATGTTAACATATATATTTTCTATAACATTCAAAGGATAATTCAATTTAAATTCACCATACAAAATAACATGAAAAACTATATATTTTCTTCTTGCATTATAATATAAAATATACAAGTAAAATGAACAAAATATACCAATACGCATATAATAAAATATATATGTGATACAAAATATGGAGAATAAAAGTTTTTCAATAAAAATAAATATTTTGTTAAGTTAAAATAGAATTTAAAAATTTCAAAAGAGACCTCATCCACATATGGAGAATATTTTCTTTTTAACTTTTTTTATTTTCATCGTATATTTTTTTTTTATTTTTTTTTACTTTTACCATACGAGTATGAATATTATTTTCACTTAAAAAAAAAAATTGTTAGTAGATATAGTTTAATGTTCTGCTAAAAAGTGGGTATATTTTTTATAATAAATTGTATATATTATTAAGAATATATATGGTATACTTTTAACTCTATATATAATGGTGTGTGTGTATATATATATTATTATCCTTATAAACAACATAGTACATCAAATGTTCTTTTCCATCTTTTTTTTTATAATAGAAAGATGAAAATATATACGTCCTCCGTAATGTAAAAATATACATCATTTATAAAAATGCATAAAGCTCTACATATAATGATATTAATAATAATAATAATAATAATAATAATAATATACAGTGTGTGTCGTAAGATTATATCCAACACCGCGCCACATACTTTATTTTCTCATAATATAAAATAGAAATTTTATTTATGCAGAAAAATTATTATTTAATATTGTCTTATTGATACATATGTAACAAAAATATATTCATTTTGCGATAATGTTCAATGTACACCACCAGATCTTGCAGAATTTCAAATCCTCCCCATATTCTCGATTGCTGACAAATCAAGACTTTGTGAATGCTACTGTAACACCTTCAAATTAATATCGTTTAAGTTTTTTTGCCCATGATTCAACGCAATCACGTGCAAACTTTTCAAACATCTTTCGACAAACATACGGTGTAGGTAGCTATAACTATAACTGTTTTGAAATGGAATATAAACGGAAATATATGTACCTACCTAATTATGCAAAATAACGTCGTACAAGATGGAAAGCGTTGTTTAATGAAAAATAGGTATTATATGGTATACTATTTTTACTGTACTGATATGTGAAAGATAAAAATAAATAAAAAGATAATATTTTATATATTAATCCAGAAAGGTTAAATCATATACGTATATATTTTACCTATTTTACTGAACATCACTGTAAATCGCGTAGATTTTATATTGTCATCTATATATAGATATAGCTTAAAGCTCTGCACATAGTTATATACTGTATATATTGTATATCAGTGTATATATGTATATAATTCCATGAGTTAATAACATGATACCAGGTTTCATGTACTACGATATATACATATACTAGTATATAATGTACTTATAATAAATTTATACTTATATAATATACATGTTATATATTGTATATATTATAATAATATCCCGTGTATTTTATACACTTCACTTATATATATATATATACTCGCCGTATCGTAGAATAGCATATATACATAAAATATATAATGTAATGCATATAACGAGTACAACACATTACATTGTACTTTTCAATCTAATATACCATACATATACACAGGGTGTTGTATATGAATAAATGTTCCGAATTTATAGTAGTTATAAATAAATAATTTATTTAATACTATATATATCAGTAAATACCAAAACATTCATTTGATTGGTTTTGCATGTTTTTAAATTCAAATAATTGTGTGTATCATATGAATATACTTGTATATTAACATCAGTCAAATGACTACGGTGCCATAGTTGAATATAAACACTAACAACTTTTCTCATTTCACACAGCTTTCCGAATTTATGCTAATATCTTTCGTTATGAATATATCAATGACCAGATCGATCAAGATCAGGCATATGCAGTGATTATTATACACCCTACATATATATATACATGGTATAAGAAAGAGAATCCGCTTATAAATTGAATATAATATAATATAGTTAAAATAGGTCAATTGATTTTAATGCCTAGACGATATCAATTTAAATTTAAATTTCATTATACATGTACCTATATATATATATATATATCATATGTATATTATATGTTAGCATAGTTATTTAAAGTTCGGTCAATAAAATATGTAAATTATTTAAAATGTATATATATTTATATAAATGTATATGTATTTGTATTAATAGTTGTTATATATATATGAATATGAATATGTAACAAAAAGAAATTAAAGATGGTATTTAAATTGCTTTACTATATATATTTATTTAATTAAAGACTGTTAAAAAATCTATAGACTTATCGTAAGTATACATAATATTTTTAAATTAAATTATAGTTCATATATATAACAAAGCATCGGTATATAATGATTAAATTATATAATATTAAACATATATATATATACAGTGCCGGTCAAAATAATATATAGTGTATAAGTTAAAAGAATTTCGTTTTTTTTTAAGATAACTCGTGATAAATTGACTAGGAATTATTGCATGTACAATATATATTTTAGTTATACAAACGTTGTAGAAATACAATTATGTAATAGACCAGAATTCTTAGTTATCATAAAAATATTTATATTATTTATATTTAATTTTGAACACACATCTATTATTTTAACCGCTTGCCTGGCTATATAAATCTTCATATATTCCTGCAGATAAATCAATGTATTTGTAATTTAATAATTAATTTATATAAATATTAATTTTTAATTATTTGAATTAAATATAGCAAAATGAAAATGTAATGAAACTCATTACTACTGCGTGTGTTATAACAAATAAGCAAATATAATGTGTTATCCTTTATACAAGAATTATATTATATGTGAGATATTGTATTTAGTTCAAACTGTCGCTGACAATAATATATAATCATTGAATACAATATTTTAATTTACTACAATATTTTCAACAATATTTTTTATATGAAAATTTAACTCAAATCTTTCTTATATATATATATATATATAGCATTTATTTTCATATTAATTAAATACAATATTTGCTTATATATATAGTGTATCGCTTTTATACATAATATTCACAGTATATGTATATATATATATATATCCTATATACATAGAAACACACACTCATATAATATGGATATATATATAAAATATAATTTACAAAATACTGGTTCAAAATTAATTAACAATATTTGTATAGTATATAATACTTATGTATATATATATATCTTTAATACTTTATATATAATGTTTTTGGCAAAAATGAAAATGAATATTATCATGGGAACTATAAATCATTGTAATTTCTTGCTTTTTCATTGTGAATAGAAATTACGAAATGAAAAAATAAATAAATAGAACTCTATGTATAGAATAATATATATATAACGATAAGAAAAGATTGATTATATGGACAACCAACTTAACCAAGATTTTCTTATGAGAAATTTTCGTTTTTCTACTTTATGTCATATGTACATATATTGTGTATATATATACGAGCTAGAATATACACTATATCTACAACGCATCATACATTTATATATTTATTTATATGTTCTCGTACACATTCTGTTTTGTTTTTTTTTGTATTTAGTATAAAAAAAAAATTCGTCTCTGGTGATTCAGATAATGAAAAAGAAAGTTGATTACTATTTTATTTTACTGGCTGAAAGTATATAGATGTTTCCATATATACCATGTATATTATAATATAATATTTAGAGTTAATAATAATAATAATAATAATAATAATAATAATAATAATAAAATGCATTCTTTTATTTTCTTATATATTTTTTTATTTATTTATTATATATAATAAATATTTACTCATTACTAGCACATACAGTTTGTACAGGCTTCTTTTTGCTTGCACACAATAAGCATATATTTCACAATATATATATATATATACCATTTATATGCGTGTATTATATACACAATTATATTTTATAGTTCTGTTGTTATACCCATCACTTATTTAGACAATTTAGTTAAGCACAAATGTGTAAATATTTATTATATATGTGTGTACCATAAATATAATATGTAATACATATAAGAAGCTTTTACTATCAAGATATTCAAGATATTTAATTATATACATACTTATGTTGGGTTTATGTATATGGTTTTTTTTTTCACATAGTCTATATGTGTTTGAAGAAAAATAATATAGTAATATATAAAGTAATAAAAAATTGTGTATGATGTACTTCAAACTATATATAGTGTGTCTAGAATTTTATTAGAAATTATTATTATAATTATATATTATTATTATTATTATTATTATTATTATTATTATATGCTGCTGTAATTAATAATATGTTTTAAGTGAAGAACTATTATATTGCTTTACATTAAAAGAAAATAGAACTGCAATAAGTTTAAAAAGAATGTTTTTTATTATTGACGTATATGAATTTCTGAATAGTAAATATTTTTTAAGTGTATATTTTTTTAATTTCTTATACTACGTAAAATTCAAACATGTATTTTATCTAATTTTCATTTGATCAAATTTTATATACATTTTTTAGATTATATGAATGAAATTCAGAAAAAGCTTTAGAAATGTTCATGTTTTATTTCTACTGTATTTCAACTACAAAACAAGTCCTATAAAATTCTCGATAAACAGTTATTACATTTTCCATTTAAATTCTAATAAAGTTATGATGCTTTATAACACCAAAGTAATTGCTATTAATATGATCCTCACCACTCATATGTGTATTTAATATTTATTAATTCCTGGTATTAATAATAACTAATAAATATCTCTATGAATTTATTATAAATGTAAAATCTAAAAAAGTATATTGGACCAGTCTGTCAGTTTTTTTTTTTTTTAATTTTGTCCATAAAATAACGTCGATTTTTGCTTCTAAAAATCAGTGGAATTCAATTAAAATAAATGGAATTTAATACATTAACAAAAAAACTTTATATGTTTTATATAGAATTTTTCGAGATTTTAATTAAACAAGAATATTTCATTTATTTCATTTTCTTTATAAATCAATGTTCAATTACTATATTATATATAGAATATATAAAATACACGAAATTGCATATTCAAACGAGTTTTATATCAAATTTTATATTGTACTATATAGATATTTATGTAATACGTTATACATTGCATGCAATATATTTTAATGAATATATATTGAAAGAGACTATATATATATATATATATTGTAAATATATTATATATATATATATAGTTACATAAAAAGACATGATGGTAACAATACCTAATTTAAATTTGTATATATACCCTTATATTGAATTATAATACTTCACAGTAAAGTGTGTGTACATATAAAATGAATAGTCTCTCAATGGCGTTTCGTCGGTATATTACCTAATACTTGAAAAAATAAAGATATGCTTTTTTTGGATTATAATACAATTTAAAATAGAAAATTTATTCAAATAAAACAAGACATTTTTAACTTGACCAATTAACATATTTAAGCGGTATACTTTCAATTTTCTATATTATATATATATATATATTGTATATATATGGTATATATATTTATGTTTCGATTTCCATATATAATGTAAGTATAATGCCGGGGAAACACAAAAAGGTGTGAATGAAGTGAATATTTAATCTGTAAAATTTTAAAATGAAAATTAATGTATAATTTAAATATACCTAAAATATATAACTTAACGATATTAAATAAGTGTATTGTATTTAAGTATACGGCCATCATATATATATATATGGTATATACTTATCACTTAGTTGAGTAAAGTATTTACAGTTTAGTTATTTATAGACATTATTTAAGTTATATACATTTATTTAAAAATGGAAATTATGGTATCGAAAATTTAAATATGTTTATTTTTTAATTTATTTTTTGTTTTAAATTTATATATATACTGTTTTTTAGAAGTTTCCAAAAAAAAAGGATTATTTAAATTAATATATTAACAATATGCGCACACCTTTACCCAATAATATATATATATATATATATATATACGGGAACCGTAACCATGGAAATGATAAAAAATTATTATTAATATTGGTTAGTTATGAATTAATGAGAATGAATAAAATTTATTCAATAATTGAATAAAAGCTTTTATATAATTTTTATCTTTATAAAAAATTATTTTGTATAGAATTTGCCGAATATATAATTAACCGTTTGAGTGCTATGGGTTTTTGGTAAATTAATTGAAAATTGCTATGAGAAATTGAGGGAAAATATTTTTTTATTCATACAAATACAAATATAAGCATAAAAACTAAAAAAGTGTTAATAATTCTATTTGATTTTTGTAGATAAAATTATGAGTTATAATAGAAAATCACATATTTGCTACCTTTTCTTTATCATAAATTTTATATACATGTGCCATGCAACCCTTTTTTGCAATCGTTGCTAAATCGACGAACCGAAATTTTGGCGCATTACCTATTCGTCGCTATAGCGACGATTTGCACTCAAACGGTTAATAATATTTAAGTTAAATTTTATTGACGGTAAAAATTGTATTGAAAATTGGTTATCGGGTATCGGTCCTTTATGTTAAGCTATGCATAATCATAGATATACCAAATATCACAAAATCATATTCTAAGTTCATATATATTGAAATCCAATTTTCCATCAGGACGGATATCTAATAACCAATTTTCAATATAGTTAATAATGTAAATATACATATGAATTTTTTTTTTAAATTAGTTATTATTTGTAATCAAAATTACACTGATTTTATAATAATAATTAAGTGATATATACTAATTATATATGTATATGTGATAATTGGTATAAAAATGAATCACCCATATATATATATATATAGAGAACAATTAAATTACTATAAATTTAAAATGAATAAAAGTGTTATATAAAAACTTTTATAAATATTCAAATCTTAATTGAAATGTTATGTGCGCGTGTAAAAATATAATACCGCATGGTTTATGATTATCATAATGAATGTCGTAGAACGATTTCCAATTACTAAATTATGTAAATATTTATAAAGAAAGTTTAGAAAACTTTAGACAACGTCTAATATTTATATAAAATATAAAATTTTATTGATGTTTTAATTTTGTGTGTAGTCGTTTATTTGTATTTAATTAATGTTTGTATAAAATAAATGTAAATATACAATGTATATGTTGCGAGCAGTCAATTATTACAGATTAATATCAATCATCATTATTTATTTATATGAGATTAAAATAATATATACAATTTAAATCTATATAGATATATTTTTTATATATTAAGTTTGTGTATGGTTTAAGTGGTTTAAGTGAACTATTATGTACAACACTTGATGTCTGAATTATTTACAATAGGTGTTGGATATATATATATATATATTTATAATCTGTATTTATATACAACATATTTCTTAAATCAAAATATAAAAATAAAATAATGAAATATATATAAAATTTTGTAATATAATACTAACAAACAAAAGCCTTCATTATCTCTTTATTTATTTGTTTTTTTTTTTCCTTTCTTTTGCGAAAGCCTTTAGGATATACAATAATGGGTTTTATGCACAACGTAATGTTTGTTATTTATATTTATTTAATAACATTATATATTCCTTTTTATCCATTATATTACATATGCAGGTTATGGAATTTTAAAATAATAAATTTATTATTATTGTTATTTTATTTTTCATTTTTTCTGCTTTTACTAAAACTCCAATATATTGTATAAATTGTAAACCTTTGTTATTGTGTTCAAAGGACATTTAGTATACGGTTAATTTGCGCACAACATTCACAAATGAATCAGTTAATTGTTTAGATATTATAAAGATGTTTTTTTTGTGTTTTGTTTTGAACGAAAAATTATGCAAGGTTTCTATTAACGAATAAATTGTGCAAAAATATGTAATTTTAAATAAAATATTTATTCAATAGAAGTATAAATTTCATTGAATGAAAGGAAACAATTACTTATTGGCAGTTGGTTTAAAGATAAATAATACTATTTATACTAACTATAAATATATGCTTTTCGACAATTACAATAAATAATACAGTAATATTTCGATAATTTTTCTCACTTTTCTCTTGTGTAATTTTGTTTCACATATTTTTTGTTACAATTATTTATTTTCAGTGGAGTAATTCTTCCACTCAGCATGTGACATATATATATATATATATAGAAAAGTGTAAGATCAAGAAAGACACACACTCCGACTATATATAGAATTTTGAATGAAATATAAGAATCAATTTTCTATACTACCCCCAATCGCTACTCACTCCACCATGACATGACTATTCAATGGAATGCCTGTGTGTAATCAATTTCATGTGAAAAATGAAAATATTTTATTGCAAACTTAAAAATATCATTCTTTAAATTAGGTTTAAATAAAATATAATAATATAACACATTATTTGTCCATTAATATAAAAACATAAATGGAAATATCGTTAAAATTACAAATATACTATAATATATAAAATAATATTTTATAGATATCTGTATTTTTTTATAATTAATTAACTGCCAAATTCACAGGTTACTTAACAGTTAACGATGTGTGTGTGTGTGTGTGGTGAGCGGATTCGGTAGCTTAAAAGTGTGAATTGACAAATCAATACGTGGGCGCCTGCCAACAGTAAATACAATTTGGTGTATTTAAAATAATAATGCATCTGCAACGATTACTTTAATAAAAAGTTTAAGAGCATCATGAGTAAAATATATTGCCACAAGCAATATTAATGCTCACGGACTATAAATTTATAAAATAGAAAAACACTGTAATATATAGAGTAATTTCGTAATTTATATCTGTTATTTCCTAAGCAAAATAATTTATTTGAAAAAATAATATGAATTATACATTTTTGAAGGACACATAACATCATTATTTATTAATTTTTTAAATGAAATCATTGTTTATTTACGATTTTATTGAATCTAGATATTTATTTATATTCATCAACACACATTCGTTAAATAAAAATAACTTATTTAAGATTCATTTTAGCTGACCATTTTTTATATGTATAATTCAATTAAAAATTGAAAAGTTTATGAATTAAAATTTATTTAATTTAATTTTTATGAGAAATAAAAATCTACTTATTAAGATATATATATATATATAAATTAGAAAAAATAAATACCAACGCAGTTTAACAACACACATATACGAAGAGGTTCAATTTAAAAACTATGTATTATAGAAAATTGTTTTTGTATGTTTGGAAAAAATTACTTATTTTTATAATTAATTGAAAATATAAAATACAAAGTAAATGTTATATTTTTTTGAATATGTACTATGTAATACGGAGATAGGTGTATTTAATTATTATAAAATATAGCCTTTAGCTTATTTTAATATACCCACACACACACACACACACACACAGTTCGTAAACAGAGAGTAACAACTTTTGTTATAATTTTTTTAGAAAAATACGTATTACGTATACGATATATAGAGAAAAAAAATAATAATATTGTTTTTCCTTCTTTTTTTTTTTATTTATATTAATACATACATAGACGCAATGTAAACGAATTTCATCGTTTGATCCTTTCTGTTACATCACATAACTTTATATATTTTTTTATTTTTTTTTTACTATATATCCTATATATTGTATTTTTTGTTAAACATATTTATGTAATGGTACATTGAAAACACGCATATAATATAAAAATAAAATATAATGGATAATATAATTTCATATTTACATGAAAAAGTACGATTATACTATACTGACATTTTGAAGATGATTTTTCCTACATATTTTTTTGTTTTAATTTAAATTGGGTTCTTTAGTTCCTTGGTGTTTTTTTTTTTGTATTGTATTCTATTGTTTTTTGTATTTTTTTTTATTGTGAAAGATACTTTGTAATTTATATGGGAAAAAAAAACCGTTTTCCTATTAATTTAACATCTTTTTGATCTGTAAAAAATTATATAAATTTTTATTTTTAAACGATTTTAATGTATTTGGCGTATCCAACAATATAATATTATTTTTTTCAAAAATATTGCGGATTACATAATCTGCTCTATAACAGTTTAATATTTATATGTATATACGGTTTATATATGAATATATAACAAAAATTATATATATTTATAACACATTAAAATTAATGAATTATTTGAAATCCCATTAGAATATTAAAAAAATCTGTTATAAAATTTATATACCATTAAATTAAATTGTTATCTACACAAAATATTCATTCACATATCCATATAATCATATAATTTAATACATTATATATATATATATATATAGACTATAGAGTTCGACGAGTATAGATAATATTAACGCACTTTTATAAAATATAAGATAACTATTGTATATTAAATGATCTAATCGTATAAATAAGCGATCAACCTTCTGGGGTTAACTTTTTATAAAAATGTTATTAATTTTTCAAGATTATATATTTCTTTTGTAAATGTTAATTCCTTTCGGAAGAGTATGTAAAAATAATTTTCACTTTATAGGTAGAAGTGGTGTATAAATAGTAGTACATACATAACATATATTAAATAAACTTATAATAATAAATATACAAAAAAGAATATTATACAAAAATTGAGGAATATATAAAAAAAAACTGACTTTATGTATACGTCACACTAATGTATAACTGTTTTTATTTTATAAATATATATGAAAGTTATATAAGAAAAAAAAAAAAGGGAACAAAAAAACAAAGGAAAGTAAACATCATGTGTTGATTTCCCTTGGCAATTTATCCTTTTTATGTCCTTTGAAATGGTCGGATATATATAGAAACATTTTAATTTATTATGTATTGTGTATAATATTATATATAATATACTTCTTGTATATATATATAGATGTGTATATTAACGTATATGATATAAAATGTACTGTATACATATGATGGAATTGGAAAGTGTTATTGTACATAACATATATATATATATAATACATAACGGTATATATGTACATACATACAAATAAAAATATTCTTCTTTCGCTTATCCTTTATCCTTTTTTTCAAATACATACAATATAAGCTAAACAATTCTTTCTATATAAAGTCTATGCGATGAAATGCGTATATTATATATATATATGTATTATTAACCTATACCAAATAATAATATATATAATAAAGTTAAAGTACATATAAATATTAATATTTTTCAAGAACTCTCTACACAAAGCGTTTGTAACAAATTTTTTGTTATTGTTCTCTAAAATATGTGATATTAAATCGTTTTACTTTTTATTGTCGCTTTTCTTTTTTCATTTAACACACACACACACACACACAATACATTTCTCATTAAAATATACAAATATATATATATATAACTTAACGCCAAGCTTATAAAACTGTCTGGATGTACACATTGTTATTATATTATATATTTAAATGATAAAATATATAGTTAGACAAAACTTTTAAAATAAATTATATTGTATTATTATAATAAAAAATATATATAATATACACATGTAAATGTGTAAATGTGGGAGGTGGGGGGGGTTCAAGAGAAAGTGAAAAGTCCTTTTTATCATTTTTCTTTTGTATATATATATATATATATATAGCTTTAACAATATATATTACACAATATAATGTCGTTCATTTATTATATAAATGATAAGAAATGACTTGTAAAGCATAATACATTACATCTTTTCAAGTTTTAACTACAATATTTTCATATGTACCACGTGCTTATGTACACACGACTATTTATATATATAAATTGGAACAAAAAGAAAATCTATATATATAATTATATTATTTTTATATGTTCAACATCTATATACATACAGATAGACTGTTTGTTTAAGAATATAATATGAGTTAATTAAATCGATTGAAAAACTCAATGCATTAACGGGTACATCGATCCATATTGTTATTAAATGTTACTTTAAAATTTTCTATATTTTTACTTTATTTACAGCTAAACGTCTGCATGTATACATCTAATATAATGCAAAGAGTTTAGATCCGGTAATGTATAGACAGAATCTTGTTGTGAAACAAAAAAGGACACCAATTTGAAATGGATTTTTGTACAACCTCTGGCAGAGCAAATTTTTTTTTTAGAAAAACTTTATCCAGACAGTATATATATTATAGATTAATTTTTACACCTTTATCATTCTTTTATCAATCTCACATTTCACTTCCATTTTCAATAAATTATAATAAATAAATTTTGATAATTGTGCAAGTTGAATGGGACAGTATTCGCGTTATTATTTAACACTCTGTATATATATATATATACAATATATGTTTATGTGCATAATAATAAAGATTGAAGACAATTTAAAAATATAATGTATTTTCTGTCTATCCAATACCTACTACAGTCGTTTATAATGTCAGAAAACAAAACCATGCACTTAATACAATATATAATAATGGTAAAAAATAAAGAAGTTAAAATTATTTATTCTGCAAAGAAAATGTTTGAACGTTAAATGTTAAATAATATTAAAATGCATACCATATTATTTTTTCATCGTGGTTCACAATGATGGCGGTTGCCATTTGGATAGCGTTGGCATTGATTCTTTATTACAATGGAATAATTTATTTATATATCAACAAATGTATAAATTTATATTGATGATGATGATTATTAAATTCATTCAATGTGTGGTGTCTGCGTTTATACATAGTCTAGTCAATATAATACAAATGTATAGACAAAAAAAAAAAAAACTATAATAACCACCTGTGAAATACATAAAAAATTTATATGTGTTTCAATTATTAAGAGTGAAATTGTATTTTTTTTAATTAAATTTATATAATTGTCGAATATATGTGATTTTTATTTTTACAATAAAAAAAGTTTATTAATTCTGATGGTTAAATGTTTGTTTTAATAAGTATACTCGTAAATATACCATATATAGTTTGATGTGACACAGTAATATGAATTGAATATTGATTACAAAATAAATAAAGACCATTTGATTATATTATGTACATATTGTGCAAATAAAAATTATGCTATTTACATATATAAAGCTCTATGGGCTTTCAATGAATGAAAATTTTATATCGTAGAACTTTCAGTTTTATAATTTAAGCAAAATAGTAATTTCAAACATTTTTCACATATATATTGTATTGATAATTATATTATATATAAACATTTACAATCATTTTCTAATATACATTGTTAAGTAATAATTAATTAATAAAATAATTTTAAAGTATAAAGTATTGATTATTGATTTTTATTTGCTATATCAATTCAATAATATATATTTTTAGTTAATATGTTTAATTTTATATTATTTGAAAACACTATTTACATAGATATAATATAATAATATTTGGTTTTCAGATAGTTTTTCAAAAATGGTTTATATATAGCAATAAATGTTGTGGTGCGTCGAAAATTAAATCAACATTTTTTATATAATATCATATCCAATAACCGCATATTGTAATATTTCTATTTTTATATACAATATATATACCACAATATTAAATATTGATTTCAAATTAAAAATATTATCGATAAATTTGTTCTAATTTAATCAAATCTAATGGTTTTTATTTTATGGGATTGCAAAAATATAACTACGACTATATATCGCATAACGTTAAAAGTATATATACCATATATATGTATATATAGATACAGTTACAACAGAACATAATATGATTAGTTTCAACAATATATAACATAGAATATGAAAAGTGTTTCCCTCACTAAAGCATATATACAATATAGATAAAAAGGAAAATCATACAAAATGTAATTGGTTAAAATCAATTTAACATTTTTTATTTTATTCGTTTTTTTTTTGCTTTTTGGTATACCCAATTTTAATTACATTGTTTTTTATTTTAATTTTATTTCTTCGTTTTTATTTGATTCTTCATATACATTTAAATTTATATATTGTACATAAACTTACAATAATGATTTTAATTGTCTCATCAAAATAGATCATTACAACATTTCAAATAAATTGCATTAGAACAAAACAAAGTTTTAAAATAACTTGTATACATATAAAAGTTAAAACTTTTAATTAGTTGATTGGAGATGAAATTTAAGTTGAATATATATATATATATATATGTATATGGAAAGCACATACACACACACACACACACACACACAGGCACACATATAATAGTATATATGAAATCGAAATGTACATACAATATATAAAGCTTTCTTCATCATGATTTCACATTTTATTATTATTGTGTTTATATATAATATACATACAATATATATTAAGTACTTATAGTGTAATATAAATAATGAACGTATATATATATGTATCGAAAATAATTATATATAAATGAACAATTGATGAAACTTTATAAAATAAGATGATAGTAACATTAATTATTAATATATAGTAGTAATAATGATAATAATGATAATGATAATGGAAATTGAAATAAATATATACACATAATAATAATTATATATATACAATATATAGTAACATATACTCGTACACTATTATATGTAATAATAAAGTTTTATATTTTCATATTTATAAACATCTTACAATAGTTGAAAAATAATTTACCATAAATTATTAAATTTATTTTTGATTTTTGTTTTTCGAAAATAAGCACTTTTATTCAATTAATTTTAATTGAATTTTAAAAGTCTTATTTATACACATATATATATACGTAAAGATGCTTCTAAAATAATGCATTTTCTTTGTGTACATGTATATTATAATAATATATTTTTATATTATATCGAGAAAAAGATAAACAGAGTACATAGTCAATATACATTGGCAAATGCATTTCAGTTTCAAAGTATTCTATGACAACGAATATGATATATTGGAATAGATCGATTTTCATTATTTAGATAAATATATTATAAGAAAATATTAATAATATGTCGCGATTAAGTATTATCATATAATTTTTTTACAAAAAAACTATAAATATATTACATAGTCACAGTTCTACACCATATACAATAACTAAAAAAAATATTGAAATGATTTTAAATATGTAAAAATTTATTTTAATCGATTTTCTATTATTTATATATACATTATTTTTCAGGAATTGTTATATAAAATGTGTCAGTCAACATCAATACCATAGAGAGGATTCATTAAAATATTTTTAAAATTGGATAATACCAATTATAAAATACTTTTGAAATGTGACTGCACTGAAATAAATTATACTTTTTAAAAATGTTTACTTATTGTATATTTAAAATTGAAATATTGTAATTGAATTACGTATTTCTTTTATACATTTTAATTATTCCGTATGCATAGGATTGATGTGTATATAGGTAAGTATTTTACTTAAAAATCAATGAATTATTTGTGGTATAAATTACTAAAACATTTTTAAATAAATCAAAATGTTCATTTAAGAGCAAAATTCAATCATTTTGAATGAAAATTGAACAAAAAAATTTTCAAATCCATATTTTACTATATAAAATAACTATATAATATTAAACAGATTATTAAATACACTATTTTATTATTATAATAGTATTTTGGAATTTGAGTTTATGATACAACCGAACAATTTGCCAACTAAAATCTATAATAAATTACTTCATTTTATTAGGTGTAAATGAGCATCAGTAAACTGTAACAGCGTTGTGCGAGAAAACGTTTTTTTTCTTCACATCAACCAGATCCGGGTGATTGAGCTTTATAATATAGTTAAACTATTGTTATATTATACCCTTAAATGATAGCAATTC
Source organism: Bibio marci (assembly GCA_910594885.2). Classification (NCBI taxonomy): domain Eukaryota; kingdom Metazoa; phylum Arthropoda; class Insecta; order Diptera; family Bibionidae; genus Bibio; species Bibio marci. Next base: position 46,059,913 of record OU343116.1, on the reverse strand, counting down.
AAAAATAAAACAAATGTTACTATATAATAATGTTTTAGTTGCTATAGATTCCACAAATACTTCGATAAACTGAAAATAGTTCTATGGTATATCGCACTTAAATATAAATTCAAATTGAAATCATAAAATATAGAATTAAAATTGATATTTTTATTAATTTATTTTATATATGCGTGTTTACTTAAAATATTTTTTAATTTTCCGATTCATTTTCAAATTTATAATTCAAATACTTTTTTTTCTAAATACAATATATATAAATAATTTCTTGCTGCTTTCTTTACAATATACATTTTAGACACATTCGACCACATTTTATATAGAAGAAACACATATTTTTTCCATGTAAACGAAATTGCACAATAAGTAAAATTTGTGGTTACACATACTGCTGCAACAATATTGTTATGTAATTTATATTTTACATATATAATATTTAACAAATATATGGTTAACGTTCATTAATATATCAAAATTATTGCACAAATATTAAACTTTATATAACATAACTTTTTATATCAACTTTTATTATCGTTGTTGTTTTATTGTTATGTATATGAAATTACAATAAAAAAATGAAATTAAATAGTTATATATATATATATAGTTATTTTTTTAAGTCTTATTATAATATACTACCCACTATCGAAAAATAGCCGATGTATAGTGCTCGATTTAAATTTGACACGTATATAAAATGTAAATTTGTGTATTTTTTTTTTCCAATAGGTTGCCACACAAAATCTGCTTGATTATCATTCAAATTAGTTTGCGTTTGTGTTATTTCAATTTTTCATTGATTGCCTTAGTGTCTATATCATAATACGTTCCATGCTGTGGCTTTTAAAGTCTACTCTGGTACAGAAAAATAGACATTTCAGTTGAATTATAGGTGAATGACCCATTATATATTGGTATAGTTTTTTTTTTTGGTCAGCAATTGTTTCATAAATAATGCACTATGCGAAAGATGGTGCGTAAGTACATGTTTAATTTTGTTTTCAATGTATATATAAATATATATATATAGTCTTCCAGGTCTTGGAACACTGATTCAATATCAATTTTAAAGTGAGAATACCACAGATGTTACCACAAAACCCTCTTCATCACTAACACTTGATGTCACCAAAATTCCTACAAATACACTAATAAATTAAACTCACATGTATGTTTTACGTGTCAATTTTAAAAGGAGGTCATTTCTTAGATTTTTTTTATATAGTGGTAGTATTAATATGGTAGAAAAGACTACATAAAACCATATGATTAAGTGAAAAAAGAAAATAATAACGAAAACTGGTTTCCTAACTACCAATAGGATATTATACAACAGCACAATTTTAATATGTGTACATAAATATAAATATATAATAGTAAGTTATAAAACGGAAAATAAATATGAAAATCACGCAATAACTAAAAATATAATTTACATTTATAACATGAAAGAATATTATACAATTTTATATGTAATTATGAAAATATGTAGATATTGTAAATACAGTCAATGCTCTATTATCACCTAGAATAATTAATATTTTTATTTTATAATAGTTCTTTGGAAATGGGCGAAATTTTCTCTGTTCGTTTATATATAGTTTATTGCCAACACAAATTGAAATGGTTAATAAAATATTAATGTACACCTAAAATTAAATTGTATATTGATACCGCACCGATAGAGAATTCACTGTAGACTAAATTATAATGTGTATATATGTTAAGAAGGAATATTAACACTCTTACATTTCATACACATATATATGTTATATATACACAAACAAAAAACACATCCATATATAAGGTAAAAATTATAAACAAAAATTATGTTACCTGCATATAATACTCTTATTGTATACACAAATATATATACGCAGAGTATATAATAACATATATAGTTTCAGAATTTTAATTAAAAACTTTTCAAAACTCCTGGTAAAATTATAATTTATGAAGATGGCAGATAAAAAAAAGAAAAAAACACAGCATTGTTGGAGAGTATAATTTTAAAAATTAATTGTATATTTTCTTTTAGCATATTTTTTAAGAAACAAACATATAAATATATGTCGTCCACACATAGTTTTTTATTATTTCGCACTATATCTATACAATATATTGTGAAGATTGATAATATGTTAAGTATAAATATGTAAATTTAGTAAAAAAAAAAAAATAATAGCCACAACATAATATGCATAAATTAATTATATACGAAAAAATAATTATAATATCTATATTAAAATTTAGATTAAGATTAAGAAAATGAAAAAAAATATTATGTAAATACAAATCAATATACAATTAAAAATTGGTCAACAATTTTATACGAAATTACATTTTCGATGAATATTATCTAATTTTTTTTTGGTAATATTTATATATAAAATTCTGTTGATTAAAAGTTATATACATATTTTAGATTTATTGCAATAGTTGTTATATGACTTTTGTGTGTGTGTGTGTGTGTGTATAAATTATTATTAGATCTATCTATATAGATATAGAGTTTGCTTATTTCATACTATATATTACACCAAAACGATGTAACAAAAATAAAAAATAATAAGAAAATGAAATATCACCTCTTCATTTATTTACTTTATTTATTTTTTTTCATATGTAACTCTTATTTTTCTCTATATATATATATATGTATTTATATGGCATGCCTATACATTTATGTGAATCTCTCTATATTGGGTGATTGCATAACTTTGTCGCCGATTTGAAAACCAAAACAATGTTGATATAATATATAATATCCATTCTTTTCTCTTACTTTTTGGATTCCAGTTTGATTAAATGATAACGGGTTTGCTTGAGATAGTTTTCGTCATCTTCCGCTGGTTTGATGTTCCAGCCTGTTGAAACTATTTTACAAAGATAATCTGATGGACAATGATCTAAAGCCAATGGTGGATACTGCAAAGTTTTCCCATTTTAGCTCATTCAGTTTTTGTGTCACATACTTGATCTGCGACTTTATATTTCATACTGGAAAATCAAAGTAATTTTTTCAGTTTTTATCTGTGAATTTTTTTCTACCAAAATAATATGGTATATATTGTTATCATCCAATCATAGATAAATAATGACAGTCTACCAAAGCTTGATTGATCATTGAAATTAAAACCATCATTTCGAACTATATACCAAACCATATTTTTAGTGTTCGCAGAGTAGCCTGAGTTTTTTTTGCTGTTTTTTCAGTCCCTATGCAAAACTCGTATAACATGAAACGAAGAAAATTCACTTTACCATTTTATGTAATATTATTTTTAAACACCATAATGAAGTTATCATATAATAGAACAACTTTTGATATATTATTAAACTGACATATGAATTTCTTATACCTATATATATATATATATATATATATTCATTTGCATATGCAACATTTGTAACGAAAAATCAAATAGAACCGCTGTGCGGTAAAATTTCTGTCATCTATATGTTGTATATGAAAATCGTGCAGCACGAAGTTATACAATCATCTAATATTTATATATATATATATATGTTTTGTTTATTACACATAACAACATAAATATATGGGATGTGACTCTCTCTAACTGTACGAGCATATATACACAATATAAACAAACAAACAAAAAAAGCGAACATAAATTTACGGTTTTGACATAAAACAAATATCAACATCTTTAAATATTTCATTTTGTTTACATATAGCATAAAACTACACACACCATATATACAATATGTATTTATATATGATGTTTGTATTTTCATGTTTTTCTCTATTTTGCCATATCCAAGTTATATATACAGTCGGAATGTTACTATATAAATGTATATATGTAATATTGAAGCCCCATATATATATATATATATGTAATACATATATTTTGAAGAGACTATGGCTAGATATAATAATAATATAGTTTCCATTTTTTTTACAATCACAAAAATGTTTGCTCAATTTCTTAAACTATATATATATATAAAGTAATTTATATGTTCATGTAATTTTAAAACTTTTCTATATATTGTACCATAAATTGTATATATGTTTATTATTTTAAATTATAAACTCGTATACCATACCATACGAAAATAATAATGAAAATTCTATATATATATATATATTCAATTTATTGTGATACGACTGTATGTAATATATAATATGTATATAGTTCTGAATAACATACGGATACATTTATATTTATCCACATTTTTTAAATATAGGAAAACCGAAAACCAGAAGAAAGAATATATTATGTAAGTTTGGATGGATAAATATACTATGCTATAAGATAAAAGAAATTTATTTTTATATACTTCACAATATATATATAGTATATAACATATACATATAAATACATAGTATAAATAAATGATACATACATATACTACTACACATACATATTTTTATTAAATATTATATTTTGTAAATATTATTATAATAATATTTTATATCTATAATAGTTTTGAGTAGAAAAATTTTTATGTTTTTATAACAAGAAAGAAAAAAACAACTTTACCTTATTATATTATTAATATAATATACTTCTCGTTATATACATATGACCGGAAATATTATATATATATATATATTGTATATAAAAATATATATTATTATATAATGGGACACATATACAAATACAAAAATCAAAATAAAAATATAGAGAAAAAAAGCACGTTCTTTTATCCAGCAGAAAATTACATGTACATACTTTAAAGAGCCCTTATGGGAATCTATATTTTCATATGGGTCAAATAATCTAAGCTGAATATTTTTTTTTATGATAATATACAATCAAAATCATTGTCACCATAAGCGATATGTACCATACATACATTTTATGTACTATATACTTATATACATATCCAATCGGAGGAAAATGTAATATGTACTTGTGTATAGGTGTGTATATTTAACAAATATATATATATATATATATATTTGTCTCTAATATCATATACATGCTATTAAATATATAAGGATATATAAAAAATTTAAAGATTCAAAATGTGAGTTCAAGATGAACGAAGAAATGTTATGTGATTTTTTTTTATAAAATTGCAATGGTTATTTTATTTGGATATTCATTTTTATGAATATTTTATGAATAATTTAAAAAAAAAGTTCATATATATTTAAATTGTATATTAAGAATTATTCATATTAAGGATGTTATATATATGGTATATAGATAGTTTTAATAAATACAGTGATTCTATACCATGTCTTAATGATTTTTAGTATATCATCTATCTTAGGCCACTAATATTTATAGTGTATTCATATGTATTCGTTTGGTTTAAAAACAAACCGTGCTAAAAGACAAAAACAACACCCCTCAATATATACTACATTAAAACTGAAGCACGTACCTATTTTTATTTAAATATTATATACTGAATTGTTACTATGATTTACTATGATTTACCACAAATAGTTGACTTAATCTTAAATTTATTATTATTGATTATACCATATTCATAATAAACTATTGTTTATACAATATATGGGAATGAAATTTTAGATTTAAGCTTTACTCTCTCTCTCTCTATATGTCGAATAGCTACAATAATAATAAACTGGACTGTAAATTAAAATATTATATATGGAGATTCCTATAGTCCAACCAAAAAACCTCAAATATTATAAATTTATATATATGTAAAAAAATTGCATTTACTAAAATTAAAAATGGTGTGCAATAGTTTCTAAAATGCGATCATATTTTTCATCTATAATAAATAATTTTCTGTATAAATATGAAAATTTTCTATATTTATTGTAATTATGTAACAAAAAAAATTAACAACCCATAATTAATAAATTAATGTTAAAACCAAAAAAAAAAAAAAAACACTGAATTTAAATCAAATAATAAAAATGAAATATAATTAATTTGTAATTTTTCATTGATAGGAAATTTTGCACTTGTACGATTATATTTTATAAATACTCGTATTTAAAATTAATAAATATATATTTATTTTTATATGAAATTTATGATATATAGTTAATTTTCTCATTTAAACAGATAAGTTGGAATAATGCCAAAATACTAAATTTTATATATATTGTATATATATATTGATATAAATATAAACGATTTCAAAAATTGTAAGGCGGACGGAACATGCAGTCCGAGTAACTGCCGATATCATATTAAAAATCGATTTGTTAATATTGTTTAAATTAAATAATCTTATTTTATATACAATATTAATTAATAAAACATTAGCTCTTCTGAAACAAGATTGTGCATTTTATTTTAATCGTAAAAAATATATTATTACATTAATGTTATGGCTGTAAATATTATATAAATAAATAAATTATTCTGTGAAATTTATATAATAATATTCATAATATAATTTTCGAATTAAGATATTTCAGAAATTTCTTTCAGAAACTACTTTATTAAATCAAATGTATACAATAAGATTATTTAATTTAAACAATAACAACAAATATATTTTTACTTGTATCGGTTACTCGGATTGTATGTACCGTACTCCTAATTTGGTATATATACGAATACATATATCGTTATATATAGTTATATCCTTATATCCCTACAGACAATTTGTTACGATATATTGATATACACGTACTATACATTTCACGATTCAATTAATGATATATATATTTATAATTATTGCTATGTATATATTTCAAGTACAAAAGTTGGGAACATTGTCATTGAATAGATCACAAATCTTATTTGATTTATGACTGAAAATCGCTTAACGAAAATACAGGAATTTCTCAAAAGCGAAATAAATAAATAAGAATTTTATAAGAAATATATATTGAGGATTATTTCCATCGTAAGCCTCCCTTTCAATAAAACTGTATAATTTTAATTATCATTAATTATAATGTTAATGCAAGTGAAACTTAACTAATTTGCTACCATACGCATACATTACACAGTTTAGTTATTGGTAAATTACTTCGCATGTAATTATATATATATTATATATGAATTCCCTAATTGCAAATATTGAAATATAGATAATTTCCTTTTATATGCATTGTTAATCTTTGAGTACCTCGCACGCCCAACTCACAATATTTACAAACGAACCCGTTTTTTTGGCATAATTTTATTATGCATATGCTAAAATAATTATAAGCTTTTACTTTGAATTTAATTTATTGTGTGTATATACAATTAGCAAAATTTCGTCCATTTGTTTGTAGGGAATCGCGACGTATAAATTTATAAATATAGTAAAATTAGAACACTATCTATCTATATATATATATTTATATAATATAAATATGTACAAGAGATATTTCCACATATCCTTATTCAAGCGCTTTTTCACCTTTATTATATTTGTATATATGTAAATGCATAAATATGTATGTATCTCTAACCTGCTTGCTTTATATATCTACCTTACGCCAACCAAATATTTTCAGCAAATTTTTTATCATTTCCAGTGATGCTTTTTTTTTTCCCCACATTTTATTATTATATTTAAATTTAAACAGAAAATAATTTTTTATTGTATAATGCCGTATATACATTCTTCCGGGTATACCGGGTATGTATTTTGTTTGCACACTATATGTATATGGTATACATAGGAATATGGTAAGTTGGCACCAAAAACTTCATAAAAATAACTTTATAAACGTGTAGAGAGAAAGATATAAATGTTTGGTATAAATTTTTATTTTAAACTTAAAACATATAATATACACCACCATTCAAAATGTCATATATATATATATATAGCTACCATTCATTCTTATATGAATGTATGGTACTATATAGAAATAGATATGCATATATGCAATAAAACGTACATATATAGAGAAAAACGAGTTCATATATTCACAAACTAATATAAAATTCCTATATATATTTATATATTATATATTATTTAGAGTTGCTGGGTCAACAATTTTAAAAATTCCCATAGAATGCAGCTCTTAATAAAGGAGATAAAAATATTTTTTTTCTTTTTTGGTTAACAAAATGTGAATAAAAAAAAAAAAAAATTCATTGGTTGGTGCTGCGTTGTATCGTTTTTTATATATATACAGACTACAAAATATAATATACGTATACATATAGATATTGATACCGAGCATTTTAGGTGAGTGTATATACCTATGCGATGCATTGCAATGTACTTAAATCGTATCTGCTTTTTTTTTTTTATTATTATTTTTTAATGTGTTTGCACTTTGCAGCATAATTTATATTTAGTAAAATTAATTTTATCCTACACAGTATCACCAATATTATTTGTTATTATACCTGGACTTTAGTTTATAGTATTTTGTTTTTAATTGACAACTTAATTGATGCCACAAAAACCGTTAAGGTTAAAAATTAAAATTTGTACAAATTTTTTGATTTCTTCTATAGTTTGTCATAATTGGAGGCCGTTATTATATAAAAAAAACACTGTCGACAGTGAAATTATTACTTTTTATATATATCAGCTATATATATAGAAAAGCTTTAAAAACTGTGCGCTATTTAATGGAATTATGACAGCAACAATATAGTAATGAAAATAGATAATTTTTACCGGAAAGTGGTAAATTTTGAAATATATATTTTATATATAGAATTTATTAAGGAATTAAAGTTCTTGTTTATCTTAATTTTTAATAGGTCGTATACGTCGTTTGTTCTGTTTTAAATAAAAAAAACAAAAAAACTATATAAAATAAGAGTGGGTGCGTTTCACAATAAATTGGTGATACTGTATATATGTTTAACTTTAATTTATATTATATAGTTGGTATATTTATAATACATGTTATGCATCTATATATTATATACGATGACATAGCAAAGACACATTATTTATATGTACCATATATAAATATATAAGTTTTATATAAAATCATGATTTAATAATGTTATATAAAACAGAGTTTATCTTTATTTAATATAAATGAAATTATAGTGCGTTTTAATGTTATTATTTTTTTTTATTTTTTCATATTTAATCGCATAGAAAATTTTTTATTATACAATCTAATATTATATATATGGAAATAAATCCGTTTCGTTAAATAAATATATGGTACAATTGTGTCGGTATTTTTATATATGATAATTATAAAGTAGACCACCTGTGGTGTACGAATCTGGTTTTTTGTGATTAAATTTTACTTCAAATTTTTTTGTATAACATCAAAAGAAGAAACACGCATCGACTATGTGTATAAGGAATTTTATTTTGGAGTAATTATTAGAACAGAAGAACGTGTTTCTTAGATTAATTATATAGTGCTATACGACTTGGCAAATTGTCATCGAATTCGGATTTATAGAACGCAGTTTAACATTATTTATTTATTTTTTGGTTCAATTTTATTATGTCAACAAATCTTTCTTCTGCACATATCTAACATTAAATCTTATAAAATAATATAAGTTGACATAGTAAAATCGGAAATGAAATCGGTCTTTCAATATCTTTCTTCTAATTGCACGAATTGCATATTTTTAATACATATTCACGTCGTATTCAATTTCATATATGATAATCATTGTCTATATATTCATTTATTTGTATTTGACTTATTTATTTATAAATGCAGTAATTGTTTATTATTTTTAAATTATGTGTATTCATATTTACAACAACAACAACAACAACAACAACAAAAAAAGAATATATACATAATGAACAATTTTCAACACATAATACATATATATAGAAATTTAAATACATAATAGATGGAAAGATGAAATAAAAAAAGAATGTCACATAAAATAAACTTCAATAATCCCAGAAAGGAAAAAAAATAAAAATAAAAATCATCATGAAAAATAATAGCAAGAAAGAAAAAATAAAATAAGACAAAGCATCCTTGAATATTGAACACAATCCATTTGTGTATTCTCATTCGTATATATATAAAGTATACATCTGTTTACATAACAGTAGAGTGGCATAAAAACCTACAACCGATAAAATGTCATTTCCTTTTGTTTTTTTTTTTTTTTTGTGTTCTATTCTGTTCTGTTCTTTCTCTGTGAAATGTTCGATGATACTTGAATCTAAATAATAGAAAGGCAAATATACATGTAAATATAAAATGAATGAAAATTGAGTGGAATAATCATTTTCATATTGACCTATATTATTATATTATTACTAATTTACTAAATATATGTGTTTTTTTATAGTTTATTTATAGCTTACATATATATATAGATTGGTTAGTTATGTATATTGAAATGTTATATTATGTATATATGAGTATTGTATAATTCTAAGTTTATATATAATAATTGTGAAAATTTCTGTTCTGTTATTTATACATAGATAGAAAAAATGTTGGTATACATTACATTTACAATATTCGAATTTAAATGATTTAATTGATAAAGATAATATTGCGTTTCAAAGTATACATTTCTGTAGTTTAAAAACAGTTTATATTCATATTTATGAGCATTAATATGCAAAATAATAGAATATATTTTTCAAGATATCAGTAATTTTAAGTTGATTTGTATATTACTGCTATTGTATAGACTCAATTCCCACACAATTGCTGCATAGTTAATAAAATATATTACATATATATATATATTATCGTTGTACATTTGGTATCAGAGAAATTTGTATATAAATATCAGTGGCAAGCGGTCCACGGCAGCTGGGAAAGCACTGCTGCCCAAACAATTTTCTAATTTATATATAACAAATTAAACAATTATGTATTTTGCATATATTATATAAACACATTATTTGTTGCAATTAAATTAAAAACTCTTTATTTTATATATACACACACAAAAATCAAAGAAGTAATTGTTCCTAATATACGGCAGCATACAAATAACATTAAATAATATATAAAAACACCTTCGACCGCAACACGGTAATATCTCACCTATACATATTCCATATATCATATTTTTATTTGTATCATTACACTAGCAGCCATAAATTCATATATGATAGATATACGAGACATACAAACACACATATATTATTAAAAAAAAGCTCGATATGTTAAATGAAGGGAAAAAGTTTGATATATATATACAATCATATACATATTACAAATTTATAATTTCTGATATATGTGTGTGTAATTGAAAAAGTTTATATGAAGCTGAAACAGCAGTTCGTTTGAGCTTTTTTTTGTATGGTAGTGTATAAAATATGTACATGTATTTATTTATAATTTTATTTCCATATATTTTGACAAAATAAAATACGATCGTAATTATCGAATTACTGATAAGTATTTGATATTTTGTAGTGTATATTAATTTTTATATGATATAAAAATAACATTTTATTATAATTTAGAATTTGGTTATTTAAAACTATAATTAGTATGATGATATTTTACAACAATATTATAGTATCCACACTATTTAAATTTATATACGTCGTGTGATTTTAGGAATTTAATTAATTTATTTAGTTTTAATGAAAATTGGCTTTTGAAAATAATTGTTCGCTATGAGTACATTAATTTTTAATAAATTTACAATGTTGGGAAGAAAATAATTGACAAAAAAAAATGTTAAATTTAAATAGCATCCTTAAATTTCGAATAAGAAAAACAAATGTTATATCCACTAAGCGGCAGATGACTTCTTAAATTTTGTTTTATTATTATTTTATGAAAATATAGAATACAAAATAGTGTAGAATGTTTTCATTTTATTAAATTAAAGCATAAAAACTTACTGATTGCGATTATAGTACATATATTAAAGCATCGATTGGAGCAATTTGAGTTCTTACTCTATCAACTTCAAAATGGTCTGTTAATAGACTCAACAAACTTGGCAACCAAATAAAATGATATTATATTGAATGAGTGCCTGTGTACACCAGTACGAATGTTCACCGCTCGCCACTGATTTATAACTATATAAAGTAATATAATTTTATGTACATATATCTTATTGTTCTTTTACAATAATATTTTATATGATTGCTGTATACATATTTACCATGTCGATTCATTTGTTTCTTCTACTTACATATATATATATTTCATTGTACATATGTATATTTATTGTATAACAACTATATATATATATATGTTTATATATGTACGTACGTACACATAACATTTTGATAAACAAAGTTTAGTTAAAGCCTTGGAAAAGCAATTTATTAAATGACACCATCCGCATTTTAGGAAATTATTTTTGATAAGAATATTTTGTATTGTCTCATAAGGTCTACTTAAATAATAGTATCTGTTTATAAATTTATATATATTTTATATAATGCTACAATATATATATAAAGTATATAACAATTCAGCCACATTAAATATATAGTATATAAATGTATTGTTTGTATGTATTATAAAACATTATGAATATATTTGGTGTTTTAAATGAACATATATATGAATATATATATTATAATATAGAAAATAAACGAATATAAAGTATAAACATGTCTTATAAATTGTATAGATATTATATGAGTACACTTGTTTTTCAGAAAATATTCTAAATATACTATATATATATATGTATATTGCATCCTATATATATATATATATATATATATATAATATTTCGTCTTATATATATGATGATAGACAAAATATCTTCGTTTATAATGTTACTTCATTAAAAATATAATATTTTATATATGTATAAGGTTGTTGGTTTTATTTTATAAAATAAGAGATATGAAGATGAACCCGATAAATTTGTTACCTTATATACAAACATACACACACACAAACATATATATAAATTAAATGAGCATATCCAGTATCCACAAAAGGCAAAAGCAAATGTATGTAGGTGTATATTAAATACGAAATATACTTGAACACATATATACACGTGAATATACGATGAAAATATATATGTATATACATTAATATGAATATGATAAACCTTATAAAAGGCATATAAAATATATTTTCATATTCATTAAAAAATAAATTATATCATCTTCAACAATAAATTAATATGATACAGAGTAAAGGGATATTTTATATATATATAGAAATACGATGTAAATATATAGTAACCTACGTGTTATATATTATATTAATAAATATAGTGTTCGTCAATTTTTTTTGTTACCCATTGAGATGATTTTTATAAAGATACGTATGTTTTTTTATTTTTATAATAAAATATGATATATAGTTTTAAATTCAATTATTACCCATATATTAATATTGATGTCATAATTATATATACAGTTTATTTACCATTGAAACATTTAAATGTTTATAAATTTTTGTAGATCTTCACTGTAGGTGTATGTGTGTGTGTGTCAGTCTACATATTATATAATAAATTATATAATTATTAATTTATACAAAATATACATATTATATATATATATATGGAATAATCATATTTATCAGTAGACAAGAATATTAAAATCAGTTCAATTTAAAATTTTAATAGATTTAATCTCATATATAAATAATATATGTATGTTATATAAGAATTTATATATAAAAGTAAATTTTAATAATATACACGTAAATTATATACCTAATCGTATAGATATAAAAGTGAAAATGAAACTATATATACATAAAAATATATATATATATACGCTCATGTATAATGGATATACCTTTTTAAATACATGCTTATATATAACATATATTCATTAATCTACTATATATATTATATACCTTGATTATATATACAAAAATATTATATATACACCTCTCTATGTATAAATAGTGTATATGTATATATATATAATATAAAATATAATAATATATATACATATTTTAGGTATGTACATATATTTATTATAAAATATAAAGTTTCTCATTAATGAATAATTTTAACTAATTTTAAGTAAAAAACATGATTAATTTTTATTACTTTATGTCACTTACACATTATCATTATAATAAATTATAATGATGATGGGCTATATAATTCGGTGTAATCGTCTAATGTTATATATATATATATATAGAGGTATACATATATACTAATATATAGTACTATATATATATATATATATATATATATAGTAGATGACATGGATAAGGTATATATTTTAGATGTCCAAATTAAATTTTATAATGTATAAGAAAAATGTATTGTAATTAAAAGATATGCAAATCCGGAAAATATTTCATATACCTAGAACATAAGAACAGTTTTTAAACATATCCATATAATATATTCGTTATTATACATATATTCAATGGGGGGGGGGGGGGGGGGGGGGGTTGGATGGGGTAGCAATGGTTAGTATATGTTATAAGAAAAAATAATAGTAAAATATAATTTAGTATATACATAAATATATGATTTCCATAATTAACATATATTTGATATATTATTTTATTATTATATATATAGATATAGACTATACTTATCATACACAAAAACTAAATTGAATTAATTAAATGTATATGTTTCGTAAGATTGATATAAAAGTCATATTTGTTAAGTTGTTATATACAATAAAATATTTAATTTTAGAAATTTGATGTATTTACTATAACATGAATTGATGCAATTAAAATGACATAATTTCAGTAATCTATCTTTGTATGAATTTGTAATAAAATCTCTGTATATTTTAATAACAATTTATAACCTTTTCGGAGATATTACCCAATTAATGAAAAATTGTTTGTTTTCACTAATTAATTAATTAATAAACTGCGTTAATATGTGCGGTCTATTTAATAATTGTCTTCACACCTATTGTACCTGGTCGATCGGTAATATTTTGAACACAACTGCTGTGTATTTATATAAATAAATATTTAAATATATATTTTAATATATACACAATGAAATCGTTACACGGAGGAAATTAATTTTTTTTTTGGAGTACCTACAGTTATAAGTCAAAATTATTACATTCACAAAGTTTATAAATATACAAACATATATATAAAACATAAAGCATAAAAGTGTTAAAAGTTAAATATACATACAATAAAAATATACATAAAAACATATATAATAGAATTTAATATACACATTTATATAAATATTCTATATATAAAATTCTATATTATACAATTTATATTTAAATACAGATAAAAATTGCATAATAAATATACTTTAATACAATAAATTTTAGTTTATTCATCACATTTTTTTATTCATTGTATAAATTTTTATATTTTATTTATTAAATTGTGAACATCCTATTAACTAATTTTATGGTATTGTATATTTAGTATGGTAATACATATACAATAAAAGTAAATGGAATAAATTTTTGTTATACCGTGGTTACGTTACATTTGCGCTTATACATATATATTTATATAATATTCATTCAATCACACATGCAATATACAATATAAAATACAAATTCATATATATTCAACTATTTATATATATGGTTTTACTAAAATATCCTTATACATATAAAATATTGTGTATAACAACGCATTCCTTATCAGAAAATTTTATTGTCAAATTTAAAGATGTCTGGCGCCTTGACTTTTACATCTCTTTTATGACAGTTTCTATTTTCATCGTTTTTCTGAAGAAGAAGAAAAAAAAAACAACCCCACCCCACAAAGAAAATATATAAGACGAAATCAACAACAAATATATATATATAGAGTACTATCACTACACACACTTGTATAGCATTTTATCGAAATTCATATGTTTTATATAATATATAAAAATATATATACAGTTTTTCTAATATAAAATATTTCTTTATAATAATATACAAAATTTAGGTAAAAAATGAAATGAAAAAAAAATCAATAAATTAACATTATAAGATATTTATGAATTTTTCTGTTAATAAAACTTGTATATATTTTAAAATTTTTTCCATTTAATGATTAAACGTAAATATTTATTATATCTCTGTTTGTATAGTGTATATGTTGTATATATTATATATATATACATACACCTCTATAATATACTTATATGCTATTAAATTATTTAATGTTTTATGCAATAGTATAAAAGAAATAAAGCTTTTATATATTGAACATATAAACTTCCCGAAAATATAATAATAAAAACAAGGTCAAACTATCAACTAAGACTCGAACTATATATATATAAACTGTAAATATGTATATAAAATGTATTGTACACACACACACAAAAATATACATATTATATTTATCCATAGATAAATACTTTGTATATTATATACATTGTACATATTATATAAAACTAATGTGTACAATGTGTGCGAGCGCGATTATGTATTATATTTGGATACAAAAATGTAAGAGAAAATATTTGGCTGACACTTAACTTGATTAAGTTATTTTTTGTGATATATTGTAATACGAATGAATATTGTTGTGTAATATTCTCTAATAAATATATATACTTTTATTTTGATTTATATATTTTATGGTATATGTATATACTGTAAAAAATCATGTTTCAATTTACCGATAAAATAAAAAATTCAAATTACAACATATACATTTCTTTGTATAATTCGCTATAACATAACATTTCTGAACTCATTACTTTAATTTTCATATAAAATTGCACGTACAAATCAATGGGATGGGATAAATATATAGTTTTTACAATAAATATAGAAATACATAGTTTATCTCTTAAAATATACATCAGCATAAGCACTTCAATTCACGAATAGGTTTTTTTTTTAATTTTCTTAATTTTATTATTACGCAAATTATTTGATTTTTATTAACAATTTCTTATTCGTGTACAATGTACAATATAATAATTAAGGATTACACATCATATGTTACGGTAAGCCTCAGAAATAGCATTCAGTTTTCAATATCCATATATATTTTTCTTATAACTCATAGGTGAAATTAAACTAAATTATGAAAGAAAAAAATTTGGTTGTTCACCAAATCTTTCATAGAAGATATTTTTAAAATCGATTCACGCCATATGACAGATTTTCCAATCGATGACAGAGAAAATTTAAAGATATTTGTGATACTGTATAAAGTTTAAAACCGAATGGTACAACAAATTTATACATAGTATACCATGAATTCATACAAAATTTCACTGACTTCAAACGGAAAATCGGTCATTGCTTTTGAACGCGTGAATTGATTTTAAAAATCTCTTCTATAAAATATTGGAAATTGATTATAATTTGAAATTCTGTACACAAAAATCGAAATCTGTTAAAACAATGGCTTGTAATTCAGAAAGATGATAATTCAAAAACGAGTCTCTGGAAAATTTTATAAGTGGACATTCTAATTTTTTACTTTCAACTTGGCTATACCAGTAAAATATAGTGATATTGTAAATTGAAAAACAATTTTTCAAGCATCGCCACTGACAGATAATATATTTAAAATTTAATATTAGATAAAATTAAGTATATATAAATATAATGTATTTATATTTGTGTAGGTGTACTAAGTTCATATTATAATACACATGTAACATTATAGAAAATTTATTTAAATTATTATTGTATTTTATAAATTTTTATTATAAATATAAGAGCATATACCATAAGAAAAAAAAATAAATAAACTAAATTGAAAAGAAAATATTTTGTCACAAGCGAAAAAAAAAGAAGAAAAGTTAAATTTTATTTTGTCTGCGATAACTTTCATCTTGTGAAAACCATTTAATAAATGTATACACATATACCGATATAGACTATATTATACATATATATATGTTATATATTAATACATATTCTTAAGATAACTTTTTGTTGAGTGTAACGAAAATAAAAAAATACGTTGATATAATATTTTATATATATTATTCAATTTTGTATTTATTATATAACTAATATATATGTAATGTATAAAATATAAATACATATATTCAAATTTAGTTTTTTCCCATATATATATATATATTTATAGCAAAATAAATAATCAAACAAATTTGCATTTTAAAGATATTTTGTTATAAATTTATATTATAAGCAAATTTATAGCTATTTGATTGTTAATTAGGAAAATTTACTTTATATTGTAAATTGGTGATTATAATTATTTTACTATAAGTAAATTTATTTATTTTTTTATATAATTAAATTTTTTTTAATGAGAATTATAAGACCTTTATCTAGAAAATTATTAATAAAAGTATGTTCACTTAAGACTCCTTGTATAGGTGTGCACATTCATTTAGTGCACATTTTTTAAGAATACATTTTACGAAAAATTTTTAATATTATGTCAATTTTGTGAAATAATAATTTGCATACTATATATAATTTCGTTTCAGCTTGCACAGACTGTCATTACTCTATATGTTTTTCATCATCTTTTATGTTTCGTAGTTTATGCGAAAAAAAAAACGGTGTAAACAACATTTTATTTACGCTAAATTGTTGAAAATATCCAAAATGCTTCATTTACTTTTTTTCGTTTAATTATAATACAACTGGACAAAAAGTCATCGAATGCTTGTGGTATTTTATTTTATGTGCTTTATATGTGAAACGTAACTGGTGCGGAGAATATAGTTTTAACACTATAAAACTATGATGATTTTGAGATAATAAAGACAAAAATCATGAAAAAATATTTAAAAAATAAATTCGATTGCAAGCATACTTTGTATGACGAATAAATTTACAGATCCATCATTAAATGTTACTCAACAATTTCTTAATGTTTTTGCAAAAATCTTATCATATACGAATTGAGTGCAAAATAAATTATTTTTGAATCAATTATTATTATAGGTGTTGTGAATTTACAATCCTAAACTATCTAAACATTGGCTTGATTCAGGTTAGCCATATAGTATAATTAAAATGATATTGAAAACAAAACGTTCGGAATTGTCACGCTCACATGGGACATGGAAATGTAATTCTTTTGGAATACAATGCGCATATTTATGTATATATGCGTAGAATCCATCAGTAAATAATTATTGGACACATGGAAAAATGGCGACTTCTAGAATTACATCAAAAAAAAAAACATTATTTTTATTTTTATAAATTTTCAAAAAAAATTAGGAATAAATATTTAATGAATATTTATTTTAATTTTTATATATTTATGTTGGTTCGCAAATAAAAGAAAATTAATGACAGCGTTAACAATTTTTAAGAGACTTATCGGTTGTGTAAAAGTAAGCAAAAAAAAAATGTTATGACTCTCGTAAAATGCTTTTTTCTACACTAGAAATTTGAAGTTGTTGCAGAAACATTTGTATATATAGGAAGCGGTCTAAATTGAATGAGCTATAGATTAAAATTTCAACATGAGATTTAATGTTACACGTTAATAGTGATGAAAGAACATAACAGATATATTGTAAATTGTGGGATGATTGTTAACGCATTTCATGAACAAAAGGGAATAAAATCAATACAACCAATTACTAACAATTATATTAGTTTAATAATAAATGAAAAACAATGGTGTTGCGCACATATGTTGGATAAAGGGTTTTCATTGAATTATATATATGTTAGCTGTTCGTTAGTGTACCATAGGTATTTCCTAATATTTATATATGACATTTACAAAAATTTAATTGCATTGATATTTTGTAAACAGAAAATTGCATCAATAGTTAAAAATTTTCTTTTGATTGGTTTTATATATATACTGCGTCGTTTTCATTTTAAAGTGATATCGTATTTTACATAATATAAAAAAAACCAATTTTTCATAAAATTTATGTATGCGATTATTATACAAAATACAATAACATTAAATTACTTTTATATTCAAAATTGTTAGATATACAATATGATAGATTTTGATAAAAATTATACATTTTTATATCTCATTACGTTTCTGATTTATTATATATATTTTAGGAGTACCTACACACACACACACATGATCTGTGTACTATATATATTATATGTATATAATATAGTATATAATAATATTTTTTCAACATCATTTCACTTATATACAAATATGAAATAATAAAATGAAATGTTACAATAAATTGAATGCATAAAATTTATAATAAAATATAATTTCATATATGTAAATATAACATTTATAATAATAATAATAATAATAATATATATAATTTCTTAAGAAATATAATATAATTTTGCATATATTAATTTTATTAAATATTATATGTAGAGAAAATATCCGAATATATTCATTTCAATTTAAATAAATGATATATTAGGAAGAGTATGTATTATATATTTTATAGCTTTATATAACTCTATATTCCTAACATATGAATATATATACAATAGATAGATAGATAGATAGATATTGTAGATAGATAGATAATATATAGATTTTAAGTGTATTTTGCCAAATACTTCTTAAAATTGAATGAAATTTTGATAAAATATTGTTGCAGACAACACCAGATGGAGAAAATGATATATATCTTTTGGTGGTGAATTAGAACAATAAAACTTTTGTGAATATTTCTTTAGATATTTTGTTCGTACATTGTATACATAAACATAAAATATATAATAGATTGTATTTTTTATTTATTTGTAAAATTATGTATATAAGTTTTATTGTATAAGTTAGATTTGTATTTATTTAATTATTGTTATAGCCGTATGTGTGTCTGCTTGTATTTATGTTTGTTAGACACATAATTCTAAAATTTTGTATAACTAGTACTGTATGTATATTTGTAATACAATAAAATTTACACAAAATAAATATATGCTTATAAAAAGAAAATTATTTAAACATTTTGAATGTCAGCAAAAACATTTCAAAAATTAATTAAATATTTAATTAAAATTCGTTGTTGTAGTCTCAAAATGTTTTTCCATTTTCTCTCTATCTGCATATATATTGTGTGTATAAACTACAATATATGAATGAAAACATTTCGATAAATCTTATATTTAGTTTATGTAAAAGTTTATGTAATATTATAATAATATTTAAAAAAGAAATATAAAATAAAAAATTTGTAAATAATATTTCTCTTTTTTTTTTATAAATATATATGTAACAGATGATTGTAATTGTATATATTTTAATTTTAAAATACCATTATTTTCTTTTTAATATTTTTAAGTTTTCCTCTATATATACAATACAACAATATTGCGTACAATTTTAAAATTGTCTATATGTAATACACATAAAAAATGTGTATATATTCTCGAATGATATATATAAAAATAAATAAAACAGAAAATATAAAACTGATACTTTAAATTGAATTAAACTGTGCAAAATAAAATGGAAAAGAAATAATGTGCGCGGTTATGAATTTAATAATAAAATCTTATTTGGCTTAATTTTTATTGTATCAAAAAGTTTAACAAATTTATTTCTAAATTTATTATTCACAAAATTTATTTCATATGCGGATATATTTTAATAAATAAATTTTATTTTTAATTTGAAGAGAGAAACCGCAGATTGTTACAGATGTATTATTATTATTTTAATATTGATAAAAGAATATCTATAACTATTCTATATATTATCGAAATACTATGATTTTCTACAATATATAAATTAATTTTTATTTTAGTTTTTGCAATTTAATGTTGTGTGGGCAATTTACCATTTATATAATTCTATTCTATTCTGCATATTAATATATCTGAAGATAATTTCTTATTTTATATTTATATGTATAATATATTTCTTTATTTATATTTATTAAGGCATTTATATGATTTAGATAATATAAAATGAGACGATGAGTGTCTTCAACTATATTGTATACATTTGAGAAGAAAATAATATCATATAATATTAATTATAGAATAAATTACAAAAAATAATATTCCATAATAATAGGTTAAAAATAAAATTAATAATATGATAAAAACGTTTGCATAAAACAATGTACTTGCCGAATTCTTTAAGATGATCAGTAGTAAATTATTTCACACATAACAACAGTATACATTCATAAGGCGATCTATGTGTAATAGAGTATAAATATAAACATATATGAAATATGCATATTTCTATTATGATGATGTTGTCAACAAACATGACGGATTTAAATAAAATATAATTTATCAATTTAATTAAACGAAATTAAATTAATGGGAACAATACATTTATTTGTTATTAATATACGTTTATACCAGTAGAATACATAAAAGGATATATATACTAATAACTAATATATTTAAATTTATAATAAATTCAATTTTAATATTTTTCTGAGTGCATTCACACGCAAATACTATATATATGGTGTATTTATAATATATGTATGCCTCACATTTAGCCTTAGCATCGCTGATATATATATATAATATAGTATGCATATACTAAATATACATATCTTCTATTATTTGCATTTAAGTATACATATAATATAGTATATGCAGATTATAATATAGTATAAAATATATAGTATAAATTGTATCTATATATATATATATAAAACATAATATATAGACATAGACATGTTTAAGCACTTTTTAAGCTATTTGTGTTTTGTTTTATATACAGCTCCTTTACTCTCTTATTTCATTTTATGTTGTATATAATATACATGTGTAACAATTGTGTATAAATAGAATTTTGAAATCCTTTTGTCTTCGGGGATATTGATGCATTTTTAATAAGTTTTCGCACATTGTAAATATATATACTAATGAATTATTTGCTAACAATTATTTATTCATGTACACATTTGTGATATACGAGTATGCACCACATATATATAGTTAAAGAAATAGATTGACAGATGTGAATTTATATACTAATGAATAAAACAAAATGAACAATATGGAAAAAATACAATAAATATATGTGGATAAGAAGTTATTATAGGTGCTTTGTATACATTGTAGTTTAATTGGATACAGAAAAAATATTGTTCCATACATAGGTACTATATGATATATAGTTTAAGTAGAAAAAATTTTTAAAGTATACATGGAATAAAATTATGATGAAATGCCAATTTTTGCAATAACATCATAATTGATTAAATAATATATTGTATATGAAGGTGTTCGTTTTTGACGATGGAGTATATAAATATGTGAACAAAATTTTCACTTGACTTATATTTATATTTAATTTTTAATTTTACATAAATGCATATATATTAAATAAAATATGTTTTTTGCGGTTTAACAAACAAGTGCATGTTTTTGTGCTTTTTTTTTTATAAAGTAATTTATTTTTATATAGTCTTATAGTTATATATATGGATGTCTTTTCTATATGAAATTGTTATAGATTTATAAAGAGGAATAATTTAGTATGTACGTCACGAAAATAAACGTTGATATTTCCATTTTAAATTTTGTTTATATTTGATCAAAATCAAGTAATTGAAAAATTTAAATTTCGTGCGTGAAATGAAAAGAAAAA
Source organism: Bibio marci (assembly GCA_910594885.2). Classification (NCBI taxonomy): domain Eukaryota; kingdom Metazoa; phylum Arthropoda; class Insecta; order Diptera; family Bibionidae; genus Bibio; species Bibio marci. The sequence continues at coordinate 46,036,725 of OU343116.1, read as the reverse complement.
AAAATATATATTTTATATATAGATAAGATATTTTGTATATGTAGAATAGATGTGAGGTGTTTGCATTGAAAGCAGCTGTTTTTTTTTTGCCTTTTTTTTAATAACACTTATTTCGATAACCAAATTCATTAGTCTATAAATATTAATCGAAGTATTTGTACTCGAAAGTCATCGCAACTATATATATTACCCACTTTTTGTTAGAACTTGTATTAGCGATAAAAAAGACAATTCGTCTTTTTTTTTTTTACACAATTCATTCAGCAACCGAATTATTGATTTCTGGATAGTTTTTGAAATGCGCGGGTATATCTTTTAAAAGGTGTTGCACTGATCGCGGAACATTGCCGTTGTTTTGTCTTGAACGTCGTAATCGCAACGCTTTGGGGAATAGCATCAGACTCAATCTCAACGTATATACTGTTTTAGATGGAAAAAATTCACCATATAAAGATAATCAATAAGTTTCAGGTGATGTTTTTGGTTTTTAAATCACAATTAGAAAGTAGAATTATAAGCGAAAAATGAAATTATAACATTCATTCTATTTGCAAAAAAAAAAAAAGGTGATTTGTGTGCAAATGAAGAATAACCTTAAATTTTCTCTATATGTAGTTTAAAAACCTTTACGTTTAAAGCGATGTATACTAATGCCGCAAGTGTATAGTTATACGTGAACAACGGTTTTCATTGCAAACGCCCTTAATATTTATGTATAATATTTATATTGGTTGATAACAAAAAAATAAACTCATTTTCTTTCGTTACAATTTTTTATGTACATAGAAACAACAAAATACAACAACAAACAACAAAAATCGAATAACTACTTAATAAGCAGCTTATAAGGGTGTAATACAAAATATAAAATGAATATTTCAGATTATATTATATTATAAAAGATGTAAAATTAACCTCTCACATTCCTTCACATGAAAATATAAATATAATACTATTACAATATCAATATAAGCATATATATGATACATAACGGAGCTGTAAGTATATACCATATATATATGGTATATATAGCAGTGTATTTAGTGTTCGCGTATATATATATATATATGGAATGAGAAAAGTGGCGAAAATCTTAGATTTAAAATGTATTTATTTACAATAATATCATATGAAAATGTTTATGTTTTTTATATTTTCTCTTAAAGCTATTCTATATACAATAGATATATATATATATATATGCAAACACATATATAATATTAAAAGATTTTCATATAATATTTATTTTCCATATAATATATTAAACTTTATGCTACAATATATATGATGACGCAATGATATATTAATGTTATAACCGTAGTTCAAACTTTTACAAAATTATAATAATAAATAAATCTTTTATGCCCATATAAGAGTTCTTATATATATATAAACAATTTCTATATATATATATATATATATTCTATGTATACCCATAAATACTTAATCTCTATCCTCCAACATCACACAGTATAACATTTTTATTTATCTTTAAATAATATAATGATCAACCGGTTTTTATTTAATAAACCAAATATATATTATATTCTATAGATAAATGGAATTTATATTAAAGGTATTATTAAAGGTTTTAATTTACCGCACAGTTGTTGTGAACTTTACATATAAACAAACAAAAAAAAACTGAAGAATATAGGCGAATATTTTACGTTTAGTAATATGCGACACAACAAAGTTTTAAATTTAATAATATCAATTTTTGTTGTTTGATTCAGCGGCGACTCATGAATATAAATTGAGGTTCACATGTAAAAATATATTTTTTTCCAAAAAGTCACTATAAACTATAATAGTACATAAATTGTAAAATATTAACCCTAAGAGACTAATGGAAAATTTTTCGGAAAATAGAATTTTTATGAATTATCGAATTTTCTAATTACGAGCCATTTTTATTACATAATTACAAAATTTTAATTAATTTACACTCTTTCATAGACGAAATTTTTAAAATTGCTTCACCCATTCAGAAAATATAATCGATGTCATTGAATTTTTGTATAAATCGTTTGTTCAATTTTTTATATTTGCAGCATCATTATTTTTGTCTTAATTATTTTATCTGAACACAACAAGAAATATTAAAAATTTCTTCTATGGAAATGTAAACATTCTGTAATTATATAATAAAAATCCGTTAAAACTATGGTTTGCAATTACAAAACTTTCGATAATCGATGAAAAACTATTTTCCATAAAATTTTCCATTCGTCTCTGAGCTAATATTTTTCGATTTATTAAGTAGTGACTTTAAGAAAAATATATTTGAAATAAGTTTATTCAAATATTTGTCAGAAGCCGTCACTGTGTTGTTTAGCAACTGTTATATATTTAGTACCATTATATATGCTATCCTATGTACAATACATATATACTAAAATACATAATATTTCTTCAAATAAAATCTCGAAATTAGTTTATTAATAAGTTGATTTTATATATTATTATTATTATTATTATTTAATATTACATGAATTTATAGCCTGTTTATGGGCTTTATTTTCTCATAACAAACTAAAATAGTATATATACTTTTAATTTTTATATTATGTATTATATATATATATGGTATAGGTATGTATATAAATCAGTAAATTAATAACATATTTTGAACTGAAAATCATAACCCCGTTCACTTTTACACATACAATATTCTTATATATTCTTTGGCTGCGCTCAATGTTTCTTATACTAATTTTCATTGGCTTCCTCTTTGCTAAATACATTTTATTTTCTTATACAACATTTTCCTCGTTTTATATATAAATATGTTTTATGTATAACTTCACTTATACATATATATATTTCTTATTATTATTATTATTATATTTATAATACATTTTCTTTGGTATATAGAGAGATTATTTTATATTTTTAGTTTCAACATTTTATTTTTTCCATATTTTTATACATGCGTTCATAATTCACAAAACATAATACGCAGGAAAAAATCTCAAATTACATCTATTAATTTTGTATCTTGTCTGTGAAATTGGATTATATTTAATAATATATACATAGAAAAAAAAAGGAAAAAAGTGGTATGAACAAAAAAAAAACAAAAAAAAGGTGTGTCAAGCTGAAAAAAAAGCAAAAATAAATATTCTTATATATGAAAGTAAACAGAAAAAAAATAATATGAATCCAGTTAAATTCATTATATATATATATATACGACGAAATGAAAAAGGTTTATCCTGCACACCACACATTGTTCTTCCTTTCGTTTGTATATCGTCTTATTTACTTATTTTTTTTTTTTTTGGTTATATATTTATTTCAAATATATATAATATTACATATATACAATATTTATAATAAACGTTTCGAATTTATACGTATAATATATATATATATTGTATTTACTATGTTTATTCCATAGTTACATAATTTGTACAAAAGACTCCTAACAAAAATGTAATCTTTTATAATAGATTTTTATCAAAATAAATTTTACTACGGAAGAATTAATGCAAATTAAAATGCAAAATAAAAAGGGTACATATACCATCTTTCTATTACATAAGAAGTTGTTTGTGTGATATATATATATCGTAGATAAAATTCAAAATAATACAATTATCACGAATTTCCGCTTTTCGTTGGATTAAAAAAAAAATGAGAGAAAAACATAAAGTACTACATTATATATATATATAATATATACCGCATACATAGATAATTTATAGGGTAATGTCGTATAATAAGTGGTTGCATAAAATTCGGTATACAATATACAATATTATATATAGCCCCCTAAAATACACTAGTGCACGCGTATTTGTTTCTATATATATATATATATAGGATATTGTTTATTACTTATGGGCATATATATATAATAGTTATCTACATAGGTCTATATATACGTTCACAATGTTAAAATTTATTTATATTTTATAGCATTCACCTATCTATTATACATCTATGGTATACTATATATATATATATATATATATATATACTTATATGCACATCATTTATATATACGCGTATATAGTCGTATAATATATGCATATAATTATTGTTTTTATTATTGCACTAAAAAATTATATAAAATTTTATTACCCTATATAACCAACATAATACACATATACACAATATTATCTGAATAATATTATAACCGCATATAGGAACGTTTTGAATTTCTAATTTATTATAATAACCACATACTTCGTCGGATATATATATAAAAAAAAATCTATAAGAAGATACGTCATTTGGATAGTAGTAAGAGTTGCTTTTTTTAAAGTCATATATATAAATAACTTTATGAAAATAATTTTATGAAAATAATTGCCGCCATGTGTCCAAAGTGGCGACTAGTTCCAATAAACTGGTATCGATCCATCCACTTTTTTTTATTTTATCGAAATATTGTGTATAGTGATGAAGATCATTTTTGGTTAAATGGTTTTATATTAAACAAGCAAAATGAGTGAAAACAATTTTTACGATATTAATTACTGAAAAATATACTGTACGGTGTAGTTTACATACTGGAGAAGACATCGATCATAATTTTTAAAAAAAAAATGTCAATGGAGATCATTACAGATCGGTACAGTTATTTTCAAATTAATGTGGTATCGATCTTGGTTTCACACTATGCTAGCCAAACAATCAATTTTTTGAAAAGAAATTGTGGCAACTACATTATTCGGACAAATGAATCGAAGTTATTTGGTCCACAATATCATGTTATTTAACATCATTTGCGATCAGAAAAATCTTTAGTTTTTGTTGAAAAACCAGAAAAAATTAACACATTGAAAATCAACATAATTCGTGTTATACGATGAAATACATTTTCAGAAACTTGAAAAAGTGGCTAATAAATAAAGTAAAAATTTGGCTTTTATATAATCGTTAGAAAGAAATCGTCATTAAAATCAAATGAAAACTACACGGACTGATAATCAATTCTCTTTCCCGGAATTTCTTATTAGAGGAAACAGTATAGTTAATAAAATCTATTACTAATTAACATTCAAAATTAAATTAAAATTGCATAATTTTATTAACCAAATTACCATTAGGTTTATGAAAGCTATGCTTTACAAATCTTCCATTTATAACATTAATAGAAAATTTATGTTGTATATTAGAAATTGTATTTTAGAAAAAAAAAAAAGCATTGGTTTTTTTTTAGAGAGATATTGTATTTTCAAATTCATTTGATAAAAATTAGTATTTGTTTACTAAGGAATAAACCGTTGCTATATAATATACTTAATTATTTTATCATTATATATATAATAATTATATGTAGGTGTAGTACATATAAGTTTCAAGTTACCTTATGAATATTTTATAATTTTATATTTCAAGTCACGCTTTCTTACATATAATCCTCTCCACATGTTGTATTTATTATATATAAAAATATTATTTTTTTTTTTTCCAACTACAAAAACATACACAAAAGAAAAATACACGATTTCTTTATTGTTTAACTTTTAACTATATATATATATTTTTAGTAGATAATATAGATAACTTACGATATATAATATAAGTGAAAAATATTATATGGAATACTTAGCACATGGCACCTGTCGTGCATAAATTGTATACACACAAAATGTATACAGTGCTGGCCATATAATAAAGAAAACTAATGGGAAAAGTGATTTTTTGATTGCTTTATAGAAATTTCCGTAACATAATGCAAAGTATAAAGCAAAAAAATTCTCATTATGTATATAAAACATTTTTTTTATATATAATCTGCTTTAGTGTTAAATTATTTGCATTCGAACAATCACTTATAAAAAAATTGTTTACATTTATTTATATGAAGAAAATCAGAAAATTTTGTTTTCAATACAAAGCCGTATATATGACCCCATAACTTTGTTTATATTAGTTCAATAAATTTACACAGTCTTCATACAAATACTGTATATGATATATATGCAATATCTCTCTCTCTCTGCGTATAGACACTTTATCGATATACAAAAACTTTTTGTCGTAACATATAGTAAAATTAGACTAGACTAAATGGAAAAAAATTATTGAAAAAACGTTTATGAAAATATTTTTTAACTCGCTATATACCAGATAGACAAAAAGTTTCATGTAAATAATATAGGTTAAGTGTCTATATACATATACAATATATCAGAGAAAATATTATGTAACTTTAAACAAAGTTATATATTATTTTTTTTAATTTTGGCCAGCACTGTATAGAATATAGAAAACAAAAATATAATTTTATTATAAATTTAGTTTTAAATTTCTGCGGTTATAACAATATTTTCTAATCTATTTATAAAATTATATATATATATTTTTAATTGCATATGTGAAATTAATCCATTGAGATAAATGTATAAAATGTTTGTTAAGTTTTATTTAATTATACATTTATATGTTCTACTGTTGGTGAAAATGGTCGCTCGTATCAGTCTCTGGATTTCGTTTAAATCCCCAATATATGCATTGTGATATAGTAAAAATTATTAAACTTGAAACATCAATCTGCGTGTGCATTGAAGTAAAACAGGATTTTTTATCCTTTAACCACTATTCAATATCGATTTCGTTTTTTATAATGAGATCCATTAACTATATATACGTCAATTGTAACGTAATCACCACAATTTTACTCATATAAAATAGTCTGTCCAAAGCTATTAATATTAACATCTGAAATTCGTCCAAAACATCTTGTATTATAATAACAAAGTGCAAACAAATAAAAATTGATAATAAATTCATACGACGAAAATATCGGGATGAAACGGATACACTTTGAAATAATATACAGGGAATTAACTTTACGATGTGAATACTTTAGCTCAAAATAAAATTAATGAACATGCAGTTAGATTGATGCTCAAAATTCCTCCCATGAGAAAATTAAGGATGACGAATCGACGATGATAAAAAAAAAAAGTACTTCATTATAGAAACAAAAAATGAAACATAACTTTATTACATGTGGCTGTTTTTTTTTTATGTAGTGAAAAGGGGTAAAAATTACAAAAATCTTATTATTAAGAACCCTCATCTTATATGTATCAAAAAATATAATTTTTATTAACACCTACTCTTTAAGTATACAAATTTTTTGTTTTATATTTTAAGTGTCAAAAATAATTATTTGATGTAAAAATATAAAATAATATAAATAAAAAAATTTAAAAGAACGGAAATGCTCTACATTAAAATGTTGAACTTAACAATATATATATATATATATTTATAGGGATGATATTAGTATAAATAAATAAGTACAACCTACACAATAAAATGAACATAAATAAAATATGATTTTTCCAGTAAATGTATTAGGTAGGAAGAAAATATCAAAAATTATTAAGGATATTTAATATGAATAAATTGTGATTATAAGAATATTACAATACATAATTATATAAATTATCCATTGAAAATATATAATAATATTTGTGAAAATATGAATATATGTAACATATAAAATATATTATATACTAACCGCCCCCGCATCATTTGAAATCCACGCTTATAAAGAATTTACATTATATACTTATTTTCATATATTTTTAAAATAAATATAAAAAAATTAATAATTTATAATATAGACAATATAATGCAATTATGGATGCACATAATAGCATTTCAAGTAATACAGAGGATTTGATTCAGTTTACATAAGTACTTATTTTGTATAAATAATATGGTATTTACAATAATTATTATTATTTATTAAATGGAATAGATTGTTATTTTTACGATTATATTTTACAAATAGGTCGTTATATTTTCCATAAACAATTATAGTCATAGATACAATATCAGAATAATATATATATAAACAACAATTAAAATATAATAAAAAAAAATGGGTACTCACCAATTCACCTTTTCACGTACTAACAGCAATAGAAGAGGTTGTAACACAGATGAATGAATATTCTGTACATGCAGTCCAATTTATTTTTACATATATAAATTTATATGCAAATTTTATTTCTCAAATAACGAAACCAAACCGGCCACATATTCTATAGTTAAGAAAAAAAAAGAAACAAATTAATTAATTAATTCATTAATATTATTAACTATAATAATGATTTTTAAATAAATGCTATAATAAAAATTGCTGTTATCGTCACACACAACCACACAATATTTTTTTTATAACTTATTTATAATTAAAAAACTAAAAATCTATATACGTTATTTTCCAATAAAATTAATTATTTAATGAAACCTTGGAATAAATAAAATGGAAATAAATGATGTGTCAATAAATTGAAGAGTTATATATAAAACAAACAATAGAATTTATTTTCGTCCAATTTGAAATTAAAATTTCAATTCCAATTTTTTTTTTTAAATTTAATTGAATATTATTATTATTATTTTTAATTATTTTATTTATAATTTTAACGAATTTCCTATTTTGTTGAATTTATAATAATAATATAAAAAAGTGTATAATTTTTTTTGTACTTGATATAAAATCATTAAGGAAAAAATGTATTTAGATAAATTAATAGGTCACTTTTTTCTTTTAACGTTTATCCAGACACATGTTGTGCCGAATGTTTAATGACATAATCATATTATAAAAAAAGTTACTCGATTAATACTTAAATTGAAATAATACGCAAACCCTTCAATTTAAAAATAAAAATACGTGGTGAAGATTTATATTAGTTTACGTTGCTGCCTCGTGTATTAGTATAGAGAATGCGATTTTTTTTTAAAACAGAAAATCATTGCTATATAACAAAGTGCACGAATAATTGAGCTTGAAATTTAAAATAAATTAATATACATATCAACATTTTCGCAGCAACAGTATTTCATTACATATATAGGCAGCATTCTTGCTATTTTATACGAATATTTAAAATTATATTTTCATCAAACTTTAAAGATAAACTAATCCTATACTACGCTACTGCCATTTGAATATAGTTATATATAATTACATTATAATGATAACAAATTTAAATAATAGTAGTATATACAAAAGAATTTTATACAATATAATATCAGTTTATTATTTATCATAATGTTGTATTAACATACTAATAAATTATATTAATATACATACAAATTTAGTTAGGTCATTAATTATTAGCATATACATATATATATATACAATATATACAAATAAGATGAATAGTAATTAAGTGATAAGTTCAAGCTATATATATTATATTATTATTCAACATAATATATGCATAAAATTTTATTAAATTATTATCAATATTTGTATATATATGTTGATTATGATTTATATATAATTTCCACATAATGTATATATATTTAGAAAATGATATAGTGGGCTACGCACGGTTCAAATCCATGTCATTCAATCCAGAGGCAGCTAATTCTATTCGCTGTATTATATTTATGGAAAAATAAAAATTCTCAACATTTTATAAACTAAAAATTACTCTTGTATCATTTTTGCCATTATGAAATTAAAAATATGATGTTTGGAAGATTTAAAATGTCTTTACACCGACAGCATTGCACCTATATTATATAAAATTAATTGATTATATACGCACCATCTGTAAAAAATATAATTACCGATCAATCGCTGCATTGGTAAATAATTATTCATATTCGGTGTAATTTATTAACGTGACTGTAAAATTATAATTGTGAGGTATTAATATGGCTATGGACAATCAAACTATTTACATACAGTTTATTCGTATATTTAATCAACAATCGATCGACAAACAATTTTACCATATATGCATAGATACTGAACAATTGAATAGGTTAATTATGAAATCAGGGGTGAAATCATGTAAGGTGATAAGTGACAGTCACTGTCACCTTTTATAAATGTTGCATCGGCTATGGCGATATCATCGGTGACTATCACCAAAAAGCGACGTTTTTCAGGTGATAGCTTTTTTGCTGTCGTTTTGTGTATAAGGTTATATTTTTTTGGGCAAAAAAGAAATTCTTTCATTGTTATTTGTTGTGAATTCGGTGTGATACGCAAAATATTAAAATAAATTAAAGGAAAATATTTAGTTTTCATATTATATTCAAGGAATACATTTCGTAATTTTTTTGTTAACATTAACAAAGAAATAATATAATTTATCAAATATTTGTACTTGCGTTTTTAAGTATGGATTAGCAATATATTTTATCAATATTCTTAAGGCAATAATCAATAGATATATTCTATATTTATGTTAAAAGAAAAATAATGATATAATATTTGCTACATTCAGACCGAAAATTCAATTTTAATATTTTAAATTGTTTACAAATTATTTTAATTCGTAAATTTGTAATGGTTTTATTATTATTAAAATAGTTAATTTTTTATTGAAAATTACAATCAAATAAATCCTAAACCATTGTGTGCCATCGTCCCTGAACAATATAATTCAATCGAAACTGAACTAAACATTTATATTTTTTATTAACGCTAAAATTTTATTATCTTGATTTTTTGATTATATTTCTATGATTTATTTGTAGATTTTATTTTTTTTAGCAGTAATATAAAGAAAGAACATGTCAATGTATATTTCTTTCTCACCGCCGATACGAATGACATTATAAAAATCACCTTGTGGTGAGTTTAAAAGTGATCACCTTACATGATGCCAAAATCACTTTTGAATATCACCATGGTGACTGTCACTTATCACCTTACATGATTCCACCCCAGATTTAGATTAAAATGTTTCATTATAAATAATAATTAATTAACTTATAAGCTATACATGTGAATGAAGTATAATAAATACGCTAAATTTAATTTTATTTAATGAATACATTTTATTTGTGTATTTAGCAATAATAATATGTACCAAATTATACATATGTTTAAAAATGTTTTTTTTTTGTCCGGGATACACACATGTTTACTAAAATTTTATATTTATAATAGTTAATATATTATAGAACAAATCTATATATATATGTTGCGAATATTATTCTAATGTATAAAATAAAATTAGATGCCAGCTAATTAGTTTTATATCCTTAGGGTAATTATTTTATTTATCTTAAAAGTATATACGTATAAATACGCAAAAATATATATATTAATAATATTATAATATAAATATGTATATAATTTATGTATAAATAACTTTATGTTATATAAATAATTTTTATATCTTATTTATAAGGCTATGTAAGGCTCTTTATAAATTGTCTTTATTATATATATTTATATACATATATTTATTATAAATATAGAGCAAAATTATATATATTATAAACAAATACAGTTTCATGACAAAATATTTTGATTATAGCCTATAAGTTTTTTTTTGTAAATTGTAATAATATTACGTCTTAATAAATCGATGTAGAATTCATTAAAAATTATTCACATTTTTTTGTATTAAGAAATTACTAATATATTATAGATACATTAACGTTTAATAAAGTATACATATCACTCATACAGAAAAATATAGTTTGACAATTATTCAAGAATTAAGTTATCTATTGAAGATAAAATACGAAAGATTTAATAAAATGTTCCGTTTTATAAATTACAAAATATAATAGTATGCATAGATCATAATAATTTTCCATGGAAGTGTATTTGGTGTATAATACATACATTGATATATAATTTATAGTAACAAAGTCATATATAAGATGTATAAAATATCTTAAAGAGAAAACATATGTCACCCAAAGGGATTGCCACAAAATAAGAGATAAATGTTAATTGCTGGTTTTCCTTCCTATATTTTATGTATATAATAATATATATATATATATATATATATATCATATATTACAATATAACATATATTATAATATAATATTATAAAATAGTAAATATACAATATATATATATGCACAGTATGTTATTTAAATAACCAAACTTGTAATTTAAATTTTATATAGAATACGTTCTATAAATATCGGAAAAAATACTGAGACGTACAAATTGTTTAAAAATAAGAGTGCAATTAATTTACTATTTACATCATTGTACTATTTATTCGTATTATTGAATCTATCTATACATTCGAATATAGATTATTTTCCCAGAACAAAAAAAAAATGGCAATGAAAAAAGTGCTTATGATGACGCTGATTTCAGCTGTTTAAGCGCACACGTGTAAGCACATGTTCTTGAAAACATTTCCAAAAACCGATATAAACTAAGCTATTCAAGTATTATAGTTGACCGTGCCAAACATTGTACAACATCAAATCATATAGTAAATAATGTGTATTTTAATAGTTCGGTTATTTAAATAACATATAAAGTTTATTTATATAATAATAAATATCATAAATTATATGGTAATTCAAAATATATATTTATTGATTATTATATTTGATTTTCGATGTTTTAGATATTCAATTAGAAATTTGAATTGATTGTAGTTTGATTTTAGAAGATCACGAATTTTTTTTTATAAAAATCATTTCTGCTATGACTATATAACTGCAAAAATGTTGCAGAATTATAAAAACGCATATATTCTTTTAAACATACACTGATAAACTCGGAATAATATATATATAATTGGGTATTATAAGATATTATATAATAGATATTGTATATATATATGTAGAAAGTTATCTTTATATTTGGAAAGTATATATGTATTGAAGTAGTGTATATAGTAAGTAAATGGAAGGACACATATTTTATTATAACAATATGTGTAACCCTTTTGAGAATATTTATTAATTATACAATATATAGAAAGGATATATAACAAATTCTCTTCAATCCTTAATGGTTTTACATGTCCTTGTATATTAGTAGCGCAAATAAATTTTTGGAAAATTAATAATTTTCGGTTTCAAATTATATACACATTGTATATTATATATTATATTAATATATTATATATATATATATATTGTGTATATAATACATATATGAGTGTGCCTGTGTGTATATGTATAATAATATTAACATCATATATCTTTGTTATCACGATTCAGGGTATGGATCGTATAATTAACTGTTTCTTAAATGTATATATGAATAGCTGTGTGAATGGATACGTCTTTCTTTGCTATTACGTAACTATATATATATTTGAAATTGAATTTAATTAAACTTCTATAAAATATAACATACATATAATACAGATCTTATTTTAAAATTTAAATTCAGAAAATATACATATATATTTTTTAAACTAATTACATACAGTGCATCTACTACATATGCATATATTTTCAATTTACAACTAATTATTAAAATAAATATATTTGAATGGATTTGAATTTTATCAAATTAATTAATCAGTAAAATGGTATCTAAATAAATAGTAATTTCTGAGAAAATAAAGTGTTGAATAATCGAAAGTAAATAGAAAATGTTCTGTGCGTGCATTTCAATATAATACAATACTTCGTATATATATATTTATATATATCCTTTTAAATTGAATATCGATCCATATATAATTGCAAAAGTAAACATATTACAATATTAAGAAAATTACCATATATATATACGGCAAATATCATTTTGTTATAAATATAAAATAACTTTTTATCTATTTTTTTTTTTCTCATAATTTTGTCATAATATTTTGATATAAGATATACACTTTTGTTCCGTTTATGATAACAGATATGGTATCAGTATATGGTTTTATGTATGTATATATATATATAGGGTAGAGATCCGGTAACCCAGCTGCATTCTTGATATTATATATATTTAGAAAAATATTAACCGAATGTTGTTTTATTTAAGCAGCTTTTTTTTTGACAGAATTTTATAAATACAACCAAACAAAAATTTCCCAAAATGTGTAATCAAAAAGTCACTTTGACAATGACTTTGTTTGTTCAAAAAATACATTATAAATTATGGTTATATAAAGAATATTCGTCGGTTACGGCACGCTTTGCGCATCTAATACCCTACTATTGATATATTTTGTATGTTTGCATAATGTATATTATATTAAACATATTATATAACATATATATATATACATTAAATTATGTCGTGGTGTTAATAATACAAACGTTCCATTAAAAATTATATGCATACACCATACCAAACGTCAAAAACAGTTATATATATATATACAATAGGTAATTGCTTTTTCTAATTATTATGAAAAAATCAATTTGATATTATGTAAAATAAATGTAGTTCAATTTTAGGAAAGTTTTAAAAAATGTATTAATTACATATACAATATTTATACCATATGCAAATTATAGAAAAAATAATATCTACACACATGTTGACAGATTGTTTGTACATGAAGTTTTGAAGAGTCATTAAACATTTATTTTTTTAATAATCATTTTGGAATTCTACGTGAAATTATTTTATTTTAAATACATTGCACATCATCTTTAACACGTTAATCGCCATGTCAGTCATATGTGTCTGACGCTAAGAAGTTCTACATGAACCATGTCAGACATATATGTCTGACGTATACGCGATCTAATAAAGTTACCATGGCCCATGTGAAAATTTTTCTGATATTATCGTAGCGATTAACGTGTTAATAATTTATTATAATATTTTTTTATACAACAAATTTTTATACGCATAGGTAATTTTTTTATAAACAGGTAATAATCACCTAGAGGTCACAATCTATAATACTATCAAACAGCTGGAATTATTTTGATAATCGTATATGAATGAAAATAACCGTATATGAATGAAATTGAAAATAAATTATGTAATGGTAAATTATTTTATCATTAAATTATATTTTTACTTATATATTAAAAATATAAAATTTATGTATGGATAAGATAGTAAGTTTTTAGTGGTGTAAAACGAAAAATATATAAAAAAATAAAGTTCTTATCAATACCATATAACAAGTCACACATTTTATTATCGAATAAGATATTAGAAAAACTTTATATTTATAATATAATAAATATATATATATATATATATAGATTCACTTTTGATTACTATATATCTTTTGATAAGATAGAAAAAAATGTAGGAAATGTAAAAAGAATTTTCTGAAGATTAAAAAAATACCATTTTAAATGCAAAATGAAAAAATTCGATAAAGAATTTTTATGACACTCAAATAGCATACAAAAAAATTTGATCGATTATGCCTTAAGTATTGTTTTTCCAATATATAAATATATATATATAAATGGATATTGATATATATATATATATATATATGTAATTTCTGGTATTACATACATAATGCATATGGATGTTTATTGCGTATATAATATATTAATATAATGTATAATATATAATTTCGGCAAATAAATGTGTTTCAGTTATATGCTATGCTATGCGTTATACATACATTTATTTATACATATATCATATCATTATATTGTATATGTGCGAATATATTAATGGTATTAAATTCTGATGGTTGAACTACTGCTGCTGTTGCTGCCGTTGTTGGATAATTCAATTTTTATTATTTGATGTGTTAAAGAATTGAATGAGAAAATGTTGGGAATTTCGTATATTAGATATTTTTTTCCTCCTTTTTATATATATACATGGATGTGTGTGTGTGTGTGAGTGTTTATATATAAATTGTAAATATCGCACATGAATATACATGTTTTTTTTTTCTGTTTTATTGAAACGACGCGCACACTACCATTCAGCAAACCTTGCTAAATTTTTTCTGAATATTTTATTTGGCCAAATAAGCAACCCAAATTTATGGACCAAAAATAAAATTATTCTTGAATTTTTTTTTATGTGTTTTTTTTTTTTTTTTTTTTTGTATGTAAAAAAAGGCTTGAAAAGCAAAAGATTTTCAATCTAATTTTATGCTTATTTCATTTGCTTTTCTTTTTTTTTTTTTTTCTTTCTTGTTCATTTGTATTTTGTTTTTTTTTTTTTATTTTTTACTATCCTTATTATATTTATGGATGTTGTTTACCATTTTGTATATTTAAGAGCGTCGACAGAGCAGGCAGTGGCAGAAGGCCTATAGCAAAAAAAAAAAAAAAGTGTGAGAAAGTGTAGACGAAAATCTTTGAAAGATAGAAGAAGAGCACATAAAAAAATGTTTTTGATCTTTTTATTTTCGCATGTAACATTTTGTTTTTATTTATTTTTTCTTTATGTATTTTCTTCCCAATTTTACTTTTTTTTTCTTTCTATATCTTATTTTTTTTTTTTTTTTATTTTCACATTTTCATTTTCCATTCACAGATCATGAATTTCTTTCCTTACAAAATTTTATTATTTATATTTTGTTTTGTTTCTTTCAGATATAGAAAATATTTGTATATATAAATAATATATTGTAATATAAAATATAATATGCATGATATAAATACCAATAAAATTGATGTTTTGATAAATGTTTGACGATGACGATGAGGACGACGATGAGGACGACGACGACGACGATGATGATGATGATGTTTTTGCGTATAAATAATATTTGTAACATAGGCAAAAAAAGAAAACAAAAATGGTTTATTTGACTGGAAAATATGTTAATAGGGAAATGTGTTTTTTTTTTTTTTTCTTCAACTTCTTTTTCTATTTTATTTGAAAACACAAAATAAAAATGTTATGAATATAAAATTTTAATTATCCATATATTGTTTTGTATTTGTAATATATATAATATATAAAACAAAAAATATACGCATAATATATGGAAATGAAAATGAAAATGAAAAACTTAAATAAAATTTAAACAAACAGAAGAGGATATTTTATGAAAATTTAAATATGATTTCAAAATGTAAGGTAGAATATTGTAAATATAGAATTGCTATATAAATTTATAGTTTTACAGGAAAATATCTAAATATGATTAAAAATTAATTCATTTTCGGATGCTTTTTTTGCGAAAAAATACAAATTAAAAACAAATGATTATATGCTTGTGGGGCGAAACCAAAGAAATAGTATTCAATTTTTAATATCATTGTAATTTTCTTATAACCTTTGTGTGTGAAATTTGACTAAATTAAGAAAACAAATGTTAGCGAACATCAAATTAAATTTTCCGGAAAATCGACTATTACAAATTATCATCTTTTTTAATTACGGGCTATGGTTTTAATGGATTTCCAGTTTTATATACAAAATTACAAATTATAATTAATTTCCAATCTTTCTGCGAAGAGATTTATAATAAACCGATTCACGCGTTCAAAAGATATGCGACCGATTTTCCGTGGCAGAGAAAATTTATAGAAATTTGCGTATATAAAACAATCAAATGTTAAAAAAAAAATTATTCATTAACATTATTTCAAATGAAATTACAATCGATGATATCGTCGTGAACCAATTTTTCCATGAAAGTTTGCTTATAATTTACAAATCTGTGTATACACAAATGGAAATCCGTTGAAACTATATGAACCTTAATTCATAAATTTTTCGGAAAATTTAGTAATGCATTTACTAATTTTTTTTTTTCATAATGTAGTCTATATACACTTTTACACTCAAGTTACCAGAAAAATATAGTGACATTGTAATGTAATCTGAAAATATTGCTTGTTGTAGTTACATCATTTGACAAAATTTCCACTAAATTACACTAAATAAAATCTGAATATATTTATTAGGTTGCTGGCACGTACATTGAATTCGAGATATAAATATATTTTTCTTATTTTTTAAGATGAGATTTCAGTCGATTCTTATACGAAACGCAGCTATATTAACCAGTCAGGAAATCATGTGTTTGACAGAGTAAATAATGTATAAGACAAACATCTAATGTATAATAAGGAGATAGTGTTAAATAATATTGAATTTTTACATATATTTATAAATTAACTGCGACTATAAAGAAAAGAACCACACTGTTTTATTATGGTAACGTTAAACACGTTCGTCCTATATAATAAAAATTAAACGAAAATGTAACTTTAACAAACGATAATTGAACTGTCAATAGAGCTTTATCAAAAATTCATCAAATTCACACACACACACATATGCTGTTTAAAAGACAATAAAAAAAAAATGTGTATTAACGAATCATCTGTCTAACATATATTTTATTAACAAATTGAATTTATATCTGATTATATCAGGAAAATTATTCTATTTTATTATAGTACAAAAATGTGGATTTAAAGATCTGTATTATATATACATTAAGCCATATATTGCTCCAAGCGGAGCTGTATGTCATTTAATAAACCTTTCATTACAGCCAAGTTGGTAAATTATTCCGCATGGGAGTATATAACAATTTACCAATTGTACTTACCAATTAACGAAAGATCGATGTTTTCAAAATACTATTATTTTTATATGGGTGATTAGCCCATAGTGATGTGTGTGTGTGTGTGTGCAGACATTGTTAATCTTTGAATAGCGTCCCACATCATATTTTCAAAGCAATCTGTTTTTCGTTTTTATTCGATAAACGAACAAATGGTAAGTCAGCAGAAAAATTTCAGTATTAAAATAAATACCGACAAATTTCCTATGAAAAATAGCGGGAATTGAACCCGATACATTTAATAATTAATAATGTATTATATATACGGAAATTTTCAAATACATTCATATTAACATATTAATGTGTATGACGGTGTGTTATCTATACGAAATTCAAATTTTGAATAGATTTTCAATACACTTAAATTACATTTATGTAATTAAGTTACATATATTAATAGAAAAAAATGTAAGTATAATTGAATGTACATCATAACCATTAATTAATTATAATCCCAACAATATAAAAATACATAATGATTACACATTTCAAATTATTATATTAATAATTTATCTATACAATACAAGAATTTATAGTTATATATTGGATTTAAATTTAAATCCACATGCTATTCTATCATAACTCCATATATATATATATATATTATTTGCAATAAAAGTCAATCACTTTCAATTTTTTTAAGGATATTATTCTAACCCTCATATTTTCCATTTGTAAAATAAATAAATAAATACATAAATACAATATATATACATAAAATTGTGAAAAAATTAGCACATCATCAATTTTGATTTTTCCATTCTTATACAGTATATGTTTATTTATTTATTTATATGGTATACGAGAGTATGAGCCTATATTCATATATAGTTGTTATTGTTTTCTATTCTTCGTTTTATTTGAATATAAATATAAAATATATGTACTCGTATGTATTTGAGCTTTTTTTTTCGTATTATATATATATATATGGCATTGTAGTTAATGTGATTTCATCTTATATTGTATATACAATATATATATATACGCGCGGAGACATTGTCATTGAGTTATTTTTTTTTTCTCTGCTTTTTATACTGTTTATCATCGCACTAATAAGATCCAATTTTGTATAAATAAAAAGAAGCCAAGAGAATATACAATGGAAAAAGTATAGAACAAAAAAAAAAAAAAAAAATCGTAAAACAAAAGGAGAACAAAAAAAAAAATAAAAGTAAATAAATAAATAAAATAAAATAAAATGACGTTAGCTTTTATATGGTTCATAGCATCATCAATTTAGCACATATCCTTATCCTTACCAATAGAGTTAATGTATCCTCTTGGGACAAAATGAAATCAAACCACAGGCAAACATACTCATTCATATATAAATATAACAATATATAAGTACATATATATATATATATAAATATTCACATATATAATGTGTATAGGTATATAATATTAAAGTTATATATAACTTATATATATATATATATCTTATGTACCAAGAAAAAAATAAGACGAAAAGAAAATTGTTGTTTGTTGTGTTTATTTCATTCACAATGTTTATTTTCTTTTATTTTTTTTCGTTGTGTTAAATTTTTCTTACATCAAAAAAGCTTGAATTTGTTAGTGGTAAACGTATACTATTGTACACATTGTTATTATTAAACATATGTATATATACCATATATATATATATATAAATAATACAATTGTATATTGTATAAGATACAAGACGTTTCTGTATTTTTTTTCTTTCCTTAAATTTATATATTAGATATGTTCAATAAATTACATCATATTGTATAGACACAGTCAATATACATATACATAGAAAATATATTAATATATATATATATATATATATACTTATTTTATTTTTTCGTTGAAAATCGAATAAAAGAAATTCGTAACATAGTTATATATCAAAAAATCTGTTTCCATTTAACCAAAGTCAAATGATCAATCAATCAATCATCGCCGATATATATATTATATATTATATATGACTATAAATATATGTATATACCCTTATTTATATACACAACCATTTATATGGCCATTTATCTACATATACATATTTTTATAGTAATATAGAAAATTTCATGAAAATTATATGATGTAAAATATGTCGTCAACATTTTATACCATATATTGATCTATATATATAACATTTCGTTTATGGTATATCTAAAGTCATTTATTGTAAAAAAAAAAACACATATATATATATAAAAGCACAATAGAACGGAACAGATTGAAAAGAATGACGACGAGACGGCAACGACTAGAAAATCTCATAGAAAAAACTACACCATATAAATAAAATATAAAATAAAATAATATATAAATAGAATAAGATATGAATTTAGATTTATTTTGATTTGGGTATATAAATATATATATATTATTATTTTTAAATAAAAATAAAATAAAGTGTGAGTGATAAAAGTATGTGACCAGACACACATATTATAAAAAAAAAATATATTTCTTAAGAAGATCTATAGAAAAAATATAAAATAAAAAACAGTTTGCATGTGTGCAAGTCAAAATAATAGAAAAGGGAAAAACGTGAAAAATTATTTTTATTTATTTTTCCTTTTATATATTGTATACGAATGTACAGAGGTATAGGTAAGGAAATGTATTTAGGTTATTTACATATTATGAATACAAATTTTAAAATTTTGATATAATTATAATTGAGTTTTCATAAAAATATATACACTTTATACTTTTACCATTATTTATGGTATGGTATACACAAACATATACTATACAAAAAGAATTATTATTAAATATTGTTGAATTATTTCATACCATATATATATTCTTCTACTACAATATATATTTTATAAAATACCATAATATAATATAAATAAAAAAACATATGAGTGGAACTCGCGCACATATGCACATCATCGAAATATCATGTGTAAAATGAAAATGTGACACAAACAAATAAATTTTCATATTATAACAGAAATGTGTGAGAACAAACAAAAAATTGTTTGTATATGAATAGTAATGGTTTTTATAATATTCATAATGTATATGCCACACAAATGTTTGTGTATTCAAGGGCGAAGTGTGAAAAAGTGTTTTCAAATTACAATATCACTATATTTTTCTATGGTTAACAGAGTTCAAAGGTGGCTACATTATATGAGGAAAAAAATTGGAATGTCTGCTTATTAAATTTTTTCGAAAAATTAGCTTTTAAGAATTATCATGTGTTTGAATTTGCGGGCCATAGTTTTAACGGATTCCCATATTTCTATACAGAATTACAAATTATAATGAATTTTCAATCTTTCATATATAGAAGATATTTTTAAAATCGATTTTAAGAAATATATAACCGTTTTTTGTCCGTTTTATGTCAATGAAATTTTGTATGAAAAAATGGTACTGTATAAATTTTTTATACCATTTGGGTGTTCGCACTTTAAACAGTACCAGCAATTTTTCTTTAAATTTTCTCTGCCATCGATTGGGAAATTGCGGGTCGTATATAGCTTTTGAATCGTTTTTAAATTTTCTTTTCTATGAAACATTGGTAATTGATTATAATTTGAAAATCTGTACAGAAATATGGAAATCCGTTATAGATCCGTAATTAAAAAAAAAATGATAATTCGTTAAAGCCGATTTTCCGGAAAAATTATTTCGGTCTAATTTCACCAAAGTTATAAGAAAAATATAGTGATATTAAAAACTGAAGACTATTTCTCTGTCTTCGCACCATTGGTTGTGATATAAAAATGAATTAAAAATAATTATTTAACTTAAACGTAAATATTATAAATATACTTGAAAACTGCTATTCATAATAATATAAATAATTTGATTTCGGCTAATGTGTGTTTATACTCTCTCAGGGGAATAAACATTAAGTTAGTTACCATTGTGATAAGTACACTACATTTGTCTGTAAAATAGTAAGTGAAATGTGACCGTCAAATAAATATGGTTCTGGTAACGCTCTCCTGATTGATTTATGTTTTTTTGGGAAACAAAAACATTAGGTTTTATGAGAAAAATAATTAATCTACGAAAGGTGAATTCAAAGTTTGTTTCACGCATCAATCATATAACTTGAGTGTACTGAATTGGTCATTTCGTATGATGATATGATACGGAAATGATGGTAATTTCAAAAACGCACTATTATAACTGATGATGAAAAATAGTGCGTTTTTTAATACGAACCGAAAATGCTCATTTGTTTTACAGATTCCGCATGAATTTGTTTCAAATTATAAAACGGTTAAATGCTTTGTATTATTTATTTATTTATATTTAATCACACATGAGACGATAAGTCTGTTTATAGTGCAATTATTAGTATTATTTTGGTGTTTGCTTCAAGATATATTAGCCATCCTGATTATATAAAGATTCATCTATTTGGCGATTACTAAATATACGATAATGTGTCTTATCATTGTGCGACTAACACTGATTTAATGTTTATCAAAAGATATTTGTATCAACGTTCCTATATGGTGGAAGCTACATATGGTAACAGAACGAAAGAATTAAAAATCAAAATAATTATAAGAAAATACTTTTATTGACATTTGGCGATTGAAAAAGTTGAACAATTAACCAGGCATGTCAATCAGCGACGACATAATAAATTCATTTGTTGTTATGTGTGCAAAACAATAATTAAATTAATTGGTTTTTATTTTATCTTAAACCATTATCAGGTTATTTTTCTGCAACAAGACTGTGTATATATAGCCGACTTTATTCTATATATTATAATAATAATACGTAATAAATCTGATTAAAAATATACATTAAAATATAAATAAACAAAAACTATAATATAACATTTATTTTGGCATTGAAGGTAGAGATAATGCAAAATTTAAATTAGTTGATGTATGCTTGCGCGTATTTATATATGAGATTTGAGAAACTTTATTTATACGTATATGGTATATGATTTAATATCATTTATACACCGCATCAATGCTAACTCATATATTATATGAAAACAATTCATATTTAATTAATTATTATATTATAAATTATAAAGAAACTTTGTCTATAAACTTTTAAGGGTAGAAATTTCTTCTATTTTTTTTTTTTTTTTATAATTTAATGTTTATTTTATTTGTTTTATATATTTTATTTCAAAAGTATAAGTTTCAAACATCATTATAGTTATATATTCCATATACTATTCTATATATATTTTATTTATATATTTTTTATATATCATTGAATATTATATAACAATAAAAAGTACATAAAGAAAAATTTATATATTTTCTATTTATATATTTTTTTTTTAAAAAATTTTAAATTGATTTTTATTGTTTTTAAATGTTATCAATAAATAAATAATTGTTTATAACATATAGTTAAGATAATATTTTACTGAAATTTCTATTATCAATTTATTTGAATAGATATGAGTATATAAATTAATTACTGATTAGCATTAAAACAATATTTTGTTATCGCATACTATCGAAATATATAAATGGCATAAACATACTGATAAAATTACGTATTCGACGACTGTAACCGTTATAATACGTACATTTTTACTATATAATAATCATATAATCATAATCAAATATCATATTGTTTTGTATATAACATACAAAAAATATTTCGATGTTTGTTATATAATGCACAAACCAAATTGTTCATGACCATAGTTAAATTGTTAATGATTTTGACCTAAAAATTTACATAATTGTTAAAATATTTAATGTACCATATAAAAATGGTAAATTATTTCTCTATATATATATATATTTGTAACATAATGCAACTATATAAGTATAAATGAATTTGGAAATGGTCATTTATGTGCGGTTCTCTGTCCACATGATATGAGGTTATTTTTTTGTATTCTTGTATAGTATGCTAAAGGTACAATATATACAATTGTTATCAATATATTATAAAATACAATAAAAAGGATTATTTATATAGACATGTGTTTGTAAACTTTGTATGTATATGTATATATATATTATTATGAGGTTTAATTTAACTAAATTGTATTTTATTTTGATATTAAAATATAGGTGTATATAAAATATTATTGTCTCCATATATAATTTGGTGATAATACTGGAGATTTTACTATTCCCATTCGGTGGACAGTGCATTCATAACCAGTATATGCAGTTCATTTTTTAATACATTAAATATACATTACAGTAACATAGGAAAATTATTTCGTATCTCTGAGAAATGTAACAATTCACCAAATCATTTGCAAATAAGTTTTGATAAATGTTTTCATTAACATTGTGTTTAGTCTATGGTACACATATATAGACATTGTTCTGAATAGTGTGTCGAACACTACAATTTTCGGTGTTTTTCTATTCTAATATAAACAAATATAAATTGTAGTTCAATCCAATACATAATTTGATGATTGAATGACATACAATTGTGTCTGCCTCTTCAATACATACAATTAAATTTAAATATTGTAAAATTCAATATATTGAATATATATATATGAATATTTTAATTATAAATATAGATTGGAATGGAAAATTAAAATTACCGCATATAATTACTATATATTATCGAACGAAAATATTAAATTAAAAACGAATCGATTTCAAGGAAAATATAAACATTTTATATTTATATATTTATTTGAAGTTAAATTATTATTTTAAGTATATATAACGAGCAAAATTTATTGATGAAATTTATAATTGTAATATATATAGCAAGTGCATTTAAAACTTGTATACTATTGACATAATATGTATTGCATTTAAGCAGTGACGAAGACTGAGAAGTTGCATGCAGTTTTCAATGTCGCTATATTTTTATCTTATAACCTGGGAAATTAAACTAAATTATAAAAAAAAATTTGTGTGTTCACAGCGTAAAATTTTCCGGAAAATCGACTTTTATGAATTATCATCTTTTTGAATTACGGAACATAGTTTTAATTTTTGCTTACAGCATTACAAATTATAATTAATTTTCAATCTTTCATAAAAGATACTTTTAAAATCGATTCATGCGTTCAAAAGATATGACCCGCGATTTTCCAAACGATGGCAGAGAAAATTTAAAGAAATTTGTGGTACTTTATAAAGTGCAAACATCCAAATGGTACAAAAAAATTATACATTATCATAAAATTTCATAAGAAAAATTTCACTGACATAAAACGGAAAATCGGTCAAATCTTTTGAATGCGTGAATCGATTTTAAAAATCTCTTCTATGACCGATTGGATATAGATTATTATTTGAAATTATGTAAACAAAAATGGAAATCAGTTAAAACTATGGCCCATATTTTAAAAAGATGATAATTCTTAAGAGTCGATTTGCCGGAAAATTTAGTAAGTAGACATTTTTTTTTTCATAATGTAGTCTGCTTGCAACTCGTCTACCACAAAAATATAGTGATATTGCAATCTGGAAACATTTTTTCACGCATCGCCACTGCATTTAAGCACTTACTATAAATATGTAAATACCTATATAGGTCATTAATATATTTATTCATATTAAATTTTATGTAATTAATTTTAAAATTGTATTTACAATTTTTGAGTGATTCTTTTCGATAGAAGTTTTTCGATTAGTTAACTGAAAATTCATGATATTCTGGTGAACGAATTCCAATACTAAATTTATCGCAAAATTGGTAACAAAATAGCCACAAACGTATACAGGTGAGACAGCAAATATAGCAGTTTTCGCAGATATACCGCATTAACACCAGTGTATCCGAAGTGGAAAAAGTATAAAATTCTATCGAATACTTGCAAAATTATAAAAAATTAAATTACTATTACTTTGTTGTATATATGAATGTGGTTACACTTTACAAATTAATACACTTCATTACAAAATACATATATAATATAAAATACTCATTAATAACAATAATTATATCTTCTAAAGAAAAAAGAAAACATATATATATAATAAAATAATTATTATATAGATGCGATTATAATAAAATGAACTTATTATAATTTGGATTAGCACTAGAACAATAAAAATTTTAATATAAATCTATTTTATTACAATAAGTATATAACTAAAAATTAATATATATTTTACATTTGTTAAAGAGAATTGGAAAGGAATGTATATAAACAGAGCTACAAAGTATAAATAGAATATATGTATTAAATATTCTATGACTATATACAATATTTGTATACGTATCCGTATAGGAATAAATAAAAATACATAAAAAGAAGAACACAATGTTCATTTACATCTTTAAGACACAATGTTTTCGGAAAATTTGTTACACAAAGTAAAAATTATTATTTCAGTTGCATCTGGTCTATATGTATATAAAGGATTATAAGATTATATATATATATAGAATATATAAAATAAAGGTATACATTATTAAGATAATAAAAGCGATATACCAGAGAGTATTTATAACGCAGTATACAAATATGTATACAGAATGTATTATAATAGTATATATTTTGAGTATTTAAATAAGTTTCCATGGTCAAACTGCTTGCATTAAGTTAATTTGGCAATATATAATAGGTTTAATAACAAACTTTCAGTTTTAGTATATGCCACATTCAGCTGCTGCGTAAACAAGTATATTGAAAATGCGATAAATTTTATACCAGCTTTTACGGCAAAGTGTTTAAAATAAATAAATAGAAAACGATTTCAATTTCGCATAGAATTGTTAATGGTGATGAAAAGTGGCTCCACTACGAGAATCCAAAACGTCTGAAAGCATGGAGATACAGCCACGTCCATCAATACCGAAATTCAAAATTCATGGTTCGAATGTATATGGTTGCAAAACCAGCAAAAGAAACTTTAGAAGCACTTACCTAGAAAGTGTTACCTCACCAACCGTATACAGTCGTTACTCCTTCAGTTACTATTCGTTTCGATCGTTGCAGTCAGCCCTAACTGGACAGCGGTTTAGTTCCCACAAGTACATCCATATATTGATGATTAGATAGCATCCAAAGGGTAGACTTTTTTCTACCGAGGAATCCATTTCTTGCATGAAAAACGAGTAAAATGTTATAGCTTTCGATGGGGCTAGTATTTCGAATAAATCATTTTTTTTTTATCTCTATTAAAATTATTATGTTTGGGAAACTTATTTAAATACCCAATATGTAGTATATATATAGAAACTGACTGAATATAAATTAATTTTATATAAGAGATTATATATACTTTATATCTATATATATATAATATAATAAATATATATATATATACCTATTGTATATATATAAAAGAAAGATATGAGCAGTAATTTCCTATTTTATTACAAAAAAAAAAATGTATTTATAAATACATAGTAAAACACTTGTTCACTTCTGTGGATAAAATAATAACGAAAATTTCACAAGTGCAGAACATTAACATTAATTTTATTGTAAATTTCTAATTTGGCAAAATTATTATTACATATATACCATAACTTATTAAAAATTATGTTCGCGTACCACCGTATTTAAATATATAAATTGAATGAACAATATCCAGTATATGTATACACTTCTTTTTCTATATATAATATATATCTTTAATTATATGTAATTAATTATAAATATTTGTAAAAGTTAAAATTTTGAAATAATAAGTTGAACATCATTGGTCGTTCAAAAGTGTAAAACGAAACAGTTAATAATACGAATATAATACCGCGAATCTTTCCTTTTCAGATATATCGCGTACTCGAATAAGGGGTAATTTGTTTAGAATTGACCTTGGACGCAATCGTTTGTTGAGAAGTCAGAAAGTCATTTTAAGTGTATATGTTTACACAATATCATTTCATGAAATTTCCAAAAACTTTCGCATAAGATTTTTACTTTAGTTTCGTATTTATAAAGAGCTTTTCAATTTTTTAATTTAAATTTTTGAATCAATTGTTTTGATAATTTGTTAAATGTCCTATAAATATAAATTTAATTATAATATTTTAATCATTTCCTATAATATTCACAATATATAAATAATATATAATTAACGCATTACATTTAGTATATTTTGCTATGCATGTCAAAAAGCTTATCTTATCGTATATGTCAAAATAACAATAAAGAAAACTTTAATTACTTAAATTGTTTTCATCCCTTAATAAACATAAGTGTATGTTGTTGTTGTTATATTGTTTACTACAAACCTTAATTTATATATATATATGGTATATTTGCAATAAAACAAATTATTGACTTAAATATATAGAATATAATTCAATGACTGACATATTAAACAAGTATATTTCTTTATTTTATTTTGACCAATACACAAAATATATAATATTAATATACAATATCGCCATATAAATACTTAAAATAATTGGAATTCTATAATGGGGTTTAGCTCTCTATAAACATATATTTATTATTTTGATTGACAGACATAATTTATTAAAATGATTTATTGAATTGATTTTATTATCATTAAAATAAATAGATTGTCATTAATTTTGACAAAGTGTTAATGAAATTTGTATAAGTATATATATTTATCATACGATACATATATTTATACAGAGGTGTTGCGTGCATGTAAACAAGGAAAACAGTATTTACGATATATATAAAAATAAATTCTTTTTAACCAATATTTTGTACCAATATTTTTGGCATTCGCAGTATTTTATATTACACTTTTCCATAGTTATTTCTTATTATTAAAAATATCTTATAAAATAAAATATAGGTAAAATAACGCAAGTATATTTTCTATAAACAATTAGAATCATATAAATATATATATAAATAATAGAATAAAACGATATAAACGATCAATAAAATGTAATAAACAAAAGTGTACTCACCAATTCACTTTTCTCCATATTAGCCGTAATAGAGGAGCAGCCGGTAAAAGATTAATGAATATTCTACGCAAACAGTCTGTTTTATTTTTTTTACATATATTTATCTGCGATTTCATTTCACAAATAATTACATCGACCGACACATATTCTATAAATATTGTTAAAAAGAGAAAAAGAGAAATATATTAATTTTAATATTATTATTATTAACAAAAAAAATGATTTAATTTAAATAAATAATGTATCAGATCAAATTTTGTTGTTTTTTTTGTTTCAAAATAATTTGGTACAATAAAAAAACATAAATACAATACAGCAACTAGTACAAATACAATAACAACAACAATACATGCTAAATAAAAATTTCTGTCACCGCGGCGTCAAACATACAGAATCACATTTTTTGTTTTTTTTTGCGCATGCATATAGGAAAAAGATAAAATTTAATTATTAAAAAACAAAAAATCTATACCATCTTTTCCAATAAAATTAATTATTAAATAAATTGATTATTGTTGTGAAACAAATAAAATAAAAATAATTAAAACAATTACAATATTTAAATATAGTTTAATGTATAAAATAGAAATAAATGAGCAGCACCACCACTTACCCATCATTAACAAACACAAGGGAAAAAGAAAGTTAAAATTTATTGTAGGCATTTTTTAAACACACCTTAACTAAACACTTGCAATAATATATATAGAAAATAAAACTATAAATAATATTAACTATTAATATTCGGTTTATAAATTAAAATAATAAATTATCTACTTTACATTAATTATTAAGTATAAAATAATTTTATAGGATTAAAATTCTATTTTTTTCTTTTTCCCTTTTTTTTTTGCATTTACTACGACGACGTGACACACATAAAACAAAAACTTGCAATAATAAAAATCGAAATTATAAATGTGTCAATTGTTGGTGACATATAAAAAACGAAAAGAAAAACAATTGAATTTATTTTCGCCATATAATATTTATTTTTATTATTATTATCGTAATTTTATTTGAAATTTAACGAATTTTCAATTTTAAAAATTTATGTAATGGAATGAAAATAGAATTTTTTTTACCTAATCGCTGACATCGCTTAATATATATATTGTGAGTGTGTGTGTGTGTGTGTGTGTATAATAAATTTAATAAATAGTGCGTATTTTAAGGACATCTTATATTATAAATGTATAATATATAATTTAATGTAATTTAATTCTTTTATACATACATTGTTTAGAAAATTAACAATTGACGAAAATTAATTGTAAATTTTATTAAATACGATACGATTATTTATTTATTTCTATTAATTGTGTATACATCATCGCGTACAAATAAATAACTATATGCATACAACAATATTTATTATTTAGATGAAACGTGACATAAAAAACATATAATTTATATGCAAAGTGTTAATAATTCATAATTATTTATTTATTATGTACTAATTTATATATATTGTATATATGGGGCATATATGAGATATATATGAGTGTATGCGTATGTGGAAATAAATATGTGCATATACTTATTTATATATAATTGAAATCAGATCAATTAATATTCTGTTGTGTTACTATATATATATATTATATTTGTCTTAATTTATATATGCTACATAACTAATTTATATTGAATAAGTAAGAGATTAGCACGTATATTATTGTATTTAGTTATTGTATATACATATATTGTTTTTGTTAACATAACAAACTAATTCAATAAATTACATATTAAATTATATATGTATTATTTAATGTATATATATATTATATATTCCATATGTACAATATATATAAATGAGTATATAGTAAATAATATACAAATTTATATAATCACAACAAATACGATAGTATTATATAGTTTAATGTGCCATATGCATATACAGTAGATATCAAAACCATATTATTTACTGAAAATTTAAAAGAGTTGTTACTATTTTTTTTTTAAATCAAATACAAATTTTTCATTTTACATATTCTATTGTTAAATTATTATTGTAAATGTTAATGTTTGCCAACTTTGTGTAGTACATAACATATCATGAATTCAATTGAATGTATGTTAGTTCACCGAAAATTATTCGAGCTATATATATATATATCAATATATGGATATGCACTTTATATGTAACAATTTTGATAGCTACTGTATATGGATATAGTTGTTTTACATATGTTAACAAAATCATTTTGTTTAACCATGTGTCAATTTGAACTTATATAGAGTACATGATGTGAAATTATATATATATATGTAGATAAACATTATTTGAATTTGAAGATTTATACGCACATATGTATAATTATATAATAAAATTCATAATAATATCATATCCATATATGTGTATATATAGAAACAGATGCATTATATTTGAGTAATCATTTGGTAATATATTAACTGGGTTAATTTTGTATATTATTTATTTCACATAATATAAATATATATAGGTAGAATATGTACAGAGTGTCCACGAGCGGTGTGCATTTCTTCAAGGGGGCAGGGTGATGGGAGACATAATTCTAAGTCGAAATTACTAAATAACATTTTTCGATTTGGCGCTCTGTTTTCGAGATACGGCCCTAAGAATTTTTCTTGGTAGTCTCATCATTAATGGACCAATAACTACGAAAGTAAGGTAAATACAGAAAATTTATAGTAGACCGAATTTGTAGACAATTAAATTCGGAATTAAATTGTGTTATACATTTTTTTATAACTTGCTTCAGTTTCAACTTATTGAACAATATAATTGAAAAATAACTATGTTTTCTCAAAAATTTCATATTAAAATGAATTTTTTTTTGAAAATCTAACGTCACAACATATTATTTTTATATTAAAAAAGGAAAACTAAATTATTTCGCTACAATTTTGTAAAATATTTCATTTAGCTATGACTAACAGTTTAAAAGTTATAAATGTTTGAAAAAAGTGGTGTAATTGTAGAGATAAAAAAATAACAAACTAAAATTATAGCTATTTGGAACAAAAAATTGTTAGGGCCGTATCTCGAAAACAGAGCGCCAAATCGAAAAATGTTATTTAGTAATTACGACTTAAAATTATGTCCCCCATCACCCCCTTCAAGGAGTGCGCACCCTGTATATTATGTCAATCAAAATACGTATACGTATGTGGTATTGTAATGAAATGAACGAGTACATATAGATAAAATAAATATATTTTATAATATTATACACGAATTTCATATATGTATATAATATATTTATAGACAAAAACTTCACTGTACACAGCGGTTCTGCTTTTTTATCTTTTCTTGTTATGTTGTAACGAAAGTTGGCTTGCACATGCAATGCAAATGTTGCATTGTGTGTGATGGGATTATATAATGGAATAATTTACTATGAGTAATGTAAACAAATCATTAGACTATATATGGATAAAACAAGGAAGAAAAAATTAGTGATTTGACATGAATTGAAATTGGAAAAATTATGCAGCTACCTCTATCCCATACATCTAAATTATATATATATACACTGACACCTAGCTATACGGCCTAGATACGTTTCGGCAAAATTGACCGCAAAGCGAAAAGTTATATAACGAATCAAATTTTTTTTTATAAAATTGAAACATCTCCTCTATTGAATTTGTATGGGGGTTTGTATCAAAATAATTTATTCGTTATATTATATAACTTTTCGCTTTGCGGCCAATTTTGCCGGCAAGTACGTAGGCCGTATATCGAAGTATTCGTATATATATAACTTAAACTTTCATATGCATTTAAATGCGTGGCATATTGAATGAGAACATCGCAAATAATATAGGTATATAGTGTATTAAAATTAATGATGTTTGATTGATGATTTTAATGAAAATTTATAAAAAATTTGAAAATCATAGAAAAATAATAAAATATGTATAACTTTTTTAATGTATATATAACAATTGGTGTACGTACATATTTAACTGGTATAAAATATATATTTAATTGCTATTTAATAAAATATTTATATATATATGTGTGTGTGTGTGTGTGTGTGTTGTCATTGTTCTTATGTTACAATACGCAAAAATAAATTCATTTCAAAATATACGTAAAAAATAAAATAAAAAATTAAATTTAATTAAATATATATACAATACAATATATTTATTTTTAAATAACATTTTACAAATTTCTCATTATTTCGAATTTTATAAATAATTCATATATAATATAAAACGTATATATATATATACCATTTATTTATATTCTGAATTTTGATCGATACATACAATATACGAGTATTTATTCTAGATATTTATGTTATATTGAGCCAATGAGAGTAAAAAATATATATATATATATATATATAGAATTACCTTTACTATGTATCATTATTATTATTATTATGTATATAGATAAGATATATATTTAAAAGAAGACAGATGAATCAATGTTATCTTATATATACACACACACTTACACCGTATATTTAACAAAAGGCAACCACTTGTTATAATACAATAAAATGAAAAGAAAAAGAAGAAGAAAAAAAAAACCTGAAACTTTACTGTATAATCAAAAAATAATATCACCATAATGTTCAATATACACACACGTATACATTATTATTATTATTATTATTATTATTATTATTAGATGTATTCAACCAACAAAGAAAAAATAAAGAAAATAATATGGATATTATACAAAATATACAATATAAAAAAAGATGATGGAAAAAAATATAAATATTCTTTATTAAATGTCTTTTGTATATATGATGATGATGAGGATGACGATGACGATGATGATACCGATACCGATGACGATGATAATGTGAAGTGAACCTTTACCTCACCCGCATATCATCTTTTTTCTCGTTTTTTTTTTAATATCGTATACTTTAATTACATTTTTAACATTTTCCTTATTTAAATATTTGAAAAAGTAAATTGAAATTTCTGAAAAGGCAATGATATTTGACTTTCAAATGTTATATGCATATATAGATCAGAGCAATACACATATACATATATATATGTTGGTACATTTTATATATAGATTTTATGTTATATATACAACAAATATATACATATATTGTATATAAAATATTTTATATATTTATTAGTTGTACAATGCTTTTCTTATACAACATCGCATATGTACATAAAAAATACATATATGTATAAATGTATATAGCGGTATATTATATAATATTAATATATACATTTTATGTATATAATATATATATTGTATATAGCCATCATCATTACAATATGTATATTGTGCGCGTATGTACATAATAAGCTTTTTTTTCCCCATTATATATATATATAAGAGTCAAATTATAAATAAATATAAATACAGTCAATAAATAAATAAAGTCTGTGCTTAAACAATTAATATTTTGTTTGAAAAAATTCAAAAAAAAATATCTATGTAATATGTTACGTGTGTGTGTGTGTATGTATAACATTCAAATAAATAATGGTTATAGTTTTTTTGAAAAAATGGTTATTGTCAAATTATTAACTTTAACATATATATTCATTGTAGGAATATAAAAACTATCGGTTGCATTAAACCGATAGGACGTAAAATGTATATACATAAAAAAAATTCAATTTCTTTATAAATTATTCAATTTTTATAAGTAAAAAATATTTCATGAAAAAATAAAAATTGTGCACATACTTTATTTGTTGACTGTTTTCTATACATATTTACATAAAATGTATTCAATGATGAATTTAAGTATACATATATACATTTTATACATAATATATTACAGTAGAATATTCAACAGGTGTAAGATGTTTTAAATCTATCTATATATTGTATATGTAAAAGTATACCATATACAGACACCTCGACATTTATATATTATTTCAAGGATACCAAGATTTTAAAGTATATATAATAAATTGTGATGGTATTGGTGTTACAAGTTATATATATATATATATATATATAGCACTTTACATGATTTGGTTGATTTATATATTATATATGTTAAGGTGTAATATATTATATCAATATAATATAATCGTTATATTTAAACATATAGATTGATGCAATAAAATTATATATGTTTTGTATATTGAGTTCATATATACATATTTTTAAAAAAATTTTGAAATTATATACACCACCCACATATACTATATGTAAATAAAGGTGTACATATTGAAATGAATGAAAATGATTCAATTCAGTTATTTACCATTTCAATTTCTTATTTAAGCGCAGAAAAATTGGATGCGATTGGATTTCTTTTCGCAATAGCTGTATTATTTTTTTTTTATACACACCATATTTATTAATATATATATTGTAATATAATAAGTAATTTAATACACAATATTATTATATAGTTAATTAACTTCTACTTTTCTTATGACACATAAGAATCTACACTAAATTTTTGCGATTAAAAACAAACAACATTTTGTTTGAGTGATTGATATGATAAAAAAAAAATTGATTTATTTATTTTTTATTCTGTAAAAGTTCTCATATTTTTATGAATATAATATAGATATACAATTCATCGACATTAGAAGAGAAAATGAAATTCAGTAAAATAATCAATGGCCAATACCATAAACAAATATTTATAAATTAATTTTATATTATACACTCCGCCGTAGTAGTCGTTTCATTTGTTTATAAAAGGACACTTAAATTTTTGTGAATTTTACTGTCTGTTGATTTTTATAAGCTTTTTTTTGTCTCAATAAAATGAAAAATTAAAGCACATCTTTTAAAAATTGTTACATGTTTTTGATATTATTTATTTCATTTTGTTTCTCAAATGTGATTTTTATTATTTCATTTCAATATTTATGGCCACTATATATAATAAGTTTTTACTTTTTAAAGTACACATCCAAAACAAATGTCCTAAATTATATTGTACCGACGAATAACGCGTATTGTATCAAATCTGGGGTGAAATCATGTAAGGTGATAAGTGACAGTCACTGTCGCCTTTTATAAATGTTGCATCGACTATGACGATATCACCGGTGACTATCACCAAAACGATGACGATTTTCAGGTGATAGCTTTTTTGCTGTTGTTTTGTGCATAAGGTTATATTTTTTTTTTTGGGAAAAAAGAAATTCGTTCATTGTTATTTGTTATTTGAATCAAGTGTGCTACGCAAAATATTAAAATAAATTAAAGTAAAATATTTAGTTTTTTTCATATTATATTCAAGAATTTTATATTAGCAATTTTTTTTGTTAACTTAAACAAAGAAAAAATATATTTTATCAAATATTTGTACTTGCGTCTTTGCAAGTATGGCTTAGCAATATATTTTATTAATTTTCTTAAGGCAATAACCAATAGATATATTCTATATAGTTGTGTTAAAAGAAAAATAATGTAATAATATTTGCTACATTCACGACCGAAAATTCAATTTAAATATTTTACAATTGTTTAGAAATTATTTGAATTCGTAAACTTTTGTAATAGTTTTATTTGTAAAAATAAAATTTTTTATTGAAAATTACGATCAAATCCTAAACCATTGTGTTCCTTAGTCGCTGAAGAATATAATTCAATCGAAACTGAACTAAACATTTATATTATTTTATTAACGCCAACAATTTTATTATCTTGATTTTTATTATATTTCTATGATTTATTTGTAGATTTTTTTTTTTTTTAGCAGTAATATAAGGAAAGTCCAAAATAGATTTTTTTTCACCACCGATACGAATGACATTATAAAAATTACCTTCCGGTGATTTTAATAGTGATCACCTTATATGATGCCATAAAAATATGTGATCACTTTTGAATATCACCACACTGGCTGTCACTTATCACCTTACATGATTCCACTTCTGGGTATAGCTCGATGGTCACAATCAATGTAGCAAATTAATAATTAATATAGTTAAAACTAAATTTATTTGTCAAAAGACTATACATTTTCTAAATTCTTTTTTCCCCATTAAATGTGCAGAGCTGTGAAAAACAGTTTTTTCTTTATGATCTGCGGATTCAATATGGTGGATTGTCATCTTTTAAATGTTTATACCCTTTTAACCCAACTAAAAACTTATAGATAATGTTCCTTCTATATAATCAAATGAAACATAACAAAGTAAGATATATTTTCTTTATTATTATATACAGTATTTTTTTGTAATTTGGCTTGTATTAAAATAAATGATCAAACAAACGCAGAGAAAAATTAAAAAAGAGTCCCTAAACTAATGAAACGAAGTGTATTCATATATATATATATAGTTAACATTTCAATAATCCTCCTTATAATGTTTTTATTTTTTATTTAAAATTTAATTACAATTAACAAAATTAATTCATTTATCAATTACACAGATTAAAAAAAAAACAAATGCAAAAAATAAGCAAAAAACGATTGGATTTGAAACACTTTAAATAAAATCAATATACACAAAAAGTTTTTATATAAAATTGTTATATATATTATATTTTTCTTACCCATTACAAATTTAATATATAATAAATACAAAACATATATTATATAGTTGATTATGTTATAGAGTACGAGTATATAGAAAACACATTAAAAGTAAATTAATGTTGTTAAATGTAATAATTAGTACTCAATTTCAATTTAATACAATAAAGTTTATTTATTTAGATCTAGAGCTAGAGGTACATTGTTAATTTAGAAAATTAAACATTATTTTATACATCGGTACGATACTCTTTTATAAATTATCTATTTATAAATGAATGCAGACGATATTCCATTTATTATTAAGATATTTCTATATATAAATACATAGATAGATATTCACTTATATACGATATAAAGGGTGCTTTTTAAACGATGATAGAATTTTAAATTTGTATGAAAAAACATACACTGTGTCAACTTATTTGTGCTTTTTTGTGGTGAAAACTTTAACCGAATTAAATATATATAACAGTCGTCAGTTCAGTCGTTGTGCACATTTTCCAGATATTAAATAAATATAATCCATAAAATAAAAAAAACAAATTATTTACAATTAAAATATATTAAATAATTTATGTTTTATTAAAATTTAAAATTCTATTACACTTAAAAAAACATCCCCATAATATTGATACACAACATAAGCACTTTTCTCAGACTTTCAATAATCTAATTTTCGACATTAAATACACATAATTATATTCGCTATTAGTAGTCAAGTTATTAGATGTCTACAATTATATACGAAATTTATTTTATAATAAATAATAAATAATCTACTATCGATTTATTTTTATTCTCATTTCAATAGACTGCAGATAATTACTAAATTACTAATATATAAATCTAAATTAATTGGTAAAATGAAATTTAATGTATATAATGAATATAAGTTTAACTATATATATATATATCTATGCAGAAGATAGTCTGTCGCATCATTATAATAAAAAAAAAAAATACCATGTGACAGGGAGATTTTTAAATTTATTGAAAATTTATCTATAGCTTATAATTACTTTTGATAAGAAATTTAAATTTTTTATTGTTTAGAATACATGGAATGGCAATGGCACTGAATTCACCAGGTCGTCCTATGTATAATATGTGTGCGAATTGTCTGCTAAATCAATCCTTCACAATTTATTTTTTATATATAATTTAATATTTCTTATATATATTGGAAGAATATAGTGCAGTTGCGATAAGCCAGAGAAATAGCCTTCAGTTTTTAATATCACTATATTTTTCTTATAACTTGGATAAAATTAGATTAAATTAGGAAAAAAAATTTGTGTGTTTACCAAACCGAATCGACTTTAAAGAATTATCATCTTTTTGAATAACAGATCTAATATCTAACGGATTTCCATTTTTGTATACAAAATTGTAAATTATAATAAATGTTCAATCTTTCATAGCAGAAATTTTTGAAATCGATTCACGCATTCAAAAGATATGATCGATTTTCCAGTCGATGGAAGAAAAAATTTAAAGAAAATTGTGTGTGTGTCTGTATAAAGTGCGAACACCCAAAATGCTACAAAAAATTTATGTATTATCATTATGTCATACAAAATTTCACTGACATAAAACGGTCATATCTTTTGAATGCGTGAATTGATTTTAAAAAATCTATTCTATATGAAATATTGGCAATTGATTATAATTTGAAATTCTGTACACAAAAATCGAAATCTGTTAAAACAATGGCTTGTAATTCAGAAAGATGATAATTCTTTATGGTCGATTTCCCAGAAAATTTAGTAGGTAGAAATTTAAAAAATGTTTTTCGTAATGTAGTAGTAGTACTCGTCTACCAAAAAAATATAGTGATATCGTAATTTAAAAACACGATTCACCCTTGGTTGATATAATGTTGTGTATATATAGAGACGATTGGTAATCTTTTTGCGAATACAGCAAGATCCAACACTAAATTATCAAAAATTGAATATTGATTGCGTTGGCAACAATAAACGAACAATAATCATAATTCAGTTATATGAATAATTATACATCATATGTTATAGAATAATATTAAATAAAATTGTTTTAAAATTATATTAGTAAATTTCGATCATAAACACGTATGGTATATATGGTATAAAGTACGCAATGGTATGCATATACAGAAAATTTATCCTATATATATATGATATATATTCTTTGAAATTAATAAAAATTATAAATACGTATATATTTTCTAAAATATGGAAAAAATATATAAATTCTAATACAAAATTTCTGTACAAAACGTGCTACAAATTTTGATATTTATTTAATATTTTAGTACACCGATATTTGAACCTTTATCCGTAGAATTTATAAACGCCTATAATATGGTGAAGTAAATTAATGTTTGATCATACTATGTTGCGTACATATACTAATAACAAATTGGTGACCGACAATTTTACTCCAGAAACTATA
Source organism: Bibio marci (assembly GCA_910594885.2). Classification (NCBI taxonomy): domain Eukaryota; kingdom Metazoa; phylum Arthropoda; class Insecta; order Diptera; family Bibionidae; genus Bibio; species Bibio marci. Next base: position 45,996,905 of record OU343116.1, on the reverse strand, counting down.
ATGTCATGTCTGCACGAGTATTATTTTTATAATTGAATATGAAAGTAAAGCGGCGACACGACTAAAACGGATACGAAAAGGTTGAGCAATAATCTGTATCGTCATGTGTTTCATACAATTGAAATAGATAAATTGTAAGTGAAAGTGCGACGATTTTACTTGCGTCATCGGCCAACAATGTGCATGGTATATAAAATATATCACAATAGGATTAAAAATATAATAAATTTCCAATCAGAAATTTTAATAATTTCACATACTGGTAAAACTGCAAATTTACGTTTTCACCAAATTGAATAGTTTTATTTATTGCATTGAATTAGTGCAAATATAGTCTATTTATGATGACTATAATTTCTATAGGGCAGGATACAAACACCACATTTAGATTGTATTAATCTTTTATAGTGTTCAATCCGTATATATATATATTGTATATATAGCAATAATGTTTCCATACCCAAAGTTTTCGGATTAAAACTATACTGTTTGCAACAATATCGTTTAACTATCAACTAAAATATGGTATAATCTTCTATATATATATGCCAATTATAAAATTGAAAAAAGTGAATATTTGCACTAATTGTCATATACACTCTAATATACCAAATAATAATAATATGGAACTTATAACAAAATTATATTAAAAACTTATATAAGAAATTGTTATTACTATAAATATATATATATTTCGAAAACTACTATATTTTTATTTTATCTGTTATATATATATATATCCATAAAATATATAATAAATAATTAAACTCTATCAACATTTACTATATATATATATATAGTGTTGCGTCCATATATAGTATATACAATTATACACCATATATAGTTTCTTCGCATATATATATAATACACTGGCATGAAAACTATAAAACAAATAATAACTTGAAAATTGATATCAAAGTTAAGTACTTTTGGTTCACCAATATAATGATGGGGAAACTGTTCAATAATTAGATTCTGTGATATACGATAAAGTTTTCCCTCACATAAAAGTGTAAGGTCTTATAGTAGTTATATATATTTGTATTGTATATGTGTGTGTGTGTATATGCATATATAAGTACACATCAATTTATATATATATTGTATATATACATAATTTATATATATATATATATATATAGTATTATCAATAATGTATATATACACAATATACAATATATGCGTCTATAGTTTATGTTAAACCAAACAAAACTTATTTAATTAAATACTACATATAAAATAATATAATATAATATATATAATAAAAGGATAAAATAAAGTTTTAGATTTCAAATTATGGTTTAATATGACAATCCCATCAATATATAATATTTCTATATATACGATATATATATATTGACAAATTACGAACATATATATATAATTATGTTTGTGTAGTAAAAGTACTTAAAATATATATAGTGTTTTTTTTTTCCATGATAAATCAATATAAATTATAATTTATTTTATTTTAACGTATTGTATATGAGAACATCTATATTATGTATAGAATAATATATATACAATATATAAATTAAGTCGTATAGCTCCTCCATCGCAATATATATATTATAATTTGTAACTCTAGTTCTTAATCAACATCATCATCATCCACAACATTTTTATGTTACTCCTCGAAAAGAGAACATTTTGAGATTTTAGCCACACTTAAGCTTTTTGATTTTACATTATTGTATTCAAAATTTTAAGTTTGTCACTTCACTAATGAATCATTATAAAGTATATTAGTTAAAAACTTTTTTCATATAATTTTTAAATACTTTTGATATGATATAAATAATAGCAGTAGCTATTTGCATAGTATTATTAGTTTATATTGTATAGTTAATTTTAACTTTGAATTTCAATTACATATAATAAAATAATGAATATAATGATGTTTATTATATAAGGAATTTTAACAAAATATCCATCTATACATATATATACAATAAAAGAGATGGTATAACATATATGCATTTACATACAGTCAAGTAATAATGTTGTATATTGTATTATATAATTAACAAATACATATGCATATATAATATATATATGTTTGAAAAGGATATTCTTGTAATATTTTGAACATATTAAAAATGACTTAATTTGGTTTATCCATTTCCCCTATATATGTTAGGAGCTATATTTATTTATATAATTTCATTCACATGTGGATCTGTATATTTATGTAATAAATATTTAGTTTGTTATACGATATACGATGGTTGTTGTTAAATGTTAAACTTTTCAAATTATATATATATATATGTATCCACACATATGTATCCATCCACACATATAGTTCATATAAATATGTATAATGATAATATCAAAACAAATACTATAATATAATTATTATAAATTTTCAGAGACGAGAAGTCGGATGAACAAAATTTTATAAGTAATATTTTAATTCGAAAATATTTTCAATGTTTGGTGGTGAACATTTTAAAAAAATTATACAATATAAAATCCATCAAAGCAGCAATCAAAAAAATTATTGCTGCAACTTAAACGTTTTTTATTCGATTTGACTCTTTGGAGTCGAGACCTTTTTTTTTTTTTTTTTGCTCAATTGTTTCATTACATTATTGCATATATATGGTGATCGAGTCGATTCGTGTCTATAAAATACATATTATTATTTTCAGGAATTATTCAGAATATTTATTATTTTGTCAGGAATTTTCTACTGCAACAGTTTTTATTCTATTGTATATATAAATAATTTATTGGGGCAACAATTTAGTGTAATTTATATGTGCCTTTTACGTACATATAATATATGTGTATATAGAGTCGCATTATTATCAACCTAAAAAGATTAATCTAATGGCTTCATCACTGCGATATATATATATATATATATATGTTTTATATATTTATATATAACATTGAAATTAAGATAAAATGATATTCCTTTTGCAAATAATATAATATGTATAAACAAACACAAATATGTCTGGAAAACAAACTTTACTTATATATACCATTAAGATAAAGTATAAAGTATTAAACTGGTTTCATATATATACAATATATTTAACATAAGATGTATAATTTTCTAACATATTGAATGATTAGTTTAATAGTTTTCATTCATTTGAATAGTGTCGTATATATATATATATATGTATTTAACTATATGTGTGTTTGTACATCGTCGTATCATTTCAAAGATTACATTAAAAATTATCTTTTTGTAAAACATTAACTTATGATGGGTATTAATGTGAAATTTAATTATATTATATAAGAAAATATATATATTTTTACATATATTCATTATTGCATCTTCATTTCATATCCCATATAGTCATCATTTAATATGCAAATATTAATTTTGTTAGTATATATTGATAAAATATAAACACATTTCGAGAATTATGGAATTGTGAACGAATTGACCTCTAAGAGCTTTAGATTATTTTCTTTTGGGTAACACAAGGTTGCGAAGTATGAAAAAATTGTTTTCAAATTACAATGTCCCTATATTTTTTATGGTAGCCAAGTTGAAAGTAGACTACATTATGAAATGAAATTTTTAAAATGTCTACTTACTAAATTTTCTGGAAAATCGACCTTAAAGAATTATCATCGTTTTGAATTACAGGCCATTGTTTTAACAGATTTCGATTTTTGTGTACAGAATTTCAAATTATAATCAATTTCCAATCGGTCACATAAGAGATTTTTAACGCATTCAAAAGATATAACCGATTTTCCGTTTTATGTCAGTGAAATTATGTATGAAACAATGATAATATATAATTTTTTTGTACCATTTTGGTGTTTGCACTTTATACGCTACCACAAATTTCTTTAAATTTTTTCTGCCATCGATCAGAAAATCGATCATATCTTTTGAACGAGTGAATCGATTTCAAAAATTTCTTCTATGAAAGATTAAAAATTTATTATAACTTACAATTCGGTATACAAAAATGGAAATCCGTTAGAAATATAGTCCGTAATTCAAATAGATGATATTTCATAAAATTCGATATCCCGGAAAATTTAGTTCGTCTGTGTGGTATAAATTTAATAATAACAATAACAATAATAATAATAATAATAATAATAATAATAATAATAATAATGATAATAACGATAATAATAATAAAAAAAAATTTGGGAAATTCACATCAAATCATTGATTTTAATATATATATTTATTTTAAGTCCTTTTTTAAAATAAAAATACAAAAAGTAAATAAAAATATATATATATATTTAAAAAACATTGGATTATTTTCTTAAATTTATGTACTTTATTTATATATGCGTGTGCGATATGCGTATCGTATATATGTAAATTTTATTTTTATATACACCCTCTGTCCGAAAAATAACCATAGAAATTAGAAATACTTTGGAATGTATGAAAGAGTTAAAAAAAAGTGTCCTTTAATGTAAGCCAAAATACAACGCATTAACTATGACCGCATTAAAATCGCTTACTATACGATAACTATTTATCTAAAACACAAGTAAAACGGCATCGATGATTCACATTACATAATATGTGGATGATGATGAACGTCCACGTCGACCATCAACAAACGACACATAGTGAATAAATTCGTAAAAGTTATAGTAAGAAATCTTCAATGGGATTCATATCCGGAAATGTATCTTGCTTGGTTTCACACAAAAACAACAAACAATTTTAAGTGAATTGATTAATGAAAAAGATGAATTCAAACTTTGTTCCACAACAACTGACTGATGACCAAAAATTGCACCGAATTGATCATTCTATATCATTAAAAACGCTGCAGAAATTACGATAATAACATAAAAACTATTATTAAACTGGTGATGAAACATTTTAATACAAACCGGAAACTAATTAAGCGGTCACCAAATGAAGACAATCCAAAATAAATCTCGTATGATGAAGATGCTCATTTGTTTGTTTTTATGATCGCGAAAATATAACTAATTGTTTGGTACAACGATTAATTACTTTGTATTACTTTGGTATATATTGAAGCATTTGTTAAATTCGTCGTGAATATCGAACGACCAGACAGTTAACGATTATTGTACAATAATGCACATCAAAATTTTATTGCTTTAACATTCACTGTATTTCGTCGATTTAGCTTACTTTTTGTTAATCTATATTCCGGTTATTACTCGGATAGAGGATGTGTGCATAGTTATTATGCGTGTAAAATAAACAGCTTTTTTTTTATTTTTTATATATATGAAAAAAAGGAAAAAAATAAAATAAACGCAATTACATTTCAAAATTAAACGAGAATATATATAACGTTCGCATTGTATTATACATATTTTGTACATTTTGTATATAAAGAATGAAAATATTTAAATTTACTCCCTTAATCTGTTCAACCATAAATCACAATTAATCCCTAAATCGATTTAAAATAATTACGAATTCATTAAAAATGATGTTGGTACAATTTTCGTTTATATTTAAATATAAAAAGGACTAAAACGCCGTAACCAATAACACTCTGTCTCTCTCTCTCTCTCTATGCCTGAATAATAAGCGGAAGTCATAAATATTATTATTATATTTTTTCTATAACTGCTTTTTGGTATATATAACTTTTGAAATGATGGTAGTATATAAGGCATTGATATAGCTTTCAAATGTCATCGAAAGATGTTTACGATGATGATGATGATGATGATGATGATGATGATAAAGTAATTTTTAGATATATATTACACACGTAAAGTGATGGTATGTGCCACCGCACCGTCGTCGTTGAACATGCAAAAAAAAAAAAAACCGGAAAAAGTGACAAGAATACAATTACTGTCATATTTTATAATTTGGAAAATATTTTTAATATAAACCTTTAAATTGAGGCCATAAATTTTCTACTAATCTTCTATGTTATTTATTAGGTTGAAATGAAATATATTTTATAGATGGAAAAAATACATTAGATATTCGTTTCAAATATGGTATACTCGTGTTCGAACATATACATTGATATATTTATATAGGAATTATAAGTATATTCTATTTATTTTATATTTATTCCGTTTTGTTTTTTATCGAGATGTGTAAGAGATTTTCTTATTTTGTTTTTGTAAACGATTTATTTTTCTGTTTTCCATAAATGAATTTCTTGGGGAAAAATAAGAAAAAAGAAAAACTTTTGTCAATTTCATCATGTTTTCTAGCAGGTAAAAAAAAATATAGAAAAGCCATTCGAATTTTCTTTTTTCCTTTTGGTTAATAATTAATATTATATTTCTATGGAAATTTTATTTATTCATTTTTTTTTTGGTGAAAATTAATTTCAATTTTTAAAATCCATTTTTTTTTTTGTTTTATTGTGTGTATAATACATTTATTTAATCCAATTTTTGCGAACAACAAATTTATAATATTATTATTTGTGAGTTGGATTATTGAAAAGTTTATGCTGTTTCAAAAATAATATAAATATACACACATTTTATGGTGGTTTGATTTTTGAAATGAAAATTTTGCTATAAAAAAATTCATGGAATGCTTGTGAAAGTTTGAAGAGTTTTTTGCGAATTATTGTTTTAAGCATTTCAATTTTACCATTTTGTTACATTGGTGATTATAGAAATTGAAATTGAAACAATATAGTGAAGTCTACGGATAGTCAATAAATAATTAAATGTGTGCGGCAATCATTGCAATAAGCAATAAGCAAAGAAAGTACAATAAAATGCTCATAAACATGTTTCCGAAGCAGCATCAAACAAATGCTTAGAATAGATGAATTTTTATCAAATCCGAGCTGTATTCGGTAGATTACCATTTATTTTTATTTTGATTACTGAGTGTTTCTCATTGTAAAATTAAATTAAATCTCATGAAGCGGTTTAAAGTATTTCTCAATATATCGCGTTAAAAAGGCTTATTCATCTTTTCGAAGAAATTCATAAGCTGAGATAAATAATTTGGCAAAAGATTGTATATATAGAAATCATCATATGAAAGAAATTATTTAAAAATAAACTTATTTTTTTCTCAATTATTTGTACTGGGTTTTTTTGGGGTAAAAACAAAAACGGCACCAACTTATTTCCAATGTATACAAGAAATATAATATTCAAAATAGAAAGAAAATATAATAAAATAAAAATAAATCATAAAATTGAAAAATATGTTTTCATATTTTTTTGTAAATAAATTAGATTTTAATATTTTATGTATTTTTTAACATTAATGCGGGTGGAGTATATATGTCTGAAGGGATTTTATTATATTTTATTTTATTAAATTTGTTTTATTCCATTTTTTTCGCAAAATTTTATCAAAAACAAATAAACATATTTGTAAAGGATCACTCACTCACTCTCTCTCCATTTTGGTCATATTGTTAAATAATAAAAAGGAATTGTGATACATTTTTGTTTAATACAGGATAATATTGTATTTTTGGCACCGTCATACATTCGCATACGTTAATATATGAATACAATTTATCACCGTATACAATGAGTTTTATTTATGAATTAAATAATACATAAACATAATTAGTGTAATTGTGTCAATAATAGTATTTCTGGCATTCGAATTGGGTGTAGTATCTGAATAGTTATACTCACGTAGATCGCACTGTGTCAGCTATACGTATTAACTCTTAAAATTCAGTACTAAACGCGGCGAACCGTTCCAATTGATTAGTTGGAAGTCACGTTAACGGAACCCCTTCAATCAATCAAGCAATCTAAAATATAGTAATAACATTACCATGGAATACTAACTGTAGGTCACGCGGATTATGGAAACATTTCATAACATCGGGATGAATAATGAATTTAATCCTTCGTCGGTAATACTTTATAACATATGCGATAAAATTAAATTCAGAGTTATTACCCGAATTTAGATCAAAAATTGCATTTTGCTATTATGCAAAAAAATATAATGGTAATAAAGATATTTCGCCTCAAACTCAATGTATAAAAAAGGGATTCTGAAGTTATTCAGGTTTGAAATATATGATTATTTCGATACAGTACGACGAGGATCAACAAGTTTTAGTGTAATTTGAAACTGAAACTGTGCAGAAACCTATAATGCAACCGCATCACAGCTGATCGTTAACAACTATATATATATTATATCATATACAATTAATCCAATTGTGTGGAGCATTGAAATGAAACCGTTCAAAATATCATTATTTGATCAAATAACACACATAATTATTATAATTAAAAATATTATAAATGCAATTATAGTAATATCAAATTAAATTATAGTCGAAAATGATATCGTCATTTTATATATGTAATTAAGCTAAATAATTCATGTATATATATTTATTAATATTTCTTCATATCGCATTCATATAAGCATTTTGCATATAATAATAACGAAAAAATATATATATGGTACGTTAAAGATGTATATTGAAAATTATTTCCATAAAATATTAAATTAAATTAAATCAACAAAATATATTCTATATACAATTTATTACATATATTTATAAAATATGCATATATTTAAAGATGAATATATATTGTATTATTCATCTTTTTTCATATTAATATTATCTTTAAAAAGATACTAAATTTGAAAATAAAATTTAAATTGAATAAATTTAATTGCATATAGGAGAAATGGTAACTCATCACCATCATCAAACACAATTAAATGCAATGTATTAGAAAAAAATTCAGTTTTAACCTTTAATTCGAGTTTTAGAGCAAATTTATATTTTTTCCAAAAAAATTCAACCTTGGCGTTATTTATACAATAATTTATATTAAAATAAATAAATATGCAATTGTTAAATTTTGAAATATATAAAAATATTGTACGAAAATAACAAATTCCCATTCTCCCATATAAAACCCATAATATCTTTATATACGCGAAATTTTAATAAGATATTCTTTAACATTATACACACATTCGCATATAAAATTTATTTATATTCCATAATATTTTCATTTCATTTTCAAAAATTTTATTAAATAAATTATTTTTTGTATATATACACACCACACACACACGTAAACGCCTATACTGAATAAAAATATGTTTTCATATACCCGACATAAGAAAAACATACGTAACAAAATAAACATTATAAACACACTTTTATTTTATTATAAATTTTACAATTTTACATAATGTAAATAAAGTAATAATTCGATGATGTGAATCATAAGATAAGGGAAAAAAAATTAGAAATAAACGTACGATCATGAAATTGAATGAAAATTATAGTGTCCTTGATCCTAGTACTAGTAAATTATCTGTTTAATGATTAAATATCTAAAAATTATCTTTGTAAGATTCTGAAAATGTCCTTGATCATTAAAAACATTACGTCTACAAAATTCTGATTTTTAACTATCTTTCATATATTAGGATAGTTGTATGCCTAATTAAAAAAAAATTATCCTTGCAAGATCTTTGGAATGTCTCTGATGTATTTTTGTATTGTATTAATCAGGATATGATTACAAGATTATAGTATAGAAATTTTTGTAAATGTTTTGATCCTGTACTTTTAGCATGAAAACTATTCCCTACATTAAAATTGCACATGTAATTTGTCGTACATAGATAATAGAAACTGTTTTGAATACTTAATATGTGATGTTTTGACCAAATTGTATGGTATATACGAGTAAATTCGTGTAATTCCTACAACTTTTTATGCGTAACCATATTGTCTGCCATATATAACGATTGTGTCCGACTCTTACCTATACTATCCGAAATAACGAATTATTACTGTATATATGTATAAATAATAATATTGTAAATTGTATATTTTACATATCCTAAAAATGTATATTTTACATATATACGGTTTTTGAATAACTTGATAATTTTATTATACTAAATATATAAGTATAAGTACATAAAATCATGCGGCACACAGAGACACACAAGTATAAATTGAAAAATATATATAGAAATATAAAAAATAAAAATAAAAATAAATAAAAAGCTCTGTGTAAGAAAAGAAAATAAAAGAGATATAATGAATTCTTCCGCATTCATTTCGTTTTCCATTCCCAATGAAATGAATACCAGACTGATTATAATAAATTTATGTTAAAAGATAATATTGTATATATAAAGAACCCTTCAAGCATAAAATTTAATTTGAATATTTTGCATATTAATTACAAAGTGTTGTGCGCTATATGCGGTACTATGTGATATAAAAGCACTTATTTTGAAGGAATATTGGGTATGGTGTAGTATATTTACTTATCCTATACATATTTTAAATATATTTATCTCGGCGTATATTAGTTTAGTAAAATTATTATTATTTAACTATATTATTTAGAGATATATTTCCTAATATAACATTTATTATATAATAATAATTATATTTTCATTTAATTATTTGATTGTATAATTTTCATTATTTTCATAATTATTCTTTCATTCATTTTGAGAACGCGCGCGAGGATAATAATTTTATATAAAATAAATAATATAATACTTTATATGTATTATTATAATGACACAAAAACGTGTCACTGTGTATTTTAACTATAGCAAAACTCTGTCTGTGTGTCTCTCTATTAAATCTAATAATTATTAATATAATTAATTATATTCTATTTCTCTATAGTATAATATTTTATTGTATGATTTAAATAAGTGTGAAAGGGTTATTTTATGCGTATATCACAAAGAAATTCATAGAATTATGTTGTTGTTGTTGTTCATAATACGAAATGTGATAATGACAAATAATTACAATTTTATTCGATTAAACTCTTTGGATATAAATTATTTAAAATTATTAATAATTCGGAGCATTCGCGAAAGGAGAGTGGATGTATATAGTGTCACCCCTATAGTTTGACACAAATTTAAAATAGTAATATATTTATTACTCGAGAAATTCAATTATGGTAATGTCACAAAACACAAAACATTACTGATCATTAAATACACTTCGGCCCAAAATAATTGCATAAATTGTTCATTATTTATTCCAATATGCGGAAATGTTTATAGGTTATCGGAGAGAGGTGCATAATTAATATGGTGAAGAAAAATTAAATTTAAATAGTTTAAATAATAATTTAATAATAGTGTGAAGAATTTGATTTTAATTTACAATAATTCGCGCAGTTTTAATGGTTTTGTATATATAATAGACACAAAATAAATAAATTCTTGGGGCAAATCTTGATAAATTCTGCCCAAAAATTATACAATTACTTATTCTTAAACATTTCAATTATAATAATTTTGAATAATATTAACCGTTCACACTATACGCAATTTTAAATTTCATGTATATGCTGTTAGTGACGCGGTTTTATTTATTTCGTGAACTTATAAGAATATAAGAATTATTGTATCAGAGCCTCTGATTGAGAGCATTGATTTTTTTTACATTTCTGTGTTATATTCTAGAATATATGTGTCCTGTGTCGTCTGAGTCGTTCCTTTGCATGATTTCAATAATTTTTCCTACATAGTTATAATATGTGTGTCCTGTGTCGTCTGTGTCGTTCCTTTGCTTGATTTCAATAATTCTTTCTATTATAAATTCCGCAATTGTTTTGTTAGTAACATCATAAAATATATAGTATATATAATAGATGATCCCATATATCGACGAATGATAAGATAATATATAACATTCGCAATATATATCATGAAAACCGTTCAATCAATCTAATACAAACGAACGTTGTGATCATATAAAGAAAAAAAAAAAATATGTATATTCAAAAAGTTAAGAAAATCTCTTTTTATCATTTCATGAAGATAGAAAAAAAAATTACGTACACACACACACATACTTTACACATGTGAAGATGACCTGTGATGATAAACTAATCCCTTTTTTTTCTACTTTGAATATTTTTGGGTTTTTTATTTTGATATACAAATACATTATTTTCATTGAATTTAAAATTTAAATTTATAATACATTATTGAGTGAAACGTAGTATCGCATGTATAATTGAATAACCGTCGACTATATATATTATTATAATAATATAACCGGAATACAATATCGTATTTAAAAAGACATTGTATATTCATTTCTATTTGACACAATTTTACTTATCTTTTGCATATCATATTATATTGTGCATACACACACACACACACCTCACTGTCCGAAAAATAACCGAAATGAGTATATATATAGAATAATAAAATGGGGATCTGATAACTTAACAAACTAATGGCCGGCGGATTCATTTATATTTATGTAAGTTTGATGACATATATTCCCTTCAGTATGTATAAGCTACAAAATACAATTTATTAAGTAACACATTACAGCTGTTCTTGTAAATTGGCTAGTGAAACACTTGAAATTATTATTTATATCCACAATACAAGCGGGCATAGTTTTAAATGAGTATAAATCCGTCCAAATACCAAATATGGTGAATGATACTTTCACCGCTTTCTTTGTTAATACATTCCGGTTATTTTTTGGTGTATAATAAAATATATACAATTGAGAAAATAGAATGATGTGACAGAGTTTTAAATGTGATTATTTTATGTAGTGAATGAGTATATATAAATATTTCGGTTTATTGAATATATAGAGGTAGATAGATATACAGATTAGATAGGATACATAGATTGAATATAACTTAATTGAAATTGATAATGTAGTTAATATACATTATATATTTTTTGCGGATCTTTGAACGAAAGGTACTCCGTGGCATATTTGGTCCCGTCAAAGACAACAGAATGGTTTGGAGGCGAAGATACAATTTGAACCAATCAAACAATCAAAATCAATAGATTAAGATGGCTTGGGCACGTATTACGCATGGAGGAGAAATGTGTGCCGAAAAAACTGTTGAATGGTAAGCCAGAAGGTAGTAGGAGAGCCGAAAGACCTAAGGCGATATGGCTATAGATGCAGTAAATTGTGATATAAAGATCCTTAAAATTCGGGATTCGAAGACATTGACTGTGGATAGGTTAGATGGGAGAAGCGTGTTGGAGAAGGCTAAAACCGCACCTGAGTTATAACGCCATGGAGTAAGTATAAGTAAGTATATATTATTATTATAATTATTATTATATAAATTCAATTGCAAATATTGGATGCATATCTATATGGTATACATATTACTTCGTTCCTCTTTTTTTTGTATATGACGTAGCGTTGTTAAGACTAAACTGTTTTCATTCGATTGATTATATTATAATACATATCTGTGCATATTAAAGATCTTGAAAGTATCGCACAAAGTTGCGATCGTTAGCTACAAAAATTAATTCAATTTAGTTGTGCACCGTAAAACATAACCATCCAGAATATCATTATTTACACTCAATATTTAAGTAGCTTTTTGTGTGACACCTATTCTATAATAATATATAACATTTTAAGAATTAATTTAAATACATATTTGTTTAGGATATATACATTTTTTGTTTGTGAATTTGTTGATTTAGTTTAGGTAAAGTTTTTTATTTCATATTTTAAATTAATTTTAATTTTAAATTAACAAGGTTATATTATGAAAAAGTGTTATATGTATAATAAAACACACACACACACACACACATATTTCGATATATATGGAAATGTTATATAATTAAAATGAAAAAAAAAGGGTTATACATGTAATTTAAATTTTTAAAACTTTTGCATTTAATAAAAAAAAAAAAAAAAATACATATATTTAATATAAAATATCTAAATGCTGTTTTATATAGTCTATGTGATGTACCAAAAAATATACGATAAAATAAATTATATAAATATAGATAGAGAATGGATTATATAAGAATAAAACGTATTTTTAATAGTGCCATCGCTAAAAAAAAAAAAAAAAAAGTGTATATGAATAAAAGAAGAAAAAAAAAATCAAAAAAAAAGTACAAAACAAGACAAAGTAAAAATAAAACGAAAAAAAAAGTATCTAAAAAAAATTAAAAAGAAATTGAAAAGATAAAGTTTCGTTAAGGCAAATGCGCACATCATTTTAAAACTTTTTTAATATGTAATATACATAAAAAAAATATATATTGTAAATTGTAATATAAAAAACCATCTTCTATTAAACATTTTCTTTTCTTTTTTCTACTTGTAGTTTATGCATTTATACTCTTTTACAGCTCACAATAAAATTACCCACTTTCGCTCCATTCCTATTTTCCATTTTTCTTTATTTTTCTAATTTTCAATTTAAATATTTTCCGATGAAAATTTATTTTCTAGTTCATTGAGTTTAATTTTACTTTATTTATAATCATATATACAAAGACAAGAAGAATCTGCTGCAGCTGCAGTGTATCGCACTTTCTGATTTCGTAAGGACATATTCCTATTATTACTAAATTCTATACACTTATGTGTTTTTTTTTTCGATCACCCTGTATCAACCCCAAAAACCGAGAACAATATCTCTGGATATTTATAAATAATATATGGACACGAAACACCCTGTTACAGAACTTAACATAATATTATAATCATATTTGGTATGGTTGCTTTCTTTAAATGAATACAAATTCTATTTTATTACGAGTATATGAAAATCTGGCAAAATTTCATTGCAATCACGAGTCGGACACCTCACACAACGTTTGCCCGTGTTAGCATATAATACAATATATATGAAAAAAATTATAATCATTTTGTTGTGGTCTTGTACAATATCTTGTAAATAATATTGTAAATACCTATGAATTCGTCCCATTTTTATATTACTCCTTGTGTGTCGTTAGGACTACTGCCTTTATTTTTATAATTGATTATTGCAATAAAATACATTATAAAATATTAAAGAACTTTAATTAAGCTTTTATATTTCGTATATGATATTTGTTTTGAAATGTAAACATCGCAATTACTGTGTTGTTATTGTGATGATAATAGAAAAGTTTTATTTATTTTATTTGGCATTGAACATTAACACTGAAACACAGAAACGTTCACTAAAAATAGAAAAAAAATAAGATGAAATATTGAAATCATAGGCATACAACAAATATTATTGTTAATTTATTTTACTATACTAAAACTATAATAGGAAAGGAATGGTGTAGTGGCAATGCGTTGATGGTAATCAATTTTAGATAATTTACCATTTAAAAGTATGATGTTATGAACACTATACGCAAAGATTAACAATGAGCTGGTCATTCAAATAAAAACAATGTTGAATTAAAGAAGGATCTATGTTTTGATAAATGCAGACCAATTTGTGAATATAGTAACATACACCGATGCGTATAGTAAGTTACCTACCATGACTATTCTAATGAATTGTTTGGGAGATGCCATATGCTCCACTTGGAGTAACATGGCTTGTGTGTATATTCAATAAATATATGGAAGCTTTTATTCTTCTTATAACGTGATATACATTTATGTTTCAAAACATATCCGAAATTCCAGTATTAAAATAAAGTTCAATAAATTTCTAATGTAAATTATACAAATTAAACCTGCTACTTACGATTACCATATGAACATTTACTCACAATGAACCGCTTAGTGTTACTATATTTACTATACAATAACATACTATCCAATTTGGATAAGTTCCAATACAAATATTAATATTCCAACATAATTTTTCGTAATATTAATTGAAAAGAATTACAAATGAAATAAAATAAATTCTCGGGAAAACAAACTGTGAAAAACAATGCCATATTTACATTGTTTATTATATTGTATGTTATTTTTCCTTTTTCTATACGTTTCAAATCAGCAATTTTCTTATACAATTGTACAACTATATGTAATACATAAATATTTGTTAAATATAAACCAATTTCCGTCACAGTGAAACATAATATATTTCTTTTCTACAAAAGATTAAATTAGGAAAATACATGTATTTGTATTTGTATATATTTCATATACATAAAAAAATATGTTTTTCTATCTATATTGGCAAATTCCTATAAATGTTATATCACAACTAATATATAAATAAATATATATATTCTTTTATATATTTCTTGTGATATTATCTTTTTATATAACAAACAAACGACCATCACCATACATACCATCCCAGTCAGCAAATTTTCGATTTGTTAATAGATGAAAACAGATTTTTCCTATATATATGTACTATGTTTACTATAGTTTATTTTCTAGGAAGATACGAGTTAGTATTTTTGATATACAATATATCTCTATGTACTGAATACAAGCATGTGAAAATACATTTTATTCTATGCTGTAAAATGAGGTGCGATTAGGTTTTAAAAAATTAATGTATTGATCGTTTAAATTGCTAAAAAAAACTATGGAGTAGATATTATTTTAAATGAATCTTTGGATAAAATATTAAAGAATTTTATCCTCAAGACGGTATTACGAATGGTTATGACTATGTTCGATAAACTGTTTTCATCTATTTGAACAATATATTTGTGGTGAAGAAAAAGGGAAAATTTTATTTCAATGCGTATGTAAAAACATTATTAACACACGAGTACGACACTAAGAGAACTAATAAGTTATTAATGAAAGTATATATATGCGGACACTTTCAATGGAATTAGTAAAATTGTTAAAATAATTATAAAATATCATATTATTCATTGGTGCACATTGTTTTGGATTAAGTGTCTTAAAATTAAAATAAATAAAAAAAACAAAAATAACAAAAAAAAAACAAAAGTTACTCACTCATTTTATCCATACATTTTTTGGTTAAACATTTATCAAATTTTCAATAAACAAATCCAGCAATGAAAATAAAATGTAAAATAAATTCTTTAAGTGTACTGGTTCAGCTTTATTCCATCAGCAACAACCATAACTGGTCCCATCCATTTCGGATTTGGATTTCACAATTTTAGTCAATCAACATTGTAATTTACTATACAATTTTCTGTCAAATAAAATGAAGTGTTATCTGAAAGAGTTATTAAAGATTATATATATTAATATTAATATTTTAAATGATAAAAAACAAATAATTACATAATTAAACTAACACTAAATAAATTAAAACATTTAGATTTAAAGTTAAACAATGGATTCGACATGGAATGGAAAAATAAAATAATTAAAATTATTTGGATTTTTATAGTCTTATACTATGTGCTATTTTTCCATCCACGACACGATCCAACTACGTCCATTTTGATTTTATATTTTTTACTTTTATTGGATTACCCAATTCGAATTGAAAATCTCATTGAGTTATACCCCTCTCTTCTTTTGACTTTACTTTTTTTCATCGCCGCTACGCGTTTCACTCTGTTGATATTACAATAAAAAGTATCGTACGTAATCTAATGCATTGCTTTTCAGCACGTTTTTTCATTCAGATCGTTTTCTATATAAAAAACACCATGCTTTAATTTTTTTTATGAAAAATTTATTATTAATTAAAATAATTTTGATGAAATATTAATTATATTGTAAATAATGGGGACATAACAAAACAGATGCATGATTTCGAACGTGACTTTTATGTATTTTTGACAAAAATACTTTTCATAACTCTAGCATTATCATTTCATTATATGCACAATTATTTACTGATTTGAATTTTTCATAATTTACATATTAAAGAAAATAGCTACTCTCATAAGACAACAGCTAGTTATGTGAACTATAATGAATGATGAACAAGTAATTATTTCCACATCAAGCAAGCAGAAAAAAGTTAAATTAACTTAAAGTTTTATACCTATACCATTAATTGTACATTCAAACCAGCGTAAATTTGTTTGAATAACAAAAATTGAACTATAGTGAAAATACACGCGAAAAAAAATCACGCTTTAAAACGTTCGTGAACGAATGCTTCATGCTCAACGCAAACATCGGACGTAACGCAAACGCAACCTCAAATACTCACTGTTTCTTGGATACTCGTGTACACTAATGCGACTTGTGTTGCGTCAATTTTACTTACAGTTTGTTTGTGTTATTGTATTCGAATGATTGAATGAGTTTTAAAAGTTGATGCTGTTGTTTATTTTGCTAATAGCTAGTTTTTATTATAGATTAAATAGAATTTCGATTTATTTATTCAATTTATATTGTTATAATAGTTAATTTAATTAATTTGTTGAAATATACTCATAATCAAAATCAAACACATGTTTGTTTTCATTTTGCAGTAAATCTTTAAAAAAAATAAAACTAACAAAAACAAAGGCAAAGACTGTTATGGGCATGATTTGGTAGAACAGCAGTAGATGGCTATGAAAATTTGACGGAAATGGATGGTTCCTCATTTTAATATCTTTAATTTTAGATAACAGCAAAACTGCATTACATTTATGAATGTTTTTATTTATAATTCAAATATGAATGATCAACAAAAAAATTTTGAAAATATTTTGGAAAATCTAATATCATCAAATGATCAAGAACCAGTTAAAATACTAAATTTCAAAAAATTATAATAAAATTTAAATGATTTTTTTTCATATATATATTTAATTTATTGCAGGATACATATTATTTATGTACGGTTCTTAACAAAATACTTGAATGTTATATGAAAGAACCCAAACTCTATGAAGATATAACATTAAAATGGCTACAATATTTAGCGGTATGTTTTCGGATAAATATTTAAATTTTCATTATTCTATTTATTGGAAAATTTACAAAAAAATTGTATTAAATTTCACAGGAATATTATACATCATATGATACTATTACAACCGATGATATTCAAATTGAAATAAAATATACATATTTTTACAATTTTTCAATTATATTTCAAGAGTTTATATTTTTAGAAAATATCGACCTTTATTTTTTACAAAACATTTTGTTAATTTGGATAGAAATTGTAAGTAAAACCGATAAAAATGCAAGATATAAATATTATTTAAGTAATAAAGATGTTTTGTAAGTATAAATTTTATAATTATTAATATTAAAATTATCGATAAAATGTTACATAATTTTTACAGTATCCAAATGGTTGAACTATTAAAAGCAATTGGGTATTATCCCTGCCAAACAACACTATTTGAATTATTGTTGCGATTTATAGTTAGCGATAAAAATCGTTTAAATATAGTAAATGATATATTTATTGGAAATAAAATGAAAAACATTAAACAATATATAATTGATATGAAACTTAAAAATTATGCTAAAGTATGTATTAATTATCTGTCTTTTTTTTCATCGAATTAACTCAAATCTACTTTTTCTATAATTATCTAAAGTATTTGATTTGAATTAAGATGGTAAAAAAAAAATACCAAAACAAAACAGGCTATTAATATAATTAATATGTTACAAATAAATTTTTATAATTCTATTTTTAGGATATTCGTCCAATATTAAATGAAATAAATGAAAAATTTTATAATATTATATCAATACCTTTACGTACAATTTTGTGTGATTCAATAACTTTTATTGAACCAATTGTTCCACATAAAGTAAGACTTTTTATATATCATTCAATTTTCTATTGCATAACTTTATCTTTTAGAAAAATCCAAATGAATCATTAACGATTTGGTTAGATTTGAATTGTGTTAGAAAAAGTGTAACATTTACAGTGGATGCATCAACATTTGATCATAGTCTTAAGCATCAATGGATAGATTGTGAAATTTTACATAATGATATGAAAAATATTTCTTGTGAAAGGTGAGTTATAAATAACGTATTTGTATAATGTTAGATAAAAACAAAAATTGCCAATATTTTCAGTTATTCTACTGATAGTTTTGCCATTATAATTGAATTACATTCACATTTAATTATACATGATAAAAGATTTACTAATAAACGGATAACCAATAGCATTTCATTTATAATGTCAAATCAATTGGATAAAGCAAAAATTTTGGTTAGAGCGATCAACGACATTATTAATGGTAATTAAGTTTTATTTAAATATAAATACGTTTATTAATACAAAAAAAAATGTTTAGAACAAAATAATATTGTTACTGTTGAGCAAGGATTTCCTACAGCTCCACTGACACCACCACCAAAACTAATTATTAAAGAAACTACAGAAAATCGTAAGTTATATTATATCCATTCTTCTACAGAGATATTAATTATATTAATTACACAATGTTTTAGACAACTTACGAAAGAAAATCTCAACGAATAATATAAATATTGTAACACATTTAAATACAAATAAAATTAATGAATTGCAATCAATTGATTTATCGCGACAACAACCACAAAATGAAACAGTTAATAGTCAAAAGCATCTAAAAGAATTGTCACATCAAAAACGAATTATGGGATTATCTCATGAAAAACAACATGCACAATTTTCATATATTCGAGCAGCTCAAATTGGTTTTTCTCCAGAACATTGTAATTACTCTATTCCAAAAGGTTATAATGATGGAGATCATATAAAAAAATTCAAAAAAGAATCACTAAAAAGAAAGCATAGAAAAACTACAAAATTTCCAACCAAATACGATATGACTGGTTATGTCTATAAATTTTTTGTTAGTAAAAATAAGTCTAATCAAATAAATAATTCTCCATTACCATTAACGAGTGAAATTAGACAAAAAGAGGATGCATGTACGTCCATAAAAATGAATCAAAATGAAATCGAAAATTATTCAATTTATGATGCTATTACTATTTGTGATAATATATCAGAACGTAATTTTGAAAAAACATGTACAATGCAAGATGCAAGGGATATTGTGTCCATTTTAAGCGACAATGATATACTTATTCGCCAGAATATATCACAATGTGATCTACAAATAATAAATAGTTTAAATGAAACGCAGACATTTATAATAGATGTTAATACAGATAAAAGTCGTTCAGTAGACTCTGGTGAAAATAGTGAAATACCGGAAAACGATATAACAAATCAAAAATGTGATAAAAATTGGGTACTAAATAATTTTTTACAAGATTTAAGAGTAAATGATGCTACCACTACTACTGCTACTGTATGTAATAGAAATGATAGTGAATCCATAAATGTTGAACCATCAATTGAATTAATGGAAATTTCACATAACATAAAAGAAATTCAGCATAGAAGTGTTCAAAAACCGTTGGTTCCAATTGAATGTGACAATAATAAAATGACAAATGAACTAATTGAAAGTTTTAAAGTATATATAATACCATTTTGTAAATGGAAAGCCGTACCAATATTAGAAAGATTTGAAATTGTTAAAACTGATTTTGAAAATCATTTAAATGATTTAATTGAAATTTATAAGCAACAAATTTATAATTTCAATATTCTATTAAAAGATAATGTATATTTACACAGAACTTTTAATAGAAATTTAACAAGCGAAGAAAAATTAATTCAAATGCTTTATTATGGAGAAAAATGGTAATATTATTACAATTATTTAGATAAATGTTAAAATTATCTTTAATATTTATTTTTATTTTTTTTTTTTCATTTTTATAGTTTAAATGATTTAAAATCAGCCGCTTACAATGTTAAAGAACTTATGGAAACTTCAATGAACCAATTGAAATTAGATTGTGACGGAGTAAATACAAAATTAATCGAAAAAATTGATCTATTAAAATTAACAATTTGGAATAATTATATTTTAAATGTACCAAAAATTTAATTAGTGTTTCTAATTTAAAATAATTACGTATTAATCAATCATAAACTTAAAAAGTATAAGTTAATCTGAAATATATTATATTAATTTGGTATGCTTCTCATATTATCTTAATTGCAATTTTATGATTTTTAAAAAATTTTAACTTTTTAACTTAATTTAATTTTATTAGATTTACTTACTTTTTTACTTGTTACATTTTTTTTTTTGAAGTAAATATATCAAGATTATGAAATGCCAGTTGATTTTGGAAATGTAATTTACTTTGTTATCCTAATCATCGCCTAACATAGTTCCACCTTGGATATTCCCCTCGGTAGACGTATAAATATAAAATATCTACAACTATAATTATGAACTGTCAACCTTAATTTGTACTAATTTTACGTTGATAATACCTTAATTGTAGAATTTCAATTTAATTTAATAAAATATTTTTTTTAAGAATTACTTGCCTATTTTGGAAATGCTGGAAATATTACCATTGTAAAGTACAACTTTTTCCCAATTTTATGGCCCTCAAAATAAAATGTATCATAATTTCGAAACTTCTGTGTACATAATCGATGTAACATCGATCTGAACATGACGTAATCTAATGAGCTAACAAAGGCTAGTGTAGTAACACATCTCATCCAAGTGCTTCCCACGGCTCTTTGACCGGTTTTGCCACATAAGAGGACGAGAACTGCATTGTTGAAAATAACTTTATCCTGACTTTGGCAAATTTTGTGGTTTTTCTTGTAATAATCGCTTTAAATTGATTAGTTGTAGACATCAGATTTCAATTGAATTGATTGCAGTTATTCTTTTACATACTCCTAATTGTGTTGACCATATAGGTGTGTTCAATATTAACAGTTTGGACATAATATACCTACACCACCTCTTTCTCGTTTCACCAAATGCTGAGATATTTAATCCAATGAATCCCCTACTTTTGGAGAGTTGAAATCACTGTATCCTTCACATGAAGCCAGTTTACCTAGCTTCGATAAGCATATGATGACTTTCAACAAATGGAAATAAGAATTCCTGCAAATCACGACGTTTTCAACAAGCAAAAAAAATTTCCAATTTTAGCTCATATTGATAAAAATACAATTACAAAGAGAACAGCGATTAATCCGGGAGCGACGTTTTCATACCGGTATGGCGGTATAACAATTATCCCTTAATATTTAATGAAAAAATTCTTCAAATTATAATTAAAAACATATTTATTTAATGCAATATATACATGAAAACTTATGTATTGTATAATAATATCAAATTATTTATTATTTATAATTATTAATTATTATAAATTACGGCGTCGTACACAGGTTTATACCACTGTACTAATGCAAACACACATTTTGATCGACTCTCACCAGACGCATCAAACTTAAACAATAAATTGACAATTCACCATGAGTTCCCTGTATGCAAAAAAGCGTAAAAACGATACGAAAAAGCAATTTGACTTTGCCTTTTTTTTTCTTGGTTTCATTATCTTTTCGTTACGCCCTTGGAGCGTTCTTTTTCTAAACAATTTTTATAACTATTGTTGTTATATGTCCAAAAATAGATTTTACAAGAATTTAAGAATGTTAAATTATTATTTTGGAACTGTAATGGTTAAATAATGTTAATCTGTCCAACATCAGTTAAATAAATTAAAACTTTTTGAATAAAATAAAGTAAAGTTTAACTAATTATTAATGGATTATTTTTGAATTTTATATTTTTTTCTTTATAATTTTTCCTGTTTTATTGTTAACATTGTTATTGTTCCTGTGTATTGTTAAATAATGTTACAATTGTGGCATAAAGGAACGATGGATATTAACTATTACTAATATTATTGAGTAAAAGAACGCACTACTTGCACGCAGTCAGCCGCTTTATCCTAGGCGCGTCAACACACGACAGAGAATCGCTATGGAAAAACGCAACGAATAAGTTATTAGTTTTTGATTATTTTGTTATAAGCTTTGGTTGTGTTACACAAAAAACAGCTTACTTTCATAGTTGCATTAGGATTGTCATATTTGTATGTTGGGTGGGATCTTGGATGTGATGACCTTTTATTGTGCTGCTTGGGAACTGCAAAATAAAAAGACTTCGACGTAGAGCAAAACAAAAACAAAATTAGAGAGTGCAGTGGAAGGGAATGACAAATTTGCAAATTTGCCAATTTGCAAATTCTAATCAGAAAAAATTAAGTAAAGAAAGAAAAAGCCGAACATTGGAAGTAATATTAAATTATAGTTTTTATTTTATATTTGGTTTCGTTATTTAAAAAAAGAAAATTATTCTGTTTAATTGTTTTCCTGTTTTTATCTAATTTTTGTTTAATATGCAAGTTCTATGTTAATTTAATTAATTTAAAATAGCCTTGTTCTTATAATAACTTTAGCATTTATGGCAGATGGTTTTTATAGGTTATAGTTTATAGTAGTAAAATGATTTAGAAAATTATGTAATTTTAATTATTTTTTCTTCTATTTAACAGACTGAATTTTTATCGACAATGAAACCTGAAAGATTTTTGATTTGACCCACGTAACAATAAATTTATGCATAAAATGTGAGTACAATTTTGTTTTATACATATCTTATTATTAACTATATTTTAATTGAATATTAACTAATTTATACACATCGACGTATGATTCGATATAATGTATGTTAAAAATAGATATCTAGTACATTACATATAAAATTATTCTTCAGTTTTAATTTTATGTAAAATGTTATTACTGATTATTGTTCCCATTATATTATCATTGAAATTGAAAATTGTTACGTTTTTTGCGAAAATAATTAAATTTTAATACGAAATTATTGAAAAAAAAAAAAAAAATATTTCATGCGGTAAATTCGATTCATCAAATATATGTCAATATACACACACATATACGAATTTAATAATAATTATATACTGATTTTAATTTAATTAATTTGTTTGCATCGATGAATACACTTTATTGTTTTGTAATTAATTTCTCGTCACATTCACCATCTGATAAAAAGGTCCAATTTGATGCTATAATAATTGAAATATTATCATTAGCAGAAAAAAAAAAATTACATGCTAAATTTAAATCATAAAAGATAAAACATCTTACTTTTGTGACAATCCCTTTCACGTTCGATAAAACATATATTTAGAAAAGTTTTATAACCTGCATCAGATTGCCCGCAAGCTGGGTGATATAATTCCGGACAAGGTTTCTCACATGGATCGTAAGGTAGTGAAGTTGCCAGCACACTTGTAATAATTACTAATGTTTATTATATTATATAAATATTATAATAAATAATTATACATTTAATAATTTACGTATGTTGAATACAAACCAAAAATTATAAAAATGGAACGCATTTTACTGATATACTTTTCACTCAATAAAAATCTAAAATATAACTGAATTAAAAAAAAAATTAAAATATATAATCTTGTAAATGTTGATACAATAATTGAATTTATGTTCTCAGTGAATATAAAAATAATATTTAAAAATTGTATAACCTTTGATCGTCTATTATCTAAAAAAATTAATTAGAGCAGCATGTTCCACAAAGTTATTTAATATAAAACTCACAAAATATAATGTTGAGGTATCTATAACATTTTCTATATGTAAGAAATACACGCAAGTCATGCTAATCCAAATTTGCATCTATTGAACATTAATTACATTCAAGTTGATAAATTTCTCCGCAATGAATTTTTAACATTATAGTATTTCACACTTTCCCTTTATAGTAAAAGAAATTATTGCCCAGATTATCAAAGAAGACGTCACTAACAAAGTAGATTATTTAGATAAATTATATGTAATAAAATTTTAAACGTTCTATTGATCTATTGATATTTCTATAAAATAAAAATTAATGGAAAAGTTCATCATTAAATTAAAAAATTTAATAATATTAAAAATACAATTCTGTTGAAATGTATGTGAATTACCATCCAGTTCCCTTATCGTATCAATCGTAGTTACAAAATTTAAAAAACTCCGAGACGAATGTGTCTTTACTCAGATTTCCTATAAACATTAGTGTATTGTATAAAACTTATATTTTAATTTAATTTAAAATTATATTTACTCACAGTTTTAAACATTTCTATTTTTAGTTTTTCTCGTTTAATAAAATTAATAAATTATAAAACATTTAAAATCTGTTACAAAAAAACAGGAGCTGGCTGGTTCTGGCCTGGCAGCTAATACCAGTAACCATTCTTAAAGAACAAAAAAAAAGTATATAGAAACTGTTTAAATATATTAAATAGTACATACTTGCAACATCTTTTAAATTTAATAATATTTAACATATAATTTTCAACAACAATTTTCAAAAATAAACATAGAATACAAACTACAAATCAAAATAATACGTTACAATTTTAATAGACAAAACGAAACATAATGAACATTTTTAAAGTTGCGTCCAACGTAAAACTATGCGCAGAATAAAATTTACGTTAAATTACGTATTTTAATAAATGTCAAAGGTCGGCCAAAATATAGTACGTATAATTCTTTTCGCGTGTATATATGTACAGTCACACACATTTATATATCGTCTTCATCAGTTTTTTTTAACACAGATCACAGCACTACAGAAGAAAAAATATAAAATAGCGAGCTGTTTCCTACTTACAATTTTATTTTATTCTCCAAAATTAAATCGAAGCAACTAAAGATATACTATCTATACAAATCTATTGATCCAATAATATTATAACTGAAAAATATATTAAAATATAGTAAGTATATTATATAGAAAACAAAAATTTGGCTTTCAAAAAAAAAAAAACTGTCTCCATTTTGTTAGGAAATGTATCAGACAGAGGTTATTAATTGATAGTTTAATTAAACATTAAATTAGTTGATTTATTAAAAAATATTATACAGTGGTGTTATAAGCAATGTGAATTTTATTAATTATTTAAAAGAAATAAACAATTTTTAAATAAAATAAACAATTGAAAAAGTAAGTAATGTGAAATTTTTCGGTATTTTTAATACTAATAATTTTCCACTTAGTTTTATCATTAGTCATATGGAATCAAAAATCGAATATCTACTCAAAGAATAGCGATGATTGTAAACACTAAATAAAAAAGGAATTAGTAGGAAAACTATCAAATTATAAATTCCTATAAATATTTATGCACATACCATATAATCCAATTTAATAATAAATCCATAATGACGATGATAATGTACATTACAATTTTACGTAAAATAAATGTATTTATTTGATTTTACATTAAAAATCCCTATTTATCAATGGTGCGTAGTAAAATACATTATTATTACATATTACAAATACCAAAAAAATATCTAAAAATAAAATTATCTTCTAATAAACATACCATTATAAAAAAATAAATAAATATATATTGGATCAATATATTACAGAAATTTTTGATAGTCGGAAAATTTTACGTATATATCAAGATATGGTTAATATACTCAAACAGAATTTTTGTTTTGTATGGTAATAAAAGATAGTACTTACATTGATTGTATAAAACAAAATAACCTTAGACGGTTGGACTTGAATTTATTTACAAAAATGGTAAAATGTAATATAGTATCAATGTGTGTATAAATAAAATATATTTGCCATAACTATGCAATTTCAGAAAAACCTTTTTAATGAAATTTGATCAAGTAGATGTATTAATGCATTATGTATTATTCCTTTTTTTTTTATTTACTAAAAATGAATTAGATTTATACAAATAATATTAATGTTTTCTTAAAACTGTTTCACAAAACATCAATTTCGTATTTCAATTTTAAATTATTGTAAATAATAAATCCATGCTTATTTAATTAAATTGTAATATTTGTATTGTTTTATTTTACAGATAACAGTGATAATAGTGATAGATAAGACTACAAAGTGAAACCAAACATATAAAATGGATTATTAAATAATTTAGATCTTTTGATCATTTGGTAAGAAAATTTACATTTATATTTTACGATAAACTAACATAAGTCTGTGTTGATGATTGATACTGTATGCAAGTTAAGAAGTTGGCTAGTTTTAAGCCAAAGTCTTCACCACTTGCCATGTTTTTTTATCTGGGGTCGTCTTAGGCCATTAAACATCTTTGCAATGTGCCTCATGTATTCTTATTTTTTATTTAGTAAAAAATTAAATAATATTATTTTCTTGGAACTATTTCTCACCAGAATCAATACAGATTTTAATTTTAGATTATTATAAATATTATATTACATATTTATTTAGAAATTAATTAAATTCTAATAATTGTATTGTTTTACTTTACAGTGATAACAGTGATAATAGTGATACATAAGACTACAAAGTGAAACCAAACATATAAAATGGATTATTAAATAATTTAGATCTTTTGATCATTTGGTAAGAAAATTTATATTTATATTTTACGATAAACTAACATAAGTCTGTGTTGATGATTAATACTGTATGCAAGTTAAGAAGTTGGCAAATAGCTGTAGTAAATAGATCACATTGATTATGCATTTATGTACTATTATTAAGAGAGTGAAAGCAAAGATCATTAATAATAAAGTAAATCGATGTCTACTTCTGTTTTCAGCCAAAGTTTCACCACTTGCCATGTTTTTTTTTATATGGGGTCGGCTTAGGCCATTAAACATCTTTGCAATGTGCTTCATGTATTCTTATTTTTTATTTAGTAAAAAATTAAATAATATTATTTTCTTGGAACTATTTCTCACCAGAATCAATACAGATTTTAATTTTAGATTATTATAAATAATATATAATATATTTATTTAGAAATTAATTAAATTCTAATAATTGTATTGTTTTACTTTACAGTGATAACAGTGATAATAGTGATAGATAAAAGTAAAAGTATACAAAGGAAAACACTTTGAAGACAGATAAAATGGATTGCAAAATAATTTAGAACACTTTATATATAAATGGTAAGAAATTTTACATTTATATTTTACGATAAATTTACATAAATTTGTTTCGTTAGTATTTTTAAGGAACTGAAAAATTTAATTTTAGTTATTACGAACAACTAAAATTCTGTTTAGAAGTTAACTCTAAAATAGTCAATATAACAAATTGATTATGCATTAATGCAATATTATTAAGAAACTAAATACGTTAATGATATTTTTTGGAATGTTTTTTTTTATATTATAATGATAATGAATTATAGTGGTGTAAGAATAAAACCCTGTTTTGCGCCAGCACACACAAAGAATAAAAGTTTATCGCGATGTAATACCCTACAAATTTTGCTGTACCCATATATATTTCTTTAGTCTTGGTCACGTAAATGTATTTTACTCATTATTCCGGCTGTATATATATATACAGACGTAAGAGATTTATTAACATCAAACAATTTGATACAAACATTTAATGATTATTAATAAACTCAAATACAAAAACAATTAGTTTATGAATCATTTATCAAACAACTGCTGTGTATGTGTTCATTATAAATGTGCATATAGAAAGAA
Organism: Bibio marci; assembly: GCA_910594885.2. Lineage (NCBI taxonomy): Eukaryota > Metazoa > Arthropoda > Insecta > Diptera > Bibionidae > Bibio > Bibio marci. The sequence continues at coordinate 45,967,901 of OU343116.1, read as the reverse complement.
TACATTATTTATGTATTATACGTCAGTTTTATTTGTTATTTAAAAAGGACAATTTGTTTAGCTATGAAAAAAAAGACTAATTTTATTTTCTATGTTATACAAAAAAGAAAAACGTATTTTATTACATCTTTTTTTTTTTTTTTTTAATTTTTTTCAATGTAATTTTCATTGCGAGAAAAATATTCTTCTTGAACATAACATTTTTTTTCTGTATGTTTGAATAAATTTTTTCAAATAATTTATCGCTGTAAACTCCATATATCAATCTACATTTAACAGATTATTTTACATATTTGTACTATTATATATACATACGACTATATATATGTTATGTAATATATTTACTATTCTGATCAAAATGGACCCGAACTATTGTAACAATATTTATTTCACTTCCTTCGGAAGGATCTTCATAAGATTAAATACATTGATGTCATATGGTGTAATATGTAATTCATTCATTATAACACTTGTTTTTTGTATTGCCATTAGATACTATTTGGAATTTTCTTTAATCGATTTTAAATTCGATGCGATGTAAACGTAATTGGATATGTTTTAGTTGTTCTGAACAATAACAACAACAAAAAAAAAAAGGAGAGAATTGTGTGAAATCTAAACATGCTAAATATGGAGGTTTGGTGAATGGTATTAATTGAATTTTTTTTTGCTAAAAATCGCTGTCAAACATGTGCTAACACAACGTATATCTAGCTGGAATATTGTGGAAATGTAAACAACACTTGAAAAAAAGAAATAGTACACCGTAGACTCTTAATATTTGGTTTTATTACACTACTTCTACTTATTTTCGATCAGATTAGTATATTTACATATGTGTAAATCCATGCCCTTAACCCTAATTCACAGATATACATATATGTGTGTTTCGCATAATATTTACTATTTTACCAACCATAATTTTAACCAATGCCAATCCAATATTGCTTCTTGTTATTTATGCATATAATATATGTGTTATAGTTATATATATATATATATAGTATTTTATGTAAACGGGGTCTAATATGCATATTATATGATAATATCATGTACATCTCAAAGTACATTCACTCATATTATATGTATATAAATCTTTCCATGCTATATACATATTACAAACGTAAATAATGGGTTATCCAAAAATAACGTATAACTATGAAAAATACTATTTCATGTTCTTGATTTCAAATGAAAATACATAAGACCTATTGCATTTGTTATATGAAAGGCAAAATTGTTTAAATGTCCATACAACGACTATATAATTTTGTGAGCATCGATTCAATTAATTTCGACTCGATTATTTATGGCGTTAAAAAGTAGGAGAGAAATACATATATCTGATGTTTATATTCAACGAAAGCTGTGCTACATAGCAAACACATCATGTGAAAGTATTGATTTATTGCGAACAAAGTTTTGGAAGTTAAATAGTTTCAAGAAATAATGATAACATCAAAATTCGGTCTCCAAGATCAGTTAACATCTTTGTATTGTATTTTTATGGGAATTTTATAAAATATACACTATGAGACAACAATTTTAAAAACAATTAAAAATTAATGAAATAATAGCTGCTATATGCTTAAAAAGTTCAAACAAATAACAAGTCTCGATCGATGCAAAATGCAAAATGTTGTTGTGTGGACACATTTAAGCAATATTGTATTTCATGTAAAAATTGCAATAGATCATTTACTTTCAGTTGTAATAAAATACTTTTTTTTGGGATTTACCCTATTTATAGGTAAAAACAATATGGAATAAATATCGTACATCTATCTATAAAGATATGTGTGTATATATTATATAATGTGGAGTGGTATGTATGAGAAATATTCATAGAAGATTCTATATATTATATAAATAAAATGATAATATATTATTAGTAGAAAAAAAGAATATATGATATACGTGGACTGTTTAAAAAATTTCGCGGAGCGGAAATGAAAGTACATAATTATGATGATATTGCAAATTACTTGTGTTTACAGCTGTTCATTTGATGGAAAACGCTTTCCATCAATATTATATTTAAAGATGTTTGAACAACAGATAGGACATGGAAGGTGAATAGATTGAATGTTCCAACAATTAATATTTTAAGTTTCGCTATGTTCGCATCGCCAAGAGACACTTGTTTGTGGATGAATTGTCTTGATGGAAAATAACGACGTCGACTTCCATATAAGAAGTTTTTATTATTTCTGATGTTGTATAACATTTTCAATGCTTTCACTAACACGTTTAAATTAAAGTGTCCATTTACATATCTTTGTTTTTTTTTTTTTGAAGAGGCAGTCTCATTACTGACGCGTATATTTTAAGCAGTTGTTTTTATACAAATAATCGAAATGAAACACTGTTCTGTACAGCTGTAAGTATTGTTTCGCAAACTATTTGAACAACCCTCGTATATATATATATGTGTGTGTTATTATAATACCGATCTCACATAAAATGTAAATGTTATAATTCACGCTTGGCATAAAGTTCATAAATCCTGGTAAAAGGAATTTTGAATTTATTGATTCCCTATTGAATATAGTTTAATAACGTTTTTGGTATTTGAATTACATTTATATATGTGCATAGTATTTAGTACGTGTAAATATGAAATACAATAAGTTGCCTTACAAAACTTTAGATTTTATGTATGTGTGTTTGCGGAGGCTTTTTGTATTTGTGCCAAATTATATTATCTAAAATATATTATATATATATATTAACAAATTATGATGAAATAGAAACAATTATTAAAATAATGAATTTATATATACTATTTATTTGCACATTTATTGTATAAATAATTTGCCTATTCGTAAAGAAATCTTAACTCACCCGAATGTATATACAGATTTAATAATATAGTGGCGCCACCATTCATTTCAAATTTAATTTACAATGCCAAATGTTCTGTAAATATATAACATAATATTTTATTACAAAATTATGCATATTAATTTGCATAAATGTTGAAATTATTATATATTACAAAATAATTTGCTTTGTTATATATGCTATAGCCTACTAATATATATAAATATACAATGTACATCAACAATATGACTAAAATACAGAATAATATTATTATTATTATTATTATTTAATTGTTTAAACTTTTAACAACTGATAACATTCTCTTGTTATTTGGTTGTATCATAATGGGGAGGTATAATACATTTTCTGTATTTCTGTATATATATATAAAATAAAAGTATGCAAATCTAATTTTTAGAATAACACTTAAATAAAATAATAACACAATATGATTGTCATACGATAGATTGTTGAACTTTATAAATTTGTGGGGTGTTTGTTATAAATTTAGAACACTTTTATTTTCATTATTAAATATTTTTTTATTAATTTATCACCATCATTAAGGCAAGTTACTGAGAGTGGAGTATACTCAGGCCCGTACAGAACAAATTTTGCGAATAATTTTGAAAATACGCCCTTAAATAAGAATGTATCAACATAGTTTAATTGGTACATAGATATTTCTTCTAAAAAAAAAACCTTGAAAAATTGTTAATTGGTTATTTTTGTTCTGTCTTAGCAATTTAATTATATTTTAGTTGAAATTTCCTTATTTGTCTTGCTGTGTGTTATAGAACCATTTCCACATCACGCCAGTGGTAGATTCTCAATGCGTTTTTAAGACGTTTCCCCCATTACAGGCCTAGTCTTCTACAGAATATAATTTTTTTTTTAATTATTTAATTATTATTATTAATATTATTATTATTAACCCCCCGGCAAAAATCGACATTCAAATGGTTCAATATTTCATGAAGTAAAAAACTAATATGAAACTAACTAATATAGAGGATTTTTCTCTTCGTTATACCACCTCTACGGTTTTCGATTGTCTCTGGGTAAGTTGATTACACCTAATTGATTCACCTCGAGAAAATCTCGGATAAATGTTTTTAGTAATATCTCTGGTTGTAATTAAATGGTAAAAAATACAATCAATTTTAAATTAATAAAACAAAAGAAAACAATTTGTTGACAAAATAAAATAGAAATATTCTCTTCTCGATTCCATCATCTTTCAATTGATTTTTAGTTTATGTAAAACCCGAGATATAATATTAAAAACTTTACCCCGAGACAGTAGTAGGAAAGTAATATTAATTTTAAATTGAGTTGTGAGATGATTTTAGTGTTTTTTTCTTCAGTTTTCGGCGCCCCTAACTCAAAATTGCAATCAAATAAGTAAATTACTATATATCGAAAATGTTTCCTATAATCTAAATTATTATTAATATGAGTTTAACACCGTATTTTTCGAATTCATTCTATATAAACGAACAAATTGTATAACTAATTTCAGAATTAAAGTATGAATGTATGAATTGAGTTCTTTACTTCACGATCACGATCGAATATTGCATACCATGAATGCTATCCACCTCTTGTTTATTATTTATATTTTTATTTGTCTATGTGACGACTATTACGACTGAATAAATTTCATGAATTGTTTTTATTTTTCACAATTAACTTAGATTGTTTATTTTTTTTTTTTAAATTACATTTAATTTAAAGTGCCATAAAAACACAAACACTATATTTATAAAAAGAATATAAAAAAAATATATTAATATTATCAACACTCACATTTTAATGGAATCGCAGTTGTAACCAATTAAATACATTTAGTCTATTTGTATATAATGATAATAAATTAACAACATTTTATTTGTAACAATCTATTGTAAATATGTATCAGAATCATTCCCAATCAATGTGTAACTGTTATACTAAATATATTACTGTGTACTACTGTGTTATATATTTTAATAAATATAATTTATATATTATAAATATAGTATATTTTGTTGGTATATAATATCAATCAATTGAAAAGCCATAGAATAAATAATATGACATGTTTAACATTATCTACAACGTTATGTATTCAGTTTTGTTATAAATATAAAATATGCATATATTTTATGTATATGTAATATGTAATACGGAAAAATAATATTCACAATGAGAGTTTGTATTGTACAATATACAATATAATATATAGTTTAAATATAATATTTTTGTCCATCTATTTATATCAGCACTTAACATAAATTACTATTTTGTCTATTTATGGTGTACTATATGTATTTCGTTTATGTTTCAAATGTTGAAAATTTAATAATAATCACTGTACTTTACGTATACGTAATGTTATATTTTAAATAATTTGAATGATCCTCTATATGCATCACAAATATATATTTATTTTTATGAATACTTAACATAATTGTGTATAATAATGTGAATTATATATATATATATATATATATTGTATATATGTATGGGATTTGAATTTAGAAAATCATTTGACTGCGTAATTTCAATTATATTTTTGATTATAAATTAGAATGTTTTCGATAGGCTTTTGTGCGGAAATTTTAATAGGTTTGTATATATTTATATACATATTCATATTAAAAATAATTCAAATTCAAACAGACCATTTTCTGTCTAAACTTGTTAGTTACGGTCAAAATAATTACAGTTAAATAAATGTATGTTTGTTTTAATACACATTTAAAATAATAATTAATAATATTTCTGTTTTTTTGCAATTTTTGTGCTTGGAAATATATTGAGCAATACACACACACTGCACACGTCACTGCGTTGAAATTTATTTTGGTCAAAGGAGCACTTTCCTTATACCAATGAATAGTAAATTCATTGAGGTTCTACATCATTTGTAAAATCGGATTCAGGAATTTCTCAAAGTTAAGTTATTTGCCTGGATGTTATTAGTCGTGAACTCGAAAATGCACCTTTTTTGTCGTAATTGTGAGTTCACTTAGAACAATTGACATTATGGCAAACCCTTTAAAAAGCTAAATTCTTCAATTTTCAATATCGCTATATTTTTCTTATTACCTAGATGAAATTAAACTAAATGATTAAAAAAAAATTTATGAGTTCAGCGAATTAAATTTTTCGGAAAATTGATTTTTATGATTTATTATCTTTTTTTTTTTTTAATTACGGGCCATAGTTTTAACGGATTTCCATTTTTGCTTACATCATTGCAAATTATAATTAATTTCCAATATTTTATAAAAGAGATTTTTAAAATCCATTCATGCGTTCCACAAATATGATGAATTTTCCAAACGATGACCGAGAAAATTTAAAGAAATTTACATACATTTTTAATCGATCATATCTTTTGAAGGTGTGAATTGATTTTAATAATCTCTTCTATGAAATATAGGAAATTTATTATAATTTGTTATTCTGTATACAAAACTGGAAATCCGTTAAAACTATGACCAGTAATTCAAAAAGATGATAATTTTTAAATGTGGATTTTCCGGAAAATTTAGTAAGTGAACATTCTATTTTTTTTTCATGATGTATAGTCTACTTTCAACTCGTCCAACCAGCAAAATATATTGATATTGCAATTTGAAAACATTTTTTCACGGTTTGCCAATGAAGGTTATGTACTACTACAGTTTTCCAATTAAATGGTAATTGGTGCAATAATTAATTGTATATGGTTGCGCAATTATGGATTGGCGCCGTGTTTTGATACCAGACGATGTGTATACTCTCACAATGAATTATAAAAATAGTTTTTCTGATTTCATATTTGACAGCAAACGCTTTCAGGTATAACTTATGTATATAGGATGTTCGCAATGAATCTTCTGTTGTCTATACGGTTTAAACATTTATGTTCACACTTTTAAAAATCAAATAAATCATATGAAAGGAATAAGCTTAAATATGTTATTTTGTTAAAACTTTTACTTTGACAATTTGTGTGTGTCTGTTTGAACATATTTATATTTTCACAATTACATTTTATATATTTCAAGTAGTAATTTTATAATTTTTTTCCATATTTATGTGTAACATATATTCATTTTAATCTATCGAATATTGTTTTTTTTTTGTTTTTACGATGATTATATAAAATATAAAAAAAAAAAAAATCTTCGGTATAGCAAAAGAAAAGTGGAAAGAAAAAAGGTTATTTAGATATATATTTATAAATGTGTGGTAAATATAAAAAAAAACAAGCCTATATGCAATTATCTATTTGTATATGTTATATTTCCCAAATGAAAAATATATATAATAAGCTTATATCATTAAAATTCTTGTCATTTCTGAAATTTTTGCTATTTCTCTGCATTCACATATATAACTATATTCTGTATATAACTAAAAGTCTAAAAATGTGTATACATACAATACTATAATATAAACATATCCATATATACGTTTCTGATACCACACGCATATACGATACGCTATACGACGCAACCAATATTCATTCCACTTGAATATATTGTATGTATTTTATGTTTATATATGATGGTATATAAAAAAAAATATTTATATATACATATAATTCAGTAATTTATTCAGAAAATGTAAAGATTGTATATACAATATATGGTCGTATAAAGGAAAATTACTTAAACAGAATATATATATCCATTATATTGTATAAAGTTAAGTATTATATACATATATATATGCTTTGAACAATTTGATATAATACATAGATAAAGTAGAAAATTATATTTCAGAATGATATTTTGTGTATTATAAATTATAGTCTTGTATATATATATAGAACCAAAATACATAACATATATAAACTAAAGTAAAATGAATTTTATCCGCATATATAAACAAAACATATATGAACGCATCAGATATCTATCTACTACCACCACATATATATATATATATATGGATATTTAAATACACAGCATGTATGTAATATATGTACAAGTAAATATTGTGTAACAACAGTATAGTAGTTTCTATTTAGGATTCATTTTACTTTTCTTAAAATATCCTAACTTTATGTCATCTTAATTTTAGCACAAAACAGCATCAATAAAAATTCTTAGATTCAATACGTTTGTAGAATAAACAATGAAGTTATATATATATATATATATACCATATCTTAAACAACACACACAATATATAAATGTAACCATCACAAGGGCATATATATATATACAATTTTGTTACAATAGATTTTGTCTTCATATACCATATATATGTTATGTTATATATATACATAACCGTACATAGAGACTATTTATATACTTATTTTTACTACATTGGTGTTGCTGATTCTGCTGTCTATGTAATTTTTATGTATATTATATATATATATATATATATACGTGTATTTTATTATATTATGGCTATATGAATGTATTTTCTCATAAATATATATATATATATATATATAATATACAATGTATGTTCTACAATATAACACATGGGCTGAAAGGTTTCCGAAAATTCTAAGAAAAAAACATTTTTTTTTTAAAAAATTAAATTTTATTCATCAACATACATTCCTTCGCGGGCGATACACTGATTCCAACGATCTTCCAACTTTTCGATACCATTTTTATAGTACGATTTCGTTTTTTCCTCAAAATAGGCTTCTGTTTCGGCGATCACCTCTTCATTGCTCTTAAATTTCATTCCACTGAGCATTCTCTTGAGGTCTGTAAACAGGAAAAAGTCGCTGGTGGCCAGATCTAGAGAATACGGTGAATGTGGAAGCAATTCGAAGCCCAATTCATGGAATTTTGCCATCGTTTTCATTGATTTATTATATGACACCACGGTGCGTTGTCTTGATGAAACAGCACTTTTTTCTTCTTCAAATGCGGTCGTTTCTTAGCGATTTCATGCTTCAAACGCTCCAACAAGGCTGTATAATAGTCACTATTGATGGTTTTTCCATTTTCGATATAGTCGATGAAAATTATTCCATGTATGCATCCCAAAATACAGATGCCATAACCTTGCCAGCCGACTGTTGCGTTTTTGGTCGTTGTGGACGAGGTTCATCGCTTGCTGTCCATAACGCTGACTGCCGATTTGACGCCGGAGTGTAATGATGGAGCCATGTTTCATCCATTGTCACATATCGACGCAAAAATTCTGTTTTATTACGGTTGAACAAGCCCAAACACTGCTCTGAATCATCGATACGTTGTTGTTTTTGATCAATTGTGAGTTCGCACGGCATCCACTTTGCACAGAGCTTTTGAATGCCCAAATATTCATGCACGATATGTCCAACACGCTCCTTTGATATCTTCAGAGCCTCAGCTATCTCGATCAACATCACTTTACGGCCATCTAAAATTATTTCGTGCGCTTTTTTGATATTTTCTGGAGTAACAGCCTCCTATGGACGTCCACTGCGTTCATCGTCGTTGGTGCTCATATGGCCGGTTTTAAATTTGGCAAACCACAAATGCACTGTTGAAAGAGCTGGAGCTGGATGTCGGGATAATGCTCGTCAAGCAGTTTTTTGGCTTCAGAAAAATTTTTTCCAATCAAAAAATAATGTTTAATCAACGCACGAAATTCGTGTTTTTCCATTTTTTTTTATCAAATAACAAAAGTAGCTACACTCACACAACGCAATATCTTACAAACTAATGGTCGAAATGGCTGTCAAATTTTACACGTATCCTTTGAAGGTTGATACTAACTAAAAATCATATGAAAAAAAATTCTAGTGGCGTGGCGCCTTAGAATTTTCGGAAACTTTTCAGCCCATGTGTTATATATATATATATGTATACAAATACAATCGCATATTTAAAGAAGGTACATATTATAAATATATATATATATATATAGGATGTAGTCGTATATATATATATATATAAAAGTTCATGTTTTGTAACCATAAATATAAAAAAGTGATTACCGTCAGTGGATCATGTAATGTCAATATATCGTTTAACTAATAACAAATATTTTTTTGTAAAATAGGATTTGTTAAACACATTTTTATATTTATATAGTGAAAAATAAAAATAAAAAAAAAATTGTATATAAGCACTAAGAAGATATTGGTTAAATGTATTAGTATATATATATATTGTATATACAAACGTTTATATTATATACAATAAAAAGCTTAAAGAGAAAAAAAAAATAACCGTATATAAGAATATTATATTCTTCACTTTTTATATACAAATACATATGTATAACAAGATGATAAATAAATATAAAATACATTATATATACATTTATAGACATAAGTTTATGTATATGTATTTTGTATATATATATATAGTTTATTCTACCATATATTAAAAAGAATAAAAAAACAACGAAGGATATAAAAGTAAAGAAATGATGATGTTATAAAAGGATTTATAGAAATAAATTGAAATTTATTAGTATTTAAATGTATATTTAGTTATTTTTTCTATATTTTTATATACATTTATAAAAATAATACTCCTTTTTTTTGTTAATATTTGGAAAAAGTGTACACACTGACCGTAAACTGATATTTTATTCAATTTTTCTATTTATAATTCTATAATCTTATAATAGATAATTTATTATATTACTATATATATATATATAGACACAATGTATTTAAATGTAACATTATTGTATAATGTAATTAATATTTGCATACATTTCCTTGTGTCATATATGGTATGTGTAAAAGAAAAAAAAATTCAACCACTTATACGCGTAAATAAGATCAAATTTCCTTTAATTTAAAAAGCTATAATATGTGCGTAATATCAATAACATTTTATATATATGTAATAAATATATATATATTATTATCGCAGCATTACATCTTATACCATCCATATTGTATATAATAAATCATTTTCATCTATATTTACCATTTACCAAATTTTATCTATAGATGTTTAAACCAAAAAAAAATGAAAATACATAAAATATTTTTACACTTATTTTTATATGTTTTTATGTGTGTTTTGTTATCATATAATATGATTTTATAACTTTATATATGTTATTGCATTTAACTATCCTAAAGTATTATTTCTTATATACATCATATCGGTAAGAAATTTCAATTCATTGTGTCAGTAATAAAATTATTATATGGGGTTTTCAATAAAAAAAAAATAAAATTCACAAATTCAAACAATGTGTTTACGCAAAATATAATGCGTATATACAGTAAATCCTATATATATGAAAAATTAGACCATTTAAATAATTAGAAATTCTTGTAAATTAAAATCAAACATTAATCTACTGTGTACTGTGCAGATGAATCGGAAATAATAACAAAATTACACCGAAATAATATATATATATACAGAATTCAAGTACACATTTGGGGAAATAAAGAACATTAAACGGAAATCACTGTGTTTTTAAGAGAAATTAGAATTGCGATGATTTACTATATATCAATACATTGATTTGAATCTTATATAATATAATATGTACAATATTCAACAATAATGGGGATAATTCAGTTTGTTGTTAAAATAAACACGAGTTTTCAACACTGTATACGTATAGTTATTGCTCGATGATGTTCATATAATTATAAACAACAATAAAAACGAACCCGCTGTAAATATGATAAAACCTTCTATCGATAAAATACACATATATGTAATTAACAGAATATCAATAACACAATTTTTTTCTTCTGAATATTCATGTGTAAATGCCCGTGTAGTATATGATTTAGCTGAATCGATCCCAATAACTTAATATACCGTGGATATGATGGAAATAACATATTGTCATAAATATTAAAATAGTAATAATAATAATAATAAAAAATTTAAATTTTACATTTTGATAAAAGTGTGTAAAGTGTATTATTTATGTAAAGAGTAAATAATAAAATTTATGTAAATAGAGTGAAACCTTTTTGTGAATGTATATATGGTTTGGTAGATGTTACGTTAGTAAGGGTTATACTGGACATTCCATAGTATTTACAAAAAACTATGTTTGTCTATTGACCATATCTATATCAATCAGATATCCATTCTGATCACTTTTACCGATAAGACTATATATATGGGATGATTACTCTTACATACCTCTTGCGGAAATTAGTGCCATACTCGGGTAGTAACATTCCAATCAAATTAGTCAATTATTCCGTATGTGAGTTTGTAATGACTTTGCACCCATTTGGTCTTGCTTTGGTATATATATACCCACACCATTCTAGCTTGCGATGCTATATTATGATCTATGTGCCAGTGATGCAGGCGAAAAGAATTTTCCGGTAAATCAACTTTTATGAATTATAATCTTTTTTAATTATGGGCTATAGTTTTAATGGATTTCCTTTTTTGTATACAGAATTTTAAATTATAGTCAATTTCCAATCTTTCATAGAATAGAATTTTAAAATCGATTCACTTGTTCAAAAGATATGTCCGATTTTCCAATCGATGGCAGAGAAAATTTAAAGAAATTTTTGTTACTGTATAAAAATGATGAAAATGGTACAGAAAAATTTATACATTATCATTATTTCATACAAAAATTTCAAAATGACAAAAAATGGAAAATCGGTCATTACTTTTAAATGCGTGTATCGATTTTAAAAATCTCTTCTATGAAAGATTTGTAATTGATTATAATTTACAATACTGTATACAAAACTGGAAATCCCTTAAAACTATCGTCCACAATTCAAAAAGATGATAATTCTTAATAGTAGATTTTCCGGAAAATTTAATTCGGTGAACATTCCAATTTTTTTTTTTTCATAATCTAGTCTACTTTCAACTCGTCCAACCATAAAAATATAGTGATATTAAAATCTGAAAACATTTTTTTCACGTTTCGCCACTGCTATGTGCGTATATCAATAAATTCAATGTGTTAATTTGCTGATAATTCAAATTAAATTTGATAAGTGTAAGAACATTGCCGACATATTTTAAAAATGAATATTAAAAAAGAAAGTAAAACTCATCAGAATATATATATAGACCGCTGCTATCAACCCCCTGCAATACATATGCAATACATTTGTATTATAAATAAATAAAAAGGATCTATTTATTTTATGACACGTATCATTTGTTATTACACGATAAACTCCATAAAAACTTTGTTTTCCACAATTTTTTATTATGATTTTTATTTTCACAAATATTTAAGATGATTTCTTCATTCATATATTCTATAGAGATTTTTATAATACACATGCGTATTTATATATAAAATAAAATATATATTTTAAGTTCAATATAATTATTTATTTATATCATCCGATAGATTTCTATATTAAAATTGATTGTATTTAAAAAAAAAAAAATAATGTATATTTATATATTTTATATTATCTGTGTTTAGTTAATCCCTTAGAATTATTTTCATTATTTAATTAATTTCATTTTCATATATATATTGAATTTTAACATTAAAGCATTATTATTTAAATTTTCCAATATATTAACCTACATACCATTAATTTAAATACTGAAATTTCTTATATATAGAATTATATATTAAATTTCTTTTGAAAAAGATTTGTTTGTGCGAATGTATGGAAAAATTCTTATATGACTTTTTTTTTTGCAAATAATATATATATAGTTCAAAAGAAGAATGGTAAATTTAATTTTCTTTTAAAACTATTATCCTCTCTTCAATAAAACCTTTTTTATCACTTTTATCAATTTCCATTCGTTCGTTATGTTTTGTTGTTTTGTTGTTTTTATATTTAAAAACTTTTTCCTTATTCTTGTAAATTTTTTCTTAAAAACAAAACAAAACAAACAAAAAAAACTATATCACCGTAAAAATTACAATTACCTTAAAAATACAAACAACAATGATGAACACAACTATAAAATAATATTGTACAAATATACAATATTTATACAAAACATGAATTTAAAATTGTATCTTGTTATGTCATTGAGAATGGTGGTATGGTGTATACCATATATATTTGTATGTATTATATACAGCAAAAACATGTATGTGTGTGTGTGTTTATATTATAATAAAAAAAAAATTGTATTTAACTTTTAAAATAATAAAGAAAATAATAGAGAATAACGAAAATTTTCTATTTAATATAATACAGGTATTTCTCGAAAGATATAGAGATAGATAATAATAAAAGAAAAACTTTATATCCGCATATATGGAAATATTTTAAATTAAATATTAAAACAAAACATTGAACAAAATGTTTTTATATATTGTAAATATATATAGAAGAACATTAAAATATTGATGTCAATATCCATAAAACTTCATGTTCTACACATATGTACATTACCATATACATTGTATATATGGTATATATTGGTTATATACAAAATTATATACATAATAAAATAATAAAATATTTTTATCCTAATATAATAATACTCTTTGTTTATTATATACATCTCATATCTAGCTATGCGGTCGGTATATTATATGTAACATTATCATAAATATATTTTGTTGTAGTTTTTATTTCCAAAAATTTTTATAACTCTCTACTTTTATATTTTTGTCTGCAAAAATTATGTCTATAAATGTAATATAATATATTCTTTATATATATAAATGACCGGCTCTCGTTTACTTTGTGTTATACAAATTTTATTTATTTAAGCAAAAAAAAAAAACCTTTTACACGCACGCTACAAATTTTTATACAATTTAGTTTATGTGAATCATCATCTTATTTATTTTTTTTTCTCATATATATAAATCAGTTTATATATATACGCATGAATATACTATACACAAATTATATAATTTTATTAAAGGTATTATATTATACCTTTAATATATTAATATATATTATACATATATATGGATTGGCAGAGGTGGGCCCATAAGATGGTCGCCAAGTTCTCCAGACTTAAATCCATTGGATTTCTATTTATGGAGTTTCCTCAAAGAAAAATTATATGCAACTGTGATTAATTCACTTGAAGAGTTAATTCAGCTTATTGACGACTGTATTCAAGACCTTCGCCACAAGCAACAGCAAACACTTAGATTAATTCGATCTATTTAAAAGCATTGTTGTCTATGTATTCGAGCTGAAGGAGCACATTTTCAGCAATTACTTTAGGCTTTGTTTGTTTAAAACTGTGGTGATGTGCGTGCGTGTGCTTTCGTGAGTTTATGTGTGTGTGGGCCTTTGTGTGTGAGATCGTGTATGTGTGTGTGAAGGTTTGTGTGAATGCATAAGAGTGTATGGTATCAATTATCTGTCACGTCCATATTGTTGATTTTGGAAAAAACCAAAAAAAGATAAAATTTTTCCATAGCAAAAATCAATTTTATGCCTACATCGTTGTAGTTATTTGTGTATATATTTGGAACCAGTTGAGACCTATCGTAATGTTATAGCTTAAACGAAAGCTTATGAATGTGGCAAGTTTTTAAACTTATACCGAAACAAATTTTTCATCATGATTTTTCAACTTATGCTTGAACAAACTTTCAAAAAGAAAAATGGCGTTCAGCTAACTGTGAACATTTCTGTAAGTATCTGGATAACCACATGTCCGAATTTCCGAATATCTTAACGTCAAATTAAAGATTTCGGCATTGCTAATGCTCATAGTGTATCAAAAATTTTAAATCGGTTAATTAGTTATTGAGATATTGATCCCAGTAGAGTACAAAACATGGTCTGATTGAAAATTTGGTTATTTGCGTGTAACTTCGTACCGAAGTCGAAGTGTTATATGATATTTTCGACGCAAAATGACCCAGAGAATCTAGTGTTTTCGTATTGCCGTCGAAAATTGGAACACCCTGTATACATTTATATTATATACAATATTAATATAATGTTTAGAAATGACCTTTTTTTATTTTATTTTATTTTATGTATGCAACGGTAGCATATTTAAGGTTTTTTTTTTATATATTTAGTTTATATTTTCATATTGTATTTAACAAAATATACGCATAAATCTACCTACTATACACAATATATATACAGCGTAAAATTGTACTTCATCAGCATTGACATATAAAATCATCAGAAATGTTATTACTTTAATATGTGTCCTATAATGTTGCGCTTATATATTTACATATATTATAAATGTATTATATTTAAAATTAAAAATAAGTATTAATAAGTGCTACGAAATTTTAAAAATATATACTAATAGATTTTTTTTTTTTTGGTAATCGTCAAGTACTTATATAAGTACTAATTTAGCAGTGACAAAAATCTGCCAAAAGAATATTCAATTTAAAATATCACAGAAGTGAAAAATAACATAAAAATGCTAAAAGTGGTTTTTTTTTTACAAAACAATCTTAAATTAAATTAAATTTAAATTAAATAAAAAACGAAAGACAACATAAAAATCATCAACATGTCAAGAAATTATATTCCTTCCCTTGAGTCAAACAAAGTCATAGAACTAGTTGCAAGTGATCAAAAGAAAAAGAGAAGTAGAAAAATTATCATTTACTCATACCAAATTGCTTATAAGTACTTGGCGATTACCATAAGAAAACAACTATTATATAAAAAAGAATCATGAGACGATATCAAATATTTCTAAATTTTAATAAATAATATATAAAATTTTGTATATACTTTACACATCATTAGAAAAACGTACATCATTTTAAGTTTTGTCCTAATTATTTGCATTTTCCTAATATAATAAATGGCCATTATTATAATGCCAGAAAATTATAACCTATATTTTTTTATAAACATACGCAAGCAAACACATATAAAAATGATATGACTTTGTATATATAACAACATTAAATTAAAATATAAATTTTTCAATTTATTTGTAAATATTATAAAATGAAAGAAATTATTTTTAAATTGAAAATTATATATTTTTTAAAAAAAAAATAAATATTTATAAAAATATTATTAATATTGCTACGAAAGTAGCAAAATAAAAATGATTTCTTTAAAAAGTTATTATTATTACATATCACTTACAATATGTTTTGCTATTTAAAAACGATCTCTGTCAATATAAACATAATGTTCTATATATTTTTTATACTGAAAATTGATTGTTGGACAAAAAAAAGTAATGCTTCTGATTGTGTTGTTTTAAATATAAATGTTTATGGTATTATAATATATGTTGTCGTCGTTTAATATTCCTTGACATTGTACAGCAGTGGCGATGCGTGCAAAAATGTTTTCAGATTGCAATATCACTATATATTTTTCTGGTAGATAAATTGAAAGTAGACTAAATTATGAAAAAAAAAATTAGAATGTCTTACTTACTAAATTTTCCGGAAAATCGACTCTTATGAATTATCACCGTTTTTTAATTACGGGCTATAGTTTTAACGGATTTCCATTTTTGTAAACAAAATTATAAATTATAATCAATATACAATCTTTCATAGAAGAGATTTTTAAAATCGATTCACACGTTCAAACGATATCATCGATTTTCCATTTGATGTCATTGAAATTTTGTATGAAATAATGGTACTGTATACATTTTTTGTACCATTCGATTGTCAACTTTATACAGTACCACAAATTTCTTTAAATTTTCTCGGCCATCGATTGGAAAATCGGTCGCATATCTTTTGAATGCGTTAATCAATTTTAAAAATCTCTTCTATTGGGAAAGATTGGTAATTGATTATAATTTGCAATGTCATAAGTAAAAATGGAAATCTGTTAGAAATATAATAATTAAAAAAGGTGATAATTCATAAAAATCAATTTTCCGTAAATTAATTAATTCGGTGAATACCCCAAATTTTTTTTTCATATAATTTAGTTTAATTTCACCGAGATTATAAGAAAAACACAACGATATTGAAAACTGAATGCTATTTCTCAACCGTCGCCACTGTTCTACAGTAATCGATTTTATATTTTATTTTACATAATTATTATAGATGAAATTGACAAAAACAAAATCAATTGAGTGTGTTTTTTCAAATTAACATAGTATTTGCAATTGATTTTTTTTTGTCTATATTAATATATGTATAAATAATTATACTTATATGGATAGAATATGGTGTTTTTGGTAAAAGTTGTAAACCCAATAATTAGACAACTATAAATATGAAAGTCTGTTTTGCGACGGCTACTTTATTTCATCCTACAAAACCAGTATGTGGCATCACATCATCCTCTAAACAAATTGGGACACATTGTCCTGCTTTAATATATTCAGTTGTGTATATAGTTGAGATAACACATCTTTTTGGTCTCTTCATATGTATATATAGAGTTTTTTTTTGATAGACATTTCATAGAATTGTGCTATTGGTTCATACGAAAAAAAAAAATTGGTTCATTTGCCAGAATGTTCGTTCATATCTGTTATGGATCAGTTTTATTTTATGTTTCACCAAATATTTCATTATCTTCAATTCAATTTCAAAAAAGTTGGTGTAACAAAACCCATATAAATAGTGATTATTTAACAAAAAATGAAATGAAATGAAATCTAATATACTTTTTTTCGTGTGTTATATTGTGTTTATTACACATTATTTATATTATGAACTTAAAAATACAATCTGTATTGTAAATTTATACGTGCACGCATATGTACTTTATCTATAATTACACATATATTAAGTATATAAAAATGTATTCTATGTGTAATAAATAGTATATAATGGATAAAAATATCTATATATATAATATGAATTTTGATATATCTATATAAAATATATAATATATTGTATATGTATTGTATTTATGTATATATCATCCATTCATATATTGTATAAATATATATATATATATATATAGAGTTTCAGTCAGTACCAGATGAAATCTTTACTCACTTTTTCATCTTTCAAGCCAATTTATCTTTTTTTCTTTAATACAAAATATTTGAAATATATAAATGGAAAGTTGTGTAAAAGCAAATTGAGAAGATAAATTTCTGGTAACATTTTTCAAATGTAAAATATTATCGTCTTGATATTGTGTTAAAAAAAAAAATAAAAATTCTTTATAGAATATATATACACTTTTAGTTATATACAATATATAATATATAACACTTGCATATATACCATATATATATAGTTATATACAACAATATTTTTTTAACGAAATAATAATGTATTTATGTTAGTGTGTGAAGTGTGTAATGTAATGTAAATATATATATTTATATAGTGTGTATTTGGCAATAAGAAGATAAATTATATATTTATGTATGTGCTATACCACATATAGGTATAGCCGTAAAAACCTCTTCAAACTATAAATTTTGTGGAGTTTTTCTATTCTTATATTATATACAATTGTGTATAAAGGAATTTTAAACATTACATTCATATTTTATTCTCTATTATATATTTTATAAGTTTTATTCATAAATTGACTTATCCGTAACACACACACATGTTTATATTTATATCAATTTGTAGAAAATTCAATTTTTATTAGTCTCTTTTTTTTTTTTATTTTTATATACAATATTATATAAATGATTTTATATAACTTTCAACTATATCCATTTATAAATTGTATTTATTTATAAATCATAACTTTATTTATAAATATGATATATAGAAAGTTTTACAACACCATCAACTTTTCTAAAAAAAAAAAACAAACTTTGTATATGAGCACCAGTAGTACAATATGTTAAATTAAATGATGAATTTGAAATCTCGTATTTCTAAAACTATATACATTCCCTTTATAGTTTAGTATTTCGATGCTGTCGTATATATATATTCTCAAATATATATATTCGTTAAATATAATAAAATGTGAAAAATACTATACAAAAATATCATTTACATTTATTTACCAAATATATATATTGGTGTAGCATTTTTCGTAAATATATATTAACTGAATTTAAAAGTTTCAGTATTTTATCATTCACCTGAAAATGATTAATGGTAATCTTGTGTTGATCAACCTGAATTTTAAATAGTCATATTATTATATATATATATTGTATATAGGAGCTATATTATAGGAGTTGCGTATAGTTATATATATGTTTATTTATTGTATGTGATTGAAAAGTTCATATATATAACAATATATATATATAATTGATTTTCCTGTTTTAATTTTTTTTCTCTTATATACTATAAATTTATGGTTATATACTATTTTTCCGTTTTTGGTTTATTCGTCTATTTTTTTTTTCCTCCATTGTTGTTGACATGAACGAATGTAACAAACAACACACACACACACACACATACACACATACACATGTATCGAACAGCAACACACACAAAAAAAAGGAATGAATGGAAAAGCATACAAAATGAAATTTTCATGTAGCATTTAATCTGATTTCATTCAAATTAAATATTTAAATGGGGTCGATGGAATTTTGTTTGAAACAAAATAAAAATTAAGTTTTTTTTTTTTTCATTAGTATTTTATTTTATAGATTTTATGTTTTTGTATTTGTATAGAAATGTTTCAAAAGTCAAATAAACATACACGCACACATATACCATACCATAATAATAATAATACCCAGATTTGTACATATATATATATATATGGCTGGTTTACGATGTTAATACTTATTTTCAAAACGGAAATGACTATTATAATATTAAAAAAATAAAATATTACAATTTTATAAAATTATTAATATTTTTTTGATTACTAAAATGTATTAAATTGATTGTGTACTGTATGATATTTTAATATAATCTTTATACATACAATAAATAATGTTAGATTTCAAAACAAAACGAAAAAAAATTATCTAATTTGTAAACTCATAAAAAGTTTGCATACAACTTTTACATATATATATGCTGTTTTAATGTGCTAATTTAAAATACGTGTATATTATATAAATTAAATTGTATATGTTATGTGTGGTACTGACATATTACATTATTATATTTCTATATTATATTCATTTATATCAGTTTAAATAAATATATAAATAATAATCATGCACAGATAATTGTATATATTGTATATTTTTAGTGAAATTTATTAAAAACTAAATTTATTATTCGATAGTTAATGTAATGCAAATTTTGGTAAAAATTGAATTGATGTTAATTTTAAAAATATACATTTTTATCTATAAATATATATACCATAAATATAAGAAAATGCTGTTGGAAAATTATGTAATCCATATGTAATTTATAATTTTTACGAGGGATATATAATCAAAACCATAAAATTTCCACTTTGAAAAAATTATTTGTGTGAAGTGTACGATTCTTTTAACCGGTTAACTGTTTTTGACGCGTATACTCGTCATGAAAAATGTGTAAAATTTTGTGTTATGACTAGTATATTCGTTGTGAATAATAAGCAATCCTTTAGATCTCTCAATAGAAATATTGATAAAATCCCTTTCCATCCATTTTTTTCATTTAAAGACATTACATTGGTTTTATTATTCTATTATTTATATTAACAATACTAACACTTTAATAACCCCTATATACTCACGAGACCCTGATTGTGTCGCAATTTTAGTGAACGCTAAAATATATTCGCAAACGTACGTCAAGATGTTAGAAATATTTTTATCGGATGCAAAATGTTTTCGAATAGCTTTGTTACTGCTATGTAAATTTCTTCATTTCGAAGACAATACAATATTTTGGTAATATAATAAATCCACGTTGTAAAATTGCAAAAATTCAAACAGTTTTCCAAAATATTCAAGAAAAATGTAAAATTGTATATAATCTCCCGAAATGGATATTTGTGTTGACGAGTTTTTTAAGTTAAAGTTTAAGGATGGGTCGTTTATCGTGGAAACAGTTTACGTCAAAAAGAATTCGGTTTGGAATTAAATTTTATGTGTTGTGTGAAAGCGAATCTGGATATATATGGAATTTCTGCATATATACAGGAAAGAATAGCGATTTCGGTACACATTATACGGAATACAAAACTTCTGTACGCATTGTTCTTGAATTATGTCATGATCTTTTACACCATGGGTATAGATAATATATAGACAATTGGTACACTAGTATACCAGTTATAGAAAAACTCTGCACGCATAAAATGTAATTGGCACAATACGAAAAAATAAAAATGGCATTCCCTTGCAACCAACAGGATTACCCATAAAGAGAGGAGAATCTATTTCTAGATTTAAATAAATAAAATTATGTTAATGAAATGGCTGAATAAAAGGGAAGTTTATATTCTAAGTACATGTGTCATGACGACAATATGGTAGAGATAGAGACACGGAGGATACGAACAAATAAACCTGAAGTAGTTGTTCACCACAATAATAAAATGGGTGGAGTGGACATGAGTGATGGCGCAATGATTGTATATTCATCAGCAAGGAAGAGACTTAAAAAATATTACAAAAAAAATTTGTCTTCATTTTTTGGATATTGTTTGCCAGAATTCTTTTATATTATATAAAAAGAAAAGAGGAAAATTTACGCGAGTAAATTTCTTATTGGAATACATTGAACAAACAATTGCATCATATCCAATGCAGAGTGTAAAACCAACAGTAAGTCGACGAGCTAACCTTGACTCTACTAATCTAATCTAATCGGGAAACATTTCTCGGATTATGTACCCTCAACTTCAAAAGGTAATCCTTCACGAAGATGTGCGCAGTGTTTTAAAAATAATATTCGAAAAGAATTGCAATATTGGTGTTCAACTTGCGAAGTTCCATTATGCACATTGTACCATCTACTTTGCTCTAACAGCAAATTAAAGTACGAAATTGATTTTTTCAGGTTTTGTTTTTTTTCTCGTTCATAATATGTAAAATATTTATGTTAATTTAAGTAAATTATTTCAAATTAATAATACACATATTGTAAAATGGTATATATAATTTTATAGATAGATTGATTGAAAATTACACTCGCTTAATTAAAATTCTAAAAACACACACGTACGTAAAAAAATATATTATAGATTAACAATATAAAATTAAACTATAAGATAATACAAGGCATTATTATTATTATATTTTTATTTTCCTTTTTTTTTTCAAATCTAACACAAACACATTTGCCAAGGAGAAAAAATACTGGTATATATATATGAAATATTTCTTTCATCATCATTTATATAATATAAAGTAAACGAAATCTTTGATTATTAGTATACCGCCCATAGCAAACATATGGGGCGATAAGTAAAATTCTTATAAATGTCAAATTGTATTTGATTGATTATGTTGCTGAATAAATTTAATATATATATATCTATTTATTTTACCATATTATAGAGAATTTATACGCACTTTATATACAATATTATAATATTTATAACGATAAAATAATTTTGTATTTTGTATTTTGTATTTTTTTTGATCCACAGTAAATATATATATATATTCCCAGTCATTTATTTAATATCTCCGCATTTCCCATATAATACACACACATTAATATAAAGAAACACATTTGTTTTGTGTGAATGCTTGCGTATGATTCTATATCAATAATACTTTCTATATGGTTAATATATGATTATTTTGAAAAAAATATAAAGAAATAATCTTATATAATATAATCTAATCCAAAATTTTCATGAAATATTTCATATTATAAATGTACTTGAAAAAATTGAATTCAAAGTTTATTTTAAGACCCATTCATATGTTTTGTGTATATATATATATATATATTATAAAATGTCTATTAGTATGATATAGCAGCAATTGATTCTATGCTTTTTAATGTTATGCAATAATATTGCGTTTATAAGTAATAATATAATACACGTTCTATTTGTATATATCTAAAATATATAAAATATGAGACATATGTTATTCATAATTATATTTTGATTCTAGAATTGTATACTAATATATATTATTGTATATGATTGATATATAATTATATAAATGTTGTATTGTAGTATATTTTTATATGTGCACGTTGTTGTTCTTCTATATAAAAGAACATAAACAATTTTGAGAAAATTCTATAATCTTTTGAAGGAAATTGATGGCAAATTAATCTTCCTAATAATTTATCATAAATATAAGTAACTCTTGTGTTATAAGAATTATACTATATGATATATACGAGTATATTATATAATACTTGTATATACCTTTTAACTTTGTAGGTATATAAAATATATTATATATTTATATATTTGATAAAACTTATGTATATATGAAAATACATCTTTGAGAAATCTTAAACTCTTGAAGAGATTAAATTTTGTTTAGAATTTTAGTCAGTATAGCTTATATACTATATTTTGTATAATAATATACGTTGGATTTTGTAATATATATATATATTGTAGTAAAAACCACATTACGTTAAATTTCTGATTTAAACAGAGTGAAGTGAAGTGTGGTGTGGTTTTGTTTTAGATAATAAATACTTATATATATATATATATATAACATTATTATATATACAATAGTAGTATATATACATTATACATTACAAATATATAACAAATATTAAACAATAAATCCGTTAACATATATTGAAATATATAATATTCGATTGTATGCGTATATTTATATACGTAAACATTATATATATATATATGAAATTAGATTTCATTAAGTACATAATTCAAACAAATATATACATTTCTAAGAATAACATCAAGATTTTTATCTAATTATTGGCAATAAATTTATTTATTTATATATATATACACACGCACACATACATTCAGAATTATATATTATGTATATAATATACATACAGGGTGGACAGAAAGTTTCGATTCATTCATTTCCGAAATGTCTAAAAATATAATTGGCTATTTGTCTATCAGGCAGTTTTTCTCAACATCAAATATATTATTTATAATAATGGTGTTGCTTACGATATGATATGTTATTTTGTTGAAAACAACATGGACACGGTTGTTTAAATTTGACAATCAAAATATTTTAATTAAATCCATGCATAATCAATAATTGTTGCGGCGTCTATATATGTTTTAAATTAAAAGTAAAAAAACAATAATAATTGAAAACCCTGTATGTCTATGAATGCACTGTATACACATGTATTTTATCTTTTCGATGTGATTTATTTATACATCAGGAAATCCGTATATAATTAATAACAAGAAAGGAAATTAATGTTTTCTATATAAGTCTTATATATATATATATATACTATTCAATCCGCATATCCTTTTATTAATCCTTATGTAGTACATATTATAAATATATATGTGTGTGTGTGTGTGTATATGCTATACTACAAATAAATATTTCAAATACATATACTCCTTAAAATACTATACACATAGCCTATGGATTAATGCTAGATTTTTATAGTAACATAAACATAGTAATTTCAATTTCAAAATAAATAATGCTAGATTGATACAACAAAACAACAACAACAACAACAACAACTATATAGCAATACATAAAACCTTATAGAATTATTTAATTGTACAAGAAAAGATATCGCACGTTTTTATAAATATGCTTTACATGTTCTCTACCATATATATGGTACATAATCCTAAATGTACCAAATATATTTTGGATATATTCGGAAAAACATAAATATTTTATATAATAATTTATTAAATACAATACAATAATTTTATTATATGAATATAATAAAATTTTTTAGATACAAAATTAAAATCATATTTTTTCCACGTTATGTCAACATATAAAAATGGTGTGCGGATAATGAATTTCTAATATGTATTTTATATAATATATTTCCTTTTATGATGTAATATAATGTTTTTATTATATGTGGCGTAATATATATATAGATATTCTTATTTTTCCTTCTGTTTATGATAATAAATATATAATAATATAATATAAAATACAACGCGAAAACAAATATGAATTATTCGTGCATATCTATAAGTATAAGGAATATTTACTTTAATTTAATATTTTATATAGGTTAGTTAGATATAAATCGGAAATATTTATACATAATTTCAGTGTTAAGTTTATGGCCGTACTGTAAATATATATACCCATCGATATTAAATTATACAAACATATAACAAATTGTAAAAATATATGCGGGTATTTTTTATATAGTCTGTTTTTTTTTTCTGTGCGCGCTAATGGAACCGAAATAGTCAAATAAAAACCAAACCTGTAAAATTTTATGATAATCATTTTTCTTTCTGTGTGTAATATTGGCAGAATTTGTTTGGTTTTTTTTTTTGCAAATAAATTATGGTTTACTGGTCGAGTGAATTTATGCGTTGCATAAAGTACCATAAGCTACATTAAACAATTTTTTTTTATATATTTATATATTGTATATAAAATAAAATACACACACGCAGACACAGCAACACAAGAACAATTATTTTATATTCTATACAGATACACAAAATAATATAATATAATATAATTGTCAGTCCAGAGTTATTATATTATACTCGTAAATCGTGTGTTTTCCGCATTAAAGCATTTTAAAAATTTTTTAAATTATCTATATAATATTATATATTCGTACGAGTATTATATAAAACCGCATAAACTATATATTTTATACGTATATATATATAATATTGTATATATGAAATATGTATAATTTTAATTTGTATAATATGGAAAAGTTGCATATGTAAATTAATAAAAATTTTTAAGTAACTATTAACTATGACATTATGTCATAGCATAACCTAAGAGTTTTATAATTATATAATACCGTATAAGTATTAGTATATTTAAACTATATTGTATCAGACAAAATATAGCATGTATCTTTTAAAATAAAATATCTGTATTCAATTTACCTGGCAATCTAATACTATGCCGAAGATTATTCAAAATAAAATCTTTCCGAATTTTTTTACTATTTAAAAATTCCTGTTTTCATTACTATTTATATTTAATGCCATACAACTAATATTTTATTAACTATTCTATTCTAATCTATATAGATTTTATTTATAAATTCTGTTTTTAATATAAAATACTATACCATAAGAATATATCGATATAATAAATGTATTTTTTAAAAAAATATTATACCATTATTTTAATTAAAAAAAATTAAAATTAATTTTTATTAAAGGTAAATTATATTTTTATATATAGAGGAATATGATTGAACGATATATGGTATGCGTGTGTGTGTGTGTGTACATGTTTATATAAAACATTAAAAAAAGATTAATGGAGTGATGTTTATTTCATTTTTATTTTTCATTTATTATTAAATATATATTCTATATATTTATGTATATAGATAAAAACAGAGAATTTAATTAAATTAATAATATTATAAAATATATACCGACCGAGAAAACAGATATAGCCAAAAAAAAAAACATTTAAAATTATAATCGTGAAAGTTTTTTATTTTGTTAAATTTTCTGATGATATTTAATATCCGTTGAGATTATATAAATAAATTTTTTAAATGTTTTTCATTTAACTATAATGTTATACACAATTTTACTTATACACAATATACATATTCTATATATAATGGGGTGGTGGTTGATGTTATATATCTTTATTTTTCTTATGTGTAACGGGTATGGTATATGTATGGTAGCAGTACTAGTATACTATATTTGTGTTTTTAAAATTATTCGACTTTAGAGATTCTTTATGGTGTTTACAATATAATCATACAACACATTAAATGAAGAAGAACAGTAATTAATATAAGGATTTATTCTATATGTTAAAAGGAAACTATATGTATATGCATACATTTCTTGTAAAAGATTTATTTACTTTATATTTACATATATACATGTATACCAGCTATATAATCTTATCTACTTAGTTACACAAATATTTATGTATATATATATATATATATATATAAATATATAAGTCTTTATGCATTGTAACAGAAAACTATCAAGACTTTGTCTATTTATTAATAGCTACTTATTTGTTTACAACACTTCTTATGTATATATATAAACGACATATACATACACACGTCTATACATGTATAGCATATTATATTACATTTTATATATATTTATTGTACATAGATTTTTGAAATCTTTGTTTGTTTCTAGTAAATTAATATTTTCAAGGAGTTAAATTTCTACTTTATATATTGTACTATATACAGTAAAGATCTGCTAAGTGTCACCCCTCAAAATCAATTTTAATAAAAAATAGTAACATTTATCGGATTTTGTGTTTATTCCTATCATTAAGATATAAGTTGTACTCAATTTTTGTGTTTAATTAACTTTCACATGAGGTATCCGTAATTAAAAAAAAAAAAAAAATGTCCTTGTAAGGTCCTTGAAATTTTCTTAATCCTTGAATCATCAATTTCACTCACGGTCAGTATTTTGGAAATGTCTTAATCCATTATAATTAAAATTTACATTTTTCCAAACAATAATTCATAATATCATTATGAATTTTTTTTAAAATATATATTTAGTATGTATAAGAGTTTCGCTTATCCGATCCTATTCAAGTAATTTGTGATACTTAACGAATCGTGACACCTTTAAGATCTTTACTCTATATATATATATATATATATATATATATGAGTATTAAACATATACACATTTATTATAATACATATTATTTAGTTAATGTTATGAATTGGAATGAAGAATGAAAAATTACAATGCTACTATATTCACATAACATATATGTACGTCGTGTATATTATATTCAATGATGGATTTATTTACCAATTAATTGTACACATATAAACGTTGAGAAAAATTAATTAATTATTCTATAAATATATTTGTAATAAGGATTATTAAAGTTTTCCGCTTAGTTTATTACTATGTACCATATATATATATATATATATAATATATAATAGTTTAGTAAATTTAATGATTCAGTGATTATATAATAATTATTAATTATAATGAATATGTATGTATTATGAATACGTTTTAGGATTGGTGAACATATACATATTTATATAATCGATTTGAATGTTTCAATTAATTTAATATTATCATATTTTCCATTATTTTCATTGTGTCGCATATATTTTGTGACTATGGCATTGTGTTCTTTTGCAAATATATAATATACTTTCACACATGCAAAATAGTACACGTATTTTTATTTTTAATTTTTACTGAAAATTGAATTCATTTTACAATATAATTTATTAATTGGAAATTGGTTACAGTGAATGTGAAATGTATTGTATATATATGTATAGGGACACCAGAAAATAAAGAATATATAATTTATTTTTTCCATATAAATTAATATTGAAATAAAATTTATTTCAATTTCATTGAATTTGGATTTTTTTTTATAATTTTGATACGTATAATATCTATATATATTTTAAAAAATAATACACATACACACAAACGTACGTGTCTGTATAATTTGATTTATTTTGGAATCTTTTACACATAAACATATATATATTTTAAAATTAGCCTTACACTTCAATGATCTCTATAATATTAAATTTAATTCTTATATGGTTCAATATAATAATATAAAATAAAGGAAAAATATCTAATGAATAAATGTATTTATAATTTTTTAATTCAGTATATAATCAGTATGGAAAACCATAAATTTTAACTATTACTTTGAATTATTGTAATGTATATTGTATATACAATGGTTAAATTTAGCTATACATACATATAGCTATATACAAAAATTGAACATACAGGAAGAATGTTTGTTATATGATTAACATATACATTTCATCAAATGTTATTTCCTATATATATATATACTTAAATGCATGACAAAAACTGAAGCTTTTGCACTCAAATGAAAAAAGGATTATAGATAATGTTATTTTATTATTTCTATTATAGGAATATTTACCCCTTACATATATACGCTCGCATATATTGTATATATATATATATAAGTAGATATTGCTATATTTAAACGCAATTTTATAATAATAACGAAAAAATTGAAAATTTATGAAAATCAAAACCATATTCCATTATTATTTTTCTTTCTTTTCGAAAGAAAAAAAAATTTGTTATATAAAAGGAAGCAAAAGAAAAAAAAAATAATAACATATACATTTATATATAATATTATTTATATATATATATATAGATCGGATTTCAACCCTATTTAATTTTATGCTTACATACAATCTACATTTTTAGCTTGCGATGCGATATAATGTTATCACTTTTTGCTTTATCATATCTTATATATATATATACACACACATTGTATATATTGTATATTTATACAATAACACGAGCTATATATACATATATTATTTACATATAGACATGTTTTTATAATACCATAAATATATACATTGTATCAGTATATATATATATGTATAGAAGATAAGATATATTGTAGAAAAATACTTAGTTTCTTATTGCATTATACTTTATTGTATATATATATATATATATAGATATAGCTTTTGACATATAAAGCTTTAGTAATATATCATTATTTTTCGCATAGAAAAAAGGAAAACATGAAAAAATAATATGAGAGTTTTTTTCCTTGTAAACACCTGTTTTCAGTTATATATATTGTATATATTTAATCTATATAGAAACACATATACATTTGTTGTTTATATACTTTTATATCCGTATACATTTCATTGCCTTAGAATGTTATATCATTAATTTCTACATAGGATACTTTCTGCCTCCTATATACAACATATATATATACAATATGATGTGAATGTCTAATATATATAAAGAGAAAAAAAAAATTGTTATACGGACTACCACCATACGGACCGATATGGGATTGCGTGCATATTACTTTCATGTTACATTTGACATCAACAATATATACTACTACAGAAG
Organism: Bibio marci; assembly: GCA_910594885.2. Classification (NCBI taxonomy): domain Eukaryota; kingdom Metazoa; phylum Arthropoda; class Insecta; order Diptera; family Bibionidae; genus Bibio; species Bibio marci. The sequence continues at coordinate 45,937,429 of OU343116.1, read as the reverse complement.
AAAAACTGTAGTTCTCAATTATGATATATTTGTTTGTAAATATTTTTTATTAAATGATATTATTATTATTCTTATATACGTCGTATATCCTGTTATTTATTATTATATGATATAACAAATTATTGTATATAAAAAGGATAATATATACAATATATATATATATAACATCTATTATATAATAACGAATTGTAGTAATTTTTTTTTCTCTACATTATATATATTAATTAAATACATCATGTATATGGGTGTGTGTGTGTAGATAGCGCCGTGTATTAATAAAAATGCCAATTGAATGAAAACTAAAAAGTATATAATAATTAATGAGATGAGACACTAAAAAATTATTATCTTCTCGTTTGTAAAACAAACATCATTATATATATATAAAATTTTACTGATGTGTAAACTTACTTACTTACGTCCCGCATTCAATGTTTTCCAATGCCGATTTTTAAAGATCTTTATATTACAGTTTACTTCATTTAGCCATCTTGCCTTAGATCTTCTGGCTCTCCTTCTACCTTCTGCCATGTTACCATTCAATAGTTTTTATCGCCACCATCCGTAATACGTGTCCAAGCCATCTTAATCTATTGATTTTGATTGTTTTGACAATGGTTGGTTGACCGCGTACAACTTATCTAATTCCAAATTGTATCTTCGCCTCCAACCACCACCATTCTGTTCTTTGACGGGACCTTACATTTTATCAAGTATATATGATATCTTTCGTACACAATTTTTGAAATATACGTTTCTAAAAAATATTTTTGTGACGTTGTCTCTACAATACATAAATAAATAATTATATCTTTATATATATATGCAATTTCTCTAGAATATTACTTTAATAATTGTGTAATTTAGTTTAATAATTGTATAGTTTTAGGTACTCATATTATATATATATATATAGTTTATATTTTATATATAGTATTAATAACCGCAAAAACCTTTTTTAACTGAAATTTCTATGTTTATATATGCAAATTATATAAATAAATATTATATACCATATATGTGTGTGTAGAAGTGTATGTACTCCTCGTACACATATACATATATTTACAATAAATAAAATTTATATATATACATTAATTATTATTCATTTTCCAAATAATAACCATATAGTGAAAATTAATTTTAATCCCTGTCTCGCATTTAATCTCTCTAGGTATTAAGTAACATTTAGTATTTGTTTTTTGGACACTATATATATATACTATATACTGTCAACATAAATTTAAAATGAATTGATGTTATACACGTATTTTATTTTATAATATATATCTATATACAATTATACAAAATATATATAGATATTATTATAATATATCATATATCATACAATATAAATGAACTATATTTACGTAACACTATCTCCATATAAATATACATGCAAAATTCATTTAAATTCTATGTTATTATTATGATTACATTTTGTAGGTTTATATATATATATATTATAGATAAGTAAATGTACAGGAATGTAAAATGTAATCAACATCATATTTATAACATGTATATATATATATAAAATTATAATTTATATATATTAGGTTGTTAACTATCTCCCTTCCGCCTTTTTGCTCTTTATTCAATGCTTTATAAAAAGTGTTACAGTAATCGGATTTAGTTCAAATATGCGCCGTTTTGTTCGATAATCTGTTTCCATCTAGACTGCAACTTCATAATACCTCCCTCGTAGAAGCCCCCCTCCTTATTTGCGAAGAACTCGGACAGCCACTTTTCACAAGCCTCTTTTGAGATCAACTTTACACCACCAAGGGCGTTCGCCATGGACAGGAACAGGTGGTAATCACTTGGCGCTATGTCCGGGCTATATGGTGGATGCGATAAAACCTCCCATCCGAGCTCCCGTAGCTTCTGACGAGTCATCAACGAAGTGTGTGGTCTGGCGTTGTCCTGGTGGAACACTACATCCTTCCTTTTGGCCAATTCTGGACGCTTCTGGTCGATCGCCTGCTTCAAGCGGTCCAGTTGTTCGCAGTAGATGGTAGAATTAAGCGTCTGGCCATATGGGAGCAGCTCATAGTGGATGATTCCCTTCCAATCCCACCAAACACACAGCAAAACCTTCCTGGCCGTCAATCCCGGCTTGGCCACTGTTTGGGACGATTCACCGGCCTGCGACCACGACCGTTTTCGCTTGATATTGTCGTATGTGATCCATTTTTCGTCGCCAGTCACCATCCGCTTCAAGAATGGGTCGAGTTCGTTCCGTTTCAGCAGCATTTCGCAAATGGAAATTCGGTCCATTAGATTTTTCACTGTTAATTCATGTGGCACCCAAACATCAAGCTTTTTTTTGTATCCAGCCTTCTGCAGATGGTTTAAAATGGTTTGGTGACTAACTCCCATCTCCTGGGCGATGTCACGAGATGCCACATGCCGGTCTAACTCGATGTATTCCATGATTTGATCGGTATTTGTCGTCACAGGTCTTCCGCCGGCTGGCTTATCCATGGTGTCGTTTTCACCGGCTCTGAATCGTCGAAACCATTCCTCCGCGGTTCGAAGTGATAGAGTACCATCCCCCAAAACACCATTAATCTCACGGAACGTTTCTCTAGCGGATTTGCCTTTAACGAAGGAAAACTTTAAAATAGCGCGAATTTCGGCGTTAGTGAACTCCATGTTTACACGTCTATAACTGTTGAACGCAATATCCAAACTAATCATACATAGCGTCGTTTTGTTTGTTATGTCAAGAGCTTTCAAATTATGTACAGTGTTGCCAGATACGAGCTCTGTAGCGCTTTGTACATAGCCGCGAAATTAAAAAGACAAAAAGGCGGAAGGGAGATATTTGACAACCTTATATATATGTGTATTGATAAATACAATAGTATACATTGTATATAAATATTTTAGTTACACCTCGTATTCAATTAGCTAATAGAAATTTAAATTTGTAATATTGTTATATCATATACCCACCCATATGGGGATAAAGAGATAAATATGTATAGAGAAATATATATTTTAGTTAACAATTTATTATATTTATATGTAGTTAAATCTTCAAAGTCTAAACAAAAACAATGCCAGAGTATAACAATTTGAAAAATTTAATTCATACATGGAATATAACCAATACATTTTCTGTTGTAAAATTTTAATAATTTAAATTAAGTTTTCTTTTTACATATTATAATAACAAATTTTTCAAAATTTTCATAATGTGTTATTTCATTGGTATTTATTTCTATCAATATATAATATCTTTCGTGTGAAAACACTTTATAATCAATAATAACAAAATTTTGTTTAATATCACTTATAACATACACAAGATACAGAAACAAACAAAATATATTTTCATCTGAAAAAGTAATTAAGAGTATTAGTAAAGAATATATATTTATATTATAGATATTTTATTTTGTGTTAAAATATATTTTTTCATTTCATATAACATATGCATATATGCGTTCATGTATACATATTATTTTCAATCTATATAATACATGTCTATCCATTTATTCTATCACTTGGTCGTCGTTCCATTTTCAAAATTGAGAATTGGTATAAATAACGACGATATATACATATAAAACACAACAATACAACAAAATATAACAAAAATACTTTGAAAACAATATAATGAACTAGATTTAATTGTTTTCGACTATAGAATATATACTTTTAAAAGAAAATTATGGCCAAGCCAATTATTTTGTTGCTAAATATTACTCAACTACCCTATATATATATATAGGTATTTATATAAACAATATATATATATATATATATATATTGTATTATAAATGGTTTGTTTTCAAAATATAATCCATATACAAAATATATATTATTTGAAAATTTTTAAATCTATGTTATATAAATGTGTTGAGGCACACAAAAATTCCTCAATTATCTAAATTAATTTTCGAAAGTTTCAATATTCAAAATGAATGTTGTTTATGGGCATTTAAAAGTGTATACGGTATTTCGTATAATAGGTATTTATAAGTTTTATGGTATGTTTATATCTATAGATAGATATACCATATGAAATATATATACGTATATCAGTATACCACATATAAATATATTATAATTAATAATAAATAGTATTTAAAATAGAATATATTGTATTTATTATAATATAACTTGTGAAATACTTGTACTGTCCGTTTGATGTCCGCAAAATGTCCGCATTATATGTAGTAGTCTGTAATTTCAATCCGAAAAATTGTCTATGGATTTCTTACGGGATGTCCACTGGAATTTTATATGATCAGTTCAATCTTGTTCATGGATTTATATAAAAAAATGTCCTTGGATTATCCGGTTTATTGGCGATAATAATTTCTACGGATTCTACTTAGAATTATTTCGCGTTGCTATTATTCCATCGAATATCCGTAGAAATTATATTCATATTTTTTGTGAGCAGATCCACGGCATTTAACAAAAATACGTAATGCGACAAGGGCGTTATAACATTTTGTTATAACAACACACAGGTTGTAATTTGTTGAAACAAAATTTAATGTAATAAATACGTAATAAATAAATAAAAAGTATATGATATTTATATTTTCTTTTGAAAAAAATAATTTAATTGTAGGATTAAATTAATAGCTTAATTTTGTTGAAATTTTTAAACGCTTACATAAACGAGAAAAAAAAAAAACCACGGATAAAATCTATGAAAAGTCTTACTAAAAATTCCTTGGAAATATATCGGTTTAAGTTTCTGGTTGTTTTAAAAATTAAGAAAATAAATTAAAAAGCATGAGGATTATACAAAATTTGAACCACTGTCTTGGATCAAATTGCCGAAATAAATTATAAATACAATACCACGGATATATGTTGGAAATATTACCATATAACAATCTAAAGAATTCAATTGACCTAAATAAAATACTATTATATTTAATGGAAAATCTATGGACATTCCGTGAACAAATTTCAATTGATTTTTTCCATGGAAAATATGTGGAAATTTACCTCATTTTTCAAAGTACGGACAAATTGTTAGTAGGATATTATCAAATGTATTTAAATAGAATAATAATATGATACACCGAAATATTTATATATATAAAACACAAGATTTATTTAATAAAATATCATCATCTCATTTAATCATTTTATTAAAATATAATAGTCACGTTGACAATAAATTAATATATAGTTTTAGTTTAATCATGGTAGTGCAATCTCATATAAAGAAATATTGCATGTTTAAATTTTATAAAATAAAATTTTAAACCAGCACAGAACGAGAGGTACTGATAATATGAATAATATTGCTCTTCCGCTTGTTTATATTTAGTATATATTTAGTTTGATTATATATATGCTACATATGTTATATTTGCCGTCATATTACACATATGTTAGCACATACATATATTTTCTATATTGCTAATATATTTTTATTCACAAATACATGCGTTTCTTATTTAACACGTGTGTTTGTAGTAATTTATTTTATACTTCATTTATATTTTATTTTATTTTCGTTCATATTTTTGTTTTTAAATTTTTATTCATATGTAACAAATAATCATTGATATGCAGCAAACAGCAGAATTTGAAAAATTTTGAATTATTTAAGATTTAATTTAAAAATTTTGTTTTCTTATTTGAGAACTAAATATTTTTTTTTTAATTATTGGAATAACTTTAATAGAAATATATCATTGTTTAGATAGATAGTTTATTAAACTATTAAACAAAATTTTGGGTAGGATTTTTAATATTTTATTTCAATTTGAGTATTTATTTATAATTGGATTATCGCAGTAATAACATTGCTATTCAAGCTATCGAAGAGATTATTAATTTTTTGTAAAAATAAGCTTGTGCCAACAGCTCATCCTTACAATGAGTAAAGTGCCCACATTCCATATGTTTTAATAACTGCAGAGCATGTATTACTGAGAATTTGAACAGCCAAAGTAACTTTCATTTTTTCAAATGAATTAGGGTAAATATGCTTCTGATTGAGCTTAGAGCACATTCGAGTTGGTCCTTGTAGATCTAACGAATACATTTTTGTAATTATATTCCAAGATACTGTACCGTGTTCAGTATTGAAATCGTGCTTTATAAGTTGGTTTCTAAAAGATTTAATAAAGTGTGGTACATCATACCCGCAATATATCTTTTTTTCTTCATACAGGAAGTATGGTTTATCAGCTGATATACCTAATCTTGAAACAAATTTCTATTATTTGAACCTTGATCGCATGTAACCGTACGAATGTTCAAACCAATTTTAGTAACAATTTCAATATTTTGGAACAATAATTCTTTCAATTTTTCGCCATTGATATTTTTGTCTGCAAAATATGATATAATATATTTCAATTTTTTGTGTAAACCACGGACCATGAAAAAGCAAACATGTTTAGGTAAATCTTTTTTTTCTGTGAACCCCATCATCAGAAAAACCAATAATTTCTTCTAAATTAACATTATATTGTAAATCACGTCTAATTGCTATTTCATCAAAAACTAATACGGTTTCTTTATTTAAAGTATTATCATCTTTGAAAATATCAGTTAATTGTGAAATGTTCTGCAGATTTATGCCATTTTTGATTGGTGACTAGTTTTGTAAAGATCTCACGTATGGTATTTTCTTAACTAAAATTCTTAAATTATTCGTATGATTTTTATTATCACTTAAATTTATATAACAACTATATTCAGTACGTATTACAAAATATATTTTCGAAATATATAATTAATGATTAAACGTTATCCTATTTGATACCGTTTTATAAAAAAGTTATTTTATATTTTTGTCTTTAAAATAGCCACTAGATTAGCGATTAATACAATTTAAATTATCAATACAAAATAGCTACTACACACGGAAGGTAAATTTAATTGCATTTTTTCTCGAAGTAAGTTGTAACTACGCGGGGAACTCAAAAAAATACTTTGCGCAAGCAATTTTTCTTCTTTTAACCAAGTTTGTATTTTCTTAATCCTAACACTTTAGCGAGTTGCGAAATGTTTTGTGAATTTTGATTAGTTCGGCGTTGATTCTGTTTTTTTTTCATTTTAATATAATTTTTTTATTTCGATCCGTTTTTAATTTAAGTTTCAAATTACGTACGATTGTTTGGCTTGATAATAATTGCTTTTTTAATTTAATGTTTTCATTATAAACTGCACTATGTTGCCGTCTGTAGTACAATTCATTTTGTTCTTTTTTGATACAATTATCACAAAATATTATTTTATCAGGTTCATTATTAACAACAGATCCTATTGTTTGAACATACTTTTCACAAATACTTCTAAAACAACCAACATCCGGTGGATCATCTACAAAATTATAAATATCTGAATCATTCGTTGTAGATGCATCACTCGCTGTGAATAAATTGGTAATTGGTGAGCAAACTTCTGATTCTAATAATGTCTCAAAAAACAATGTCGGAATTGCTGTTTTCAATGCGTACTTTTGACCATAGAACCTTCTCTCAAAATGTTTGTCACAGATTCGAGTATATTTAGAAACGTCGCTCATAGATATTTGGCACTTCGATGCCCATATTATCTTTCTATAATCATTAGGAAAAGAAAATAATTTAATAGGCTGACCCGAAAACCTTGATCGTTTACATGATGTCACTACGCAATACGCGCTAGACCGGCGCTTCATTAAAGAATTATTTTCCATATTATAAATAATCAAATTGAAATAAAATATTAAAAATCCTAGCTAAAATTTTGTTTAATAGTTTAATAAACTATCTATCTAAACAATGATATATTTCTATTAAAGTTATTCCAATAATTAAAAAAAAAATATTTAGTTCTCAAATAAGAAAACAAAATTTTTAAATTAAATCTTAAATAATTCAAAATTTTTCAAATTCTGCTGTTTGCTGCATATCAATGATTATTTGTTACATATGAATAAAAATTTAAAAACAAAAATATGAACGAAAATAAAATAAAATATAAATGAAGTATAAAATAAATTACTACAAACACACATTCAACGTGTTAAATAAGAAACGCATGTATTTGTGAATAAAAATATATTAGCAATATAGAAAATATATGTATGTGCTAACATATGTGTAATATGACGGCAAATATAACATATGTAGCATATATATAATCAAACTAAATATATACTAAATATAAACAAGCGGAAGAGCAATATTATTCATATTATCAGTACCTCTCGTTCTGTGCTGGTTTAAAATTTTATTTTATAAAATTTAAACATACAATATTTCTTTATATGAGATTGCGTTACCCTGGTTTAATTGAACATTATACGCTGATATATTTTATTATATAATTATATAACATTTATTTACGAATTTTTAACTATACAATTGTGCAATAACCACTAATTAATCTGTATGTTAAGAGATGCATTGCATATATTAAATAGGAATTTGTAAACAAATATATTTATGTTTATTTATATCATTATTAATTTAAAAACAATAAAATTTTGATATATGGAATTTATATAATGTGTAAGGTGAATGAATATTTATTATTTCTATATGATCAAATTTATAGTTAAATTCATTATTATTGCCTTGAATATTTCGAACCCCATTACTATGTCAATTTTATTATATTAACAATGTCAAAAAAAAAAAAAAAACATTTTTTTCTTTTAACTTTTCATAAACTTTTCATCATATAAAAATAAAAAAAAAATATAGAACACCAGAAGAACCGTATCGCCAAAACTATACAGTAAAATAATATTATATGAGCGCAATAAAAATTGAATCCCAAATGAAGGTTATACTACAATAAATATAGTATATGGTATGGTACGTACCTATACATACATTTATTATTGTATATATATATAATATATTTTAATATATTATATAATACGCACACATAAGATAATATAATTTTATTTTTATTTATCTCTTCATCATTCAGATCAATATAAAAGAACCAAATAATTTTAACAGACTTACTTTCATAGTTCTCTAAATCACTCATCGTCACCGATAAAAAGGTATCCTTTGTGTATATATAAACTTTGTTTTGTGTTTTTGCAATGATAAAGTTCATATATGCGATTATTATATATTGTATAAAATTATATATACCATATATATATTGGTATACAGACAGACACATATACATGTTGCGATATGATGATACATAATATATATATATATTGTATTTTATATATAGGATTTGTATTTTTATACATGTTTTGAAAACGTATGTTTATAACTTTTGTTGACAACTTAAAAGGACGAAATGTTAGATTATCTATCTATATATATTATTATTATTATTATTTTTTTTTTTTCATGAGTCACCATCATTTATCAACTGAAAGCACAATTCAGAGTTTTTTTTTTTTTTTTCCCTGTCTCCTACTTTTATTTTGATTCTGAAACGTAACTTGATTTTTATATTTTCTGGTTTTTTTTTTATTTTGCTATACCCACATAGTTCATTGTATATATATATATCGTTTCTTGCTGGCAATCAAATAAACTTACAATTCGGTTTTTCGATATGACACAATTTATTTTTAGTGGAAAACTTTTCTTTTCCATTTTTACTTTCATTTCTCGTGTATGTATCGTTTTTTTTTTTTTCTTTCTTTTGCTATGTTTTGACTTGATGTGTTTTATTTTTTATTCTAGTTTCAAGATGTTGTTTTTGTTAAAAAAAAAAAAAAAAATCAAATCAAATCAAATCAAATCTTACAAATTACTATTGAATAAATAATTATATGTGTTGTATACACAGTAGAATAAAATTATAATAAAAAGTATTTTTATTATATGTAATATACTAAAATAGATAAGCAAATGCAGGTATATAATGTATAATAAAACAATATGTTCTTGTAGTATTTGCTGGAATTATAATATTATTGTTATGTTTTAGTTTTAACTCACATTTTATATACGTAATATTTTTTTCATTAAAATAATGCATTTGGTTTTTTCTTGTTTTGAACTAATTTTTTTTATAAACTATATTATGTAATAGGTACTCGCTTTTTTTTCGGTTTGTGGAAAATCTTAAATAACCTGTGTTTATAATTCAAAAATGTTATCAACATAATTTTATATATAATCCCTTTCAATATAATTTCTATATATATTTATTTATACAGAGTGTTTCACACACACACGTTACCGTAATAAAAAAGAGAGTTGACACGGAAGGTAATTTTTTTTTGATTTACGATTTTGTTTGCGAGATGATTCTCTTTTTTTGTTCGTAAGTTTTATTTTTAAACTGTTTATAATTTCACTAATAAGAAAAATAAATAAATAATGTAATAAATCAAATAAAAAAATGTCAATGAAGATTTGTTTTGCCTGTACTTCATTATTAACGCGGTTTCATATATGCGCCGTAAAACACCCTGTTTTTGCATATATCCTTTTGCCATTTGACTTTACAAAAATAACAACAACAAACACATACTAATATATTTATATATATATAGATATAGTTATGCTACATAAATACTATGATTATATACATTTATAAACAATTTTGAAATTTTTATATAGGAAAAGAAAATTTATTGGAAAACTTTTTAAATTCATCGTTTTTTTTTGTGCTTCTTTTTTTAACTTTTTTTTTTTTTTATTATTATATTGGCAGAAACAAAAATAAAGGTATATGTGATTTCAAAACAAATCAATGTCGTCAAAATTTATTTTTATTAAAAAAAAAAAAAAGGAAAGAAAAAGTTATATAAGTATTTATTGGAAATGTGTGTGAATATATCGCGTGTGAATTTATTTTTATATTTTTTTATTACATTTATGTAGGCGTTGCGGTCAATATCAGTTTTTTTGTTTTTTTTTTGTGATGATTTTTAAAATATAGTAATTTTATTTTAAAATCCAAATTATATGTAGAAAATATTTCTTGAACGTGAGTGACGAAAAATTAAATAACCGCATAAAAAGAATGTATGGAAAATAGCAATAATTTGAATAATTGTTTTTTTCCTTTCACGAACTTGACCGTAAATATTATTGTATCGGTGACATGTCTATATATATACAGAGAAATTACTGTGGTGTGTGTAGATCATTATTAAGTACAGTAGATTTTAACCAGTTAACTGTTAACTGACGAGTATATTCGTCATAAAAAAATGTGCAAAATTTTGCGTCAGGACTAGTATATTCGCCATAAGTAATAAGTAATAAGCATTTTCCAAACAGATCGAAACAGTTAACTGGTTAATGGAGTTAAATTTGTATAAATAGAATTATCTCTATGGCAAAATATTGCTACACCATTTTTTTTTTTATAAATTGAACAATATTTTCTGTAAATTATCATAAAAAACTAATTTATGTAAAATTCATAAAGAACATTTTTTGAATGTAATTACAATTTTAAAAGTTATCTTTAAAAATTTTTAGGAAAATCACAAAAAATGTTGTTATCCTTTATTGGTACTTTATATATTATTTACAATTCAATTAAAAATTAATAGCCAGCAATTATTTCAATTTGAATTATTCGCTCTAACTATATATACAAATTAATATATGTATTTTAAATTGTTTAGATTGCGGTATATATATAATATAAATTCATTGAGAATTGTATAATTTCTGCGTATATAATTTAATATTAATTATTTTGATATACCCATTTGTTATATTATAATAATGATATGTATAAGCGTTGTTTTTTTTAATGTAATTTAAATAATGTAAAAATTTAAAAAAGTAAAGCTTTCTATATATATTGTGTTGTTCATTCATATACAATATATGCAAAGCGGATCTAATAATTAATATAATTATTTTTTTTCAATTCAAAATATGTTATGTGGTATCCCCGTCATTTCTAATCAAGCTAATTACTGTTTTAATTTTTTTTTTCTTTATATATATATAAATTTGTTCATTATATAATTGAACACATATAACGAGATTATTATATATAAAATACAAAGTTAAAAGTGATCGTTCAATTTCATGAAAATTAGGGTTTTTTTTTTTTGCTTCTTAATTATATACTTATTTTCAAAAAAAAGAATTTTCTATAAAAACTTTATTATTAATGAAAAATTTCTCTCAACAAAAAAAAACATGAGCATTTAAAATTAAAAATAATATGAATATTTTTTTTAATAATTTAACTGAAATATAGTAGTTTAGTAGTAGTAGTAGTAGTTGTAGTAGTAGTTTCGCAGAAGGATACTTTTATTGAGAAATATAATTGCATGTAAAACAGTACGCGACCACTATAAGATTCAATTAAAATAGTTATGACCATTGAAAAAAGGAAATATTTTATCATAACAATTTGGAAAATAATGCCTAATAATTTTTTTTTTTAGAATTTATTTCAATATTATCTCGTCTTGATGTGGTGCACAATAACTGGTGTATAGATATTGTTACAAATCTAGTTTATTATTATACTCATATATTATCATATTATACGTATCATTTTTTTTTATAAATTTGAATTTATATACTAATATATTGCTCTATATATATGGTATATATGATTTTATTTCGTATATCCTATAGACGTTACAATAACGACGATGTGTATAGTATATATGATTTTCCAAATATATAGGTCGATCTATATATATATGGCATATTTTTCATTTTTATCATATAAATTTCATGAATATATCTCTATGTAATATGTTCATATCTATATATTGTATATGGTATGTAAAGTACGTATATAAATTTTATACTTCATATAACTTTAAATTATTTACATAAATTTAATAAATATAGGTATCTATATTGTATATATATATATATATATATATATAGGAAAAGAATCCATATATATTTATTGACTCCCTTTCGAGTAATTTATTTTGATTTTCATATACAAAATTACAGTTTCTTGATAATAAATTCACTGTTTCAATTCTAAATATGTTCTATTGAAATATATATAATTTTATATGTGTGTTTACCTTTATCTCTATATATATATATATAATATAACCATTGAATATAATTTTGCATATATGTAACATCATGTACTCATATATATATATATATATATATGGTATATTTAAATAAAATTGGTTAAGACATGCAATATATGTACGTATATATGGTATACAATCAATATATGTATATATGTATATGTGCAAAGGTTGTACACGTATATATTTGAAATATGTAATGGAATTTTCCTATACATAATACCTTCATGAAATTAGGGAATTGAAATTTGGGAATAATATATAATTTGAATAACTTCAAATATTGTTAAAGAAATATATATAGTCATATACATATAAAATATAGATATACACCTATCTATCTATATACATATATTATATATATATAAATTTCAATATGAACAGAAAATGAAATTGAATGATGTGACAATAGAATTTTACATTTATATGTAAATTTATATATAGTGTATTTCGTATATATACCATATATATAGAATATACTTACTTGCATTATATTCTAAATTATCAAATAAATACATTTTGATATATATGTCACACGTATTTCAATATTTCCGTTAATTGATTGATATTTATAAATAAATATAACGAACATTAAATAAAATCAAAAAAACTTTTTATATTATTTATACAATATTTATAAAAGATAATATACATGTTTCGATTCATATAAATACAATAAAAGAATTTATTTTATTTACAAAAAATATTATGTTTTACAATATGCAATAATATTCAGTTCAATAAATATTTTATACGTTATTGTTTTAACAAACATAGAATAATTTCTATATTATTTGTGATGTATATACTCGTATATGTTACAAAAAATTTTCTATTAAAATGTCACAAATTTATGTAATACAATACTATATTGTTATATACGATAAAACATAAAAATATCTCTATATAATACAATATATATATATAAGTATTGAGTGAGAGAAAAGTAAAAAAATGAAAATTCAAATGAAAAATGAAAATGAAAGTTAGTTGTATATAACAAATCGTCAACTTTATAATAGTATAATATACACAGAACGAAATATTATATAGCATATGTTTTGGTTTTTCTCAAACATCTATATTTGCACACACAATACGTACGTAAATGTATATATATATGAAACGAAAATGATGAATCCCGTATCAATTACAGAAAATTACACTTGGGATTTGTAGTTTATATTTTTCTGAAGATTGCATTGGGTATTGTTTTAAATTTATGTCAAATATTGCAGTATATAGTACAAAATATATATGAAATATAGAAAGAAAATGTAAAATGTTAACTTTGTCGTGTTTATTTATAACAATTTTATCGATTTTAATTAATTTTATTATATATTAATTATTCGGATGAAATAATATTCAATGTATAAATAATTTAAATGAAATTTCTATATAATAATAAACATCCGGTCCATATTTTTTTTTTTATCGAAATATTAATCTTAAGTTTACACTATAAATAAATATAGTATAAAAAGAAATCTATAAAATATAGTATAAAAAGAAATCTATAAAATGTATATAGCCACATTTTTATACCCATATATTGTATATTATTATCCAATGTTATATATATATATTATTAACACCAAACGTACCGACACGTCATGTATACCTATTTCTACCAAAGGGGTGGTGGTCAGATGACCCTATACAAAAAGTCATATTTTCTACTATGTTTTGACAAATTATTTGCCTGAATGAAACCTTTTTTTTTTTTTTAAAACAAAGATTACAAATTGCTGATTTATTAAATAAAAAAAAAATAATAACATAATATGATAATACAATTTTTCTTCGGCGGTTTACTTTTGTAAATATTAAGCGTACAATGATTGGCTTTATATAATTTCGTTGAGAAACGTGACATATCCATTATCTTTCGTTTGTTTGGCAAATTTTTTGCAATTCTTTTTTATTAGGTTTCAACAATTGTGGTTTTTTTCTTTAGTAACTTTGTAGTCAAAGATAAACTTGTAAAAAAATTATTAGTTCTAACGCTTCTATACTACGAATTCCCCAAGCGGAACTGATGAATCTCTGATATCATCCTTCCCTAAATATGGGAATCCGCATTTATAATATATTTGGAGTTGACATCAGACGCAAGCCATAACTTAATTCCAAACTTATCAGGTTTGTTTGGCACATATTGTGTAAACCTTCACCTCACTTTGGTTGGAAAAAGTTGTTCATCGATGGTTACATGTGGCCTTGAGCTTGTAACACTTTTGACACTGTTATGGATGAATTTGTGCCATACGTCTGATATCAATGCAAATTTATCAGTTTGTAGATGCTGACTTCGTTTTTTGTATCAAATTGGATAAAACGCATAATTTCATCAAAACGTATTCCTGCTCATGGTTTTTGAAAAAATTGCTGGACCCCATTTCTTGTTGCATAAAAATGAGATGTTTAAAATCTAGACTATAGTGGAAAAATACTCCATTTTCAAATTATAAGACAATATCCACTTATACTACTACATCTATTATGTGGACATACATATGCGTACACAGATTGATCATTTTTGATATTTGTCCATAGAAAATGACCTAACAAAAGAAAATTATGGTCAACATAGTTATTGCAACGTGTAAAAATGAGAGAGAATATACGGCAAAAACAAAAAAAATGTATTTATAATTATCCGACAGATATAAATCCTCATGTTTCATATTCATTCTCGTAGCGGTCAAATGACCCCTTGCGGTAGTTTAGTCAATTTTTTTTTGTCTCTCAGTAAACAGTAACAGTCTGTAGAGAAGCCAATTTGGAAGAAAACTTGTATATATGTTTTCTATAAAAGTGGTATAAAAAGAATCTGATTTTAATGTTAATTTCAAAGAAATTTAATAAGCAAATGTCAAAAAGGGGTTATTTTACTCCTTCTGGTAGTTTTAGTGTTAATATATAGGTAGCTATAGATATATATTTATATATATGTATTTAATACTATTATAATTCTGTCCGTTTAATTTCCAACATTTCTTATAAATTTATCGTTTGGATATATAAAGTGTATTTAATTTTACTAGATTATATACACAAAAATATATATAAATATATATATTATGTGTACGCGTAGAAAAATGTCTAGTATTTATTATAAAATATCAGTATCAACAAAATTACGGAAATTGTAACATTTTTAAGAACTGTTGAAAATTTCCTAAAACATTGAATAGGCGTATATATATATAATATAGAAATATATAAGTGAAATAATATAGAAAAACATTTAAGGATATATAAACTAAATGTTGTGTGTATATTATTTTAAGGAAACAGGAACAACAAACACCGGAAATGTTTCTATGATATTTAACTTGAAAAGATTATTAATCTTTGTTCACACACATATTGTAGCCATATATATAATCTAACAGAAATATAATTATATATATATAATTTTATATATTGTATATAAACACATAGATTCAGTTTTATTTTATTTTATATAACATATAAATATAATTTTAAGAGAATTTAATGTACACAAACATATAATATATAAAAACAAGATAAAATATTGTACAATATTTTCTTCGGTTTTGTATTCTTGTTAAAATGTTTATAATAATTATAATTATTACATAATATAAATGTTTTATATATATACAGTAAAATCTCTATATATAAATATATGTATATATTGAATATATATGAAAAATATGCACTTACCATATTAAATGATCTTCCAATTTAATATATTTTATCATCTATTTTTTTTTAAATACAGTTTGAGATAATAAAAGTATTTTGTTGTTAAGAATTAAAATATTTGTTATAAGAAATCGGGCATTAAAATAAAAATAGTTTATATTCATATTAAATTTTAATAAGTATATGCAATTAACTTCATCCTCTCTCCATGTTTTTTTGCAAAAAACAAAATACTGTGAATAAATATAAAATAAATTTAGTTTTTAAACCTTATGTAAAAAAAAAAGTGACAGCAAAGAAAATATATAGATTGTGCATTTCTTATATAATTTTTATTATTACATAACATCTTAAGTTTCATTTAACTTTTATAAATGTATACAGTAAAAAGGAGGAACACAAACAACCAAAGTTATTGTGCATGTTTATTTTTAAGTCATACGATGACATTGTTTTATATTGTATACATTTTTACATAAACCAATGACAACTATATAATAAAATAGTTTATATTTGTATTATATTATATACGTAAAATTATCTATATGGTATAGCATATTCTCGTAACAACGTATTATAAATTTATATATTTTTATGGTTTTTCATATATCCGTACATATAATTTTATATTTATTTGGAAAAAAAATATATATATATTTATGTATAATATAGTTGTGTGAACACCACTCAGTGGATATATAGCGTTCATGTTATTAATCAATTGAGAAATATCTGGTACAATATTTGCTCACACCATTATGCGTTAAATCACTGTAATATAAAAAAATAATGGAATTAAAGAGGGAATAATTACGTTTCGATATTTGCACACCAATTAGTAAATTGTTGTATACTCCAATAATGACATAAGTTCCATAGTATATATGGAATAACATGATTTAAAAAATCCAAAGTTTTTAATTCAATTATCGGAGAATTGCAGAAGTTAATTTTTTTTTTATTTAATATTGTATAACATTTGAATCAAATTTTATTATTATTCTTTGCTTCTTAATTATTATAGAAAATAAAATTTACCATATTGAATAAGTGAGTGTGTGTGTGTGTCATTCAGTATATATATATATATATATACTACAATATAAGTTGGCCCCACAGGAATTAAAACATGAACATTATCTATATTGTGCTATATAGGAATTATATATATAAACAAGGAGTAGATAATAACATAAATAAAATATTATTTACAGTAAAACAGTATATATTATATTTGAAAATGAATGACATATTATATAATAAAGTATATTGTATATTAACCTATTAAATATTAAATAATTTCTATATATATATAATTTAGGGTTAATTTAATTGTATATTTAATTTTCATATTCAATTAGATATATATAACTCGTATAAAATATATAAAAATAATATATATATTGGTTTGTATATAATATATAAAATAAATATCCTTTTTTTATTCTGACATCCTTATATTGTATATATATATATATATTGTAATAATAATTATATATTATATATAGAGTAATATATAATAATTACAGGTTCATTATTTTTACTATTGTATATATATATATATTAATTAAATAATAGAAAATATTTATTGTACACACATCATATCCCTATATACGTCTATGTATTATATACGTACATTCCAAATTCATTTTATTTATACATTAGGAAAAATTCCAGCACATACACATTAAACATTAAAGGTTAATATATGACATTATATTAAATATTATTATATTATATAATAACTATGTATTATATATCATCGTATATAATGATTTTATATGAATGAGTCTTCATCCTTATATATAACCATTACCATTAACACTTTATTTACCAAACAACTGAAATCCATATATTGTTTTGTATGTGTATATGTTGTTATATAATACATATAAATAGTTTATTACATTTTTCTATCTATTATCGATAATATAATTAAGTTTTATGAGGTATTTTGTACAATTGATGACAACACCAACACATATATTCTATATATATATATAGTAATATGACATAAATATATTTATCGATACGTATATATATATATTACACAAAATACAATACATCACATTCAGATATATTATTGACTATTTTATACAATAATATGCATTGATGATGATCAACATTTATATTAATTTATCCGTATATATTAATTTATTGAAAAATACCTATCGTCGTATTTACACTTTCATATAAACGTATATACCATATATAGTATGTTGAAAATGTATATAGACACGCACATATAATGAAAAAGATTCAATATATATATTGTATATATACCTAAGTTCAATAGATGTTCGCATATAATAAATATTAATTGTATATGTAATTCTTACTTCTACAAATATTTTCATTTTGACATATATCAATAATTGGTATTTGGTGTATATAACTATTCTAGCATTTATTGCGAAATTAATTTTTTAATAATTGTTATTTTAGGTGAATATTTAAAATGACTCTGTACTCTGATTATATATTGTATTTTTGTTTGGTTTATTGAAATATATCAACGACTTTGGGTTACATTAATACAATATAATGCGTTGTATATAAGTTAAACAATTATATTTCTAATTGATATATAGTTATAAAATTGTGTGTATACATATACCATATTTTATGTTTATTTTGTTATATACCGTCGTCCGCCCAGCTTGTTTTGGACGGACGTTAAAAAACAAATAATAATTTTACATATTTAATAGTGTTAAAATTAAGTTGCGTCTTTTATTATATAAATATCTATATAGTATATGAGTATATGAACTACACTGCGTGTATGGTTGGTGTGTAATGATTATAAATTATTCGTCTCACAATTTTTCATGTAATTCAAATTAAATAATGCATGAAAATTCATAAATTAAAGTATTATAAAAATTTCAATATTTATTTATATATTTGTATATTTTTGGTATCTATATTCTTATAATATCTTATACAATATATATATATATAAAAATATGCGATATTATATGTTATGAAAGCCAATTTACATATAAATGTATCTATTATCTTAATAATATGTATTTATTATATACGCGCATATAACGATAAATATATATACACATAAAAACCACCATCCTCAAGAAATAATTTTTACAATGACTTAATTTGCCTATAAAATTCATTTTTTTTTTATTCTTTTATATACAAATTATGTTTTGAATGTTGTTATACTTAATTTATTAATGGAAAAATAAACAAAAATTTTATGTGCAATAATCCGTACACACACACAAACACACGGGGACACCCACAAGCCTCAAAAATAAGGAAGAAGAAAAAAAAATTTGTTGTCATTCAATTCATTTTTTTGTTTTTTTTGTTTTCTTTTCTGGTCTACCAGTTTTATCAGTAATCATATTTTTAAACGCGTTCTGTACACCAATTATACGATTGTACATAAAAAAATCTTGGCACGTTTTGTTTACTGATAAAAATAATGACAGAGAATAAGAAAAAAAAAAAAATTTCCCACCCCGATTTATTTAGAGTAAAAAATAAAAACGCACACACACATAAACACAGTATGATTGGTGCGAGTATAGTACAGAAACGAAAAAAAAAATTGCGAAGGAAACTTTTTATGATTATGGAAAATGTGAAAATTTCTCTTGAATTTTTTTTCCTATTTACTGTTCTTGTATCCCATGTATATTTATTTATTTATATTTTTTTTGTATTTTTATATATGAAACAAATGAAAAAATAAAAAAAACTGTTATCGCAAAATGAAACCATAAACTATGTAATGTTTGTTTTTCTGGTAAAAATTGGTTGTGCTATATATGATGTGTGTGGTGTAAGTAGGTAAGGTAAATGATTATGATGGTTGCAAGTGGTGTTGTGTTGATGGTGTGTGTGTATATATATATATATTTGTTATGTATATAATTTTATATATAAAAATTGTGAAGTTCTTTTATATATTGTACTATTTAGTTATGTATGAGGTTAAGGAGTAAACTTGTGTATATATATATTTCTTATATATGAGATCGGTTTATAAGGACTAACTTATATATAAAATGCATTGTTGATATACTCTAAAATGCAATATAATAAGCAAAACCATCACACACACACATATAACCATAATAGATTTTTCCAAAAAATAACTAACAAAAATGATGATGACAAAGTTTTCTTCATTGAGTAAAACTTATTTTTATATTTTAACTCTCTATATAAAATATATAATTTTCTTATCATCACGAGTTTTGAAAGTTTTTGTTCTTTTTATATAATAATAATAATAATCTTTTCTTT
Source organism: Bibio marci (assembly GCA_910594885.2). Classification (NCBI taxonomy): domain Eukaryota; kingdom Metazoa; phylum Arthropoda; class Insecta; order Diptera; family Bibionidae; genus Bibio; species Bibio marci. Next base: position 45,916,524 of record OU343116.1, on the reverse strand, counting down.
TTTTCCTTCTATTTTCTTTATTAAATAAAATTTACGTTTTTTTCATTTTCTGGAATGTATACTGAATGTATGATGGATTTTTTGTTCTATCGTGTGAAATTTGATTAATTATAATAATAATTTGAATATGTGTATTAATAAATTTGTGGTTAAAGGTTTTTTTTTCAAATAAGTATATAATAATAATATGAAATAAATAAAACTAAATTAAAAAAATAATCATTAACATTACATTTTATATGTAATTTATATAATAAACTTTGAAATATTAAAAATATATCAATATATAATGACAAACTTTAAAATCGATGATATGACTAACCAATACCATACAATTTTTTTTTTTTTTCTTGATTCATAGTCATAGTACAATATATATTTATAAAATGTTTATGACACTGACTTAATGAAAAACTTTATATATAATAGAATCCGATTATATAAATGTTGATATCTGTATTTGGTATATATAAATTATATACCATATACTTGTAATGAATAAATGTATAATTAATAAAATTTGAAAGTTCTTTGTTATTCAAATTTAGATGTAACTCACAATCAATATACAATTTATATATATATATACGCGATATAATTTAATAGTAATACCACGTTTTACATTTGATTTCTGATGCTCCGATGTGCTTCGATTTTATAATCAAATAATTAATGAAAAACATATTTCATCTTAGAAAAATTTCCGAAAAATACAATATATACTATGTAATATAATTAATTATAGAAATTATACAACTTAACCGTATGTGTAACACTATATATATTATAATAAGAAATTATAGATGTATTTTATGTCCTTTGTGAAAAATTAATTTACTGTATTCTATATATTTATAGAATATATGCAAATTTCTTAAATTTAAACAAAATTTAAGTTTAATTATTATCCTTCAATTTAATAAAATATTTAAATTAATTGTAATTCAGTCTAATTGTATAATGTAACTACTATATATATGCGACTATATCATTCTGAATGTGTATATATGGTATGCTCGTTATACATATATAATTATATACTTAAATCACTTATAATTCTATTGTTCTATTATTATTATTATTATTATTATTATTATTATTATGTAAACAATGTTATGTATCCGAATATTATTATATGTAAATTGTATTTATATAAAATTCACTACATTATCCAAAGAACATTCTAAACTAAACTAAAACATAAGCCTATTGATTGTAATTTCCTCTTCTTAATTACAATTGCATTAGTTTATTTATACTAAAGGAGGGTAGGGTCCACGCAGCATTTCGTTTTATCTCATATAAATTGTTTTTAAGAATATATAATTTAATATTGTAGTATTATTTATATATACTCGTAATTTGTTCACAAAACTACTCTTAATATATATATAATGTCAGTTATAATATATGTAACATATATAGAAAGAATAGTTGTTGGATTGAATTTTGAATATTTATGGAAATACATATGTTAATTACAATATATATATATATATAATGGATTATTTTAATGTATATATACAAATCTGTTTGTATAATTACGGAATTATTGTTCATTTAAAAATAGGTTTATAAAAACCCATTTATATACGTAATTCATTTCTTGCAAAAAAATATTTTTTTTGTCTTCTTCTTCTTTTTCTTCTATTGCTCTGCTGTAACAAATGTGTACACATTGTGAGGTAAATAATTTCTCAATGTAATTGATTAAAAATACACTATTTCTATTTGTGTTGTGTGTATTTTAAACTCATGGATGATATTAATTTTTATTAATACAAAATAAAAATATGCACAACAATAATTGAATAGAAGAATTGCCTATACATTTTTATATGAGAACAATACTTATAGATTAAATTATATTTATATATACAGAATATAAATAAGATGGGTTTGTTATATATATATAGATATATAGCACACACGAATCCTCCATATATTGAACGGAATGAGTGCTTCCGTAAGAAAAATTCAAGTTTAGTGTATATAAATATGAATAAACAAAAAAAAAAATACTAACTACATAGTAATAATTTTTTTTCTATATCATTTTATAAAACTCATACTAACATTTATTTACCCACACATACGCTACAATACACGTATGTAAACAAAAATAATTTTAAACACATGTTTTCTTATCTGTTTGCTACATATTATAGGTAAAACATACACATAAATAAGTTTTAAAATTAAAATCATATGTGCAGACAACTAGTGTGTTGTAAAGTTATATGATGGATTGAGCCGATGCTATTCATTATTATCTATATTAATATTGTCTCTTACTTTGTTATATATTATAGGCAAAACATACACATTTACATATTTATTTTTTATCTCCATACTTTTTTAATATTAAAATTATATATATAGCCGAAAAAAGTACGTAGAAAAGTTATATGGTGGATTGAGTCGATGCCACTCATTATTATCTATCACTTTTGTCTGTTATCTCTCTTACAAATCATAGGCAAAACATACACATTTACATATTTATTTGTATCACCCAACTTTTTTAATATTAAAATCATATATATAGGCATAAAAATTACGTTGAAAAGTTATATGGTGGATTGAGTCGATGCCACTCATTATTATCTATCAATTTTGTATGTTATCTTTCTTACAAATCATAGGCAAAACATACACATTCACATATTTATATTTTCCCTTTCTACTATTTTAAAATTAAAATCATATGTATAAGACATAAAAAGTACGTTGAAAAGTTGTATGGTGGATTGAGTTGAATTCATTCATTCTTCTATTTAAATTTTTTATGCTCTTTTTCTTACGCATGTGTGTGATTTCCATATATGTGAGGATGAGAAATAAATGGATTTATTTTGTATGTTTATTGTTATCTTTTTTTTCCAAATATGTTGTATATTGCATATTTTATTTGGTAGTTATTTTGTATTTTTATTTTATATAACTCTTCTTCGTGTATGGTTATTGCCTTTGTGACACTTGCATACAAAATCAAATGTATACATATTTTTAGTCGTTGTTGTTGTTATGTTAATATTTATTATCAAAAATCGTCTTATTGTAAAACATTTCAATTTAAATTTGTGGTTAAATAATTTTTTTATTTATGGATTTTACTTACGAATTTTTTTTATTTGTTAATACAATAAATATAATATTGTAAGTAATAAAAAAGTTTTTATAAATACTGTTGTATTAGATACAATTAAAATAAAGTTTTTTTCAAAACTAAATTTCTGGCTTTAGATTTTTTAAATTGTGCTATTGTTGTATATATTTTCACTCAGTTTTTAGTGATTAATCTTAATGAATTTTATATGTATATGTTTATTAGTTTATGCACTTGCAGTTCTAAAAACATTTTATGGTGCTGCCGTAAAGAAAATTCTTACGCTTCGTGCCTGATATATAAAGTAAAGTTTTTGTATTATAAAATATCGATATAATTGACACAATATAGAAACAAAGATTTCATTCACACAAAACATATATTATAAATTATTAAGAAATTCCTGAGATGAATTTTCTATTTCCTTTTTTTTTACCATTTATTTATTTATTTGTATATAAATTATATACAATATTTATGTATATAAGATACACAACCCCCCTTCCCCATATATTATATATAAGTGTATATATACAGCAAATCATGTGAACGTCAAATATAGGATATATATTTAGTAATTCGTAAATATATTGTATATATATACATGCCTATAAAATATATAAGGTATATTACATATTCAAAGTCTTTCAAACCTTTCTAATTTCATGGGTTATTATTATATACATTTATATTGTTTATATATATATGTAATACCTTATATGGAAACATTGTATATATACCTACACCTATATAAATTTAATACCTAATGTTTATCATGTTTTTACTAACAATACCTGTACGCATATATAAACATACATTATATTTGTACAATATATATTCAAATATATGTATAAAATACATGTTTATATTATTATTATACAATATATGAAGATGGGGTGGCATAATTAATTATTTATTTGTTCAAGTACGATTCATAATATATGTAATTGATAATTAATAAGATCTCGTGTTTCATTAACATTATTATATAACTTATTATCCTTTTTTTATATATTATATACCAAAATAATAATATGAAAATTTGAGTATAAGGTATATATTTTTATCTTGTATGTAATTCATATATGAATTTATGTATATATATATAAAAAATAAATATTATAATATATGATTACTATTTAATATTTATAGGTTACCAAATACCTTAATAATTTATTTATAATTTATTAAATACTAATATTTAGACCTATATATATGTACTGATTTTATTATTTAAAATTAAAAATATCTTACTATTCTTAACTTTTACATCTCTTGTGTCCAGATGATGTGTCCATGTATACACTAACACTTTGTGACTTGTTTATATTTATACCGTTTTTTTTGTTATAGGATATGAATAAATTTCATGACACTATCAACACAAAAAACAGGAATTGTAAATTTTAATTTATTATACACTATATAATAGTAAAAATAACAATTAATTAAATTTTTAGTACGTTATATGTATATGTGTGTACATAAAAAATATTTGTTATATATATAGATATATATATAAAAAAAATATATATATAAATAACGACAAACACTTCCACTTCTATTTATGATTTTTTTTTTTTCCCTTTGTTTAGTACATAATAACAATATTTATGTATTGAGTAATTTCAGTTGAAATATTGATTATATGTGCTATTGAACCTTATAAAATTGTAATATAACCTGTCATTCGTTGACCTATAAATAAAAGGCTCTCTTATGTATTTATTTTATATATTGTATATACAATATATATATAGTATTAAAGTATACCAATATATAAATTTCAGTCATTATAGACATTATATAATGTATTATGAATGAGGAAATATATATATAATAATAATAATAATAATAATAATCATTAAAATGATTATATAATTTCAATAAATAATTTCTCTTTTTTTTTTTTATTACTTTTGGTGATTTCAACAAATAATAAAAATTCAACATTTATAGTGAATAAATAAATAATATATACAATAGTGTTGTTGTAATACTAAATTGTATTATACTTTTGGTATTATATACCATACAGGTAACGGCCAAAGTGTATATGTATAAATTTTTTTAATATACTCTTTTCTGCTTACCTTATCACTTTCCTTTCCGTATTGTAATAAAGTCCATTATTTATATTTGCTGTTGCCATATATTTTCTTCATTATAAATATGTATATATATTTGTTGTTGGAACTCAAATTTGGAATTATTATATAAACTTTTCATGTTTTTACATTATTATTATATAATATATTGGAAATGTATAGGTAAGGTAAGGTATATATGGACAGTATTTCTAAAAATTATATATATATGATTTAAGTATATCTTTTTAATAAATATGTTTTGATTTTTAATTTTTGAACATATTTTGTTGGTATACCTAATTTTTGATTTAACCTATATATTTTACAACAATTTAAATAGCCATGGCAATCTACTTTTTATTGACTTAATAACTATATATATATATATATATATTTATATGTATTTAATATAATGGATATAAGATTTCACCATACGCATTTTTATGTATTGTATTTTATGTATATGCAATATATGGTATTTATATATGTTATGTATATAGTTTGGTACTTATATACATATACATAAAGGGTAAATGGAGGTGGTGGTGGTGGTGGTGGTGATGGAAGGGCTGAAAGGATGATTGTATATAAAGTTAAGAATATAAACTGGAACATATAAACAAATATATATATATATATATATAAAACGGCCTGCGGTTGAATTGTGATGGTACATATCACGTTTTATACATTAACTTTTATGTTTAAGACGTGAAAAGTTTGTATATTAAAATTTAATTTTTCCTTTTGTGTTATTATATGTATAATGCGGTGAAACGCAATAAAATTCCATTTATTTATTTATTTTCATTTCCATTTCATATGTGTGTGATAGTGGTGTGTTGCTGCCGCTATTTTTTTTTTTTTTCTGTTTTCTTTTAAATATCTTACAATTTATTTTTATTCAATTATTTTTAATATTATATATATGTTACGTCTATACGTATATGCATATAAGAAAACATATATATGTATAATAGATATACGTATATGTGCAATACAAAAATTGAAAAAAAAAGGGTTATTTATTATTAATTTATTGTATATATTATGTTGTGTTGTGTATGTGTATATAGACTTTTTTTATTTTTTGTCTATAAATATTTAATTTCAAATCATTTAATCATTTTACATAATACTAAATAAGTGAATAAAAGAAAATTCATTTCGTTACAATAAAAATAGTAAATATTCTAAGCGATTGGGAAGAGAAAATTGCTCAAAATTATTTAATTTATTTAATAACATAATAATATATAAAACACATTCTTTTATAATCTATAATATTTTCTAGTCATTATTCCGTATATTTATATTTAAATCATTTATTGCAAGGACCTTTCTCTCCACCCTCACCCACACACGCGTCTCTTTTTTGTATTAATTTATAAAAAATACACTAATCCATTTATATTTATTATAGTACATAAAACACATGGATATCAATTTTATAAACTATAAATGTATTTATTGAAATAACAAAAATTAAATGAAATTTCATTTAAAAAATTTATTATGAAAAAATAATAAATGAAAAATAATTGAATATTAAGCCCAAACAACTTAAAGTTTACCACCTGACATATACAAATTCACTAACAAAATACATATTATTTTTTATTCTATATATAGTTTCTATATACAAATCTGTGCTATATATATAACCAAAAAACAAAAAATCTTTTCGTGCGAAAAATAATTAGTATTTCGTATATTCTACATTTTTGAATTAATATATATATTCTTTATGGTATGGTATGGTACAATATATTTGCTAAGATTATAACAAAAAAAAAAAAAATAATATGACATTTTTGCCTTAAAAAATATGTAATTAAGGTAATTACACAACTGTCAACAACAATTTTAACAAATACATTCAGTTTTTCGTTACTATTTTATTATTTTTCTTTTTCTTTTCCTTGTGAATATCTTATACAATATATTAGAAAATAAATATAAGAAACAAGAATGTATGTGTGTGTGTGTGTGTGTGGTTATAACAAGATACAATTTTATACTCTGTGTCTAGATTTATATTTGTATATATTTGAAAATTTTTTTTCTATATATAATTATAATGTATATAAAAAATAGCAACACCAAAAAGTACAACAATATAAAATATTATTTGTAAATAAAAAAAATAAAAATGAAAATTTTAAAATGGTACTTGGCCATTTATTTTCCGTGACAAAAAATTTGTAATTTTGGCTTCTTCTTTATGAGCTGCAATTATCATATATATACAAATATATATATGGGTATATTGTTGTTAAACATATATATGCGCTATAATAATATTGTATTTTAGTAGTATATGAAATGTTACAAGGATATTTCATAGTTGCGGAACGAAATGACAAATGTTTTACACAGTTTTTTTTTTTTTTCTTCTTTATTTTCTTTGTTATTTAAATATTTTTTTTTTATTTTCATCTGTTTATATATTTTTGTATGAATATTTTATTTCATTTATACTCCTTGAAATAATTTTCTTTTATAAAATTATATATATATGAATAAAATTACATGCAAAAAAAATATTGTGTTATTACTATATAGATGTAATTTAAAAATGCTATATATAAAATTGTATAAATAGATGGATGTGCGTGAATTGCGTATACAATTATTTGTTATATTATATGTATTATGTATACGTCTACTTGTTGCAATAAATTATAGTTATTGTACCCGAAAAATATATAAATTATCTCTAATATTTTTACATATTTTTGTGCATATTTTTGTTGTTCTACATATATTGTGGATAGCCACGTATATATATATAATCGAGAAATATTGCTATATAAACAATTGGAAGATATTTTATTTTATATTTGCAATTTGGATTATAATTTTACAAAATAAAATGTATATACATTTATTTAATTTCAACACAAAATTTCGCTATAATTATATATATAATCTAATTTATGTTTAAACATTTATAGTAGATATATTTTTTTACATGATCGGGCCTGCGTATGCTTTGATGGTGAACAGAACAGAAACTATTGTGTAATTTATTTAATTAATTCTAAAAAATTGGATAATAATATATACAATCAACTTGTCTTATATACATTATAAAAAGCATATAGATAATTTTATATATAGTCTTATAAGTTATATATATATATATATATGTTTCTTAATATGTTGTTCTAATGAGGATTGTAAATATTCTATCAATAATATATATATATATAAAATATTTACATAAGAATATTATTTATTCGTATAGTATCAAAAATTGGAAAAATTTGATTTCAAATAAATAACATTTATTTATTTATGATAAAAAAAGAAAAGGTATCACGAATACATGTTTATTTATACTACACCTAATATATAAAAATAATATATAATTATAATATATATTTTATTTCAGTATATAATATATGTTACTTATAAATATAAATAATTTATAAATATACACATTATATGGTTACGCTTCACATATACGAGAGTTGATATATATATATATATATACCCTCTTGATTTTCCATATATCAATATACAATTTTATGTATTATATATTAGTGTAACAATAGAATTTGGTATATATATATAAAAAGGGATATTTGTAATTCTATAAATTTACGAGAGAAATACGCTAGTATGTATATTTGTGAAAATTTTTGGTGCCCTAAAGCATTTTGATACTTAAATTATATGTAAAATATTTACAACATATATATGGTATATATTGCAACGTCGTCGTCGGTATACGTTTGTATATATATATATAGTAAGTGTATAAAATAAAATGTATTTGAAATATGGATGTGACGTCTTCGTTGATATGGATAATATTTTGACAAGATATTTTTCTTAACATTATATCACATCAATTGTCATATAGTATTATAATATGTAATACATATATAATTTTATTCGTGAAAAGTCAAAGATATCATATATAGATTTACTTGTGGTATATACATAATAAATTTACAATACACGCATATTTGTATCATATTACGCGTACAGGTAACGCTCGAATCTGTTTTAGCAGTTTGTCTTGATGGCTCCTAAATTATAGTAGAAATTTCTTAGAATTTCCATAATAATATATATTCCACAGAAACTTGTATTGAGTTATTATTTTTTTTTTCCAACTAATAACTGTTGTGCTCTAGACATTAGGTTATTTATATTTTCTAATTTCATAGTAATTTTTGTATAACAATTTATATACAAAAATTTAAATAAAATAATAATTTAAGATTTGCTTAATAATAAAAATTTTTATCATATATTTACCATTAATTTTTTTGTGTTTATGATGTAATACTGTATTTAAATAACCAATTTTCCTATTATATACATGACAATTTGTGTTATTTGTGATTTAACTGTACATTGAAAGACGATTACTATATAATAATATATATCTCCATTACCCCACAAATGATATATTTTGAAAATTTATCCAATTTAGATTTTATATTAACTGTGACATATTTCATCTATTAATATTGTTGGAAACTGGAAAATTTCGATAATCGGAAAAGAATAAATTAGAAAATTTCTAATTTTGCAATTTCTATTTATAATTTATCATTATATAGATAGAAATCATATAATATCGCATTTGACATAATTTTATCGGTTATTATCTGTATAGGAAATACACTGAAAACAATTTTGTACATAATTTCAATGAAATAGCATTTATAAGCCCATTTTTCATTGTTTCAATGTATTATTCATTAATATTTTTCATTTTTAAAAATTATTTTAATGTACTTGTTTATTGAATGAATGAATTCGCGATCCTTAATTAATTTCTGTTCAGAATAATAAGTTATTAAACAGAAAACGTTGAAAAAATGAATAATATTCATCAAAACAATTATACAATTCTTTTTAACCAACGTAGTGATTCATTGAAAAACATTCATTTCCGGTATTATGTTTTAATGAATTATTCGTTGATTTTAATAAATGTTTTTTCATTTTAACAATGAACCATGTTCTTTGGAGCAAAATTAATTAAAATTTCATTGTTTTGACGTTACTTTTTAATTGGATCCATGTACTTTTTTTTCAGGGTAATTACATATTTTTTTAAATACGTCAATTCATTTATTTGAATTTTATTTCCTTTATTTCTATAAGTTTTATTTTGGATGCAAAAGCTTATCATTAAATATTAAAACTAAATATTTTTAAATAAAATTTATGAACTTCATATTTATGATTATTTTTTAAAAATTTAGATACATTCGTAGATATGCTATAAATATAGGAAGGATACAGATTTATATTTTTTTTTTAATAAATATGAACGTATTTATGTATTGTTTATAAAACAAAAAAAAAGAAACATTATTTATATAAAAATTTAACATAAATTATTTTGTTATGATTTGTAAATTGTTATTACATTTTTATTACACATAACATTCATAAAAAAACAAAAAAATAACATACATAAAACAATGGATGAGCGAAAAAAATTGGGAGTAAAAATTATTAAAAATGAATACAGATTAAAAAAAAAATGAAATTTGTTTTTCTGCTGTTATAATCATATAAATTTATATATTTTCATAGCTTTTTTTATATTCTTTTCGCGTAAAGCACAATGTACTTCTGGTTTCATAAAATATATATATATCATATCTTTATCTTCACATATACACATATATACGAGTATAGCGCAAAAATATAATATGGTAATTAAGTGAATAACATTTTTTTTTATTTTGATATAACAAAAAATATAAAAATAAAATAAAAGCTTGATTCAATTTAAATATTATGCATAACAATTTGTTGGTGTATACCAAGTGGAAATAAATGAAACAAAAACGATACTTGTATGTATTGTATATGTACAGCATAAAAAGGAATCTTTATATATAGGATAAGAATACATAAGAATGGCAAAATGCACATATAAACTTATAGTCGTATATATATAAAGAACACAGAGAATTATATACTGATGTTGTTTGCTTTTCATTTTTAAAGTGTTATGTGAAATAATAAGTTTTCATTGTTTGAATAGTTAAAGCATAAAATGATTTAACACTTGTAATAATAAAATAAAATTAACACCGGTATGTTTATATATATTTTTTGTTAGTTTTGAGAACTGCAGTTTGTTGCGGACGATACGGTTTTGGTTTTTATCTAAAGTATATTGACAACATTTATCTGTAATTATATATTTTATGAAACCGCGTATGTATATTCTTGGGTCAATTAAAATTTATATTGATCTCTTTATAATTATATAATTTTTTGTGCATTTCTCATTTATATTTAACTCTTTTAATTTCATCACACCAAGCCAATAAATTGAATATTTGACCTGAACTTATATTTCTTTGTTTTTCCATTATCTCTATATTTATATAAATTTTTGGAATTTATTTTATTCCGTATTTTTATTTATTTTTTTACACTATTTTTTTTTTGATGATTTTCACATTTCTTTAATACATTTTTATAACATTTATTTTATACTTCCGACTCCGACAATAGATTTTTCTTTTTTTTTTTTTTTCTCTAATAAAGAATTCAGATAACGTTTTGCTGAAAACAAATATTTTTTTTTCCATTCTGCTATGCCGTTAAAATGCCATTACACAATAACTATTATATGGTATATAAAAATATCTCTCTATGGTATGTATACATTCACCTATATAATACAAATCTTGTTGTATATGTACTATGAGCTTATTTTAGTGTTTCTCATTAAATAAAATATAGTATATCTAAAAATAAACTGTGGTGGAATCATGTAAGGTGTTAAGTGGCAGTCGCTGTGGTGATATTCAAAAGTGATCACCTATTTTTTGGCATCATATAAGGTGATCACTTTTGAAATCACCAGAAGATGAATAATTTTTATAATGTCATTCGTATCGGTGGTGAGAAAGAAATATATTTGGACATGTCCTTTCTTTATATTACTGCTAAAAAAAATAAGATCTACAAATAAATCATAGAAATATAATAAAAATCAAGATAATAAAAATTTAGCGTTAATAAGAAATATAAATGTTTAGTTCAGTTTCGATTGAACTATATTTTTCAGCGACTAAGGAACACCTCAATGGTTTACGATTTGATCGTAATCTTCAATAAAAAATTTTATTTTTACAAATAAAACCATTACAAAAGTTTACGAATTCAAATAATTTGTAAACAATTTTAAGTATTTAAATTGATTTTCGGTCTTGAATGTAGTAAATATTATATAATTATTTTTCTTTTAACACAACTATAGAGAATATATCTATTGGTTATTGCCTTAAGAAAATTGATAAAATATATTGCAAAGCCATACTTGCAAAAACTCAAGTACAAATATTTGATAAAATATATTTTTTCTTTGTTAATGTTACCACAAAAGCAATTGCGAAATGTATTCTTGAATATAATATGAAGAAAACTAAATAATTTCCTTTAATTAATTTTAATATTTTCCGTAGCACACGCGATTCACAACAAATAACAATGAAAGAATTTCTTTTTTTCCCAAAAAAAATATAACTTTATGCACAAAACGACAGCAAAAAAGCTATCACCTGAAAATCGTCATCGTTTTGGTGATAGTTACCGATGATATCTCTATAGCCGATGCAACATTTATATAAAAGGTGACAGTGACTGTCACTTATCACCTTACATGATTCCACACTTGCTTTGTTGATTTTCAATATATTATTATTTTATTATGTTATTATATCAATAAAACAATTAAATTCTAAATGTGTTATAAAATATATTTATACAATATGCAATTAATGATTCGAAACAAAAATTTAACTACCAATAATATTTTTAACTATATTAACAAACCCGTATTTATATGTTATATTTGTCACAAACTTTTTCAGTTTATACTGTTATGTGGATGCGATGATTCCAATAAAAATTGAAAGTCTGCATTAAGAAAATGGTTCGTAATAAATTATTTTGGATGAAACCAATGGCAATAGGTCATATCTGATTTAGGATTTGTATCGGTTGATTGATGATAAAAAACAAATAGTCGGCTGTCTTTCGTTTCACCTAAATCAGAAGAATTAGACCCGTTTTATAATATATATTTGCCATTCATAAAAGCTTAAAATTAATATTAAACCAATATCTATTCATTTGTTGTACAGATACATATTTTCTATTCTTATGTAATATCATTTTACTAATAATGCATATTTTACAGATTTTTGTACGTAAACACTTTTAACTTGTGTGTTGCACAATAAAATTGCAATATTGGATATAATATCTGTGTACACTATGAACTATGCACATATATAATTAATATATATATATAATCAGTACTAATGTAGTCACGTTGATAAATATGTATACGCTTGCATAAAATTTAATTATAAATTACATGTAATAACGTATATATTTTATATGTAAATGAGAATAGAAGTGCATCAGTATATTAATAGATTATTTTTTAATACATATATTACAGGAAGAACTTTATATATTATATAATTTATACATAGTGCGTGTATTGTATAGGTGTATAGCATTGTAATAAATTGTCATATAATTAAAAAGTGATTGGTTTTTATATTTTTCATCATCATATTATGCTATTGATGAAGTATGAAATAATAATAATAATTATTATTAAGCTATTTGTTCCATAGAAATTTAAATTAAGTTAAAATATTACTTTTATTCATCTTATAAGAAAAAAATGTATATATACCCTAGTAACACTGTCCGTAGTTTGTCCGTAAAATTTCCGCATTATATGTATAGTAGTCGGTAGTTTCAATCCGAAGAAATATCTATGGATTTCTTACGGAAGTCCGCTGGAATTTTATATGATAAGTGCAACCCTGTCCATGGATTTTTATAAAAAATGTCCTTGGTTTATCCGTATATTTTCGCAGATTTTGTATTATTTCACAGAATATCTGTAGAATTTATATTCACATTTTTTGTGAGCGTAGATCCACGGATTTTGACAAAAATACATCATGCGATACTTATATTTTCTTATGTAAAAGTAATTTAATTGTAAAATTAAAATAATAAATTCATAGTATAATTTTGTAGATAATTGACAGATAAACAAGAAACAATGCGCGGATAAGATCCATGAAAAGTCTTACTAAATTCCTCGGCTATATGTCGATTTGAGTTACTGGTTGTTTTAAAAATTATATGTTGACCTAAATAAAAAAACTATTATATTAAGTGGAAAATTTATGGGCCAATTCTAATATATTTTTTCCATGGAAAATATGTGGATTCTTTCCTCATTTTTCAAAGTACGGACAAATTGGTACTAGGGTATAGTTAAAATTTTTACTTTTACGCCTTCTCACATTCGATTTGAATAATAATCAAATGTTTTACAGTTCTCTCTTATCATATAATTATTCTAAAATTTATCGGTTTATAAGTGCTCTTGATATTTAATATTATATATGTGCTTTCGTTTGTTAATAATGTACATACATTCATTTTTCATAGCATATAAATTTTTAAGAGTTTTTATAATACCATTTGCATAACTATTATTGAACACATACTATTAATCAAACCCTATTTTGCCTACTATTGTATATATATATAATAAAAATATATAACTAATTTAATTCTATCGCAACACACAAATAATATATATAATTTTAAAATCAAGAGTCTGTAAATTGTACAATACTGTTGTTGAACGTTGTTTTGAAAATGGGTGTAAAAAATAATAATAAAAAAAAAAAAAAATTTTCTATCAAACAATTAAATGATAATTACTTTGTATAAAACCATAACAAAAAAACAATGAAAATGCTTACATGAATAAAATTATATTCCATACGCAGTGTGAAAATTTACATTATTTGATTTTGATTTAATTATTTTGCTTATTTTTTTTTCGTTTTTTTCCAACCTAATTGTGTTGCCATTTTCAAATATTTTCATTTTTATAAAAATGGATACAAACATTTCTATGGTGTGATATTTGAATAATTACTAAATTATTTATATGTATAACCTGTTCACCATTATACACCTGTATACAATAACATATTATATACGCAGCTCTATATATATATATAGAGTATATGCATTGCTGTAACAAATATGTCCGTATATATATATAATTTGGTATAATATCGTAGCCCTCTATTTCACTTATATGATGAGTTTTATACAAGTATATTTTTTACCATGCGAATTGTAAAATAACACAAATGGAAATTTTAATGAAAACATATCATTTTTAATTAGATTATTTTTTAATATTTGTACACGTATGAATAATTGAATAAACAATTTACTGCTACTGGATGCTATACTATTTTTATTAGGTTAAACATTTTTGTATTTTAGTTAACAGTGTGTATAGTTGATCTATATTTTATTATTAGTATTATAAGTATTATTTAATTTTATTTTTTTTGTTCAATATATTAATTGTGCTACTAATAATTTATAACATACAAATAATAAAATCTTACAACATTCAACGTTGGTTGAGAGCTCGATTTTATTTCATTTTAGATTATATAATTATTACACATAAGCGGATGGTAAAAGCTTATACGAAAAATTACATTTTTACAATAGCTTTTATGAGTTAACCCTTTTTAAATGAACATTTAGCGTCAACATTACAATTTTCAATAACATAATTATACTTTTTAAATAGTGAAACAATTTTGTTTTTAGTTGTTAGTTGATGTTATATCTTACAATAGTTTTAGAGCGACGGCAATTACATGTATATTTTTTTTTGTAATATGAAATGTATGGAAAAATGTAATAGAAAATATAATTTAAATACCATTTCGCTGTACACATACATATAAGTACACATATACTGGAAAGTTTTATTGCTTCATTAAATTAGTGGTGGTTAATTTAATTTTAATTGGTTGCTACTGAAAAAAAAATTACCAAAAGTATTAAGTTTTACAATGTAATAGAATTTACTTAATTACTATAATTATGAATTCTTATGTATTCTGCGGCATTAAAATAAAATGTCAGATATAACAATTAAAATATTATTTATGAATAACAAATGACAAAAATTAACATCACTTCAAACACTGTTAATAAAAAGACCTATTTCGTTGTTGTTTACATTTTCTTTTTCAACTAATACATTTTTTTGTTAGTCTCCATACAGTATTCACTTATTTTTCTAAACAAAAAAAAAATCGTCATGATATATTGAATTTTATAAAATTCTATAACATTTTTGTGAAAAATTTACTTTTAACATATGTTATATACTCTACGATAATTTACATAGAAAATTTAATTAATTTATATGCAGTTTATAAATACATCCGAAATAATATCTATATAAATATAGTTATATAATATAACAATGGAACTATGATAGGATTTTAAATTAATTTGAGATTAACTTTGAATACATATATACACAATATACACACACATACACAAATAATGCATTTTGTCAATCAAAAAAATATACAGATTTAGGTGGCTGGTAGAAATTTTTAATTAAACTTTAAAAATGTCAGTATTTATGCATGTATAAATTCTTGTTTAAATTTAGAAAATTAGAATATAGAAAAATAATGTAGATTCCGTTTGCATGTATATATGTTGGAAATAAATATATTTGAATACATAAAGTATATATACACTATTTTGTGAAGTAAAGGTTTTAATTTCTAAAAATAATTCGTTCATTATTAATTTTCTGTAACTACGCGAAGGATCATATATGAAACAGCGCCAAACAACTATTTTGACCTGACCTTTATCTTCGAAAATTACATATCTGTTCAATGTACCCGTTGTTCGTCGTGCACCTTTCTCCTGCCCTGTGGTTTCTACTCCTTGTTTGTGTGCGGCGAACAACAGTCCTTATAGAATAAAATATTATCAATATGGTATTATAGGACTTATTTTGTGCGAATCATAGATGTTATTTATTATATTAAATGCAATCCGATTAAATACTATCAATTGATGTACCAGAATTCATCATGAATTCTCATATAAGGAAAAATTATTAATTTTAATTTAATGCTCTCATATATTGTTATTATTGTATGTATGCTGCATATATATATTTAGTATGAATGATAGCCATTCATTATAATAAAATAAAATTATATAATTTTATAGAAATTAAAAAGTCACCAAACCATAAAATATATGATAATTTAAATTTATTCTGATAGAATACAATTAATCATATAATAATAATAATAATAATAATTTTCCGTTGTGCAGAAGCAATTTTCATCTATACAAATATATACCAAATTAATTAATATTAATAACTAATTTATATGCCTTTTGTGCTGTACATATATAGTAAAATATACTTCTGTATACAGTCAAACCTATTTTGAGTAACTACATAGCACGTTCATCTTTATAGTAGTCACTCACGTTCCATATAATTGTATTCATTATACAACCGCCTTTTAAAGTACAAGTAACTATTCAAACCTATTTTCGTTGCGGCAATTATTCAATTGTGTGATTATTTTCAGTAGAGTTTTAACTGTATAAATAAATGTAACTATCTATATAAATTAAGTATATATAGTCACATGTACTGTATCCACTAGTATAGTACATATGCTCATAAAACATTTACGTAAATACTGTTTAATAAATGAAGAAAGGAGTTTTATATGAATAAATAAATTTAAATTTTTTATATAATGGTCTATACACAGAGTGTATAGAAAAATATGATGGTAAACGTCAATTTTATGATGAAATAATGTAATATTTTGAAATTTAAGTTCAATTATTTGAATAATTATTCAATATGAGGTGTCTTGATTTCTGTTTTATATATATGTTACGTACATTGAGTCCTAAATCACAAAATTCCATATGGTAACACTGAAAATCGGCATTGCATACACTCTGTGGTGTGGTGTGGTAGTGAGTCTGTGGTTATAGAAAATTATGTTTATATAAAAACATTAATTTATTATCTGTACTAAATATCATTGTTTTAAATTACAAAAAAATTTTGCATTAATGAAAACAACAACAAATCTTTTTTTGGATTTTTTTTTAACATTATAATAAAATTAATAATACAAATGCTTATTTTTCTTATTACATACAATATTATACAACATTCTGTAATATAATTTCGAATTCATACATAAGATGAGTGCATATTTGTTTTACGACTATATACTCCATATACATATATTATTATATTAATACGTGTAATAGAATTTATAATAAATATTTTCAAATTAAATTGAAATTTATACAACATCTGTGCTAAAAATTCATTCTATCGAAATGATTTTTTATTTTACCTTCTATAATATACTCTTGCTCACATATATATATATATATATTAATGTTCATGGTATATATATATATATATACGTTCACGATCACGTGTATGAATATATATAGCCGAACAAAATGTTGTATATATATATTCGACACCATTGTGCCACTGTGCCACCATTTGAAAGATAAAAAAGACTTAATGGATTCACATAAAATGGAAGGAAAAAATGAAATTTAAGGTAAATGATATATTTAATATTGTGTAATATTGTATATGTATATGTAAAGAATATATATATATCATATAAAGAAAATTCACATTTGATATTACATATATCCTATAATATTATAACATATAAAATACATAAATACTGTACGTTTATCTATTTTTTATAATATATTGAGATAGAGTGAAGGCGTTTACAGATGTAGTATAGAAAATATGTATAATTTTTTTTCTTTTGATTTTAAAAAAAAAAAAAAAAACTTAAAACTCAAATACGCAAATAATGTGAAATCAAAATTTTTTCCAATTTCCCAAAATAATAACCATGCAAGTAAAATATATACGTAAGATATATACAAATATATATGATCTGCATTGCATGAAGTATTACTATGTTAGGCAATGTTTCCAATGGGTTAGATAAGTATAAATTCATACGCGTATATTATTTGTTGAAATTCATGTGACTGACTAGTCGATGTCATATGGGTCATACATAAACGTCGAATAATAATCATCTGTTTATTGGATGCTTTCATCTGAACGGAAATACGTATTTTGAATCAACAAGATGCGTGTATGAATTTGCTTGTTATATACCTATAGTGGAAATATAACCTCTTATACATTCTTATTTCATATACGGTTGACATTTTTCTATATATAAAACTATGAATGTAATTATATTTTTTTATTATACATTTTTATTATAAATTTCCGAACTAAACATATAATATTACTTTAACATAACATACACGCACACATTTATATTGTATAGTTATAAGAAAAGTATTATTTTTTTTAATATTTAAACAAAATATATTCATTCGCAATGATAGATGTAATGTATATTTTTAAAAATATTATAAATTGTTTCCGTTTTATATGTAAGAAATATACTATATATTATTGTAATATATCTACGCAAAAAATAAAAAAAACACATGTATCAATATTATATGAATAGACAATATAAATTTTGTATTCATGCGATAGAATTATTGAACCTTAAACATTACAAACCATCAGAATCAATGAATCAGAACAAGTATACATATTATTACATATATGATGGAATACCGTCGTATATAAAGTATATATTCACCATTCATATATTGATGGTTTTACATGAAATAGGAAATATATAAATAAAAAAACTATTCACAGGAAATAGAAAATACGAAAAAAAATAATAAAATATTATGTAATAAGAATTTTAAAATAAAAGAAATACTATATATTCTATGCATGCATATGTATAACATATGCTTTATGAATATATGTATTTTACTATTATGTTAAAAAGCATGATCTTTGATTATATTTACACATTTCTTGTAAATGTATGTTTTGGAAAACTTTTTCTTTTATTGAACTCTATAACTACTCATTTATATATAAATATACATGTTCATGCCTTCATCTGTATTGACCTAGATATGGAAGTTTATTTCAATTTCAAGTTGTTACTTAATTTTCATTAAACAAAAATATTCTATGTAATCTTTTTTTATTTTTCCCATATATACTATTGATTTATTAAATTTTGTTCGAATCAATTCGATATTCCATATTTTGAATGACTCTGGAAATTATTTCTAATCAATTTTACTATATTGATATGTGATTTAGATGGTATTTCTTATCCAAAAATTACCTGCGGAATATATTCATTGGAAATACATTAACTTTTGTGTATATGTTCTTAATTGAATTTACTAAGAATTGAAATAGATAGTTCATATATATTATTAGAAAAAGAATGTTAACATACATATATAAGAAAATGGAAAAATTCTCAAATTTACAATATTAACTATATATAGATTTAACTAATTTATGTATTTTTATTTATTTTCAGGTTTGACAGATTGGCAGAATATCGAAAAATTAATAATTTATGTATAAAAATATAATTGTACAGAAATGAAATGAATTAAGGATAATCAATTGAAAATTTTGCGATCTTGATATTTGTGTATTATTACTATGTAAACAAAGTATAATTTTGTTTGTGACTGTTAATATAGTTTTATATCCGAGGGAAAGTATTAAAATATTTGTAATATTTATTAATTATAATAATATATTTATAATAATATTAATGAAATTATATATGAAATATATAATTCAATATAGACTTTAATGTTATTTCAGCTTATATGTATATTTTTTTATTACAATTGGATATCGGAAAGAGACACAAACCAATTGAAAATTTGTTTTAATTGAAGTTATGATCCATGATAATTTTTACATGAAGTAACAATATCGTTAAGATTTCCAGCACGACTACTATTATACATGTAGCAGTATCGTTTCTGGTAGTAATACATGTATACATTTTGTCGAATTTATACAATTAATTTCGAATCAATTGTTACTGTATAGTGAAATTTAAGAAGCGATATTTATTTTCAACAAAACGGTGCTAAAGTAAAAGCACACATGCGAAATAATTGATTTATTGACAACAAAGTTTGACGTCGAATAATTTTAAGAAATCCTGTATAACATCAATTTGATTTCCAAGATCATTTCGATTTATCACACCTTTGAATATTATTTTTTTGCATTTTCATGGAATACAATAGTTACGGCAAAAATTGAGCTATTGCAAATAATATAGTGGAAATATCGATTTCATAATTTCACTCCAAAACAATTGATTGGAAATTAATTGAAGAAACATAATTATTATCTACCAGAATTGATACTTTAATTTCATATAAAAAATTATATCCAACTCCACAGGAATTATTTTTTCATAATATTTATGCGATAAAAAATAAAAATAGAAATTTTTAATAATTAATCTCTTAAGGTAACAAAAAAAAAAAATAAGTGGATTTTCAAGTCGTTCCACAAATTCTCAATTGGTGACAAATCGGGACAAATCGGGACTTACTGCTGATATCAATCAGGAGTGGCGAGCTACTGATTCAAAATACTGTAGTGATATAATATGTAAAACATGACACGAAGAATTAATATACAGATTTGCTGTTACATTGGACATTAATCTCAAAATGGATATATTTTTGATACCAGATATAATCAAAAAATCATTTTTCTACATCAATAAAATTTTTGGTTTTTATTTTTTTTCGTTACATTAAGAGATTATTAAAAATAGATAAAATTATTTGAAATTTCTATTTTTATTTTTTAACACATATAATGAGAGAATAAAATATGTGGAGTTGGATATAATTTTAATTAAAAATTGTTATAGATCATACATATTCACAAATTGCCACTGAGTTTTATTTTAAATAACAATAATTTATTTATTAAGTGACATTTCCTAACTTTTTTAATTTTCTAAAAATGTTCTATTGCTTAACTTACGTCCAATCCTCGTATCAAATTTGTATGATGTGAGCAACACAAAATGTTACAGATAAAGTATATCATTTATGTACGAAATATTCTATACGAACAATGATAGTTTAACGTATTCAGGCGACTATCGTAATTTATACGCAAGTGATTTATTAGGAAGGCGAAATGAGTAGTAGATGAAGGTTAAAAAAAGCTTTCTGTAAAATAAAATATAAAAATTAATATTTAAACAAATGAACATTAAATGTAGAAAATTTTTAAACTTATGAAATGACACTTATTATAAGATTAAACTATAATTTCATTATTTTGTGTTCTGTATATTTTAGGGATATTACCGTTAAAATTAATTAAAAACTTTGGAAAAGCCTACAAAATAATTAAATAAAAAGGCAGCGGTTATATGATTATGCAGAAAAGTGAAATCAAATTTATTAAATAAAAAGGCAGCTGTTAAATGATTATGCAGAAAAGTGAATTCAAATTTATTAAATAAAAAAGCAGCTGTTAAATGATTATGCAGAAAAGTGAATTCAAATTTATTAAATAAAAAAGCTGCTGTTATATGAATATGCAGAAAATTTAAAGCAAATGTATATATTTAAATTATTTCCGAGGATATTGTTTTTATCGTTGGTCTCTATCATGTAAGTTTATTTTAATATTTTATTTTCTTTTTAATATACACATATATTTTATTTTACTAAAATTATTCCGATTAGAGTGTCAGAAAATTTTGTCTGCACGTTTTCACAACTATTATGAATTTGTTGATAAACTTTGTTAATAACAATTCTCTGGAAATTTTCTGTGATTTGTTGATGATGTCTTACATATAGGTGTTCTATGAACAGGACATTATTTTCCATATACTAATGGTTATAACTTTGGTGACAGTCAGAATACTAACTACTAATGCTTTTGTAGAAATATATCTCTAACAAGTTATTAACGTAACGTAATGGCATGAAATCGACTTGAATCACTAGAATCGATAATAATGAAGTAGCCCTTCGACAGATAAAACATATGATTCGTTACATAAATGTTTTTCAACATTTTTATATCATAAACAATACTATTCATAAATATTCCACGATAATTTTAATGGTACAAAACACTATTCAAAATTCGTGGCTCATAAAAAGGAAACAAATGTGATTACTTTATTAAATTCCATACTAAAACAAAAACACAAAAGTTTCTTAAAAAATAAATAAATAATTATTACTTATACAATAAATCTTATAAATTACATGTTTAAATATTGATATGCATTGCACTAAATGACCAACTTAAGTATAAATCATTGACAAATTTATATATGAATTAAACTAAATAAAATTATTATTAAATTTATTATGTTTATACTAACTTGAAATTCAATCGAGGATGTATATTGTGTCAACTATTAAATTTTTGAAAAGTTTACAAATTACAATAGCCCATGATTGGCATAATTATTTAGATTTTTGTTCTAATGAATCGTTACCATATTATAATAATTAATTAATTAAATATTATAATTCGTGCGAATTTCATTGGACATAAAAATCTTCTAGTTGCAATCAGTATACAAATTCGGTGTGGATATTAGTTTATTTGTTTGTGAATTTGTTACCTTTATTTAAATCAAATCAAATAAAATATTTTAAAAAAAATAGGAAATTTCCTATTTAGTTTATAGCTATACCATAAATTGAATGAAATATAAACTTTTACCAATTTCATATACCAAAATTCTTTTCGTATATACATATATCTTTGGATATTTACAATAATATATACATTATTTGTTATACATTATCTATATATCAATATTAGACTAGATAACTTTACAAACAATATTGTTTTAAAAGATTATAATAAATAAAAAATCACATAATAAAACAAAAGAAAAGCTATAATATTTGATGAAACAACAACAAAAAAAAAAAAAAATAAACGAAAAAAGTAGGGAAAATTATCCTACATTGGAAAATATTATTATTCATATAAATAAATATAATATATAAAATAAAAACTGATTCGATTTATGAACACATTTATACCAATAAGTTTTTTTTATTCAAATTTATTGGTTGTTTGCGTTTTGACATGTTTGTTATTTTGTTAAAACTGAAATAAAAATGTATATATATTTTTTTTTTTATAGTTTTTATTTGTTGTTGTTATTATTATTATTATTATTAATATTAATATTAATATTATTGTTATTGTTTTTGTTGATGTGTTTTAGTTGTGTGTTATATTTGATTTTTTTTCTGCCTATACACCCAATTCATTTTCATATATATATGGCAACACGAAATATATAAATTTTCCATATAAATAAATTTATAGAATGTATTTAACTAAATAACTTAAACTTTTTTTTTTGTACTATACTATTTTATATAAAAACTATGTATATAACATTTACATATATAAAAAACATATACAGTAGCGTGCATAACTGTCCGCATGTTTTGCTACAAAATATTTAAACGCATGAATAAGCTACTGCGAACATGAAAATTCATGTTTATACATACAATAATTTTGTTTTATATTATTAATGTATTGCGTCATCATTAGAAATGTTATATTTTATATTTTATTAGTACAGTTTTAAAGTTTGTGTGTAATAGTCATGCGGACAGTTTTGCAACAAATTAAAAATATTGAGTATTAATTAATTTAATTATAATTTTATTAAATATAAAGTGAAAATTTATTTAAAAAGGGGAAACTAAAGGTATTTTTAAAAGATAAAATATTAAATTTTAAAATAAAAAATTATTATTAAAATATATTTTCTTGCGTTGCTAGCCATGCGGCTATTATCAAGACAAGTAAGATGTGATATTAAGGCTTTGTTGGATAAGAAATTATCAGTTCGTGAAATTGCTGTGAAATTGGGCGTAGGAAAAACCTCAGTTAGCAAAATTAGAAAAGAATTGAACAAAAACCAAAATTTATCAAAAGGGGGTAGAAAACATAAGTTGACAGATGAGGAACAAAAGTTCGTAGTCAAATTAATTGAAAGAGGATCTGTCACTAACGCTACAGAAGCAACAAAAATTGTTAATAGAGCTTCTAATAAGCAAGTATCCCGTCATACCGTCATCAGGGTACTCAAAAGATCAGGTTTCATGGCAGTGACGAAAAAAAAAAAGCCAAAGCTTCTCAAACGGCATAAGATAGCAAGATTGAACTTCTGCGAAAAATACAAAAATTATACTGTTGCTGATTGGAAAGCTGTGTTCTTCAGCGATGAAACGAAAATTAATCGTATTGGATCTGATGGACATCAGTATGCATGGAAAAAGAAGGGATCTCCGTTGAAAGACCATCAAGTAATAGGTACTGTAAAATTTGGAGGCGGAAATTTGATGGTGTGGGGCTGTTTTTGTTATGATGGATTGGGAAAAATAATAAAAATTGATGGCAAAATGACCGCAGCTATGTATTGTGAGATATTAAAACAAGGTTATCTACGATCAGTAAGAATGAATGGTAAAAGCTTGAAGGACGTAGTCTTCCAACACGACAATGATCCGAAACATACCGCTAAAATTACGAAGCAATATATAAAAACAAGACGAATTCGGGTTTTGGATTGGCCTTCGATGTCACCAGATCTTAACCCGATCGAAAACCTGTGGTCAATATTAAAACGCCAACTTAACCAGTATGATTCGGAATCAAATGGAATGTCAGAGTTGTGGGATAGGGTGGAGCATGAATGGTCTAAAATTTCTCAAGAAACCTGTAAAAAATTAATAGAGTCAATGCCTAGACGTATTTACGCAGTAATAAAGGCAAAGGGATCTTATACCAAATATTAATTCTAAATTTTATGTATTTGTATTTACTAAGTCTCACAACTGTCCGCATACATATGCTGGCATTTTTTCATTTGTAAGAAAAACGACTTATTATTTTATTTTTATTTTTGTGCTATTTTTATTAATAAATATTATTTAAATATATTTGTTGAAAAATTGAAGTATAGTGTTTAAATATACTAAGAAAATAGCCCTTATTTCGCTCATGGGATAACATGCGGACAGTTATGCACACTACTGTATATATAATATAGAGAAATGTTTTACAGTGATACACATACAGTATACATTTATACAATATTGTACACTTAATACAAAAATAAAATATATTGAACAATAAATAATAATATTATCTTTTGTTGTCATCATAATATATTTGACAAATACATATTATAGAAAATGAGAAACATTAAGATGATGAGAAAAAATTAATATATAATATTGTGTGTGTGTGTGTGTGTATATATGGTATTAAATAAAAATGGTTTGTGATTGAAAAGTATCGGGATCATCGGTTAAAGTTAGAATAAAGCGTCAAATTATTCATTTATACTATATGTTGTCACAACGTTGTCTATATTATTAACTTAATGTCTACTACAGATGATCAAAATAAAAATAGATGAAATCAATAGTTAATTGGATGGAAAGACTAAAAAAACGAAACTCCTTCCGTTTGCATAATTATATTTCGCAGTTAGTTGAGATTACTTTGAACTGAAGCAAAATTGAACAAAAAAAATATATAATTAAATGTGTATTTTATTTAATGAGTCACGATACTTTTTGATAACAATACATTTTTTTTTTTTTTACGAATGTGTGTTTGTGTGGAAAATTTATATTTCCATTTAGTCTATTATTCTTTTACAATTCCATGCACAAACATATATTTAATAATATATAAATTGTATATAGATACAGAATTTCATATACCATATATATAAATAATACAATATACGCGTATATATATTTATGCGCTTATATGATATATGTAAATGTATTATATTATAAGCGTATTTAAAAAGGATACAATTTATAAATGAAATTCATATAAATTGGCACGTTTCTGTATTTACATTTTGTTTGTGCTACTGTCCTCAACTCTATTTCCCGCATATACCATATATATATATATATGTATAAATATAAATCAGTGGCGAGTGGTGAACATTCGTATTGGGTAAGCAGAGTAAGATTAAATTGCGTGAAAATAATGTAAATAATAAATAAATCCATTCTCGTATTAGAAGTGGTCAATGGGATTCTTTCTGTTTATATGTTACATATGGATAAAATTGAAAATTTGTGGTTTTTAAAGTACTACTACTTTGAAAGATCTATTGTACACAATGTTCTTAACTACTATGATTTTCTTTCCAACATTGCGAATTTTCATAATTAATACACGCACTCGCACAGAAAAATTATTTTCAAAAGCCAATTTTTATTTTAATTAAAACCAAGTAAATTAATTAAATTTATAAAAACAAACACAATGTATTTAAATTTAAACGGTGGATACTGTAATATGTTGTAAAATATCGAATTATAAAACTTGCCATCGTATTCCAAATTCCAAATTAATATAATATGGAATGTTATTGTTATATTCTATAATTCATATACACTAAAAATTTCAAAAATTTTTTATCAATCATTATAATAACAAACATTACGATCTTTTTTTATTTTATTTAAAATATAAAATTAAAATTATAAACAAATACATGCGTACACACATTTTATACAATACCAAATATATACTATTTATGCCATATAGCTTTTGATGCTCACACATACAACATATACAAAAAAGCTTAAAAATTTTACTGCAACGGCTTCATATAAATTTTTTCCACTTCATAAAACGTGCAGTGCTTTTATTTTGTAATATATATGTGTGTGTGTGTGTGTATATCGTATATATCTATATGAATTTATGGCTTCTACTGAAATATCAAAACAGCAATTGTGCTGGTATAATGTAATGATACTTACATATAATGTTATTTGTATGATGCAGCCTTACAATAGGAAATATTATTTTTTTTACATTTTTGTCTATATAAAACAAAGAGTTGATGTTTTTTTTTCAATGAATTGAAACAAATATGTGTTTGTTTTATAAATATATGCAAAATACATAATTGTTGAATTTGTTATATATAAAATAGAAAATTTTTACGGCAGCAGTGCATACCCTGCTGTCGTGAACCGCTCGCCACTGTTATATAATTTTATACCATATATATTGTATATGCAGATATGTACAACACTTACAGCTTTCATTGAAATGGAAATGTGATTATTCATTCATATATACATTTGTAAATGATAATTTAAAAAAAAAAAAGGAAAAAATCAAAAATGATGTATATTAATACAAATGTTTTATGGTTTCTTTTTTGTATAATGAAATACAATTCATTTAATTTATGAATATTTATTTAATGTTTGCTACGGGGTGATTTTTCTCGTATATTATTTATGCTAATTTATACATGTATATATTGTGTATAACCATTTTGAAGAGGTAATTTGGTTTTTATATTAATTTTTACAATGTACACTTTTTACAAAATATGTTGTATATAGAGTTCATTAGAATAATATTTTTTATTTATATGCATTTCAAGCGTTTTTATGTCATTGGGTTTTTTTTGCTTTTAATACGTATAAATTATATACAAAATCGATTCGCGCTAAACACAAATTCTATTGTTTCAAATCGATAATAAATTTCAATTTTTCATAGAATATATTTAGTACAAGTATAAAACCCATTTACTTGCATTGTATTAGTTTCTATTTAAAAATCTATTGATTATAGTTAACACTGTGGTGAAATAAAATATTAACACATTATAGAATCTTCAAAAATATAATAAATTTCGAATATTTATTTTAATTTAAGCTAATTTATATATGGCATATTTTATTATTAACAATTATTTTTCTATATAACAATCGTGTCTCATCTATTGTATAATAATTTAAATATACTTAATTTTTATTTATTTACCTTTATTTTTTATTAAAAAACAATTTGACTTCTGAACACTTAGCGTATGTGATGTCACTGTTTTTGCATCCACACAATTTAATTTTTTTATGTAATATTCTTTAAAATTGAAAAACCATCAAAAAAATTACCTATACACAACAAAACATAATGTCAAACATTCTTTTATTACATTTTATTTCATAGACTTTTTGTATTATGAAATTTTCATTCCCACAGGAAATTATTTTCTCTTGCTTGTTGTTTTTTTAGTGCGTATGTTTGTGATGGCAAAATATATTGCATTTCTTAATATAAAATTAAATGTTTATTGACATATGTATTTTTATATAAAATATTATATAAGCAAGAAAAAATACATTATATAAAGACAAAAAAAAAGGATCTTGATATGAAGTACTTTATGTTTTACTGATTGTTATAAAAACAATATCAACCGAAAAAGTAACAACAAATATATTATTTAATGAAGAAAAAATTATACGGAACAAAAAGGGATGTTGCTATGAAGAAATAAATATTTTTTTTTTTCTTTTTGATTAAATAATATTTGTTATTTTACTGTGTTTAGGTTGATATCGCATTTCTTTATAACAATCAGTAAATATACCGAATACATATATTTTCAATTGTATATCCTATTTATTTTTATATTTTAAAATTAATTATATAATAATGTACTTTTATGTTTTTTTTAAATTTATACAGTATCATAAATACACAAATACAGTACAGACACAGGCACACACACACATAAACACCGTACGCAAATAATATTTTCTTGCCCCTTTAAAAAGGACTACTACTCAAGGGAAAAAGATTTAAAAAAAACGAAAAAAAAAACAGCAACAAAAATCCTAGGAACAAAAATATATATTATATAATGGAATCAATAAAGCTTTTTTTTTTACTGTTTTGTTTTTCCTTCACATATACAAAAACTCATTTATCATTTGTGGATAACAACAGCTCATTTTTCAAATACAAGACATTCGCAGACAGGGAGTGGTTTAACGGGTGTTAAGCTGTAAAAATACGTACAAATCATTTCAAAATGTACCTCTCTACTTCGTCGTTGTATGTGTTGTTATATTGCTATTATTTGATATTGTTTAGTTGTTGTAATTTCCTTTTTTTTTTTCTCTATTCATGTATTCATATAAATATGTAGATGTAATATATATTTTTAGTATCCATATAGGTAAACACGTAAACTTTCAAGTTAGATAATTTATAATTTTGCCATAATTTTTATGAAAATATGTGAAAATATGTTTTTGTGTGCATATGTTGGTTTTTGAATAAAAACTTGAAAATCATGTATACAATATATAAATGTATAAATATTTTCATACAAAAACCCTTTTAATAAACTTTGTATTATTCAAGTGATTGAATTCAGCAAAAAAAAAAAAAAATTAAAATTAATGTGTACACACAACACAACGCACAACTACAACAAATCAATAAATCAACACCAAACAAATACCAAGAAATTGTCGGTGCGGTTTTTCCATATTTTTTTCTTTTACATATAAAAAATTTCAAATCATTCATAGAAGTTATTTTTAAAATTGAGATTCATACTTTCGGATAATTTTCCATTAGATGTCATTGGAATAAAAAAAAATTATTTATCAATATCATTATTTCATACAAACTTATCAAATCAATGACATCGATAGGTAAAGCATTTGTTTATCGATTTGATAATAGATAATGTTATTAATAAATATATCTACCAAATTAATATATTTTTAGTGATCATCGCATATTCATCATAAAAAGCATAAAATTAATTTAAATTGTATAGGACAACCTAAAATGGAAAATATTTTTGGGAAATTAAGAACTGTTTAATAATCCGGTAAAGTTTGAAATTAATTAACAATATCTTATGGTAAATATAAGACACAGCCGGTATTCTCCAATTTTTTGTATAATTTTATAAAAAAATGTCAACACTAATATTTTATCCACAATTCACTGCAGTTACGCAGACATATAATTCATTCTTGTGCCATTTTTTTTTTTATAACTATAAATATTCTTATAATAAATATATGAGAATTATTAATAAATCATATATTTATACAAATAATCTAACAAATATGTATTGATCTTTTTATGTTGCTGCTGTATTGTTATAAATATGGTAACAGCATCTGTAGAATTTTTTTTCTTGCATTTTTCGGTATTTTTATTTTACACTCTATACTACTTACGTACGTGTATATATAATGTGTAAAATATACAACACAACAATTTTTTATATAACATAAATAAAGTGTTGCAATTTTTGTTTTTCGCTGAAGAAAAGAATAGGGCAAAGTATTCATAAGATGGTATTTCTTTACAATGCCACCACTATATAATGTATAGAAAAAATGTTAAATTAATATATTTTGTCAAATACAGCTTTCTTCGATATGACAATGTACGTAATATACCTATATATATATACTATAAAGTGCATTATTATGCATATAATAACAGAATAAATAACTACTATAAGGAAGGACATTCCTTTATATAAGAGAGATAGTTCTTATATATGTAACAGGTGCAAACAAAGATCCATTATATGTTATAGATTTATATACGAGTATGTACTATAAATGTAATATATATACAACTGTATAAAATCACTTATATGTTTACTATAATAATTATTGTTATTACAAGAAATATGAGTGTTATTAAATTTAAATTTTCAAGAAATATACAATATATACACTCTTAGGTCGTTACATCATATATATATATATTGTATAAGAATAATAAATTATTTGTACAGTACTTGCATATAATATATACTCGTACATTTGTTGTTATATCATAAAGTTAAATTTCTATATGTCATATCATAAGCCAATTAGTTCAATTAATAAATTTTACAATGTTATTTATATATATATATTAAGGTCATCGAAAATATTACTAATATGTATTTACTACAATATATACAAATTTACATATTTTATATATTTTACTATTTTATTCGACTTTATCAATTATTTATAAAGACCATAAAAACATTTTGCAATATTAAAATAGTAAATGTACATATATATTTATAATAGAAAAAACACTTAAGTACTATTTATTATATATACTAATATATTTTATAAATGATATGTAAATTAACTGAATATTTAAAATAATCATTATTTTATATAGACTGACTGTAATATATAATTGATATAAATATACTAATCAATAGTTATATAATATAATTGTTACTTAACTTTATGATTGCACAATCTGGTTTTTTTTTTTCTAAGTTATTGTTTGTTGGTATATACGTCCGTCGAGTAGAAACATAATAAATTGTTTGATTTATTGACCATTAATATATTTTTGTTCTTTTATACAGGGTGTCGACGAGCGGTGCGCATTCCTTCAAGGGGGTGATGGCGGACATAATTCTAAATCGAAATTACTAAATAACATTTTTCGATTTGTTACGATTCTGTTTTCGAGATACGACCCTAAGAATTTTTCTCGGTAGTCTCATCATTAAAGTACCAATAACTTCGAGATTAAGGTATATACAGAAAATTCATAGTAGACCGAATTTGTAGAGAATTAAATTCTGAATTAAATTGTGTTATACATTTTTTTTATAACTTGCTTCAATTTCAAGTTATTAAACAATATAATTGAAAAATAACTATGTTTTCTCAAAAATTACGTACTAAAATTAATTGTTTTAAAAATCTAAAGGCGCAACATATAATCTATTTTTTTGTCAAAAAATGAAAACTAAATTATTGTAATAGTAATTGTAGAAATAAAAAAATTGCAAACTAAAATTAAAGTTATTTGGAACAAAAGAATAGTAGGTTTGTTTAAATTTTGTTTATTCATAAGCAAATACCAAATACTCTTCTTTTGTTCCAAATAGCTATAATTTTAGTTTACAGTTTTATTTTTTATACAATTACACCACTTTTTCAAACATTTATAACTTTTAAATTGTTAGCCATAGCTGAATGAAATATTTTACAAAATTGTAACGAAATAATTTAGTTTTACTTTTTTGATATAAAAATAATATGTTGCGCCGTTAGATTTTCAAAAAAATTTAATACAAAATTTTTGAGAAAACATAGTTATTGTTCAATTATATTGTTCAATAACTTGAAATTGAAGTAAGTTATAAAAAAATGTATGACACATTTTAATTCAAAATTTTATTCTCTACAAATTCGGTCTACTATAAATTTTTTGTATTTACCTTACTTTCTAAGTTAATGGCCCATTAATGATGAGACTACCGAGAAAAATTCTTAGCGCCTTATCTCGAAAACAGAGTCCCAATTCGAAAAATATTATTTAGTAATTTAGACTTAGAATTATGTCCCCCATCACCCTATCATTGAAGGAATGCGCACCGCTCGTGAACACCCTATATACAATAATTTATAACAAACTTAAATACCAAATAATAAGAAAAAAATATATATAAACAATACAAAATATATATATATATATAAAATGTATGTATAATATGGATTTACTTTGTATATATCACCACCCAGTCACCGCATACCACACAACTTAAATGACAACAAATTATAATGAAATCAAATCCGATAATTTTATATCAGTATTATAATATAATGTACAATGATGACGAGTACAGAGCGACAGTATAGAGCAGCAGAAAAAACAAAAGAAAAATAAAATAGGAAAAAAAAGAAAAAAAAAATGTTGACAAAATGGTTCACATCAAATGTGATGATGTTAAAAATGGTAAACATTTATTAATGGGAACGCATTAAGCAAATATGCCAAACGACATTCATATATTGTATAATATATACCAAAAATAAAATAAAATAAATATATAATATACGAAATAAAGAGAAAAGTGATGTGATGACAAAAGAGGATCCATTAGTTTTAGCCAAAGATAATTGTTGGTGTGTGTGTGTGTGTGTGTGCTGTGTATCTTATTTTTTTATTTTTTTGTTGTTGTATACTACATTCATATTTTTTCATTATCTTGTCTTTATTTTATATATACGAACGTAATATAATAAGATTTAGTTTTTTTTATATATATATATACTCGTATATTATGGTAATATACTTCACATGAAATAAATGATGTTTGTCATTTAACACAAACTATGTCTGTCTGTACATGATATGCTCTAATATGTGCATAAAAATTATTTTATGGTATTTTAAATTAATTTAGAGAATTGTCATTATAATATAGCAATATATTACTTTTATGTATTTTTTTTTCAAAATTTTTCTATAGTTTTTTCGAATATATAAAAAATATGTTTACACTCAAAGTTTCTCTTCCATCTTTATGTGTTAACGTTTACCAATATATAATTTAGTTACATAATATAGATAATTGAAATCTATTTTAAGTTTTGTTTGTGTGGTTTATTTTTTAAATTTATTTATTAATGCATATATTTCAATTTTCAATCTTTAACTATTGTATATAAAAAAATATAGCAAATAGATTTATTTTAAAATATTATTATTTGATGAAATAAATATTGAGATTTTAATTTATACATATATATTTTTTTATATATAGACATGTTCATAAATCGTTTTTTTACACATCATCAGTATAAAAGTTAATTCAATTTTGTTATTATATTTACTATATTACTATATAAATTCTATAACACATTCCATTACCTCTCATACATTATATGTATATGTACTTAAATTTGGATTTATAAAAAATAAACTATATATAAAAGGTATATAAATTTTTATACGTAAAATAAATATATTATTATTTATTTATGTTAAAATTTATATGATGACTTTAATGTGTTTAAATTTATATATAAAAATATACATAATAATTCAATACATACCAATATATATAAAACAAATGTAAAAGATTTATCTTTATATATAGCTATTTTTATTTTATTATGATATATTTGTATTTTTTTTAAAAAATTCATACACAGTAAATAAATGCATAGAGACAATACATTTTATATAATATTATTATTATTATTATTATTATTATTTATATAAAATAATGGAATATTATAATCCCTGTGTATTACACAAAATCATGATACATAGTACAATATATAGTATACAATTGTAAAATATTATCATATATGTTATTTTATACATATCATACCAAATAATGAAAATATGTAACTATCTATAAATATAAATAATATAACCAAAGTATACTAGGTGATCACTAAAAAAATATATAAATATAAATTAATAAACGGATTTGTTATATATAATATGTATGTCGATTTTATGTGAACTGTAACCTACAAGTTCACCCACACACTTTTCTGACTTATTTAAATTTACAATTTGCAGAATTCTATTTTATATGAGGTAACCAAACAAAAACTATTATTATACGTGGATGAATTTGATTTTGTTCGTAATTTCAAAATGTCAAATTATATATTTGCTGTGCCTTTTTTTTTTTTAATGAAATTAGTTATATTATTATTGTAACACGCAGACAGCATTTATTAATAAAAAAAATTGGAAAATATGTGCGAGATGAGATTTAATTAGTGACTTTCTTTAACCATAGAAAAATTACAGAATTTGTAATGCTAAAGCAATCCGTGAAACAAATACAATTCATTTCTAATGCATCAAACTGAAAAATTTACGGTTAGGTATGGTTTATAGTCTATGGCATTATTCATTTTCCCATAAATATGATGACATTTGGATTCAATAAGACAGTATTCGCACAGGATGATGCCCACAGGATAACTAGAAAAACAATCAATTTTTGAATGAGAAATTTGGTGATTCAATTATTTCGATGGAATGATATATGCGATTTAACACGGTTTATTGTGAATTTATTTTTTGCTATGCCAACAAACTATTAATGCATTTTAAGACAACAAATACAGTCTGATTAATGTGAGAGTGGGATTGAGTTTGATTAATCCACACGCTTTGATACGATACGCTATCGGTAATTTGAATGTTAATAAATTCCATACTTATTTTAATATAAAATATAATTTTATTATAATTTAAAGTTTGAGCCACCTTAATGGAAAACACTTCCAAATGTATATAAATATATATATATATATAATATTTATCATAATATATATTGCATTTATATGTACACAAAATATGCGAAAAATTTAATATAATTTATAATAAAATTTATTACAAATATATGTTGTACCAACTACAAATAAAAAAAAAATTCATATTTGGGGTAATATGTATTGTCGATAAAATTGGAAGCTAATCAAATGTACTATTGTATTAATATACATATATTTTATTTATTTATTTATTTATTTTATTTTTTTTCTGATGAAAATATTAAATGTACAAATATAGACATGCACGATTCAAATAAAAAAACACTAACATAAACAAACATGCACCACCACCCAGCACCCAGCACCCATCACCACCACCACCACCCACATATAAATACAGTATACATTTTTATATGTGTATATATTGTATATATGTAGATTTTGTTATTTATAAACATAAATAATTTATACTTCGTTATTATGCAAATGTAAGCTTAAGCAATTTTATCCTCCACTTCTCTATATATATATATATAACATTTATAATGGTTTGTTATAGTTATATATAAAAATATGTATATATACACAGTATATTTGCCGTATATAAATGACGAGAAGTAGCTCGCTCCATCCATATATATATATATATATATTCGTGTTTATGTAGGTATATAATAATACATAAAAGTCTACATTGAAGTATAATATAAATATAATAAATATATGAATATACATATTTGTCTATATATATCCTATATACAATTATATACATGTATGAAATTGAATGTGTTATATGTATATAAATATAATGTATAAATTTATGTGTGAATGTATAGTAATTTTAACAACAACCATTTTTTTTTTTTTTCCTTTTGATACCCTGGCCATTCATCCAGTGAACCAGCCTGGTTTCTTCTTATTTAGTATTTTTAATATGAAAAAATAATAATAATAATAATAATATGTAATAAAATAAACTACGAAAAAAATGAAAATGAAAATGGAAAAAAACATATAAAATGACGGAATAATACATTTCAAAACTATTCAAACATCTCTGTCGGCTGTGTATGTGCACATATTTGTTTTATTATTTCGTCTTTATTTCAGATAAAAATCCAAATTATCTCATTTTCCCCACTTTTCCAAAACATACATTATCTCATAACGTTTTATAAGTAATTACGTTTATGTGCTTGCATTTTTTTTTTTTTTATAGAAAGTTCGGAAAACTTTTAAATAAATTATTGTTAATTTGAAATAAATTGCACATTATCGTCCTTGTTATTTAACATATAAATTTATATTCATATATTATATATATATATAGAATAAGGAAATGCACGTGTAAATAAATAAATAGCGTAATTAGTTTGATTATACCACATATAATATAACTGAAAATAAATATTAAATTAATAATTTTCGAGGATATTCGCACACAACCAACACCACCACTTAAGATGGTGCGCGTGTAACAACTTACACAAAATGAAATTTATACACGCATACTTATATATATATTTATATATAGATAACATTACAATTTCGTTCAGAGGGGTTCGTTCGATTTTCCAATGTTCTCAAATTTTCCTCAATTTTCTCATTCTCGTACTCACGACATTTTTTTTTAATATATAATATATAAATTGTAATGCGCAACAAAACACAGTATGGACGTCGTTTCTACATATATAAAAAATATATATATATAAAATAACGAATTTTTATGGTGAAAATCGTTCGTTATATTAACAGTAGTTCATGTACAATTGACGCGTTAACATAAACAACGTGTAATGTTATTGTAATTGAAAAATTAGAAAAATCGAAATAAAATAATATAATAATTGTTTGTTGTTTTTTTTGTTAATAATTTTAAGTGTCTATAAATTTGAATAAAATGTGTGTTTTCATAATAATAAATAAATGAGTGGGATGAGGGGGTGGCCGGTATGCATACGCATATAAAATGTAATCGTTTTTATAAATTTATAAATTTATTTTATTAAGTGATATTCGCATGCGAAATTAATGGTAAAAGATGTTATTATTAATTCAATTGTTTTTGTGCTTACTATAATGATGAGATTGTGTGTAATCTTATAAAAAATTTTCCGGTACGAAAATTTCTATTTGTGTAAAATATAAAAAACTTATATAATAAATATTTTCAAATGAAATATATAATTATTTAAAGAAATTTTATTGATATTTTAAATGTTTATGTGGCGGAGGTATTATAATAAAATTAGTGATTATATAATATTTTAATTGTGCAGAATAAAAAATTCTTTTTGTTTTTAATGAAATTATAGAGAAAATATAAATATATTAAAGGAAAAAAAGAAATAAATAATCTATATATGATCAAAAATATGATAAATAAATTGTGCTTATGTTAATAATATCAATAATAAATAAATTGTATTATACATATGTGTGTGATTGTGTGTGTGTGTGTGTGTGTATGCGTATAAAAAACATATTATAAAGGGTCATTGATTGATTAAATTAAGTGTTTTTATGTTATTATTATAAATTTCGAGGTTGTTGTTTATTATTGTTGGCATTATATTGTGAAAATTTTCATAGTTGATAATCGAAAGTTATATACATTTGTAATTTGTATATATATTTTGAAAAGGATATCACCGCAAATGGAAATATTAACTAATTGATATTATTTTATTTTGTTTCTAATTATTGTGTGTATATCGGTATAGATTGGATTATTTATTTTTTTTTATTATTTTGGATACGCATTAATTAAATATTGATGACAAGATAGATAGCTTATTATATTTTATATATATGCTTTGCAACAATGTACACATAAGCTGCTATATGTCTGATTAAACAAACAAACAAATAGAAATAAAAGGTATTTATTTACACACATATGTTATAATAAGTTTATATGAAGGTCATTTATAACATATAACCTATACGCTATTTATAATGATATAATGTAATTTATGAATAGGAAAAAAAAAACCCACTTGTCAATTAATTCATATAATTTATTCATAACACACAAATACAACTCTATAAAGAGTTAAATTATATAATTTTTGGTTAGAGTATCCATTTTTCATTATAATTTTTTTTTTTTTTTTTTCTACTATTATATGTGAAGCCAAACAATTTTTCTATTTTCAATTACAATACAATAGGTGTATTTTCCATTATTTATATTTATCATATGTGGAGAAAACATATACATCTCGTCAAGAGTCATTGTCCCTGTAGTGTTTCATAATACATTACGATTCGTATAATAAATGAAGTTTATACGATTATTTGTCACTATATGGGAAACTGTAAAGCATTTAATATTAATAATGAATACAAAATATAGCTGATAGAAATTAATTGACTTTCTTTGAACAACCCAGAACATTGATGACACTTTTCCAGTCAATCTGCACAAATGGCAGCGGATTATATGTACATATAATAAATATTGATTTAGGATATTTTAAGATCATGGAAATGTGTTTTATAAATATTTCAGGCGATATCCACAAATCGGGTATGTATTTTCGCGCCCTTATTTATTGCTGAATTAAAGGAGAATTGGAGAATTTCTCATAATCTGAATTCAGTTTTTTTTTTGCATTGTCGAAAGAACTTTGATGTCTAATGGGGTTTTTCTCTTCAAAATTTGATATGCTGGCTGTGTACAACACAGCTATCCAAGTCCCATGCTATGCTATTGATTTATTGTCATGGTGGTCAAGGTTATGCTTAAATACATAGTCCAAAAACAAATAGGTAAAATTTAAGGACTCTAAATATGCATCCAAATTACAGGTGTTTTTACACCACTTCATCTATTGCTTTGGCGGTTCCACTGAATGTAATTGTATATTTACTAGAAATTATGTACATAATTTATGATTCACTAGAGTCGGGTAAATAGAAAAATTCTTGGAACGAATGGGTACATTATTTTTTGTGTGAATGTGGCCGACAGGTGCCAAATACACTATGGCCAATGGATCATTTATATGATATTTTTCTGGTTTTTTTTTATATTTAAAAGCAGCCATTTCCAACACTACTTAGAGATAGCAGAATGATTCTATAGTGGTTTCAATTGTAAGTGGGTGAAAATATTTTACTCCTTTTAAAAATCGTATCTGGAATGGTTCTTTAATTAAAAAATTTACATTTAAATAAAATCAATGTCATATTTTCATTTAAGTCTCTCAACAAAACAACAATAACAGAAATGTTATAAATTATGTAGTCTAATTTTCAAATATTACTTACATTTAGTATTCATTTTTCACATTTATTGTTTTGTTATGTGTGTGTTTTTCTTGTTTTTTTAACATACATTATATTTGTTTTATCTTGATTAAAATTAAAATTACCAATTTTTGTTTTGTTTCTCTATCTGTATCCACATCTACAATTTATGTTAGATCAAAGAATTACATTTATAAATTATTAGATATAATTAAATATTCTTTTGACGTACAAAATGTAAAAAGAGAATACATTTTTCATTAAATATTTTTTTTGCTATGAATACAGATATTTTTTTTTTATAAATTTATATATCGTATATGGCTAGGGATTTGTTTGTATGCGTATACGTATAAAGTATATATGTATACTGAAATATTTATTATTACACAGCAAATAGAAAATTTTTATTTCCAACCAGAACATTTTATGTTCATACATTTACGTAAAAAAATAAATAAAAATAAAAAATTCATTCAAGTTCAATTCGTCAATTCGTCAAAGTTAATCTACGCAATATAGAAATGGAAAATTTAAATTTAAATTCTTTATTCATTAAATTTTGCATTGCAAATATTGTGTAGTGGTATTAATTTTTTTTCTACTTGCTATAGATAACAAAGTAATTTATAATTTCTTATGAAAATCAAAACAAACTGTATCATGAAAATTTTCCATTTTAACATTATCACATTTTAGAGAGTTGGTTTTATAATTTTAGCAACCTTATTACGAAATCTAAAACGGTGTTCTTGGAAAAACTTACTTCTATAACAATTTTCACGCCAAATGTAAAAACAAATTTTAAATTATTCAAATATAATCATAAATTTCAAAGTGTGGGGAGGAATGTTGGGAAAACGGGTTCAATTTGATAATTTTTTTTTTAAGAAAATCATGTACAATTTATGTTAATTTATGTGTAATATAATTCGATTATAAAAAATTGCTCAAAACTATAGTAGAATAATTATGTTAATTAACGAAAAAAAAACCGAGAATGTTCATATTTGTTTTATAATATAAAACATTGTACAATATAATTTCCATAGACTGCTATAGCTATATATGTAGACAATGTATGAAAAAATCATATGGTAAATGTTAAACCATCTTTAGCATTTATCTTTAAATCATATAATTAACACATGTAAAAAAAAAATATCTCATCATCAAAACATGTTGAAAAATCTAACCCATTTATAAAAAAATTTAATATTATATAAAAAACGCTTTATTTTAATTATTCAAATATTTCATTTTACTGTCATAAATATTTTCCGCAAAATATCATCAAATAAATGCTGTACGCTAATAGTTATTTCATATAGAGCTAAAAAAAAAATGTTTATATCAAATATATCCGTTTTTAATTTTCTTATCATGGAAATTTTCATTTTATTTTTTGTATTTTCTTTTTTCATTAAAAATTTATTTAAATTTTTACCTCTCACACTTCCTATCTATTTCCATTTTCTATTTACCGCTTTTTGTGATTTTGAAGATATATCTTTATCTATGGTATGTATAAAATGGTGCTGCTGCTATTTGGTGCTTTGTTTTGTACATATACAATTCGTTATTACGTTGTATTATATATACAAAGAAAATATTAAGGAATTCGGAAAATTCATGGATAACTTTTTTTTTTTTTTTTTTTCAAATATATTCTAAAGTATTTCTAAGCTCATACACACACACACACACAGACACAGATATTTCCTTTTTATGTATTACATTACCAATATATTTTGTATTATTTATATACGAAATAAATGTATATTGTGTTGAGATCGGAATTATATTATCTATATATAACTATAATTTATAATATATATGTAAAGGTATTTTTGTAATCATTTTCCGACTCCCTTTTCTTTTTGTTGTTTTTACTTACAAATAGATTTCCTTTTTAGTCTACATTTTATAACCGAAGGTAATTCAGTTTTTTAATGGTTTTTGTATATACAAACAATTACAGATATATATATAAATAAATTTTACGTAGTACGTAACGTTCATGTAATAATGTATTTATATTTATTTATTTTCAAATTTTCTATATTATAATAGTATATTTGTACTATATATATATATATTGTAGTTATTTATAAAGTATACCATCCATATATACAATGTTATCTAACTTTTCATTTAAAATTGGAATATTTATAACTATAAATAAATTTATGATTTTAATTTTGTTTTGTTTTGTTTTTAATGGAAGAAATTTGATTTATTTTTAATGCATTATTATTCTCTCTATATAAATTGTATTATTATATTTTAATATTTTCATAATGTTTAATTTGATTTTATTGTATTACCATTGTATTATATAAAATTATTGTAAAATTGTTTCATACATTTTACTTTAAACATTTTTGACAGTATACGAAATTGTTATATTTAATTTGAATATTATATAATATTTTTTTGTCGAGTTTTTCAATCGTAAATAATTTGTTTGTATGTATTTGAAGTATACAATTGTTTTCCGGTTTCAAAACGTTGCTTTCACTTTACGTCAAGTTTAACGATAGTTATAAATTTTTGAGTATACAAAAATAAGTAATGTCTCGTCACTATTACCTGCAATGAACATTTTTTTTTTGTGAATAAATCGATTAGTTCAAAAGTTATCTACTTCAACATTTTTAGAATTTATTGACCGTCATCCATCATTATTAAATTTCTGAAGTCTATATATTGTGTAAAAAAAATTCCCAAAATTTGTGTGGTCGTGCAGTGTCATACGTTTTAACATAAAACCTTTACAATTTGACAACTATGATTTGAATTGATTAAAATAAATAATACCTATAACGTAACCTCCACCCAAACTATATTATAACAATTTTCTGTTGTTAAACATTTTATTAGTTTTGGATACTGTTGGATCTGTCGTTCATCTTGCATGACCTACGATCTATTTTCGATATTTGGTGCCCTAGTAACACTGTCTCCGTGGTTTGTCCGCAAAATTTTCGCATTATATGTAGTAGTTCGTAGTTTCAATCCGAGGAAATATCTATGGATTCCTTACAGATGTCGGCTGGAATTTTATATGATGAGTGCAACTCTGTCCATGGATTTTTATAAAAAATGTCCTTGGATTATCCGCATATTTCCGATGATAATTTTTACGGATTCTCCGTAAAAGTATTTCTCGTTGCTATTATTCCACAGAATATCCATAGAATTTATATTCTAATTGTTTGTGAGCGCAGATTGACGGATTTTGACGAATATATCTTTGGATCGTCCATGTATTTTGGCAAGTAATACCCGTGAAATGTCCGTATTAGCAGAATAAATTTTCTAATGACGATGATGTAAAATCGCGGTTTGATTCAGTTTTTTTTATCGATAGACCAGAAGTTCTATGAGCGCGGAATTAAGATGCTACTCGATGGTAAAAATTCATCGATTGTGCATTTTTTTTTTTTTTTTTTAATAAACAAGAACAAAAAACCGCGAATAAATAAAATCCATAAAAAGTCAAAATTAATAAGGGAAATATACAAAATTTAAACCACTGTCTTGGATAATTGGTGAAATAAATTATGAATACAATACCACAGATATATGTTGAACTTATTACCCTGAAAATCCATAGATTTCAATTGACCTAAATAAAATACTATTATATTTAGTGGAAAATCTATGGACATTCTTTGGACGAATTCCAATATATCTTTTCCATGGAAAATATGTGGAATATGTGTACGGAAATTTTCCTCATTTTTCAAAGTACGGACAAATTGTTACTAGGGTGTAAACAACTGTTTTTTTTTTTTTTAAATACCATTATACGCATTTAATTTTTAACTAAATTTTTGTAAATATATGAAGTCAAACGATATACTATAATTTTTACAATATTTTAATATACAATAAATAAAAGTAATTCTAATAAATATATATTTTAATGAAACAAAATAAAATTGCATAAATTATTAAATGAAAATATTTTCTATATATAATTCAGCATATTCATATCGTCGTATATTTTAAAGACCAATTTTAATTTAATAAAAATATACATATTCCATGAAGTTGTACAAACATTTCCGTGGGGGAAAAAAAATAAGTATATTAAATGGCATATAAAATGGCATGCATATGAAATATTGGCTTGAATTCTGCTGCCGAATTTCTGTTATTCTTTTACAAAATTCTTATATAATATACAAATTTATTATGAACTTTATACAGTTCATGAGTACAAAAAAAACTGGAAACTGGAAAAATAATTGAAGTTTACAAAATATTTTATTTTGACCATTTTTCTCACTTTTAAGATTTTCTATATGTGTTTGCATATTTCGTAAAATGTTTTACTAAAAAGTAATTAAAAGTCAAATAATAAATTGTAAACATGCAAAATTGTTATAGTTAAAAAAATAAACATGTTGACTACAATACAGTGTTTTTTTGATTTTATAAAAATTAAT
The DNA here is from genome assembly GCA_910594885.2 of Bibio marci. NCBI lineage: Eukaryota > Metazoa > Arthropoda > Insecta > Diptera > Bibionidae > Bibio > Bibio marci. The sequence continues at coordinate 45,871,870 of OU343116.1, read as the reverse complement.
TTCTAAATGAATAACAACTTTTGACAGAATTCAGGCCATTTATATGTTTATTTATAGAAACCACAACATAAATTAATTTTATTTTTAAATATTTACTTAGGTTTTTTTTTTTTTTTCGTTAAACTTGAGCTTTTTATTTATTTTTTATTATACAATTTATTTTGTATTTTTTTTTTCTTTTAAATATCTGTTTAAATGTATTCGTTACTCTACATAAATATATGGTTTTTCACATATTTGTAAATTTGTTTAAATTTATTTTATGTGTTAAAGGTGGATGCTCTTATTTAAAAAATAAATATATATAATATTTATGTTATTTGTATACATTTTTTATGCTTTTCCAAATATTGTTAAGTACTTTTTTAAAATTATGGTGTACGGGTAAAAATGGGTTTTTTTTTCGCACACAAAGAATAAAAACGGTTGATAATAATATTTTTGTTTTAATCAAAGGATACATTAAAATCATTATTAAATATATTTTGTGGGAAGAGAAAGATTATAAGAAATTTTTATTATATTGATTGGAAATGTTTTCATGTTGTTATTAAAATTGCTTAATAATTCATTAATCTCATATTTTTTCATCTATACAATCTCGCTGTACTGTATTGCAAATCATTCTATGTAAATATAAATATATACTCGTCGTAAATATATATATATATTTATGTAGCCATTCATTTGCTATATAAATCCATTAAAACTTATTTAAAAATTAAAAATTATAGCATAAAAATACTAACTCTTCTAGATAATATCCATAAAATAAAGTACTTATATATAAATTCGTTAAGAAAAATTATAGTAAAACTTTTTTTTTTTTTCTTTTAAATTATAGTTAACCTTGTTTCATTTATAATTTATTTATATTTAAACCTTTCTGTTTTTATTATGATGTGTTTTTTTTTTTTTTTTCTTATAAATGTCAAATGTTCATTTCCTATTTGGGTCTTAAATATCATATTCATATCAAATACTGGTAATAAATAATATATAGAAAATATAAAAAATTTATTACATAAAAAATATATCAACATTTTCATACAGGCTCTTTCAATCCATTTATATATTGTACCATATATATGTTTGTTTGAATAAAATCGATAATCTAATACAGTATATACTATAAAAATGTACGACGGATATACAAATATATAATTAAGATTCCTATATTTGATATTGGAAATATAAAATTTTAACTAATATGTATATTTTATTTATTTATTTATTAATTATTCATATTTTTTCTGTTTTTTTTTGTGTTGAAAACTGATACCCAACATGTCCAACATATATATGTAATATGCTATATAACTCTATATATGTATTTTATGTAACATGTACATAATTTTTTTGTATAAAAATATATCAAAATCTACCTCTATATACACACTTATATATGTTATACGTAAAATATGTGCTTAAACAATATTTGCTATATATATATATTATATAATGAAATAACCTAACAAAATATAATATTGTGTCTATTGAATTTATAAGAAGAAGCAGAAAAAAAATAAATAAATAAATAAATAAATGTTTTAGAGCACATATAATAACAACTAATAATAAAAATAAATCAATAATTGGAAAAGACATGCAAGATTTATTGTTTGAACAGGCGTATAGAATCGAAAATGTGTTGATAATATTTCCTATTTCAGAAAATTTAATAATATATTATTCTCTATGGAGAACAACAGCTAGTATATATATAAGAATATTATATATGTGTTTATATGTACATGTACATACACATACACGTAGATAGATGTATAAATAAAAAATACTTTATATAATATATCCTTTACTTTATAGTAAAATATAATATATTAACTTATTCGTGTATTCTATATCTAAAATTATTGCATGTATTTTCTCGATATTTACGTATAATGAAATTAAGTGTTATTAGAGAAGTTGAATTAAGTATTTCATTTATCTTATATATTGTATATATATTTAATATTGGTATACAAGTATAGTAATGAAATTAAATGTTATTTGAGAAATGTAAAAAGTTACTATATTCGTATATTCGGATGAAAATGATTATTTTCTATATATTGTTATACAAGGTACAATCGATTCTTATTTTTATATATGTATGTAATTTTAGTTTTTATAATGATTAATAATAAATGAATTTAAGTTATATATTTTAGATTAATTGGTAAAGTACATCATTTTGATATCTGTCATCACCGAGTGTATAATTGGAAGTTAATATTACACGCACATCATTGTATTATTCTTTATCACAATGATAAAAATAAATCGACTACATAATTATGAAGTTATGATGAATTTATTCTCAAAGATTTCAACAACTTAACACTATGTTTAACTTTAACTAATATTTAAAAGTGGTGATTTTTAATGTATTACACATAGATTTGTTTTTCTGTGTTGAGGAAGAATTTCAAAAATTGTATTTTCTGTAACAACATAAAAACATGTATTTTTAATTTAATAAATAATGTTACCATCCTGTTGTGTGGCACTAACTAACATGAACATTAAATTCCATAACGAATAATATTCATGATGTTATACGAATTTCATAGAATATGTATAATCTATATACAATTACGTATAAGTTTATAGATTTGAAGAATCAATAATTTATCGAACGAATTGTTTTTGAACGTGTTACTTGTATTTATTAAAGGATTAAAAAAAAAAATCATGTATATTTTAACCTATTTATTTTTTCCATAAATTTTCACATAAAGAAAATTTTTTCGTGTGAAATATTTGTATGGTATTTTGGTGAATGCCAAGCATTCAATGTTTTAAAAGACAAATAAAATTTTTACAATGTAATTCTTCACGCATTGGCAGAAACATTTCGAAAACTTGTATAACCAATGCAAACGAAAATATTATGGTTAAAATAAAATATTTTATATTATTTATATTACTTTTGCGCATAATAAATGTATTTCACTTTACTAAACAATCATTAAAAAAAAAAAAAAAAAACTATAAAGCTTTTTTATATCCTTACAACAACTGAATTACATACATATTTTACTTTCATTTTTTCACTTTTGTTTTAATAAACATAGTATCGTATAACAATAGACTGTACAGTACTGAAGTTATAAAAACAACGAAAAATTTTATTTTATTTTGTATATAGTCAAAAAATAACACCTACAAAATCCATTACTTATACATAGGTATATTAGTATGCAAGGATCGCTCAAGGATTAATCGATGTACTGTAGCCTCCTTCATGTATTCACGTATTTTCTTTAAATCTTGATCGTTCAGTGTAACAGTGTAACGAGCTAAAGGCGTACACAACAAATTTTTTTTGCTTGGTGGCAATGCACCACCAGAAAAACGTGATTTAATTATTTTCAGTATTTCCAAAATGAACGTACTTTTCGGAAAAGGATACGATTATTTCATACTAATATAAATATTAATTATATTAATTATTATTTTTAATACAATAGATAATACAATGCAATATATATTTTTGAAAAATATAACATAAATTGTACTGGATGTGTTCTTCTTAATAATACCGTGTTTTTCCTTAAATAAAGTTTATGTATGTATGAGAAATAAATGAATAAAAAATGCAAAATAATAATATTCCCTTTGAACTTTTATCGAGCTCGTGTTGTTTAGATGAAAAGTCATTATTTTATAATAAATATATATATATATTTGCTCATTAAAAATATAATCATTAACATGCGGGAAAAAAAAAAGTTATAGCATTTTTTTTCAGTTTTATTCATATACAAAACAGCAAAACAATATACGGTAAACAAAATATAAAACTGAGACAGGATACAAAATATTTATATAGGTCTAAAAAAAAAAACAAAAAAAAGGTAAACTAATGGAAACGTTGTTATATGTTTTATGTCTTGAGGATATTTTTCAAATTTATTTAAGTTATTGTTGTATTTCTCTTCCTGTTTTTATTTCAGATTTAATATACATACACTTCTGTTATAATAAATGGGGTCAGTGGCGGCGGCGACGGCATCGTCGTACCTATATTATAACCTAAATGATAAGCGAACATAAAGTCGTTTGGCTTTATTTATCATTACATTATGAACAAATATTTTATTGTATACAATGATATCGCTTGCATTGCATAAAATGAATAAAGAATATATGTATTCATAATGTTATAAAAGCAAATGCAAAGGTCTGAATTTTTGAATTTTAACAATTTCATAGATTTTGATAGTGTATGTCTGTATTTAACGTATAATAATACCAGAAATAATAATACTTATTTCGGAAATTCAAATTGTAATTTTATTGTAAAATCTTTTTATAGCTAAATTTATGATGATTAATGTAACTTTACCAAGTGAAAATAATTTTTAAAAATTTTATATTGCGGTAATATCACTCGGCCGGTCATATACTCAAATAAACAAAATAAAACAATCATAATAAAACCATTTTTAAATTATTACACGAAAAAAATTATAATTTTTTTATCAACTAATCTAATATTATTACATTAAAGATCAAGATATAACAACATGATAATTTTAAATTATATCAATTTAAATTTATGTAAATGGGTCTATGTCTTTATACAAGATATAAATATATATATAGGTATGCGTGCGGTTGTACATTATCACGTATTGAATATATTTATAAATTATATTAAAAAGAAATATTTAATGTTCTATTTTTAATTCTTGTTCACCTTTACACACATAAATTTGTTTACAGGATATGTGTTTAGTATTGCTTGCATCAATAAAGTATGTGATGAACTCAATTTTAAATTTAAATATATCAACTGAAAATTTATAATTTATGATATAACCGCAATATTAGTCTCATAATTTTTTGTTCGTCGATTCCTAAACAGAATACTCCATATTATATATGTATATAACGATCAGAAAATTTATATATTCTACTTCTAGAACTGTTCTGGTTAATGAATTTTTAAATTTACTTAAGAAATACTCTTCTACAATTTCATCATAAGATTTCAATATTAAATCGTTGATGAGAAATTGAAAAAGATTGTAAGAAAACTAAACTAAAAGCATCAATTCTAAAAATTTCACAATATAATATATATGAATTAAAAAATTAATTATCACAATTTTAATGCATACAATAAAATTAGTCGAGTCATTCTATTGTAAAGAGAGACGTGTATTTCTATATGTTAACGTAGGTGTTAATTTTAAAATTGTTGATATAAACACGTTCTTCTGTTAGACTGTATCACCTTGCCAACAAAAATACTAAGACTTACCTACCCTCAATCCCCGTATATACATACTATACATACAATATATAAAATATAACTTTTAAAATTTATATTTATTTAAATAATTGGCAATTTAATTAAAATTTTAAAATTCAAATTTTTAATTCTCTCTCTTGTTCTAATAAGAAAAATTTAGTCTATTAAATGAATTATATTGCATAGCATGGTATAAATATAAATATTACATATACATTGTATAAATCTTTATGTTATTCACTGCATGTAAATATATATTTAGATCAGTCTACGCGGCGGGTATGCTATATGAAATATATAAGAAACAAAAAATTGCAAAATGATTTAATGAAATATTTAAATGAAGTATAGAAATTTTAATTATTTTATTTTGTTTCTGTTATTTATTTATTTATTTATTTATTTATTTTTATTGTGTTACACATTTCCTTTGTCCTTTGGACGCAACATAAAACAATGTAGTGTAACCAAAAATATGAATAAAAAAGGAATATAGATGAGGATTCTTAGTCTTTTACTCCTACAATATATATATATATATCTAATATTTGTATACAGTACCGCATATACAAATACAAATACCTATATTTAATAAACAGAAAATATAATTTCGTATAATAATTAGTTAGTATTGTATAATTCAAATGATTTTTATTTATTTGTTTAATTAATAATTTAATTGTATTTAATTTAAAATTTATTGATGTTATATTATATTTAACATAATCAATTAATTGCGAATAATAATAATGTAATTTATTATTTTTATTAATATTATTATTATTATTATTCATTTTTTTCTGAATTCAAAGTACTTTTGTTTTAATTTAAAAGCCATATTTAGTATAAAATGTAAATATTCGCATATAATAACAAACATGTTTTTATATTTCTATCCACCCATATCTCGGTGGTTGTACACTTAATGCACTCTAATAAATAATAATTGACCATTTTTTTTTGCCTCTGTTTTGTCAATGGTATTTGAAATGAATGTAAATGAAAATAATGAAATAATTTTAATGCGTGTTATAAAACCATAAAATAATAAAAATATTATATCAAATTAAATAAATCTCATGTATGATTTCATTAATTTCATACAAAAAAAATAAATAAATAAACAATGAAACGAAACAGTTCAATTTTTTGTGTGCATATTTTAGTCAATTAAATTATAAAATTTAAAACACATATATTCATGCATAATCATAAAAATAATCTAAACCATTATTTATTTAATATAAAAATTAAATTCATAAAAGTCAATTCTACGATTACTATTTTTATTTTAATATAATTATATATTACTTGGTGGTTTTTTCTAAAATTCTCTTCCAAATATATGTTGTATGTTAATGTTTAATATAATTTTATGTATGCGCGAAATAATCGGAATTACATTATCTATAATATATGTGGATTTTTGGTCTGGTGATTGATTTATGGATTATGTAAACAAGTTAAATTAACAAATTTTCAAAGTTTCATAGCATTTCTTTTAGTGTAATTAAAAAAATAGAAGGTATTAAGTGACAATAGTAAAAATGCTATCGAAACGATTGATGAAAATTATTATTATTATTGACAATCAATTTATTTTTTTCAGTTTGCATCCGCGATTTCAGTGTGATTTCATATTACGATGAAATTTTGTTAAATATAAATCCATTCCGATTATTTTTCGGACATAAAATGTAAATACCGTCTCTATATCCATAATTTCCATGTGTATTTGAAAATTACATTTTTATTTTATATACAATTATACACTTAAAAAGTATATTTCCGTTTTACATCTATTAAATATAATAATAGTAATAGTGATATATATTGTAATATACCTGTATTTTATAATACTCCACCATATAAAAATATACCTTCATTCATTCATTCATTCATTCATTTATATAATAAAATTATGAATTATGTTGACATTTTTATGAGAATAATTTGTACGTAAAAAAAAATAAAATAAAATTGTATAATAAATGGTATCAGTATATAAATATATATAAAGTACTAAAGTTCAAATTATTATCCTATTTATGTCTATATGGATATTATTTTTTTGTAATCACATATATATGTATTTAATATTATAATTTGTGAAAATATATGTAATAAGTATGCGGAAAAATTATAGTTTATTCACAATAAACGAAATATTAATTTCAATACCTATCTTATAGTACTACGTACATTAATATTAAATATACTTTATCAATATACAAATCATGCATAGGTGTAACAATGACGTAATAGAATTATGTTTTTACTATTTAATTTATGTATTATCGTATTATTTTCATATAGCATTTTATCGAATTATTGTAATTATATATATAGTTCAGCAAAATAGTGTAAATTGAAAATTCTATTCAATTATGTGACTGACTTTATCCACCTTCAATTGGGAAATTAGTCGAGTTGTTAAATTATTCGACATCGTGGTAGTATTTCACAATTCACCAAATAGTTTAAAACTATCTAAACTTAATTATTTTCCTTAATTTAGTTATTTTTGTATGAGTAATTAATCCATAATAATCTCATGAATATTGGTGTTTTTTCTTTTAAATAGATTTAGTTATTTACGATTTAGGTGCTATATATTATTATTCGACGATATAATTATTTTTTGTATTTGATTTCTCATTCCAAATTAAAGGAATATTCGCCCATATTGGTACCATGTATCCTTAAGATATAGAACGATTTACATTTTCTTTTTTTGATTATATAAATCAGTGTAATTATTCTATAAAAAGTTCAGCAATTCAATGAATTTAAAAACTTATAAACACCCCTTGTTATAGTGTGTATATTCTTCAGTTATTCTTTACACATATATAATTTATGCGCTTAGGTTATAAATATACCATATATAACATACAATATATATCATTATCTCGTACAATTCTGTACTCCAATAATTTATATCCTTATATTTAAGAATAAAAACGTGTGTAGTATTGTATTTTTTTTTTTACTATTCTAAATGTGTGTGCATTTGTTGTTTTACCTCTTAAACAGTAAAAAAAAAATTCATATTCATATATGGAGTACAAAAAAAAAGAAAATTTATAAATAAAACAATAAAAATGCTAAAGGCATAAAAATAGAAAGAAATATTTTGCAAAGAAAGCAAGCAATTATATGTATATTTTTTTTTTTATAGCTTGCTAAATGGTTTGGTGTGTGTTTATAAAATAAAGTGTGTGTGTGTGTGTGTGTATGTATTTTTTTTTTTAATTTTTTTTTATTGGCCTCAAAGAAAACAAATGCAAAAAAAGGATCGTTTGTATTTTGTTTGAATATTTGTATATTTAAATGTGTGTGAACATCATATACTCGTAGTATACAATATATAAAAAAAAAACATATATTTAGCTCACGTAACATTTATATAATATGTTACATATATATCAACATTGGTATGCATATGCATAATTTCACAACGATTTTCCAAACTTTTCATATATTAATATATATAAAAAAATAAAAAAAATATTATATAAACAAATAAAATCTTGAGACATAAAATGATACAAAACGGAAAAGAAATTTCCAATTGTATTTATTTATTTATTTATTTATTTATTTATTTATTTATGTATATATAAACACACTAAAGACACACAGACAACATTTTCCACCATTTATTATGTTTGTGGAAATTTGTATTTTTATTTTGGTACGAAAATCCTTTTGGGTATAAATAATAATGATATTTTTTTCATAAAATTCAAATGTTATATATGGAAAAATAAACAAAATAAATATGACACACTAAAATTAATGAAAAAATTTTTTCAAATATTCTATAAATATTCTGCGATCTCAAGGAAAAAAAATTTATCATAAACTTCATGAATACTTTATTTGAAAATGAAAAAAAAATATATATGGAAAATATAATATAAAAAGTGAAAATATAAAAGAAAATTTCTAAATAATCAATATAATAAAATTACGTAAAAAATTATATTATTATGTGATACATTGGGAAATGTGTGCAGAACGGTGTATAATGTATATTATTGGGTAGTTGTGTGGGGTGAAATTGTCTGCTAATTGTAATTAAATGCAGCATATTTTTTAAATTAATTGACTTTCTAGAAATAATTAATATTAAATATATATATATACTACACTGGGAACTATTATATAAAATTAGTAAATATGTATTATTAATTCTCATTATTATTTTTGTCATCATTTATTTCAACCATAATTAATTAAATTGTAAAAGTTAAACGCACGTGATGTATATGATTTACACCTTAATTATTTATTTACTAAAATTAAAAAAGAATCTATTTTTTCAATTAATTCTTCAATCACAAATTAATAATTATTTTTGATATAATAACATTTTTATATAATGACCATAAATTTAAATTACTCACGTAGACTTTATGCATAGTTTTCGACTTAACAAAGGTTATGGCAATCGTTTTTTTTTTTTAATTACAAAAGTGTTTAGTTGATCGATTATCTGCATCTAGAAAAAAACAAATAAACTCTGAATACTATTGTAATCTTTTGGGTTAGTTAGTAGGTGACTGCTTTAAAGTAGACAAAAACTTGTTTTCCATCAAGAAAATGTATGTTGTTCACACAATGTGTTTTCACCGATGGTAAAAATTCAACAAATTCATGTATAAATTGCTCGAATTTCCAGCGTTTATTTTTATATGTTGATGCATATTCATTTATTTATTTATCTATACAATAATATTTTGTTTTCCAAGTACATAAATATAAATACCGAATAATAAAATGTTATTATGGTGTTATTTTATTATATTTTATATATTCTGATACTATTTTGACTATATAAACACTAGAGAGAGAATATTCTATTTTTTAAATTTCTTTTAATTTTATATCTGCCTATTGAAAAATTGTAAAATTCCCTTAACAGAAATAACATTTAAATTGCATCATCACTTGGAAAATATTATTATTATCCTAAACTATATTTCAAATAGATATATTATATATAAGTATATTTAGAGTTTATTTATTTAACAGAACATTTTTAAAATAATATTTTGTCTATAAAAGAATAGTATGTATAAAAGTTTCATATAAAAGTTTCATATATTGTATTATAAAATTGAAATATTTAAATTGAATGAATACACGCCATCACTACTACCACCACCACCACCACCACCACCTTGTATTTCGTTTGCCTAAAAAAACAGAAAAACTTTTTCTATATTATTACGTAATATATTTAATAGTTAAAATGGTTAAAAACTAAAAAATAGTAATCAAGCAAACTATAATAATAATAATAATAATCAAAAAATAAAAACTTATATTTAATAACTTTATAAAACTTTATAGTAAAATAAATAAAATTAATACGCATATAGTAATTTATCATTTTTAGTAAATGTTAAAAATGCGTGCTATATATTACATCGAGTATATTAATAGATGCGGGCATAACTTCGTGCCCGATTTAAAAACTATTATAACATCAATATACAGTATTTGCCATTTCAATTTTTGCCTCTGCATTGGTGTGCCACGTATAGTCTGACGTTATCATAAAATTACACTAATTTTTATGCCATTTAAGAAAAGCAACACCAGCCACGGATACTCTTAGCAAAATCACTTTAGTTATGCGTAGATTATTTGCCACTGCATCGTTTACATTTTGGGCACAAAGTATTCCATTCGTCTAATAATAATCATATCATACTTTTACAGATACTTTCTTATAATCTAAATATATTATATATATATATATTTAAAATGTAATTATATAATATTATATTAAATTTGTGTGTTATTTTTAGATAAAAATGAAAGTAGAATTTTCAAAGAAAAAAAAACGAAACGAAACGAAATTTATTTTATTTTATTATTTATATACACATCATCATTATCATATCAAATTTCTCATTCCAATATTCATCTGAAAATATCGTACCATATTACACCACCACTAATATACATATAAGAAGAAGATACACGACATTGTAATGAAATTATTTTCGTAAAATATAACTTGGAAATAAAATTATCATATAATAATGATTTTTTTTTTGTACATAGTTAAGTTATACATAAATATCATGCTGTGACGACGTTGATTATACATATATGGTAAATGTATAACTTCAAAGAAATTATATAATAATAATAATTTAATGTGTTAAGAGTAATATTTTGTTCATTTTTTAAATAATTATAATATTTATAAACCCGCGCGTATATATAATATTATGTATACGACGTTATCTAGCACTCAATAAATCTATATATACTCGTACCTAAAATTTACATTATTATTATTATTATTATTATTATATATTGGACTTTAAGGACGCGAAACTCAAAAATTAAACTTTTAATTTATTATATCATAATTTGATAGCCTCTGATAGTCTTATTACACATTTAATGGACCATTAGGTACGATGCATTTGTGACGGAAAAAAAATAATAAAAAAACTATGAACCAAAATTCCAAGATAACTTTTTGATGAAATAATATTTATTTGTGAAAGCTTTATATATCAAAAAGTTAAAAATTTGTTTGTATATATTTTTTATATATTTTTAAATATATAGTAATTTAATTTCTCACAAAAAATTGTTTCATGTCATATATAAATATAATATTACAAATTTATCGACAACTTTATTATAAAATGTGAAATAATATATAATATATTTAGTACATACCCAGTGGGATTGGCGTGTATGATAACATCGATTATTGTCTACAACCTTTTTGTCAGCACCACTCCATTCTTGTAATAATTTCTACATTACTTTTGTACAGCGATGTTATTGGTGGTAAGTACTACTTCTCTATTGTAAATGAGTTGTTCATGGGTGAGTTTTTCATTTGTACGGAACAAGTGTATTTTTCATGAAATCGGATTTGATGAGTTTTTTTTGGTCTAAGTCTTTTTGTAGAATTATATTGGAATTAAATGATCTGATTATGTGATAATCTGATGGAGCAACATTTGGTTAATAGACATGGTGTTAGAACTGATCGCATCCAAGTTCTTTCCTCGATTCTATGGCCGATTTTATGGCATGCGGGTGAGAATTGTATTGTTGTGTAAAACCATTTTATCATGACTGGCAAATTTTGGTTATTTGTCTTATAATAATCATTTACAATTAATTCAGTAATTAGTAGAGAGTAGAATTTAATATTGACAGTTTGGTTCAGTTTCAACAATAATTATGTAATAATCCTTACTGGTTTCATTAAATTACTGATACTTACAATTCACTTTACTTTTGAAGTATCGAAATAACACTCTTCTGCACCCTCTTTCAGATATTTATTTTTTAAAATTCGATGATTTTCAGCAGCATTTTGCTCCCAATGAAATGAAATATATGATAACAACAATCCTCTCAGCAAATCAGTTTTTTACTGGTATAAAACACAATAATTTAAACTATAAAAAAAAATATATTATTTACACTTTTAACCTTTGGTTTTTAATGGGCCCACATTCTGCAAGCCTCATTTAAAATTTTTCTCTAAATACCATGGTTTCGGTTATACGGATTTCGTAATTTGCAGCACTATAATTTTTTATCAACGAAATGTCATATTTGACTCCACGGCAAACAGAAATTAATGAAACACTTTCATTATGTTGATGCGGCAGAGAGAGAATTTTTTTATGGCCGCACAGTCCGTAACTCTGAAATCATTCACATATACAATAAAATACGAATAACCATTTTTGACACATCCACATTTCCGGAGTCTGGGTTGCGGCCCATAAAAACCAAAGCCGTAGCTAGTAAGAGAACCACAAACTGATTGATAAACATATATTTTTACTGAATACGTTCACAGAAAAAAATTTTCAGCCGAAACCGACATCGAAACAAACGATCGTTTCATATTTCTGCACCTATGTTATGTACAAAAACATATTTTTATTTATTAACCACAAAACACATATGACACATCAATTTTTCAATAATTTCAATAATTTCAATAATTTAAAAATAATGATAAAAACACTGCACCACTACGTACATATGATGGTGGTGTGTGGGATAAATAAATTTATAAACGCACAAAAATACTTCCGTGTACTTAAACTATAGTTTTATACTAAAATTTTAAAAATTTTAACTTTTTACTTTATACTTTATTTTGATGTTGTGTATTGAATTATAAAGGCTAATAGTTAAAAATTATCAGTTTTTTGTAAATTTATGAATAAAATTCAATTTTTTATTAATATTTATTAATAACAATATTATCCCACATAATTTCTACATAATTTAAGCATATTTCAAACTGGATAAAATGTGTTTGAAATAATTGAAAGATAAAATATTAGATAAAAATATTGAAAATATACAATTTTTCGAAAAAAAAAGGAAGTGAACGTTACCCACACAGTTTCTTCCTGAATTTAAGCATAGTACCAGCTGGATAAAATGTGTTTGAAATAATTCAAAGATAAAATATTTGCGATAAATATTCAAAATATATAATTTTTCAAAAAAAAAAAAGTGTAAAACCAAGCTCGTCACCCTCAGGTGCCTCACGATCGGTTGGGTTTCAACAGTTTTACCTTTCCCCATTATAAGTAATTTTGAAAAATTATAATTTTTAAAATTATTCATCATTATCAATGATAATAAAAAAAAAACAAATTTTAACCTCAGTACAATTACGGTTCACTTTAAAAAATGTGTTAATAACTTAATTATAAGATCAGTGCTATATTATACCCTTTAACAATATACTCATGGGTTCGGCGAATACATGGATTTTTCATGTGCACAGTACAAATTCAATAAATTCATTTGGTGAAATTATTTATGAAATTAGAACTACTTATAAATGCATCGATAAATTCTTTGATGAATACTTTTAATGAATTAATTGTGATGAATTGAATTCATTCATGAAATTCGAAGTACTTACCAATTAATGTATATGCATTCATTGAAGAAATTGGAATTACATACAAAAAGTCCCACTGGGTCTATTTCTTTATACCATACATCAATATTTATATACACACACATTATCTGTATATGTAATAATATGTATATAGATAATTTTATCCTTAATATTGCTTCGATTTCAATTCAATTTAGTTCATTTATTAAAGATAATCTTCTTATATATATATAAATATATATATATATCCTTTACGATAATATATAAATTATATAAAATGTGATTTTTTTTTCATCTTATTTTTCTATGATTTTCCAATGGAAAATATATATATATATTTGTGTATATACGGAAAAGAAGTAGTATTTAGTACATAAATAATAAATGTTTTTTCTTGTATATAAATATATATATATAATATCATGTCTGTTGTGATGACAATCACTAAAAATATTCAATCGATCTTCTTCATAACATATCTCTTGTACATAAACAAATAATTTATATTATGAAAATAAAAATCTCTATATATATCGTGTAACAATATAAAATATAATGAAAATGAATCACATGAAAATGAAGAAAATAAAAATGAAAATTTTTTTCCATAATATATTTTATTATGTGAGTACTTTTTTTTTTTTTTTATAGTTCTGTGTAGGATATGGTGCATGTGTACGAGTATATAATTAAAATTATAATCCATATTATGTGTATATATAATAGAATATATAGCATTCAAAACATAATTTAATGTATGGCTGACAAGTCTGAACTAACGATGTTTGTAAACAACAAGCAATAAAATAGAAAAAAAAATGTATTTAATTTTTCTGTTTTATTTTATTTATGCATTTGTTGTTATCATTGTAACTTAAGACTAAACTTATTATATATTCTGTAATATATATAGATAATGTTATAGTCGTCTTATATACGTGTGGTTCAACCTATATTGTTATGAACTATATATTGAATGTATATACTTACTTTTTAATAGTAATCTTATTTTGCAGCATTCGACCCAGTTGAATTGTTTATTGGTGATAATCTATAATGTGTTCCTTGTTGGTTCTCTGTAAAATAAAATAATCATTTTTTTGTAAGTTACATTACAATGAAACGTTCTCACAGTAATTTTTAAGAAACGATTCGTTTTCTCGACACTTTTCTTTTCAATAAATTAATTAAGTAAAATTGCCCGCAAATAATATTTTTTGTACTTGTACTTGCATTTAATTGTATTGCAATAATTTATGAAATAAATTATATATAGAAAAAAACTAAATACAGAGTCATAGGTATACACCAATAACCGTATTTAAGTGTGAATGGATACGGATAAATTTGTGATCACATATATATATATACATATATATTCTCATACATGAAAACCTTATCCATAGTCTTCCGCACACATAACATATAAACAATATAATATATTTATTTAGCTATCGACCGAGAATGAGATCACAAAAATGTCAAAAAAATAAAATGAATTGACTCTGTTTATAGACTGTTTTTTTTTTCTATTTATTTTTATTTTTCTTAAAATATAATATATATATGTGAGATAGGATTCTGCTGAAGCAATTTTATGTATTATGTACCCAAATTTGTATATATATAACCTACATTTAGATTTATCATGATCGATTATTCTTATATACACATACGTATTTATATATATATGATGGTACATTGTATAACATTGACATTTTGTATTATGGTCAATTTATTTTTAACTTTGGTTTTTAAAAGTTTTATGAGTTTTACATGAATAAACACAACATATATATAAATAGAAATGTATCTGGTATATATAGATTATTTTGTTACACATATATAGACTATGAGTGCCGTATTTTTACGAATTATACTTATTTACTTACTCTATGGCGTTATAACCCAGGTACGGTTTTAGACTTCTCCAACCTGACCTATTCGCAGTCAATGTCTTCCAATCCCGAATTTTAAGGATCTTTTTATCACAGTTTATTGCATCTAGCCATTTTGCTTTTTTAACATGATGCAAGATGCAAGTTTTAAATCATTGTCCTTAAATTTTCGTTGTTTGAGTCGTTACCGTTTATTCTGTCCGATTCGAGGATGTGCTGTAAAATTCGTAACTGGTTGTTTTCCCGAAGTCGGTAGTTAACCACCATACGTTCAACTTACTCAATAATTCTGTAAATTCGTAGGGCATTTACTGGGGGTATATCACCTCTTCCAAAAGCATAGTCATAATGGTACCGCTGATTCACCGTAACTGTGTAATCACTGAATTATTAACTACATTTACAAATTATATGTGGGTTCTAAATATTGTGCTTTCGTATATATATATTTTTCATTCATATTGCATTGTATAAAAAATGATTCAATTTGAGAAAATAAATAACAATTATGTCTTTTTAATTTATTATATTTAAATTATATATTGTTAAAATAAAAATAGAGCTGTTAAATACAACACGCCCAAACATTAAAAATGCAGCCGTGCACTGTGGCACTAAAAACGTGTGTGCGTTAATTCAACCCTGATCATTTTTTGTTTTTTTGCTATATATTATATAATAAATTGCGAACAAACACATGTGAACTTAGTTTTATTATAATAGTAGAAATAAAAGGATAATCATTTACAAAATACACGCAACATTTTCCATATATTACATGCAGAGTGTGTATTCCCAAAATTTTTTTCAAAAATAAGATTCATCTTTGAATAACTTAATAATGTATAACATATATTTATTGTGGAAAATTGTATCCGTATAAAAATGTCTTATCTTGTCATTTTAAATAAATTTAAGTTTTTGAATTTATATTCATTTCTGTATATTTATTGATTAAATAAAATTTACAATAATAATGTATTGAAATTGAAGTTATTCAATGATAATTTGTGTGTCTTCTGATCTTTACAATGTTTTTTGGTTCACGCCCTATATTTTTTATTTTGTTAAACCTTCAAAAATAGGGGTTTTTTTTTTTTATTCTATATAACTCATACGTGGTTTAATTCAATTGGAAAATTTAATGAGTTGTTAACATTTGTTCATATTATATTTTGTGTGTATTTGTAAACAAACGTATATATATATATTTTTTATGTTATATACATTTAATTTATTATTTTATTTTATTATTTGATTTTAACTAATGAGCATTGATGCCATAGAAACTTATGTTATTATACATTTTACAAAACGATTTTACATATATTTGATATATAAAATTATATGTTATGTCATTTACGAATCGTATAATTATTTTGAAAGATCTATCATTACTATATACTTACATCGGGTCATATTGACAACAGTCATTTGTTGTATTAAAATGTAAAACTTTATGTAACCACATATACTTTATTTATATTTTATATATATTAAATAAATTAACTTTTAAATCGCATATTGAAACATTTTAACTTTATTGTCATGCAATAATAATATAAGAAAAAAGGTTTTTTCTTATTTTTTTGCAGTATATATATATAGTATTTATGTGCGGGATTACTATAATAGTTTGCGTGTTTACATTGTATTTATTTTAACATTTATACTAGCATATACCATAAATAATGTATGTTCTCTACTACTAATTTAATTCGCATCTCTCATTCCATTACCGTATGATTATATAGTATAATTTGAAAAATTCTTTTCTACCTTATAAATACTTATGTATGAATACGCACTGGTATATATCACAAGGTTCATAATATAAAAACACGAAAAGATTTTAAATTAAATTTATATAGTTATGTGTATTGCTATGCATATGTACAATAATATGATTAGTATTTATTTTTATATATATATATATGGTTTTGTGGTTTAATGTAAATAATACTATGTTATTTTAGAAATTTTGTTGCTATTCCAATATGTGTAGACTTAGAGGGGCTACTACAAATACTTGTAAATATGAAACCATATTTATTTTTTTTTGTATTATAAATAAAATATTTATGCTTGCTGAAATTTCTACAAATATATATAAATAATATATATTATATTAGGTTTTATTCGATATGAAACGTGACTAATTTTATATCGAATATAATAGTTGGTCATGCAATATGATGCGAGCATTATATAAAAACAATTTTTGCCTTAACTACATATTTGTCATATAATTTGTCAAATGAGACGGTTGGCATAAAAGCGAACATGTATTTTTTGTTAGATCGTATATAATTGTAAGAAAAAACTGTCAAGAAATATATTGTAAATTCATAAATATAAATTTTAAATTTATAATTTTTATTATTATCAGTCATATTTTCTATATTTTTTTTTACAATAAAACTGTTGTTTAATTTCAGCCAAAATAAATTTGGCCAACAAGTCATTTTTTTTTTTTAAAACTATGTAATATTCTTAAGGGAGAGTGTTTTTATTAATATAGTCACATCAATAAATTCCAACTAATTATTTTTAAAGTACAAATTTTTCGAAATTTACATATAGAAATTTAACGTTGAATCGTAAATTGTGATTCAGTCCACCCCGCCTTACTGTATCCACTTGGTTACGTAAATGTAAATTATATATTATGGATTCTCTATATTACTATATATATAATAAAGGATTTAGTAAAGAGGTAGTGGTTGAGGAGTGGGCTGTGTGGTGTAATATATAACGTAAATACATTTAATTGTAAAACTGCATATATATATTTATGTTAAGTGTTTATACTTTAATAAACACGGATGTTTTTTTAAGCAAGATAAAAATTTAAATTTGAATAATAAAACATTTTTTTAATATAATTAATGATAAAGTACACTTTTTTTTAACACGATAATAATTGACGAGATCTCAACACTGCTTTTTAACACGTTAATCGCCATGCCAGTCATATGTGTCTGGCGCTAAGAAGTTCTACATGAACCATGTCAGACATATATGTCTGACGTACGCGATTTGGTAGAAGGTCCATGGCCCATGTGAAAATTTTTCTGATATTATCATGGCGATTAACGTGTTAACATTTATTTTGCCATATCGTTGTTAAAGTGTTTGTTTTCATACGAATTTAAAATTCTATTTATCTTAAAAAAACACATTTTTTTTTTTTTAATACCAACGCAATTTGTTCGATTGAGTAATTCATTAAAATTAAATTAAATTATTCATGCATTTAATGATAATGAAAATCAAAATATTATATGCACATAATATTATATAAATACATTTTAAATTGTTAATATAAAATTTATGTCGATGCTATTATAAACGTAAATACGTACGTAAATGTACAGGCTGATCGCGTATAACATGGTTTTGTTCAACACGGTTACTCACTTTATAGCATTGAGGACAAATTTAGTACAAAACGTTATATTTTCCTTTTTAATTTGTGTAACACCGTATTTTGAACAAGTTGTTTGTTTCGCCTAAAACGAATTTATAATAATGCGATAAATAACTAGCGTTTGTTTTTACGCAACCACACTTTAGTTTATTTTATAGTATTATTCTCGCATATATAAATAATTTATAATATAATCCGCATATATTGTTATGTTATAAATGGTAATTATACAACATACACATATCCATGTATATATATATTGTTGTATTTATACGATTTTGATAATTATTATAATGTTTTGTAAATTTCAAATGATTTCATTCATAGAATTTATACATAGAATTTATATACGCCAATTTTTTTTCTACATTTATAACATTGTACATATTTCAATTAAAATTTAACTCATAATACATCTAAAGAATTTCTAAAATTTATTTCTTTATTGGATTGACTTCTGTATTTTGTAAATGTGTTTTATTTAATATATTACATTGACATACAGTTTACTATTTTATATAGATGTATAAAACAATATGATACACGTATAGAGATTTCAATTAATAATATATATATATATTCACTCTATTGATGTTAAATTATGTAACATGTTCTTATATTCATGAAAACATACACATCGATGTAATTTCATTTATATTAAGAGTTGTAATTAAATTCTTGAAAGTTTCTTTGATTTCTAAAATGTCATATATATGTTATTTGTTATTTTTTTGTGGTATATAATTAAATATATATTATAGATGTGCGTGTGTTTGTGTGTATATAAATATATATATAATAGAATCAAACAAAAATAATATTATGACAAATACATCAATATTAACTTTCACTTTAACAATTTTAATTTATAATTAAATTTTATAAAAATTTATATAAAACAATGGAAAACAACGCATTTTCAATTAAGACATGAAATTTTTTTAACATACATTTTTTAAATGATTTTAAGTTAAAAATGTATGAGCTTTTTTATATTTATATTATATAGAAATTCTTTTACTTAAATACATATTTAACAATATATTACACAACAAATTTTGTTAATACATTCATTTCAAATAGATGTGGAGAAATTGTATATATATGATACAGTTTAGGTATATATATTTCAGAGGAAAAAAAAATACATATATATATAAAAATCTTTATTTATTAGAAAATAAATTAATTACAATTCATTTTATATTTATTTTATTTTCTTTCTTTAATTTCAGACACATTATATATAGACAAATACACACAATAGCGGACAACGTTCAACAATGAATAACAGCGGCATCATTGTATTTTATCCTCATAAGAATGATTCACCTTTATTTAGTGAACAATAATATAATAGCTCATCCGAAAAGGTTTTTACATCATTAAGGACACCACCAACAACAACAACAACAACAACAACAAATACACAACGATAAGAGAAAAATTGAAGAAAAGAATAAGATTCACAACCACATACATAAATAAAAAAAAGGAATGAAATAAATTGCTCTCACACATAAATTTTCTGGAAAAAACGAAATGTTACTATACAAATAACGAAAAAAAAATAATACTATTATTATTTTTTTCGCTCATCATTATCATTTGAGAAACTTAATCAAAATGACTTTTAAAAGTGCTAGAATAAATGATGATACATTAAAATACAATAGAAATAAAATATTTGTGAAAATTTATTGTATTTTATATAAAAAAGGATAAATATTGTACGTGTGGTATTTATGGTGGACGGGTGTATATGTGATTGAAACGAAATAATTTTTTAAATATTTTGTTTTGTGGGGTGGGGTGGGCGTGCTGTGAAATTAAGGATATGGCGACCCAAAGACCAAAATTTATATTATTAATGAAAATGATGTTTTTATTAAGTAGCAGTTATTATTTTGGTAGGTCTACTTTTTTATTATATAATCTACAATACAATATATTATTTTTAACAATATTTTTTCTGCAATTGATTTACAAAAAGAGAAAAAAAACTATATTTATAAACTGACATTATTACTTAATCAGTTTTTTTTTATATATATTATCGATATATAGTTATGTTTTAAAAATTTATTAGAACTTTCTTGTATTTTTTTTCTCCAACATCGACCACATATTCAACGCTATATAAAATTGAATTATTGTTTACTACTCTTCAAACAAATGCCATATATATAATATTACTGCTGCGAATTGACTTGATGACTGTGTGTGCACATTGACTGTTAAATAAAATAACATTTTATTTAGAAAAATGATTAATATAGAAACAATAAATAAAGCTTTTTTGAAATATGGGTTAATATACAAATTTACAATGTACAAAAAACATACATACATACATACATAAAACAAAGGATATACCCCTATACAAACATTTAAAAGGTTAAATTAAATTATTTCAATTTCCATTCAAAGCAAAATAAAAAGTATTGAAATAATAATGACAAACGCAGCATATTATTATGTATTTACATTTACATTTAATTATACATTATTTACATTTTAAATTACAAATAACGTAATCAACATCAATGACATATACATATACAAAATTTTATTAATTGTTATACCTTTTATTTGTCTATATAAATACATGACATTGTTATATTCATCATTTAATTATTATATTATTATTAATATTTATACAAATTTCTAATTGTAATTAATTCCAAATTTATTAAATATAACTTTCAACTCTTAAATATATAATATTTGTTTGTAGTTTTGTACATAAAAATATATATCATATATTTGTTATATATTGTTGTGATTATTGTTCAAACATATATATTGTGTATACATTTCAACCCTCACACAACAATTTTTGTATGTATGTATGTATATGTTATAACTTTATGTTATAACTGAATAATTAATTACAAAACAATCATATAAAGTCAATTTTATTGACATGTTATATACTTTTTATATATAACATATATTGTATTATAGATGTACACAAAGAAAATGTGTATTTTTATATAAACAATGCTATTTTATTATATATATAATTCTATAGCAATAATAAATGTCTAGGGTTTTTTTTTTTGAAATTAAATATTTTATAGTAAAAATTCATTTTGTTTTGGTAGAAAAAATTGGACACAAAATATTAAATCGATATTTTAAATAGAACAAATAAAACAAGAAAGAAAAAAAATTATGTTATCCATTTTCAATAAAATTAATGATATACAATTTAATATTTAAATTTATTTATATGCACAACACAAACAAATTCGCTATTTATATCGCGCTCAAGTGATATGATATTTTGTTAATATTTTATTATATTTATGGTATATTTAAAATGGATATAATAGGGACAGCTGCAAAGTGTATATAATATATATTGAAATTTACCACTCATAAAGTTAAACATTTAAATACATTTGCAGACGATATTATTTTTATGCTTTTATAAAGTTTTAAACATTTAATTTCAATAAAAAAAAATTTTTCATCACATTATTAAACATAGTAATTATACAATAACTATATATATATATACCGTGACGTGTCTATACCATTTATATATACCTTTTTATTATTTATTACTAATTAATCCAACCTATAATGTTTAATTAGAAAGTCATTATTTATAATTTAATTTTCTTTCACATTTTCTCACTGCTGCTGCAATGCCATAAACACACTTAAATAATATATAAACATATAATATAATAATAATACACAGGCATAAATATAATGTATATATATATATATATCTCAACACAGCAGCACCAGTATACAGATTTTCAATGAACTTTGACCTATATATATATATGGTATATATTATAATATACGTTATTATAAATTATTATGTGCTTTATATGGCAAGGTATATAATTTTCTTTCGTTCAATGTTTTTTATTTTTGTTTATATGTGAGTTTTTCTTTATATTTTTATCGTTTATTTATACCAATAGTTTTTCCATATATTTGTATACATATACAGAATGTAACTACTACTAACATATTTTTTGTTAAAATTCATTTTAGAAACCTTTACGATCAAATGAAATAAATATACATGCAAAAATAAAATAAAAAATACTGGGAAAAAAAAAACAAAAAGTGGGAAAAGTTTAAAACTTGCTATATTTTATTTAATTGATTCTCTAACAGTCACTGTGAAAAAATTAAATTCAACATATTATGTTGGACATATTTATGTGAAACAATTTTATTTAGTCGTTTCTATTTAGTTTAAAATTTACGTATATCTTCAAATACATAAATTATCGTAAATTATTTACAAAAATCATTTTAACTATTTCGTTTTTATAATTTAATTAAGTGATAAAAATGGTAAGAGGAAATTTTTATTCTCTTGCCCCAAAATATTTTAAATCATTTAAATTATTTGATCAATAAATTTTATTCTTAAATTATCCAAATATATATTGGCACATATATGCCAGGTTCAGTCACCGTCATTTTTTTACATACAAACATTCATATCGATATGTGGAGTGCTTTGATAAATATCCGAGTGGTAACATTATGATTTTCCGTATTTACAGTTATAGGATAAAAATTACTTTTATATGCGCCTTATTTTCATTGAAACAAAGAAAATTTTTAGTTTTCTTTTAAATTATTATTATTGTTATGTAAATTGTTAATATTGTTATCATCTCCAATGTTATATTGTAATATACCATACATCAAAAAAAAATGTAATACCATAAAATTTAATACAGTATATACTTATGCATATAATGACTTTGAATTTAAAGTGGTTCATTTTGTTGGGCTGGTACGGTATCGTCGCCTACCACAGCAGAAACATAAAATTACGTTATGTACAACATAAATTTATACTGTGTGATACAAAAATATATAAACATCAAAATATATGTATTCAACATATGTATAATAAGTATATATTTGACCTGGTATGAATAATTGCAATCAAAATTGATTTTCATTCATCCACTATATTGTGTTGTGTGTGTGAGTGTTTGTGTATATACAATATATAAATATAATGTATTGAAAGACTTTTCGAATATTATGTTTACAATACAACAACGTCATCGTACGGGGTACATCAACAGCAATTGTTACATTTGTTGTATATATATATATATAGATATGATTTGGCAAACAGTAGCAATTATATGTATGCCGCATGCATATGTACAAATACACAGACCACACACACACACACATATAGAGCACATAATATATATAAATTTTTCCGGATTCACTTTACATACATATGATGTAAATTTATTTAGGAAATTTCCATTTAATACATATGTACACAATATATAAATATGTTTGCGTACAACAGTTAATATATACAATATATATTTGATGAAAAACAACATTAATTTTGTCATATGTAATAAATATCAGGCGACACAGTCTTGCCGCAGCATCCACTTTATATATATATATATACAATATAATATCAGCATAAATGTAATAACATCATTCATTTTATTTACTATATTATAAATATTTTGTGGTTTAATCATGCATTTTTGTATATTTTAAATTCTATTCATATATATTTTTGCGTTACATGTACGTTATCCCAATCAATATATTGTATATATATATATATATACGCGATATGGTTACTCATGATTTAGATTATGTTTATTAATTTCCAAAAATATTGCTTTAAATTCAAATTATTGTTGTTTAAATGATATGTGAAGAAAATTAACACTTGTTAAAATTAATATTCTGTTTTATGAGATACATATAATTTGTTTATTATTTAATATAATATTATTAAATAAGTGATGTTTGTGCGAGATATATATATATTACAAAATTTCCGCTATAAAATTAAATTGGTGGTAATATGTAACCAATCATCGTAAATTATGGATAATTTATCATAAGAAAAAAAAAAGAAGTATTTATATTTACTCATTTTCTTTCCCACTTTTTTGTTCCGCGTAAAGTAAATATTGAAGTTTATAACTTGAAATTTTTTCTCTGCCATATTACCCATCCAATCCAAACCATGGCTCGCATTCATTATAATTATATGTATATACATTTAAACTAGAAAATTTAAATTTTTTTTGTAAATAAAAACAGCAAACAAAAATGAAAAAAAACTGCTATACACGAAAACTTTTTATACACAAATTTTTTTTTTTTTATATGAAAATGGGGAAAAATTAATATATTTATAAAATAAACAAATTTTCTTAAGATATATTTACCTAAGACCAAGAGCGAAAGATTGA
Source organism: Bibio marci (assembly GCA_910594885.2). NCBI lineage: Eukaryota > Metazoa > Arthropoda > Insecta > Diptera > Bibionidae > Bibio > Bibio marci. Next base: position 45,846,114 of record OU343116.1, on the reverse strand, counting down.
AAATATATAGGCAAAGTATATATATATATATTTGTGTATGTATGAATTGTTACAAATGATGATGAATATATAGAAAAGTTATAAAATATTATTGTTTTTTATATTTTTTTTTTTATTATTCATTTGAAATCAAACTCTACGTGTCTGTAAGTATCTATAGATAAGGATATCATATATTACATTGTAAAAATATATAATCAATATATAGAAATAACAATATATATTTACATTCTATTCTCCCCAGGAGTAATAACATTAAAAATGTGCTAATTATGAACAATTTTTTTTTGTTTCTACTGTTGTTGCTGCTTTGGTAATTTCTTCTATAATAATAATATACACCAAAATGTATAATGTAATGTATTTTAAGAGAATTTTCTTTCGTTTTTTCTATAAATACTATTCTTCTGATGCTGATGCTGCTGCTGCTGCTATGTGTATTGGTAGTTACGTGTATCTATTTCATTTTGCTTTCGTTTTGATAATACAAAAAAAGGTACACTTTTTTTTTTTGTATGTTCTAAATGAATAAATCTTATGCGAAAATAAGATAGAAAATCAAAATAAAAATTTTTAAATTATACATTCATTTCTTGTATTTATTTAAAAATCAAATATATATATATATATTTATATGTATTTTTAGACGTATATAACTTTGAATAGCTATAAAAAAAATTGTTTTAATAAAACAAAATGTGGTTTATAGTTTATTAATAAATGCTATAGATTAACAATTCAATTTTACGAATACTTCAGAGGATGCGAAGCACAATTTTACATACAGAAAAACGAAACAAAAAAAATGACAATCTAATTTATTTTATCCATATCCCCAAAGAATTACATTGCGAGATTCAAATATTTTTCTTTCTGATATATATAACTTTGGTAAATGGAAGATTTAATTCACTTTAAATTTTCTAAAAAATTATATAAATATTATACTCAAGTTGGATCCATTATAAAATACCATTTTTTTATATTTTATATTATATTATTTATTTATTAATATTGAAAAATTTAATAATCATAATGAAATTCTTAATATTTTAGACAGATATAGTACACAAATTTCAGATTGCAAACAATTTTTTCATTAAGAAAATCGTATTATATTTATAAGCTGTGCTATTATAATTTTATATGTAATTTTCAATTTAATAATTAATCAAAAATTTATATGCGCATATGAATGTTGTTTAAGTTGTTATGTGAGTCGTAATATTTTATGCATGTTTTTTATTTTTCGAGTATATCAAATATACTCGAAAATATAATACAAATCCGTATTATATATGTTATATTAAAATATGTTGAAAGCAAATAAATAATTTCTACCCATAGCTACTCTATTTTCGTTGAGTGAAAACATTATTTTTTATAATTAAAAATATTTTTATTATGAAATGTATGTGTGTGTCTCATTACATAGAATACATTTTGTTATGTTCACATTAGTGTAAAACTTTAATAAAATAATATTAATTTTATTTATTCATGAAAAAACAATGTATACGTGCGAGGCTCCGCCGACCGGCTTTCACAGTGTACATTAAGTAAATATATAAATAATTACAATGGCAATATAATAGTAATAATAATTATATAATTACAAAAAATAATTTATAAACAATGCAATGAATTGTATTATATAGTGTGTTGTATTGAAGCTGACTATAAAATATATCCATATTCATAAGTATAAATTCAATTTCAACGAATGTCATAAACCTGTATAGAAATATAATTATTCTAAAACTAATAAAATAATTGAGGATGTTGCTATCGAAATTAAAAATATATGATAATAACGTATCGATTACATGCATCAAGCACAACATTTAGTTTACCTAATGGAAATGTCCTTTAACTTCTCTATACCATCATATTTAAATATTAGCATTATTAATGATCGGTATGCACTTTACATTCAACCATACATTAGTTATAAAATTTTTTGTATTGAATCAATCACGCAATATCTGCACTTATATATTTAATGTTAATCGATATAATATGTCTATACCAAAAGCAACTATATGCCATTCGAATAATAAAATAATTATAATAATATTACAATATAACACAACTCATACTCATATAAAAAAATTGTATAAATAATTTTTTATTATAAGGTGAACCATATTAGTAGTTATTGGTGTAAGTGAAACCATTGCCTATTATTTACTGCATATTTATCATAAAACAAAAATAATAAAAATATAAAAAATTCTTATGAACACTTAACATGTCATGGTAATTTTTTATTTTTCAATTTCTTCATATATAAATTATTAGTATATAATTATCTATATTACAATATAAATATTTATGGGTTTTTTTATTTTATATAATGTAAATAAGTGTCATTGAAATTGCTATACAATTGTACATTGTTCCGCGTCATATATAGCTGGGGGTGAGCTGTATTATTTTTTTTCTATGATTTATAGACTTTGTCGCATATATGATTTTATATCATAAAATCAAAATTAATTGTATTATTTTTGAATATTGGTATAAAATTCAATTAATAATTATGTATCTATCGTCATATGATGCCTATCACGGAAAATCGTTGACCCTTATACAATTATTAGGTAATAATTTTTCTTAATTTATTATTGATATTTCATTGCTTCATACTGATAATTAGTTAATAGCAACTAAAATCAACTATATCCATATATGTATATAGACATTGATTATTAAATCACTTCAAATGTACTTGTTCTAATTATAAGATGTCATCAAAATATTCATTGTGTTTTATAGTAGTCAGTCAGTCATAAATTAAAAATTAACTGTATTGATTTTGTGTCGTACTATATAACAAGGAATTTATATTAATAGCTCGAAAAATTATACCATTATATATATTCTAATAAATTTTATATTTTATTATTGTAATTATTATAAAAACAATTTTTCCTATTTGCTGTTATATTACTAAAATTAAATTTTATATTCAATTGCAGTAATGGGCTCACAACGTGATGCATCAAAACAAAAAGAAGACCAACAATTTACAAAATTAAAAGACTATTTAGGTTCACATTTAGGATCGAAAAATAATATTGATTTGGATGAACCAAAAACAGGACCATATTTTGATAAATCGGCCTCCAAAAATGTTTCAGCACTATTAGGAAAAACAGCATATTTAAATTGTAGAGTGAAAAATTTAGGAAATAAAACTGTAAGTATACATACATACCATTTTTAAACATATAAATGTAATTTATATTACTTCGCTGCAGGAAAGAGGACTAGTTTTACTATTAGTAATACAACTATGTACAAAATAAATAGTACTGGCGCCACGCTAAATTCCTTTTACATGTTGTGAACTGGTTTTTTTTATAACATGGAGATGTCCTGCGAACAGATAATTATTCTCGTCTGCATTACTTTTCAAATCGTTGAAGAACTACTTAATTTGTAACCAATTACTGAACTAGTTCAAATGTAAACAGTTAAGTACTAGTATACTAGTTCTTCTAAGACTTAGCTACTGAACTGGTTAATTTTAATTTGAATTCCATATTGTTGGTACAATCTTATGTCACAAAGTTCTTGTTATATACATTGTGCATATGTTCTTCTATTGCACTAAAATTATCGGATATTTTGGGAATGTAAAATGTTTTTGTTTCTTTTCGTTTCGTTATATTTTTTAGTATTGTGTATTTAATAAAATGGTTCATATCTGTATTATTTTAGTAATAGTTTTGTAACTAGTTTTTTTTACACTAGTTGCAGAATTAGTTTTTTTGTTTTATACGGAACTAGTTTCAAAATTAACTGCAGGGTTATTATAAAATTAATTAAGACGGGGGTTTGGTGGTGTATAAAATAGTTGTATTCATTGAAGCTCAATTAATGAAATTATGATATATTGAAAATATTTAAATAAATATTACTATTACAACTCGCCGTGTACTTGTTACACACATATTACAATATTATTACCTATATATATTTATTTTTTTTGATTTACCATATTTAAATAAATGTATCGTAAACGTAAACAATTATAAATAGTCATTATTATATTGGCATTCATTTCATATAATTTATTTATATGTACATGTATTAAATTAAATATAATAAAGTATAGGTATAGGTATAGGGTATATTTTTACAATTTTCACATTTTTGTGTAATATTGTTTCGTGTTTTTGTGTAAATTGACGACACGAAAAACACTTATAATAAAACTCATATTAAGGTTAAATTTGCGTGTTTATTTTATATAGTAGAGGTAAAAAAAAAAATGAACAATTTTATATTTCAAATCGTGTATGGTTTTTTTTTTTTTGTTGTTGTTAAAGGTAAAAATTGCGTTTTTTTTTTTAATTTTTTATATTTTAATACATATTTGATGTCGTGTTGATTACCTACAATATTTTATTTTATATATATACTACGAGTATATAAATATGTACTAGTATAAATGCTGAGCCTATTTACTGAGGTTGCTATTTTCAGTTTTTCATTTATTTCCACCCTCTGTCTTTCATTTGTGCTATGTGTGGATTGTTTTTTTGTACATTTTTTTTTTTCTTCACATTTTCGTTTGTTTGATTGATATAACCAAAAGTCATGGAACATTAAAATTTATCGTTTTTCATATAATATACATTTATATATATTTCGTCTAAAGTATGTATAACAAATGTATCCATAATAACTTGCTACCAAAATACATGCTATATTATATTAGCTATTAGTAGTAACATACATATACTAAATGTTATCATATAGCGTGTGTATATGTATGTAATGTTTATTTATATACGAAAAATTAGATGGGCATGGGAAATATTATGTTGATAGGTTTTTATATGTGAGGGTAATTTATTTACTACAAATTTTTATTATTATATATTACATGTTAAAAATTTATTTAGTTAATAAAATTTAATCATTAATTTTTGAGATTTATTTGTATATATATATTGTAATACAGCAGAATTTCGGTAAATTGTGACCCTATGGTTAATATAATATCACCAAAAACATAAAACATAAAAAAAACACCCTTGTAACAGTGACGCTAAATAATGTAAAATAATGAAGAATTTAAGATTAATAGTTGCTACTTGGTGGTTTAAAAATTTTGTAGCAACATTATCTTGTTGTCTACTGTTTAGTAAAAATGTTTGTTAGAAAATATTCATTTAATTATATTAATACTAATAATGATAATATATATTATTCTATATATATTCGATATGTTTTTGGTATGACTAACTTAACCTTTATTTTTATAATTATGTGTTTATTTAACGCTTATATATATATATATATATGGTCTATAAATAATACAGTGGATTATGTCCACATAGCACTATACATTTTACAATTTACACAAATAACGTGATAAATAATAATTATATAATATGTCTTAAGAAGTGTTATATTGTACGTCAGTGTTTTTCATTTGAATGAAATCAATATTTTATATATATATAGACAAATTAATGGCAAGGTGAAATTAAATATTAATATAAATATGTTACATGCTTTTGATTTGTATATTTATATTATGTAATTTTAACAATGTTGGTTTTTTCGTTTTAGATGTGTATTCAATTTTGATATGAAATATTCAGCGCATAAGTTCCAACAGTGTTTATCAGAATTTTCATAGATTAATCAAATCATTGAATTAAATTTTAGTTAAAAATGTATTTTCTATATCCGAAAAAACAAAACATTTTAACATAGAAAATTGATTAAATAAGTTTAAAATTAAATATTCCATATTAAACTATATTATCAACAATAATTTTTTAAAAAATTTGTCTTTGAAATAAATTTTATTCTACACGAAAAGAATTATATGTACCGGTGTCGAAGCCGGAAAATATTTCTGAATTTAATGGAATGATTGTAAATGATAAGAAAGTTGTATAAATTTTCCGGAAAATCACCAATTATGAATTATTAACAATTATTTTGATACGGGACCTTAATATTAATGTATTTCCAATGTTTTATGTAAACAATTTCTATAGGAGAGATATTTAAAATCGATTTAAGTGTTCTAAAGATGTATAGCCAATTTTCCATTTTTTGATGTCATTGAATTTTTGTATATGAATATAGACGATACTATGTGATTTTTTCATAATACAAATTTCATGGAATTTTCATTGACATCATATGAAAAATTAGATATATCTTTTTAACTATATTAAATCGATTTTTGTTTTCTATGAAATTAATTATAAAAAATATTCAAAAAAATGAATATCACTTGTAATTAAAAAAATAATACAATACATTAAAGTCAATTTTCCGGAAAATTTAGTAGTCATTTTTTTAAATTTTCTTGTTTTTACATTTTAATTATTTAGCAGACTTTTTACTGCATTATAGGTAATACTGTTCCACACTCTGCATCTGTCATATATCTTTATATAATTGTTTATGCAGATATACTTACAAATGTCTGTTGCCTGATGATAGCTAATTTTTATGAGTTATTATTTTTCAAAATAATTTTTTAATTATTCATTATTTCATTATTTTTTTTATACAATATAACATATTTATGTATATTATGCATTAGTATAATTGTTAAACCTTGATAAGTAGAAACAAAAAAATATATAAAATTAAATAATTAAATATTGTTATGGATTAAAACAATTAATGTTTCTACGTAATCCATTTAAAAATCATATAAACATTGTGTGTATGGTATAATATTGTGAGTATATAGAAATGAAATATTGTAATAAACAAACAGATTAACACAAAAAGTCAAAGCGATAGTATCGTAATATATATTAATATATATATATATATTTGTGTAGTATATAGGTATTTAATATATATATATATATATATTATATATACACGTGTGCCTATATACGTAAAAATTAATATATGTTTATTGTGTATATGATGTATTTATTTATGTAGTAATTCAATTAATTGTTTGTTTTTCCCGATTTTCATCATATACAAATATAATTTCAGACAGCTCAATGTAAAATAACAACATAATAATAAAATATATGAGTATTGTGTGGATGTACGGGTATACATATAAATGTAAAATTTATAGCAAAAATGAAAATTATGAAAATTGTGGTTATGTTAAGTCATGATACACATCAAATATATATATATATTGTTTATATATAGAGAAAATTTTATTATCATGTTGGTATAATTAGTTAATTGATGTTGAATTATATGAATTTTAATGAATATATAATTGAAATTATTATATAATTTTATGTTGTGTGTTGTATATATGATGTAGTATATGTGGTGTATTTCAAAGGTTTAATTATTGTATTATATATAATGTATATAAAAGTTTACTGTTTTATGTAAATTAATACAAATACATATTATTTATAAAATATATGTATATAAACATATAAAGTTTATGGGCGTATAATAAAAACAGAAAACAAAAAAAAAAACATAAAAAAAACCTATGCTTTTACAACTTAATATATTATACACTAATAAAATCAAAATAATTAACACTTTTTTTATATATCCATTTCCGTTCATTTTTCACATTGCATACTACCCACCCACACACAATTCATACACACACACCATATATATATTGTATATAGAGATCATGATTAATTTTCTTTACTTAACCGGTTGGTTATGTGAATGATTCATATATATATATTTTTTTATTTATATAATATAAATTAATATAAATGAATATATGGTAAATTTATATAAATCGTCTGAGATATATACATTTTACGGAAATTAATTTAATATATACCATATAGAATAGGATTCGTACAAAAGTAAAGTGAAAGTATAAAGACAAAATATATTAATGTGTAGTCTAGTCTAGACATTAAACTTCTATTAATTTAGATTTGTTTGTAGAGTTAAACAATGAAAATGTGTTTTTTTTTTACATGTGTATATATAAGAATTAATTTAAAAAGTTTGTAAAGAATGATCTGTATACAAAATATCAAGACTATATTATTAAATTAATATTACGTTTTTATTTAAATTAACTCTTCTTCTTCAGTTCAGCTCGTCGTCAATTTATCAAATAACTGACACAAATAATGGAATATATACCTATTGTGCACTTGTATTAAATTAAATTTAGTTAATGTTTATATGGTTTTTAATTTTTCCATGTAATTTATTTAACAGTTGCACATCTTAATTTTGTGTAAAAATAATAATTTTTCTGTATTTTTAATTTACATCACGCACATTGATTGGATTTCTTCACATCATGATTTTTATTTGAATGTTTTTTAAATTGCGTTTCAATAAAATGTTTTATTATTAAACTCTTAGATATTGTACAGACGTTACAAAATTTTTGTACAACGCTGGTTTAACAAAGAATCTAAGAAATTTTTTTTAGAAATTTACTAATAATAATAATAATTACTTATTTTTTGATCGTATGGGAAGATTTAAAAATAGTTAAATCATGAGACGATTCGTAATTTTCTCTAAGACGTCTTCCATGGACTTATCCATTAAGATTATCGAATTGTATTACTATATAGAATTGCACTGTTGAATATATCTACTGCGCATAGAGGATATATTCAATGGTTTACTTTAAATTCTGAAATTTAATTGCTTTATTTTAAATGAATTTAACTATACTATTGAATTCGTTCAACAGATGTAGGTAATAATATCGTAATAATTATGGTTGTTTTATTTAATTATTTATAGATAGAAGTATAACTCATATAATTAATTTTTAAAATGTAATGTTTCTTAAATAAATAAATAAATAAAATCAATTTGTATTGTTTCATCAAGACACGCAAATATAAAATAGAACTTGATGGGTGTACATAAAAACAAAATATATAAATAAATTAATATACAAAAAAAAATGTGATTCTATGCTTACCAACTATAAATCTAACAAAACTATATAAATATATGTATATGTTAATTATAAAACGTAGCTTCAATTTTTATATTATTATACAATATATATGTACCGAATTGCTTCTCGAAATGAATTGTCACATTTGTATATAATATACCATATACCATATATAATAGTATAAATATAAAAATGATGAATTGACTATATATATTAATAATCATAACGTTTATACATTTATTTAGATGATACTTCAAGTTTCATGGGTACGACATCGTGATATACATTTATTAACAGTCGGCCGTTTTACATACACATCCGATCAACGATTTCGTGGCATACATCATCCGCATACAGACGATTGGATATTACAAATAAAATATCCACAACATAGAGATTCTGGTATTTATGAATGCCAAGTATCAACTACACCCCATATGAGCCATTATATCCACCTGAATGTCATTGGTAAGTTATTGTTTTGAATTTTCAATATTTTCATATATATGATTTGTATTTTAATATCGCATACATAGTCAAATTCATATCACTTGTTTTATATCGCTAAAAGTCTAAAAAGTTATATATGCAAAAAAAATGTATAAAACGTAAAAAATACAAAAGTTTTTGCCTTTACGATGAAATATATATAAAATTTGTATGTGTATACGTAACTTGTTAAGAAATGAAAAACCAAAACGAAAATCTACTGGAAAAATTATACGAATGAATATTATATGGAAGATTTTTCTCGGTTTTTTTTTTCGTTTTTTTGTTTGATTTCCATATTTTCACAATGCCAATGCCAATATATACACGTTCGTACATGCTTGATAATCTTATATAAATGTAACACAGTTACATGTATAAAGTGTAATGTATTTTGTATATAAGCAGCTATAAAATGAATAACATAAATCAAACTATATTTTTTGGATACAAAAAAATGTAATATGAATTTTTTTTTATATTTTTTCATTGTTTTTATCATGCGGAGGTTTTATTTATTTTTTTTTTTCGTCTTCTTATATCGTTTATTAAATTGAAAAATTGTAAGTTTTATTATACTGAAAGCATTTTTTTTTTTTGTTTATTATTGTTGTTGCATATTTTTGTATATATATATATATATTTGGTATAAAGTATACGTCATTGACGACGAGATTGTGTGTACCATTAGGTCATAAAAAAACAACAGGAATAAAAATAATAATATAATACAAAATATAATCATTTAATGGTAAATAAAAAAAAAGGAAAGTTATATTCGAATTTTAATTTTTCACAATAGTTATAAAATAATAATAATAATTTTGTAGAAAAGTATATATGGTATACGCAATCTTTATTTGGTTTCACTGTTTGCGCACTGGGCTCTATGTACAATACAATATATAGTTAATTTTTATCCCAGGTGAAAACACGATAAATAGAATTTTTATCCATTTAATGATGCTTTTTATATTAAATTTAAGCAATTTATTATGATAACGTGTTTTATACGTTTTGTACATTTTGCCCAAAGGAAAACATTTCTGTATTTTTATAATGTGGTTTTATTTTTCATTGGTTGTTATATAGTACAATATTTAGAGTTGTTGTTGTTTTTCGCCTGTTGTTTACTGGGTGTATAGATAGATGTTTTTTTTTTGTTAGAAATATAAAGAAAAATATATTGTTTTATTCGTTGTTTTTTTTTTTTTGTTTAAAGCCAACAAGTTAATTAATTTTTCATAAAATATTTATCGTATCTATTTCATAATATATATATATACGGTAATTCTATTTAACAAAAGCAGCCACGAGCTATAGCACGACTGTTTTTGTTTTTTCCTATATTACTTTTTGTAATTACATATTACAGATGATGATTTAAAATTAATTTTTTCGTTTTATATTACTTAAAATTGAAAAACAACACAATTTTATTTATGTATCGTTTTGAGAAATAATTATTAAATTTCGAACACTAATCAGTATAGTGTTATGGGATGTTTGTAAATTGTAAAATTATAGTGAAAATTAGTCAAATAAATGGTACAAATGAATTGTAAATGATTTTAAACAAAGTTACCCAGAATTAAGTATTTTATATAGTAAATTGCAATAAAATTTATTCACACAAGAATTTTATATGTTTTAACATTATATTACAAATTTATCCGAATAATTGAAGATTGATTTAAAAATGAATATAAGTTATGAATTATATATCATTATTACTTAATAGGTTTGAGGTAATCAGAAAATTAAAATTACTTGTGTACAGACAAAATAAATATACATGTAATTGTTAGCACTATAAAATCGATTTAAAATGGATAGAGGTTAATTTAATTTAAAATATTAATAAAATTAATAATCTTATGTATATTTTTCTATCCACCATTTACAATGTTTTTCATAATACATTATATTCTATTATATATAGTTCTATATGAATTACAATTCTGCTTTTAAAGTATCGGAAACTATCAATGTTTGTCCTAATTATTGTGAAACATAACAGATATATATTCATAAAAACTTACTAATTGAAACAGCAAAAAGAAAATAATGTCATTGTGCTACTAATTTTTAACCACAAATACATACAATTTTTTTTATACAAGAAATTATAAACACACTCGCATTTAATTGAAGCCCTTTTTTTTCCTCTTTTAATTATAACGATGAAATATTTATGAATATAGAAACACTTAAAATCATTTGTTTTAATGTTAATTGGAATTGTGGTGTGTATATAGAGAAAATAATTTTATTACATTTAAAATTAAATCGTTCAATATGTAAAATAAATAATGTTCACTTTTATACTTATAAATTTTATTAATGTATTTTTTTTTATCCTTATGTATTGATATATTGAAATATATATTACCATGGCGGTTATATAAATTATTTATAAAGTTAATTCACCACTTTACATTACCATTTTATTTGTCTGCAGTAATATAAATCAATATATTAAAAGGTTTTACATTTATCTGTAACAACTATATATTACTTATGATATTTCTATAGTAAATTATCGATATATAATAATATCTCTCACAAATTAAAAACTAAACAATATAGAAATCATTATTATTTTAAAGATAAAAGATTTTATAATTGTAAAAATATATTAAGTGTGGAATACAATATACTAATCACTCGAAATTACAAAAAATCACTATATCATTAATTGTAATGAAAAATAATATAGTTTAATAAATTATATAATAGAATATTAGAATTATAGAATATATTTAATCGACGACCTCATGTGTTATTTATTTATAATAAACATTTGAAAGCAATTTGTTTGATAAATTATTTATATATACAATATAATTATTGATTTACCTATAATTTTTACCACACCGGTCGCCGTGTATTCCTTAATAATTATTACTTTAATGTTCCGAGTATGTATGTTTTTTTTTTAATGTATGGTATATCCGTCAAATCGAATTTTATATATTTTATAATAAATTATTTATTCGAATTTCAATTCAACATAATATGTATAAAATATGAAAAATTCTCGGTCAGATATAAATAGCTTTTATATTATTATTATTATTATTATTATTATTATATGCAAATAATATTTTCTTAATGGATTTAATCAATTTGATGTATAATTATACTTTATAAATTTGCATTTTATTTTAATTTATTATATGGTATCGGGGTTTATTGTCATATACATTAATATTTATAGAATTATCTATCTTTATGTAATAATTATTTATAATATTATATAGAGATGGTATGTGAAGTATCTGTTTTATAAGTAATGTATTTGGATTATAAAAAAAATATAATAGTAGTAAAAATGTATTATATAATTTAATAAATTTTATAAGTAGATAAAATACTATATTATATAAAATAATGCTCATGGTAAACGAATGTAATGTATTATATAATTTTGAAATAATGAGAAAATGCCACGCATATATATGTGTCTGTATATAGTTATTAATTGAAATAAAAATAAGCATATACAATATAATTTCCATAAAATTGAATGATTATGTGTTTTTATTTTGTCTGTCTATAGATAAAATATTATATAAAATTAAATTTATATTATATGCATCGTATAAACACACACAATAGATATAATTTATTTCAACTTATTAGTTTTATTATTATATCGTTTTACTTTATTTTTTTTTTGATGAATAATTATTATATGAACTTAGTTTTTCAATAGAATAAATTCTCTTTATATATATGTTACAATATATACAGGTATTAGTATTGATGTTCATATGTTGTATATTGTATATAATATTAAATGTAGTGTTTGCAATGACATTTCAAATATATAATATAAATTAGGTATGAGTATGAATTTATTAAATATAAATAAATTGTTAAAATAAGTTTCATATTTCAAAAAATTGTCTATAAAAATTTGGCTATAGAATTTCAAGAAGTGATTTTAAGAATACAAATACAATTTATATAAATAATTCTATCTATATATAATTATGTATACACATATTCTTATTCCAATATATATATGAAAATGAAAATTCTTCAATAAAATATTTAAATAATATAATTTTCACTGCACTTTTTTTATCTTAAAATTACAACATTTCATTTTATGCGCATTGTAATATAATAAAGGTTTGCATTTAATATGATTTTAAGTACATGTGTAGTATTATATATCAGTAATATACATATACCACATATATACCATATTTATATTTAGTGATGGCATTGTTTCTACAACAGTTTATATGCATACTAAAATTAATTAAATTTATATCATTATAGTTTAAATATATATATATACTTATATTGTATATATGATGTAAAATAAATAAATACATCAACAACAAAATTAACATTTACATTTTCTATGTACTTACTACTTTTCTATTATAAATATATATATATATATATATATGTGTTTATTGTGTATATGAATATTATAATGATTATGTATATAGCAATTTCTATACAAGGATTTATTTTCGAAAATTAAGGATAACAGCATTTTAAATGTATATATGGGGTACCGGTTTATTTTATATAAATATATGCATAGTCAGTTTTCAGTTTTAATTAATGCAAATATACATATATAAAATGTAAAGTGTAACACACCAAAGCATTTTATATCATATATTTATTATATTATATAGTATACTTTATACATATAAAATATAGTCCTTTCGGCAAAAGATAAATAAAAGAATAGATTACTTTATTATTTTGTTAATATTAATATATATATCTCTTAATTATATATGAATATATATTTATAATATAAGTTATATATTAATTTTAATTTATTCATATAATGTATAAAAACCATATGTTATGCAATCAGTTGTGGCGTTGTCGGCAAAACGTAATAAAAAATGAATAAATAATTATATAAATTATATATAAAATTTTTTTTTATAAAATTTATCTAAAAACTGTAAAGTCTGTACTGTACAATAATAAAAAAAAAAAAAAACATCATTGTGACTGAAAATTTAGTTAGATAATAATATAATAAACTAAATTTCATCGCACACGCCACTACTTTATTAAATTTACATATTCATATAAATATCTATATATATACAAATACTGAATAAACTCAAAACGGATTTTATATACAAGGTTAATTTTCATATATTAGATATATATATTATCTCATAAAGCACATTAAGCTTTAATTAAATAATAATTTTAACAACAACAAAATAGTATAAAAATATTTCAGGGTAAAAAATTAATTGATTATAATAATTATAATTTTATATATATATTCTCTACAACATTATAGTTAGTGTACATACATACCACTTTATTTCATTAATTTTATATTCAAGTCGGGTATATATATATGTGTGTGAAAAACCCATTGACACAATTTACATTTGTAAGTATATTAATGTACATATTTTCATATATAATTTTTGTTATATTTAATATATAAAATATATAGTATTAAAAATATTTATCGAAAAATAAGATATTCATATATTGTATATATATTTGTACTATTTACATACAGTGATTCTGAGTATAAAATTAGAACCACAGTGCGAATAGAATATAATTATGGAATTTTTCATTATTAATTAGAATATTTTATTCATACAAATTAATCGATTTTGAAATAATATTAATAATTTTAATAGCTATAAATTTATATCATTTATGGTATGCTCCATGTTTTGATGACAATTTACAAATTTCGAAGATATATTGTCGAATTGATAACCAAAAAAAAAAAAAAACTAAACTAACAGAGAGAGCAGCAGCTGCAGACTTTGCTTTTATAAATTTAAAATAAAATACGTGCGATATATAATAAAAAAGAATTCATTATAACATATAAAGAAAAATCCGCCCAATTATTGAAAGAATGTATTTTGAAGCGTGATATAGAACACCCAATAGGTATTGCCACCATCTGCATTTTTGAAAGGAATTTTTTATTTTTATTTCTTTTCCGTATAAAAACTTAACATTATGGAATGTTTTTATGTTTGCAGTAACGTTTATACAAATAATTCAACTTTTTATTATCACATTCCGTTTTGGATTCGTTAAACTCAAATTATATATATAATATATTAGATATAAAAAATATAATTTCTTTATTTAGTGCGATAATGCAATATGTAATTTAATTTATACCAAACTATTTATGATATTATTGTGTGTGGATTGGTTCCATTTCAAATACTACTATAATTTTGTCTGACGTAATACAGTTGTTTAATCGTAGAAATGAAGTTCATCAAATTAACAATGTTTCGTTTAATCATTTATAAAAGAATGTATATTATTAAATGTGCCATAATAAAGAAGAATTTTTTTTTTAATAAACATTATGACGGTAATTAATTTCTGTCGGAAGTTCACTGTCACGTTTAAAAAGACGGTCTATGTGTATACGTATACATAATACCGCGATAATACCATATATTATGATAATGTTAACGTATATACAATATATATGGTATATAATTTTAACTTATCTTATTGTTCACATTATTATGTAGTGTATTCCAATATAAGGTGTATATGGTATAGTATTCAAAGGTTAATTATGCACGTATTTTAAATTATATATTTTATAAAGAAACGTTAAAACAATAGCAAAACAACTAATGATGAGTTTGATGGTATACCAGTGTATATAGATAGATGTAAATAGGGAGCAATTTATATTTATATGAACCAAAATATATCTCTATACCTATATTATAGATGTTTTTGTATTTTATACGCGTCTATATCAAAATATTGTATATATATTAAAAATAGATATTATATTATATAAATATATAGATAGAATATAACGTGTAACTACTATATAATATTATATATATATACAAAATTTATTATAATAATAACAAAAGGAAAGGGCTTTTGAGGGTTATTAAATATGACTATAACACAATCTATATACTGGTGTGTACATGGTTTTATCTATCCATTCAAAAATTTCAAATTCATATATATACCTGCTGAGCATTTATAACCATTATAAAAATTTCTTTTATTTTTCAATGTATATTGTATATAATATACATGCTTTCAAACCTCTGATATTCACTTTAAACTCTTTTTGTATACATAAGTACTGGCATATGATTATATACACATTGTATACATAGCAATTTGTAAAGTATAGACACTATATATTGTATATATATATTTTCTGAACATAATTTAAGTATGAGACATTATGATGCATGCATGCATTAAAAATCTAATGTTATGCATATGCACACACAACTTTTAAATATTATCAAGAATTTTGTGCAATTTACAATTTATGTGTGTACGTACACATATACATAATATATGTGTAAAATAAATATATGTATAAAAATATATACATTATAGATGCACAAGATATTTGTCACATCAAAAAAAAAATAATATATACAAAAATTTCCAACAATTTTACTTTATGAACTAAAATAAATTAAAAACAAAAAAACGACAAAATTTGTTCAATATTTTATTTTCATAAATCTTTGTTTCTATCGAATACTACAATATATATATATATAACTAAAATAGTATATCCTATATATGATATGATGAACATAAAATTCTATTATGTTCATATATTTTGATATGCATATTAAAGAACATGATGATATGGTAGTAATTTTTAATTTTTTTTTTTCCAAAGAAATAGTGTTAATATAAAATTACCATCCACAACAGCAGTGTATGAACATAATGCATAATATTTCAAAATACTTGAATCTCATTATATAATAAATATGTATTATATATGTTCTATAATATACCAGATATACAATATTATATAAAAAAAATAAATAATGTATTGCTAAAGGGTTTAAAATATACATTTACTGCCTCTTCTCATCTCTTTTTGTAATATAAAACGTGAATTTTATATAAGAGGAAAATTTTCATATATTGTCTGTATATAGATAGACATAACATTGTGGTTTTTATAAAAATATTATATATCAGATTAATACATTGCTCGTACTTTGTTCATATATTTGCATATATGGGTTAAAATATAAAATATACCATAAAATTATATCGTTACCGTACCATATTACTATCTATGTATGCATAAGGAAATTTAGAAAATTGTTGTTATCTTATTTAGAAAATCAATAACTATTTTATGTTATTGTTGGTATATTAAATATATTGTACGAGTAACGTTTCAAAATATCGATAATAATTTAATGTATATATATCAACATTGCTATATTTTTACGATTCCAAATAATTATAATATGAGAAAATATAAATATTAATATAATATTAAATTTAAATATATATATTTAATAAAAAAAAGATGTTTATCATTAGGAAAAAATGAATTTTGTGGATTTAAATGTTAAAACATATTGTTGAGGCATTAATTTCCCTATATATATATATATATATATATACAGGGTGTCCCAATTATCGACGGCAATACGAAAACACTAGATTCTCTGGGTCATTTTGCGTCGAAAATATCATATAACATTTTGGCCGATTCGACTTCGGTACCAAGTTACACGCAAATAACCAAATTTTCAATCAGACCATGTTTTGCACTCTACTGGGATCAATATCTCAATAACTAATTAACCGATTTTAAATTTTTGATACACTATTAGCATTAGCAATGCCAAGATCTTTAATTTGACGTTAAGATATTCGGCAATTCGGACATGTGGTTATCCAGATACTTACAGAAATGTTGACGATTAGCTGAACGCCATTTTTCTTTTTGAAAGTTTGTTCAAGCATAAGTCAAAAAATCATGATGAAAAAATTTTTTCGGTATAAGTTTAAAAACTTGCCACATTCATAAGCTTTCGTTTAAGCTATAACATTACGATAGGTATCAACTGGTTCCAAAGATATACACAAATAACTACAACGATGTAGGCATAAAATTGATTTTCGCTATGGAAAAATTTTATCTTTTTTTGGTTTTATCCAGAACCAAGAATACGGACGTGACAGATAATTGATTCCATACACTCCTATGCATTCACACAAACCTTCACACACACACACAAACGATCTCACACACAAAGGCCTACACACAAAAACCCACGAAAGTCCACGCACGCATATCACCAGAGTTTTAAACAAACAAATCTTAAAATAATTGCTGAAATTGTGCTCCTTCAGCTCGAATACATAGACAACAATGCTTTTCAATAGACCGAACCAATCTAAGTGTTTGCTGTTGCTTGTGGCGAAGGTCTTGATTACAGTTTTCAATAAGCTGAATTAACTCTTCAAGTGAATTAATCACAGTTGCATATATATTTTTTCTTTAAGGCAACTCCATAAATAGAAATCCAATGGATTTAAGTCTGGAGAACTTGGCGACCATCTTATGGGCCCACCTCTGTCAATCCATCTAGTCACTAGTCAATTACCTATGCACATATAAAATATATTTAAATTAATTTATTGTATAGCAGAAGATTAAAAACAACACTCATTTTTACATATAAAATTGATGTATGAAAAACAACCGAAAATTTTCTTCTTTCCCATCATCAAAACATTATAATGTATTTGGCGTTATTTTATGTGTTTTATGCGTAATGTTGTTTTCTGAGGTTTTTTGTTTGCGGTCGTGTATAATATATTGGATATGTAGGTGCGCATCGGTATATATATATATATTTTTAAAAATAGATATCTCATAAAATTATGAATATGTTTTTCAAGTTAAGAACAACAAAAATGAGGAAAACCCCAAAAAAAAAGTTTATCTAAAATATGTTTTGTTTTATAATTAATGTAAATTTTTCATTTTTCAACAAATTTTCATTTATGTAAATTTGCATATGTGAATTATAAAATTTTGTTGTAATACTTTATAAAACCAAAAATTTTTAAACCGAAAATATTGCAAATATTTCAATAATTTCATCATTTTCTTTTTTTGTTGTTATATTATCCCTTTTATTTAAAATTTCCATATATTGTATATAGTTATTACTGTCTCGTTTCGTATGTATTATTTATATATATATATACAATATATATTTTATACATATACATATTTAGAATAATTGAAAAATTTGATGGTTATAATAATATACATAATAATTATGTAATATATATATAATAAATAAAGCAGAAGTTAATGTGGTGCAATATATTTGTTTATGCGTACATTTATATTTAGTTAATTTCAACAATTTCATTATTGAAATATTTCCAAAGTTTATTATTCAGAAATAATTGAGATATAATAAAAAATATATTAGGTGAATATTGATGAAAATATCTATTTAATAATATATATTTATTGTAAGTTTAAATGTATGGAAGAAGAAGACTTTATTATGCGGTTTTGTACTGCGGAGTATATCTGTGAATTTAAAAATTTTTGATAAATTTATAACAACCCTAGTAACACTGTCCGTAGTTTGTCTGCAAAATTTCCGTATTATGTGTAGTAGTCCGTAGTTTCAATCCGTGGAAATATCTATGGATTTCTTACGGATGTCCGCGGGAATTTTATATTATAAGTACAACCCTGTCCATGGATTTTTATAAAAAAATGTTCTTGGTTATCCGCATATTTCCGAGGATAATTTTTACGGATTCTCCTTAGAATTATTTCTCGTTGCTATTATTCTACAGAATATCCATAGAATTTATGTTCATATTTTTTGTTTTATGTTTTTTTGGGTTTAGACAAAAATATCTGTGGATCGTCCATGTATTTTGGCAAGTAATACCCGTGAATAGTTTGTATATTAGCTGAATAAATTTTCTTATGACGATGATGCCAAATTGCGGTTTGATTCAGTTTTTTTTTATCGATAGACCAGAAGTACTACAGAGCACGGAATGAAGATACTATACGATGACAAAAATTAATCGATTGTGCCTTTTTTTTGTAAGATACAAGAACAAAAAAAAACGCAGATAAAATCCATGAAAAGTTTTACAAAATTCCTCGGAAATACATCGATTTGAGTGGCTAATTGTTTTAAAAATTATGAACTATAAATTAAAAAGAATGAGAATTTTATATATATAGATAAGGAAAATATATAAAATTTGAACCACTGTTTTGGATGAAATTGGTGAAATAAATTATGAATACAATACCGTACGGATATATGTTGTACATATTACCCAGACAATCCAAAGATTTCAATTCATCTAAATAAAATATGGTACTATTATATTAAGAGGAAAATCTATGAACATTCTTTGAACAAATTTAAATATATCTTTTCCATGGAAAATATGTGGATTTTTTCCACGGAAATTTTTCTCATTTTTCAATGTACGAACAAATCGTTACCAGGGAACCGCTGTTTGATTTTGCATTGTAATTTTATTTGGCAATAAACTTAACCAATTTTGAAAGGCATTTTTTATTATATCTTTTGGACATATTAATCCTTTTATTTCCAAATTCCTGTTCGTATAATGTATAATAATAAAATAAAGAATATATTACCAAAAAGACGAGTTTTTTTCCAACATAATTTCTGTGAATTTTATCAATAGAATGAATTAAGTTTAATATTGTAAAACAAAAATATTATTAATCCTAAATGAAAACCAAATTCAATGCGATACAATAATTTGTAGAAATAAACCTGCTATATCCTTGTCGATAGATACACTTAACACACATTATTTTCAATCATTAAATGTCATTAGTGAATGCAATAATGAATTTGGAATTTTATTAATTCCAAAGTTGTATTGCTCTTAAAATAAAAAAAAACCAATCCATACATAACATATAATATATATATTAATATTATTAAACATTATATTATTACATACAATATTTACATTTTACATCAATATATTAAGTCAATATAATATTATTTTCAATCCATCATTTTCAAAACATTGAATGATGCATTTCTATGTACATATAATATGACAATTTGTTTATATAAAAATATTCATATAAGGCATATGATATGATGATGATAATTTTAATGTATACATAATTTTGTCATATCAAATTTTATTAGACATTATATAAATATAATTTGTGGTTTAATATGCGCCTCTATAGATATAAATTTCGTATTTATAATAATAAAAGATTATTATTGTAGGATATCGATATATATTCATTATTATTTATATGTTAATGATTTTTAAAAAAGGTACTATTATAAAGTTCATTCTTCTTATATACCATATATACGGAACACATAAATCAGATCTACATACATATTTTCATATATTAATAACTAATTATTATAGTATATATATGGTTATGTGAAGTGAAGCTACATAATATAAAATCCATATATAATATATATTTTTTGTATATATTTATAATAGTTATATTGTATATATATTTTATAATAACTAACTATTATTAATTATCCAATTTTTTATGACACAGCAAAAATTATAAACCATCAATAAATTGAATGTGCGCTGGGTTGGTGGTGTCTGTATATAGTACCCTATAACCATATAATACAAATATTCTTTCTATATATAATATGTGTGTATTTTATCGTGTATTATTATTATATTGTTCACATTATAAAGCAATGAAAACAAAACAATAAACTATTTATATATTGCTGTGTGTATACGTTCAATGGAAACTCAACTCTATATATTTATATTTATATATCACATCAGATCAGCCACAGGCAGAAACACCAGCAGCATTACAATGTTTTTTTTTTATTATTATTATTATTATTATTTTTTATTCCTTTACTTATTATTATAATATAATAACGCAATAATAAATAGAACCATATTCATATAAAAAGGAAAATAAAGAAGAAAATTGCAAACTAATTTGAAATAAAGAGCTTTATTTCATATATAATAGGAAAATTTTTTATGTTTTTCAATAACTTATTGTATATAAATAAATTATTCTTGCATATTCACGAATAAATACTTAATATACGATATAAGAAAATAAAATATGTGTATATCTTCTGTATTAATACGTGTGAATCATCCTCATTTATATCTTATTATATCTATATGTATATTGGATTTGTGTGTGGTATAAAGACTGAAAATTTGGGCTACGTTCTTATATTTAATAGAAATTTCATGAAACCAAAATGATTATGTAAATTATGTGCGAAGTTTATAAATGTTTTTATATTACATATTTTTCCGTTATTAATTTATACAATGTAAGACAAATATAATTAATAATATATACCATAGAATAAATGAACGGATAATAAATGATGATGGTACATTTTGATTGTTTGTCGCTGGAAGAAAATATTACCATTTTCTTGTATCCAAACCGTCGTGTGTTTATGGATTTGGATAGGTATCCGGTAGCCGCATCAAAAATCGGGTCGATGTCATGCAACACCTATTAGATATTTTTGAAAGCTTATACATCGTTTTTTCTTTAGAAAATATTCACAATAATATATGAATAATTCATAAGATTTTAACTGAAAAAAATTGTGTAGATGCATAAGAAAGATGAATTCAAAATTTGAAACAATTGATTGAAAATTTTAAATAATTATTCCAAAGACTTCATTATAAAAATTTGAAGTGACAATAATTTATATGATATAGGTAATGATGAAACATACGATATTTTCAATAAAAACCAGAAGCGCGCAAAATCTCGTTTAATGAAGTCAAAAATATCAAAACAATACTCATTTAATTTTACGATTCCAAAGATATATTTACTAAATCCACAAAAAATGTCTTCCAACTGCTTATTGAATTGTTTGCTAAATACCATATATATTCATATCGTATTCGTCCTGAATATCGAGTACCATCAAAACAATACTCATTTAATTTTACGATTCCAAAGATATATTTACTAAATCCACAAAGAATTTTTTCCAACTGCTTATTGAATTGTTTGCTAAATACCATATATATTCATATCGTGTTCGTCCCGAATATGGAGTACCAGACAAGTTGGCAATTATTGCACAATAATTAAATTTCTCATTTTACTTAAAATAACATTTTATTTGCATCGCTTCATTCATACGATTTATCTTCATATGTGCCTATATTATATTTTCTCTATAATCTTCATTTAACGATTAATGGAAACCAATCATAAATTGAAAACAGTATGAACAAACAATCAACGGTTATACTCAACAATCAACGGCTATACAATCAACTAAATTATTGTAAAAATAAATGAATTGTAATGATGGATTAGTAAATAAATATGTTCGCACGAACTACATTTGATTGATAAATTGATTTTTATTATTATTATTTTTTTTTTCTGAAATATTAAGAGTTATATAATAATAAAAAATTAAAATGAAATATTATTAAATTAACAGCCGAAATAAATTTTATAATATATACACTTTCTTCTCTATATGGAGATATTTGATCTTGTTGCAATAATTTTGTTGATAATAATAATAATAAAAGAAATATATTTATAATTATTATTCTTATATTATTATCCATAATAAAATATAATGTTATTATATTGGTATTATTAATAATATATTAGTACCACCTGACCATTATAATATTAGCAGAGTGTGTCATGTACATTTTATATATACATTAAATATGGATTGATAAATACATTTGATAAAGATGAGTATCCCTGACAGTGTGACATTGATTATGTAATATAATTTATATAAATCTGTTCTTATATACTTATTAATATATAAAACTAACTATATATTTATTATAACCGAATGAATAGGTAATTTAATTAATCATATTGACAATATTTTGGTATATAATATAATAAATTAAATGGAAAATGTGTTAAATGTATTAATTTTATATGATTTGATGATTTAATTGTTATTTTATGAATTATTATGTGTTATAATATGAATAATTATATTATTATAATATTATATAATAATAATAATAATAATTTCCTAATTTAAATTTAATACATACCAAATTGAAATGTTATTTGTTAATTATAGTTTTTTTTTTCTATTTATTTATTTATTTATTTTAGAACCATCAACGGAAATAATTGGTGCGCCTGATATGTATATAGAAAGTGGTTCAACTATAAATTTAACATGTGTTATACAAAATTCACCAGAACCACCGGCTTATATTTTTTGGAATCATAATAATGCTGTAAGTTTTATAGCATCATATAGTTTGTTTCATGACGTTCTGTATTATATTTATTATATATAATTTTTACATACACATTTAAAAAAACCAAACAAAATTTATATATTAATTAACCATTATTTTTAAATATTTATATATCTACAATATATATATATATATATAAATAGATAATAACATATGAATCACCAAGAGGTGGTGTATCAGTATTAACAAAAAAGGCTGAAACAACAACATCATTTTTATTAATACAAAATGCTAGACCAACAGATTCAGGACAATATCAATGTAATCCGTCCAATGCAAAAAGTAAAGGTGTTACTGTGCATGTATTGAACGGTAAGTCCATTTTTAATGTATACATAATTATTTTCAAAAAATCAATATTTATTATTTATAACACAAAAATGCGTCTAATAAAATTGCTATCTAAAAAACAAGAATTTAACAAGACAAACAAATTTACCATTTCAAAATTATTTTTTAATAAAATTATATTTTTTTTATTTTTTTGGTGTGTGTATAAAAAAGTGATGTGTGCAATATAAAATATTTTAGAAAATTATCACTTATACAATTGAGGAGATAAATATATATATAGATAACTTACTGACTGTTTAAAAAGCTATTAGTTATATTTAATTAGTGTTTATCGCATACACTTATATTATATTGATAAGCGTTAAACTTAAATCGAAATATATATATATATATTTTTATATTCAGATCAGATATAGAGTATGGTATTAGTAGTAGTATTATATAGTGAATGTCGATTTTGAGGCAAATATAAATAATTTATGGCTGATGATTTTTCTTTTTAAGTACTTTATTATATCGCATTGCGGCGCGCTGGTACACAAATATATAAGAAAAAAATAAAATATTACCAAACATAAAAAACTATATATATATATATAAATATATATATATATAAATATTATATAGTAAATGTATATATATTATCTAAAAAAAATAATATATATATTTTTATTTTATTTTTCGTATAAATATATATGCTGCTGTTTTGTCTATTTTCGATAAAGTTGCGAGAAAAAAAAAGGAAAATAAATAAAGCTTTTTTAAACATTAAAGGTCGTAAAATTCTGATATATACTGCCATATATAAGCTGCTCTATATACTATTAATATATATATATAATAATAAATACATATACACAATGTGATATAACATACGTAGATGATATGGTTTACGTATGTCGTACTCTCGTATTTATGCTGCGTTGTATTCACGTTATTTATTTATTTATATTTTTTTTTATTTTTTTTGTGGTTTTCGGTGTGTGTTTGCTGTTTTTAAGATCTAAAATGTACATATATGGAATAAATGTACGTAATAGAGATTTTGCTGGTGTTTTAAATTATATAAAACGTTTATTTTATATTAAGCTATAACATATGATATGCACGTAAAATTATATCTATAAATATACACATATATTAATGTATAACAAACTTTACAAACAAGATTAATGTTTGAAGAGGGATTTTGTAAAATTTCTAGAATATATACTCGTAATTTAATTTTGGGTTATAGTTTTTTGCATGTGAATATTTATATGTATTGTATAGACAACAACAACAACAACAACAACATAGTATGCATGTACCATTTATGTATAACGAATTTGTGTTTGAAACGAATTTAATAAATTCATGTGAAAGAGGAGAAATGATTTTAGATTGAATTTAATCCTTTACATATTAAAATTTGATTGTTATAAAAACTATAAAGTATTATTTATAATAGTTAAAAAAAAAAAACATTGAAAACCGAATAATTAAATTAGTAAAATTATGCCTTATTTAATAAATATAACAATATGCGCATATGATGTTAAACAAGCGAACAACAATACACACATATTCTCAACGCATTTACTACAACTTCTTTATTTTTTCTTTAACTTATTTAATAAATTTTATAAATATAAATATTAAAATATGCGGGGTGTCCACGAGCGGTACGCATTCTTTCGAGGGGGTGATGGGGACATTATTCTAAATCGAAATTACTAAATAACATTTTTCGAATTGGGGCTCTGTTTTCGAGATATAGCCATAAGAATTTTTCTTGGCAGTCTCATCATTAATGGACCAATAACTACGAAAGTAAGGTAAATACAGAAATTTTTTGGTAGACCGAATTTGTGGAGAATTAAATTCTCAATTAAAATGTGTTATAAATTTTTTTTACAATTTGCTTCAATTTCAACTTATTGAACTATATAATTGAAAAATAACTATGTTTTCTCAAAAATTTTGTATTAAAATGAATTTTTTTTAAAAATAAAACGGCGCAACATAATATTTTTTTTGTTAAAAAAGTAAAACTAATTTCGTTTCGTTACAATTAAACATTCCATTTAGCCTATGGCTAACTTTTTTAAAATTTATAAATGTTTGAAAAAGTGGTGTAATTGTAGAATTTAAAAAAAATATCAAATTAAAATTATAGCTATTTGCAACAAAAGAAGAGTATGAATAAACGAAATTTAAACAAACCTACTATTCTTTTGTTCCAAATAATTATAATTTTAGTTTGTTATTTTTTTATTTCTACAATTAAACCACTTTTTCAAACATTTATAACTTTTAAATCATATATATATAATTATATTTTAAATCTAAACTTTTATCAAAACATGCAAATTTTAATGCCAGTGGAATTGTTTGTAATTGAAAAATAATCAATTAAAGTGTTATTGCCAAAATGTTATATCATCACACATAAATCGAAATATATTTTGTGTATATTTTTTCGGTATACATATTGTTTTATATTTATTTTAATTCATAATAATAATAATAAGATAATTCATAAGATTTTCACTTTAATATTAAGCGATCGAATTACTGGGTCACCTGTTCAGTTACTGGTGTTGTTAAAAACAAAAATTTTATATGTAATTCAATTGAATTTTATTTGAATTTATACATGGAAATGTTCAATTCATTTTGACCGACAAGAATATATCAGTTTTGAAAAATAGAATACCTTTGTTGGTATAACAAATTGACATTTTTTTTTTATACGCATATTAAAATGTAAATAATATATTATTTATACTTAAACAATATAGAATATATAATATACACAGTGGGTACAAGTAATCCTTCTAAAACGCAATTTTCATAATATATTATGGTGTGTTTGAACCGACGAACATTACATCCTTGCGTATCTATCACATTGAGGACTTTATGTATTTGTATTTGTATTTTTTTTTCTTGATTTTATGTTAATAAAATTAAACATGCATCACGAATTTCTGAAAATATTTACTTAAAATAAAACTCAATTCATTTTTCCGTTAACAAAAATATTACTTTATGTGCATATATAAAGTATATATGTATGTGTGCCCTATTGTTATATTATATAATAATGGAAAAGATATTTATATGTCATAATATTACAAAAAAAAAATAGACAAAAAAATTGTATGTTTTCCTTTCAAAATAAAAATATGAAATGTGATCCATAAGAAAAATATTGTGATAATAATAAGGGATTCATAATATTTATAACTTAGTTTTTTGCCTAGATGGTTGTTATACACATATATATATATATATATTGTCTATATATAACGTGTACAATACAATATATAAAAATATATATAAATATAATATGACGACGATGACGAAAAAAATGTAACAAATTTACATTTTATTATATTTCTAAAAGATTGAATTTTGATGTTGAATGGTTATGCAACCATTTTGTTTTCGTTTTCTTGTTATTGTTATTGTGTGTGTGTGTGTGTAGATTTTATAAAATCTACCTCAGGCATAATTTATTTTCAAAAAAGGAAAAAATAGGAAAAAAATAAAATTATAAACATAAATGCTCTTCATAAGCAAAATATATAAATCATAGGAAAAAAGAAAGTGTATAAAAAAAAGGAAAATTTTATTTGTTTAATAAATTGAAAAATTTACACATTTTTTCTTTTGTGACAAAACCCTTTATTTTTTTATTTTTTTGCCAAAGAAATAGGTATTATTTTAATTTTTTATTTTTTTAACTTATTTATACACATGTATTGGTTTATAAAGTTTTCACATTATATAATTATATATTTGTATATATTTAATACTTTTTTTTGACTTAACTTTGTCAAAACATTTTTTTTTTTTTTGTGGTAGATTGACGACAATATGATTTTATGTATTTTGTTTATATTTATGTTCGACAAATTACTGTATGCATTGTAACCTATTGATGTGTGAGGTGGTAACAGTTCCGTTCATAATTGTGTACAATTAAAATAACCGGGTTCAAAGTAATGTAGTCCAATATGGCACCACTTACCATAAATATATATTAACAAAATTAAATTAATACTGGGGTGGAATCATGTAAGGTGATAAGTGACAGTGGTGATATTCAAAAGTGATCACCTATTTTTTTGGCATCACCGGCAGGTGATTTTTATAATGTCATTCGTATCGGTGGTGAGAAAGAAATATATTTTAACATTTTTTTTATTTATATTACTGCTAAAAAAAATAAAATCTACAAATAAATCATAGAAATATAATAAAAAACAAGATAATAAAAATTTAGCGTTAATAAGAAACATAAATGTTTAGTTCAGTTTCGATTCAGTTATATTCTTCAGCGACTAAGGAACACAATGGTTTAGGATTTGATCGTAATCTTTAATTAAAAATTTTATTTTTACAAATAAAACCATTACAAAAGTTTACGAATTCAAATAATTTGTAAACAATTTTAAGTATTTAGATTGAATTTTCGGTCTTGAATGTAGTAAATATTATATCATTATTTTTCTTTTAACACAACTATATAGAATATATCTATTGGTTATTGCCTTAAGAAAATTGATAAAATATATTGCAAAGCCATACTTGCAAAAACTCAAGTACAAATATTTGATAAAATATATTTTTTCTTTGTTAATGTTACCACAAAAGCAATTGCGAATAATATGAAGAAAACTAAATAATTTCCTTTAATTTATTTTAATATTTTGTGTAGCACACACGATTCACAACAAATAACAATAAAAGAATTTCTTTTTTCCCAAAAAAATATAACCTTATGTGTAAAACGACAGCAAAAAAGCTATCACCTGAAAATCGTCACTTTTTGGGTGATAGCGCCATAGCCGATGCAACATTTATAAAAGATGACAGTGATTGTCATCTTATATGATTTCACCTCTGGTTACCAATTTTCCGTAAGTGACTGATTTGTTTATCAATATATTTCAAAAACGCTGAATTTATCTCGCAATTTTTATAACCACAAATCAATCGAGATATATGCGTTGGACTTATCTCAAGTTTTCCCTTGTTTAAATCCTTCTTTATTTTCTACACATTCTACGAAAATAAAACTAATTTGTGGTGGGTAAATTGATACTATTTGTTGGCTGCGTAAAAGTGACACAGAGTTTTTATTTGCTGTGGTAATATCCACCAATTAAATAGTCATAAAAAAAAAAAAAATGTTATAATAATATTTGTATAAAATGTTATTACACAAAAAATATATATTAAAGTATTTATTGATGCGTTACGAGTATATATGGAATACCATACAATAAAGATATACGTATACTTCGTAATTGAATTGAATTTAATAAATTCAATTTAATAAAAGAAAATGTACATATACGTATGCATGGAAAAGATGATGTTGCATAAAATATATATATATTTATTTACAAAATGATGATAATATATAAAATAAATTAAATTGCATTTGATATAAATATATAAAAATTCATATATTATTATAACAATGAAAAAGTGGGTTAATATACTGTAAATATATATATAGAATTGACCATTTATATAACAGATCATAAAATATATAAGAACATACTACAACTCTCTAAAAAATATAGAAGAAAACCCCAATTACTTTTTATTTCTATTGAACATGCAACATGAGCCGTATCCGATGAATGTCTCATTGATATTGCTTTTAGTCCGAAATTGTTGAATAAACCGTATACATTATAAGATCTTGTAATGTAAACTCCAGAAATTGTTTTTTTCGTAAAATCGACACATTCACGAAACCGTTTCGCCAAACACTAACAGAATACACTTTATTAACCGCTTTACCTTCGACAAAAAATTTATGCTTCAATTTTATTAATGTTTTCATCAATTTGTCAAATGTCAATGATCTGCCAAGTCTTAGATCATCTTTAATTACTCACTCACCACGATCACTTTCAAATCACGATTGGTTGTTTTCAAAACACAATTTCTTTGTTCAATAATTTTTTGCATATTACACAATCGAAAAACAAAAAAATGCCAAAATTGATGTAAACAATATACAGCAGAGAATTTCAATAAGTTTTACGTTTAAATTGGGATGAAGATGATTCCGTTGGGAATTTTTTTTGACAGGGATAGTGGCGCATACACACACATATATAATTGATTATACATTGAATTGAATAATAATATTGTGTATCTATATGTCCAAGTCACTTAAACTCTTTACTATTTTTATATATACACAAATATATATTATTTATTCATTGATTTTTATTAAAGCTTTCTAATACATAACAAAATTCTCTTTAATATACATTATATTGATGATACAGCAAGAGTAAATATTTTTTTTTTATTTTTTCATAATATTGTAAGAATGTTATCAATATTTTATTTGGATCATATATTTATAAATATATTTCTGTTTACGTATACAATTTTATGTATCTTTAAAGATACAAAATACACTATACTCATAATGTTCTTTGCCATTTAACCTATGCATACCATTATTCTTTTATATATTATAATAATATATTTGTTTTGTAATATTTTGTTTATTTATTATTTGAATCTTTGTATATTTTGTATGAATAAATTTGTATTTATTAAAATGAAAATGAGTATTTTATAGAAAACACTTAACTATACTACACACACACACTATGGATTGTATCACACATTAGTATATATATTATTTATATATTTTTTAAATTCATTCAATTTTTTATGTATAAACTTTTTGACAACTTTATAATAAAATGAAACTTTGAAGTCCCGATATTCACATTTGACATTTGGTTGGTATTATGGATGGAGTTTAAAAATTGCAATTTTCGGTATATTCTTTTTTCTTTTTTGATGGCTTGCCTTATTTTTTTAATTTTTTTATTTTTACATTTTATTATCAAAGTTCACATTATATTATAATGTTTTCAAATATATTTTTTAGAATCAAGATAATAATAATATGGGGTTATTTGTGGGCAGACAGACGACCATCACATTTTTGATGTTATTTCTATTTGTTTATTATAATGTTGTTTAAACGTTTTAACATGAAACTATATTGTATATAGCAGTTTTTTTTATATATATAACATAGTCCTTAAAACACACATATACATTGATGAAATAAATTTTTATTTTAAATAATCTAATATCATCCAAATGCATTATAGTATATTATTGCTGTTCACGTTGTTCATGTCCTATTGAATTGTCTATATCTATTTTATTTTAACTTGTTGACATATATTTTATTATATCTCTCTATAAATATATATATTTTAATATATATTTATACTTTGTTAGTTATATCGTCGTATATGTATTTGTATACAACATTTACAATAAAATGAAATAATAATGAAAACAATCTGCTTTTGGCCAATAAATTAAATTTAAAGACTGTTTTTTTATTATTATTTTATTTTCCAAAAACGAATATTATTTATATATTCGTCTAATAAAGATTCAAAATTAAATTGTAGAAATTGCAATGGAATGTTTGAAATGAATATTAGATTTTATTTTATTTTTTTCCTTCCCACCATATATAGATAATATATTGTATTTTGTATATGAACAAGATAATTCAGCAAATACCGGAAAAAAAAAAAATAGAGGAAAAAAAAGTAGAAAATCTTTAAAAATGAAAGAAAAAAAAGCACAAGAACCGGAATTGGTTATTCTTCGTTTTTTGATTGTTGTACTCTTTCTTTTATTTCATCTCTATTGTTTATATGAATATGTATTATATAAAACCTCCTATATATTGTTATCACAGTTGCTTATTATGTTAAAGACAAGATTAAGTTTTAAAGTCGTCAAGTAAAAAAGTGTATATATAGTAAACGATAAGACCGTCGACTCCTCCAGCGAATTACTTAAGAGAAAAGAAAAATTGTATATATTTTATGAATTGCAGAAAAAAATGAAGTTATGTAAAACTTGTAATCTTTTTTTTAATTTTATATATAATCCTTGCATGAAAAAAAAAAACGGTACGGTCAATTAAAGAAAAGTTTTATATATACAATATATATTTTATTTTTTTTTTAATTCATTATTAATATGACAGTAAAAAGGATATATATTGTAGTTTAGTCGTAGCGTAATTGCGTACGATAATAATATATATATAAACAGTTTTCTTATATTACATTTATCGAAAATATGTCTATTAATTTAAAATAATGACTAAATAAAATTTTTACTTATAAAAAAATATATAGAGTTATAAAATTATTGGAAAAACCTTAATTAAAATTTTGCCGAAAAATCGCTTATTATAAATAATTAATTTTTTTTTTTAATTATGCGGACCATAATTAGTAATACTAAAAATTATAGTAATATCGTTAAAATTCGTTTCGGCCTGTCCAGTTGACTAAAACTAAATGCTATGCTATGTGTGATTAAATTATAGTTAAATATTCATGATAGAATATGTTTGTCTTAGCCGGTGATTTATATATGGACACAATATTGATATAAAAAAAAACAGTTTACAGTTTTCTTGCTTACTATAATTAAGTATAGTATATAAATGTCAGATTGATTGATGGCATGAATGCTTCCTGCATAAGATTTATTCATTGTTAAATCTAAATTACAATATTAAAATAGTCAATTTTACGACGCGATATATATATTTTGAATAAGTGTTTTTAATGATGTGCTTTTGATTTAAAATTGTATGACATTTTAGATATTTATGTGCGTGTGTTAATTAAAAGTGTTAGCTTGCTATTTAATTTTAATTTATTTTAATTTATTATTGTGTTTATTAATTGTGTTTTTGCATTTTAATTTTTTGTGCATATATTAGTTGACGTTTTTTTTTATTTATTAATGCTTAAAATTATCTTTAATTTCAGTGATTAATAGTTATATTATAGTATTGCAAAATACATAATTATAATAAGGTTTATTTATTCAGTTAATTATTATAAATTTATTTATTTATTTATTATTTAAAATTTTTATTTATGATTTTATATTTTATAAACAATTATTAGCACTCATTTTGATTTATTTACTTTTTAACTATTGCTAAAATTAATTTATTAAATTTTGTAATTATTAGTTTTTTTTTTTTTTCAAAGTTTACTATAATCAATATTGCACGAAATTGTAGCATATTTTATATTTTAATAGAAATAATTTTTTAAAAATAAGTTTTATAGATTTGTTATTTTTTTCGTCGTACATAAGTGTATTTTATATAAAAGTACTGAAAATATATTCAGTAACAATGCCAATTGTAATATAAAGTAAAGTTTGGTAATTTAAATATAATGTTTTTTTTTTTTTGAGATTCACGTCTATATGAAATATTAATTTTAATTGGTATATTCTTTAGCGATACATTAAAATATTAGATTTTTATTTTTTTTTTCTAAATATATATTTGATATTATTTAAAAATAATAATTATATAAATAAATAAATAAATATATAAATAAATAAATATGTTCTAAGTAAGAACAGAAAGTAAAAATAAATTAAAAAGGTGTTTCCCATTCTGTTTCCAGGGGAATACCCAGCAGCAATGCAGCGCGCGGGTCAACCTCATCATCGAATTGCATCAAATCATTATCTATTAGTTATTATTTGTACGTTATCATCAACATTATTTATCTACAACATTTTATTATTACCAGTATAGTTTTTGCCAACATTGTAAATTTTTTAACCAAACGTTTATTAAATTTATTTACATTTATTTCAACGCACATTAATTATATTCATTCAAAAAAACTACAAAAACAATTACTATTAGTACCACGACCACTACGACAAGCGCCACCACTTCAACAGCATAAACATCAACATCAAATGGAACATCAACGACTACCAAAACTACAACAACTGATTTATAAAAAATATTATTTAAAATTTATATGACAACCGAATTATTTTCTATTAACATTTAATTATATTATTATTAAAATTTATAAACTATTAAAAACAATTATAAATTATATTTATTACAATTATTATTATTATTATTATTGTAATTATAATTTTATAATTATTGTATTTTTTTCTGTGTTAATATTATTGTGGTGTTGGTTATATTTATTAAATTTAAATATAAAATTATTAGTTGTCTCTTTAAACGACAGAAAAAGGTAATGTGTAATACAAAATTAATGGATAAACAAATGAAAAATACATAATTTAAAATTTAGTTTCATTTTTAAGACAATACATTTTTTTCGTTTTTTATTACATAATACAATTTATATATAATAAATAGCAAAAGAATATAATATATGTTTAAAAAATATGCATATATAAAAAATATAAATAATTTAAAATATTTTATTATAAATAAATAAAAGTATATGTCTATAATTTATAAATTGTATATTATATGAAAAGAAATTTAATATTGTGAAAATCAAATTAATATTTATAATAAATAGACTTAAAAAGTAAATTCATACGTATATCGCCATGTGTAAAACAATATTTGCCCGTGTCTGAAAAATAAATAACCATAATGGATTAAGAAAAAAGCATTTATAAATTATACAATCGACGCACTAAGCTATCACTTTATAATGCGTTGCGTATATTTTTGCTTATACAATTAACAAAATGTCCAGACACTTCAACAGTTTGACAAAAATTCGGTTCACAATACTTATGTAAATCAGCAGCCAGATACATATATTACAAAGTAATTACAGTAATTCATTCGGGCAGAGGGTGTAGTATATATATATAACTTAATACATTGATTTACACATATTGCGTAACACGCCACAGTACGAATAAATTTCAAAATAATTGTCGTTTGGATTTACAACAAAATTAATTACTTATAAGTAAATTTTTATTATTATAAATAAGCGAAAACAAATACCACATCTTTACAGAGTAGAGTGTAACAATAAAATGAAGAAAAAAAAAACTAATGTAAAAACTATATAAATAAGGAAATTTAATTTTCTATATAGAAATAAAAATTTCAGAATATGAAAATTAAAATAAATAAATATAATATATAAAATAAATAATATAAATATAATAATTTAAATAAATTATATGTATAACAGTTTTGTATTTTATGGTAATTTTAGTTGACACATAATTTTATTATTATATTTTGATACATTCAATTTTATACAATACGATAATATAAAATTATAGCGCTTTTATATTAATGAGTTTCAATAATAAATGAAGACGGTAATGTAAACCTCTGCCAAAACTTATAATTCGAAATGACAGCCCCGGAGTGTAGTGTAACATTAATATGATCAACAAATCGTTTGGCAGCCTTTCTTTTGGTACTGCGCACAGACGACATCAAAACAGATTCTTTCCGACAACTCTATAATTTTTGCCATATATAAATCTTTGGATGAATAACAAGCACCCGAAATTAAAAGTCCGCATCAAAACAGTGATTATTGATTGTTTAATATATTTTCATGAAATGATTATAATTTTATTCTTATGAAAATACAATTTAATAATTTAGTTTTATTTTCAAAATTGGTGAAAAACGATGTATATAAAAATTTCCATTAATTTGTTTCTACAACTTTTACCATAAAATTAAAATAAAAAAAAATGTATATATTTTATGTTATAATAAATTGTAAAATTATTAAATTTATAAATTAATAAATTTATTAGTTATATATAATAAATAAATGTGTACATAAAAAATTAGTGATAATAAGTATATACATATGTAAATGTATATAAGGCCAGCCCACGCATACATCACCAAACAAATTATTTATGTAAGCATTTTTATAAGAAGGTTAAAACAGATTATAATTTTTTTCCCTCATAGTCATGTCTCTTATTAATTTAAATATTATTAATGCGTATTTATTATTATTTTAAAATACATATTTAATTGTGAATTTAATGGCTATTATGGAATAGTTTTTACTATATATTTCAGTTTTTACACTCGAACTCTCGTTTAACCATTTCTCGATGCCATATTATAATCTTCCCATCGCGTTTTTATGTTGTTACGCGCAAATTATGTTATTCAACTTTGTAGCCTTTGGGTTGTACCAAATATTTTATTACAATAATAAATGGTGAAAGTTATAAAGTTGTGATACACCAATTATGATTATGATTTTATTTTAACATAAATGTGTGTTATCATTTTAACAACGGAATGATGGTGCCGCGTAACATGTAATCTGTATTAGATTTAATCGCGTTGTTAACTGATTGTTAAAGTAAATGATTAAAAACTAATATTTTTTTGAATATAATTTCTAAAAGCCCAAAGAAAATTAATAATAATTTTGTGTTTTTATATAATACTTATCAATTTTTCACTTTAACGATGATTACTATTTTATAGATTTCAAATCTAAACACGCGAAAAATGATTCTAAATGAAATTAACAATCGGTTTTCTTCAAAATACAAAATTTTCCAAACTACAAAAGCGTATAATTTTATTTAAGTAGAAAAACTATCTCTGCGCGTATATGATAATTTCCAAATATATATATTATATATATGTTTTATTATAATATTATTATATCTGCGCCCTGCCGGTGATATCAAAATGAAAATATAGATTATAATTTAAGTAAATTATTTTCGATAATATAAACAATATATATAATATATAATTGAAAATAATAATAATAATAATAATAATAATAATAATAATAATAATAATATAAACTCTATATATTTATATGTATGTTGTAATTTATATAGAATTTTAAAATCGGATATAAATATAATTCTCTATAAATAAACTCTAATCTGAAATATAAATAATCTCTTTGATTATTGTTTCTAATAATACTATAAACTAAAAATAAAATAATAAATAAATCAATCTACATTTGATTTTGTTCAAACAATTTATTTTGTTGTATATAATAAATTGATCAAAATGATAATGTAATTATTATAAATTAAAGTGTATATCTTAAATAATTAAATAATAACAATAATAATAATAATAATAATAATAATAATAATTGTAATAAAATATTATATAATAATAAATATAATAATAACAAAAAATAATATAATTTTAATAATATTCATGAAAATCACATCATGAATGTTATCTGTGTATAAATTAAATTACAAAAATCTATAAAATGTAATATGATCTTATTAAAAGAGAAAAAAAATACATTAAAATGAATTGTTATTTATAAAAAAGAAAAAAAAATGATGAAAAAAAAAAATGAAAAACAATTATGTTTTATTTAATTCTTTGAAAATTCGTTGCCATACCTCCGCAAAAAAAACTCTTAACTGCAAGAAATATCCTCCTTTTTTCCTTATTTGATTAACGGTAAGTATTATTAAAATCACCTTTTTTTTTCAAATTTTTTCCCTTCGATTTTACTGTTTAAGTTATCTGTCAGTCCTGGGTTGAGCTCCATGCAGCATCTGTAAAACGTCATTACAGTCAAGTTGTTAAATAATTCTGCATGGCAATATGTAATAATTCACGTATTGATATGCAATTATGAAAATGTATGTAGATGTTTCCTTAATTCTACATGTAACATTACTTTAATATGTAATGAAAATGTGTAAGCAATCATTTATGATTAACCATTATATTTTGAGTTGTATATAAATTATATAGTTATCAATTAAATCAAATATGAAATGCTCTGGAATTAACCTTTATCTTATGATAATTGCATATCAATTATAGTGAATTTTTTATATAATATATTTACCATACTCCAATGCAAAGTGTTTGGCTAATTTCACTGTAATAAATGTTTGGTAAATGCAATATGTTCCACTTGTATAATAACTTGAATTGATGATATTAATTATATATTAACTCATAAATAAAATATATATTGTAAATATACAATTTAATTTAAATGTATAGGTAACCTTTGTAATCTCGCTTGTATACGATTTTCATGAAAATAATCAATATTTGATATATCTTATATGTACGTACAGCCGTACAGACATTATAGGAACAATTAAAATACCAAAAATGTTAATGTTTTTCTTATTACAAATAACTATATATTTATATATTTATATGAATATTCGTATATATGTCAATGACAACCCCCAAATTAAAATTTATACCTTAGTGTAAAATATATTTGCTTGTATAAAATGATTAATGAATTTTATCAGATATTTAAATCAACTCTTTTAACTTTTACTTATGTAATATATATTAGTACAATACGATAAAATAAATGAATAGTATACTCATTTATATATATATATATGTGGGCGTAAGGCGTTATTAAATTTATTTTCTTCTACATTATAATTTCTTTTATTTTATTGTGTAAATTGTATATTACATACAAATTCAAAAGAAATTCAATTAAATTGTTCTCATATTGAGAAAAGATTTAATAATATATATATATATATATCAACATTTAATTAACACCATCTAAAAGTTAATTTTTTTATTTTTCATTTATACTATAAACGATAAAATTTTTAATTAAATATAAATTAAAATCATAGATAATAAATATATCGTGTCGTCATCGTCGTCGTCGTCATCTAATCAATTAATTTATAATAAATAAATTTATTTTGAATTGATAACAAAAGTTTAATTGCTTTAAATTTTCAACACTATTTTCTATACGCAAATGTTATAGGATACTTTGGGCCTATATAAGGTTGACGTATATTAATACGGAATAAATTCTACGCATATAATAAATTCAACTAGCAATACTTTTTATACTTATAATTTTAGTATATTTAGTGTTTCTTAATTTGGTAATAATCGTTTAATATTGTTTTTATTTCATAGAATACCAATTATTATAATTATTTTAATATAAATAAAATTGATTATGGTATTGGGATAATATCACGTCAAGATTCTTATGTGATGTTTGTTGTCGAAATTATTAACTTTCATCGTTTAGATATGTCGACGCCAATATTGCATCGTATTTATTCTTTTTCGATCCTATTATGTATTTTTAATATAATTACTTTCGATCACACATAGTTTTAACATTTTTATGATGGATTCACATTTTTCATAATAATTATATAATTATAATTTTATTTAATTATATAATTTATAAAATTGTAAAATTATTTACAACACAATGTTGTATACAATTCGTATATTATATAAAATTATAATTGTCATTTAATTATAATATATATATGTATTAAATTTAGAAATTAAATATCAATTGATGCATTCATTCAAATTTATATGATAATACGCAATTTAAAATAGAAAATTATGAAATTGAATTTATTTGCCAATTAAATTTTCTCTTATAATATATATTGCGTATGTAATAAATAATATAATACAGGGTGTTTTTTTAAAAAGTATGTATATAGAACTTTAAATTTGAATAAAATACAAAATTCTTTTTATTTTAATAATTCTATCTGATGGTTAAATGTGTCACATGATTAACTTTTGTATAATGTTTATATAATGGGTAAAATTTTTCACCTTTATCTTTAAACTTTGGCGACACATTGATTTTCAAAATATATTTTGACTGTTTGTTTGTATTTTATTCAAATTTCAAAAGATCTATAATGCTTAAAAAAACACACTGTACAATGTACATACATTTGGTTAATGCAAACACACTACTGAATACATCATATGCTGTGTAGGTGTAGATATTTATGCATTCAACAAAGCGACAATAATTATAATTGTGTAAATTTACAAAAGCCTATATCAAATTATTAATAGAAAATTATATATGCTTTCAGTGAATCAGAATTTATATTTACACATATATTCACAACATTTCTATTCAAATAAATTATTTATTTTTAATTAAAATAATATATATTTATTATTATAAATTAAATTGGAAATAATAAACTCTATATTTATATATATACGTCAGTGGTGCGTGGTAAAATTTCGTCACTTAATTTGCATTGTTTTATTATTTCACTACAGAATTCAAACTATTTTAGCATCTATAATCCATATAATAAATATGCGGAATTTATACTCATTTATTTGAATATGCAAATATGTATTGAGTAAATTAAATTTTAATATATGTGTCACATTTACTTATATTTTTTATATATTATATATACGTATACGTACAAAAGTTTAAATTAAAATCCACGAAAAATTACATCCTCACGTATGATATCATTAAAAATTTGTAATTCATATAACATCACTATGTGTCTAGACAAACCAATAAATTCACATTTCTTCATTACTTATAAATATTCAAATAGTAAATTACAAAATCATTTTCGGTTTTGTAAATCATACTCAAATTGTAATTTTATTTTAATATTATTCCATTAGGCGTTGGATAGAATTATATAGTAGAGTTAATATCGTGTTCAAAAACCTTTACAATAAATAGTTATTTAGAGTGCATACCTATTATATTTAATGATAATTAAGTTGAGTCGCGGTTGTGCCGGTTGATAGTGTTTATTTATATATTATTTATAAATCGCTTTTTCGCAGTAATGCAAATCATATAAATATATCATTAGTAGACTATTAACTATATAAATTATATATTATAGTATACTATAAAAATAATGATATATGATTTGCATTGGCTGTGGTATAAATGCGATTTAAATAATATCTTTATATTTTATTTAATGTTTAATATATATAATAAGTATAAATGAACACATATTCAATATAATAATATTTGCATAATTAAATTCTTAATTCATATAAAAAGTATATTTAACAATTATTATATACTGAAACTGGGGGTGGATTGGATTCGAAGTGTCTAAAAAGTGTTACATTTATAATAATATATCGTATGTTACATATAGATTTACTTAAACATTTTATCAATCAATTATTAATAAGCATAGCCGATATAGTATAATCAATCAAGTGTAAGAATTTGAAATTTAACATTGCATTGCATTTGTAATAATTTTGCATTAACTGCTATATCCTTTCTGCTATCATATGAACATATTCATATATATATATATATTACCTTCGTTTCGTTCGTGTGTGCATATGCATATAATGCAATGTTCAAATAAACAACCGAATGTTTATTTATTACAATTTTTGACAATATATGTAATTATATAAAGTACAATCGCAGTAAGTACATTTATGACTTTATGGTGGTGTCAGATAATGTCAGACGGTATATTGTCGTATATATTTATATTATATGAATTTATAGTATATTTATAACAACTTTACTTTTGCGCTTCGCATTCATAAATAATTTTATATAACCATTAAAAAAACATTATTATATTTATAATAAAATTTAAATATAACTCTTTTAAAAATAAAAATTGTCAACAAAAACAAGCATGTGAATGTGACATTTAAATTTAAAATAGAATTAACGCCCAGCATATTGATTTTGATTTGTGAAAAAAATATATGAAAATAAAAAAAAATCCCCATGCGGTTTTTTAAATTTATTTATTTTTTACTTTATATATTTTTATTTATTTTTCTTTTGTCTGTATACAACAAAACGTGGGTAGTATAATAATATGTAAATGCTAAATATACTCGTATATAAATACTATATATATACTTATATATTATTACTTGTAAAACGTCCTACACACACACACACACACACACACATATATTATATTTTAACAAAAGGATGTCTTTACCAAAATTTCATTTTATATATATATAACTATATTTTATTTATACATTTATACAGTGATTCAATTATTTATTCGAACTATATACATAAATCTATTGATAGTATTTAAAAATTGGAATCGTTAACTGTTGGCTCTGTCTCTGAACTTATAAATTATTAAGTTTATATTTCAAAATAATTTGATTATATTCCTAACAGCATAAGTATATATGATTTAATCTACAATATACGCAGATTAGGTTTAATTTTATACAATATATGAACTTGTAAGTTAATAAATTTGTTCGAAAACATAGTTGAATCACTGTACGTACAATCATACATATACTGTAAATATATATTATATATATTTTGTCTGTTAATATTTATTTATGTATACGCATGAAAGAAAACAGGTGTTTGTCTTTTTTTTTTTTTTCCATTTGCCACATACTTAAGATTTTCTCATATATTCAAATATACGCACCTATATTATAATATACTACAATATAGTATAAATTATATGATAAAATGCATATATTTATATACCATAGATAGAGCGATATACCAAATATAGTTAAATGTTGTGAGGGTAGAAAAAAAAAGTAACCCAAACTTTATAAATAATTCAGATGGTAAATTTAACTTTTTGACGAAATAACTTATTCATTATATATTATATATAAAATATATTCGTATGTATAAATAAATACGTATATATATTTGGTAAACATATATATATATATATAGTGTAAAGTTTACACATACTGGTATATGTGTTTTTCGTTTGAATGTTTTATTTTAAATTTTTTTGTGGCACTTTATTTTAACCAAAATATACCCATAACATGTGCATAGAT
This sequence comes from Bibio marci, assembly GCA_910594885.2. Classification (NCBI taxonomy): domain Eukaryota; kingdom Metazoa; phylum Arthropoda; class Insecta; order Diptera; family Bibionidae; genus Bibio; species Bibio marci. The sequence goes on along the minus strand of OU343116.1, from coordinate 45,802,933 downwards.
AGATTCGGTTTAAACAAAAAATAAAACTAATATATTAAATATAACAAATAAATAGTTAGACCAGTATTTTATTTGTGTGTTTTTTTTTTATGTTGAGTTTATTTAATCTTTTTGGTTTCAATTGTGTGTCCAATTTTTTTTTTTTTTTTACCATATACAAAACAAAATATATATAAAAATAACAAAAATGTATAATATAGTTAATGTGTCACTCAATATAAACTAAACTAATTTATTCAAAATATGCATATAGATAAATATACGAACATCGAATGAATTTATATGTCCTGTTATTTATTTATATTGATATATATTAACGTATAGTATAAAGGTTATTATGCACACAATACGAGCATATCCCAAAACATTTACCTATTGATATAAATTGTAAAATTATTCAATAATATTAACTTAATTGCGATAGGCAGATGACATTCTCTCTTTTGCTATACTCGAATGTTTGACACATATATATTATATATACATATATATATTTTAGTGCTATATTAGAAAATTTTATAGCCTTTTTTTTCTCAGTATGTAAACATTATTTCAAATTTGACAGTATATATAGGATCGCTTGTATATTTTAAATATGAATAAAGTGTATAAATATATATATATTCTATCTATATTTATACTATAAATAGGCTTATGGATAACGTAAAGGAAATGTTTGAAGATTTCTATTTGATTTAAGAAGAATATTTTATAGAAAACGAAATTTATATTCGTACTACCCCAGCCAGACACACATATATTGTAACATATTATATATGGTGATATAGTTATATGATAATATATTTTAACACACTATTGTTTTATATTCCATTCCAGACCTATAAACACTTACATGACAATTTACCATTTCAATTATTTTCAATTGTAAAGTTTTTTTAGGATTTATAAAAACGTATAATAATTTTTTATAATCTTAACGTTTTATATTCTACTGATTTAGATTTGAATTTTCCTTCAGCGAATTTATTCTAAATGATATTTTTGAAATACCTATATATATATGTATATTTGTTTGATTACAATATAATCTCTTTTATACAAAATTCCGTATAGATGTGTCTTTTAAATATTATGACAATATAACAAATATGGAATAATTTCTTAAATACTCCAATAAAATAAAAGCAAAATAAATTCTATTATATTTTATATTGAAAATATAATAAAACATTTTAATTGTATATAAATATTATAATACATATTAAATTATATTTAAAATTGATTTAATCTAAATTGAAAATTAAATAATATGATAGCTATAATATACAAGTACCTATTTCTATATATATATATATTTATATTATATTATATACACAACAAGAGATCTTTTAATTGTATATTATATACAATATATTAAATTAAATTATAATTAAAAATATTATTTTATATATATTAGATAAGATGATATATATTCGTATATGTGCGTCGTTCAAACGTTTATATACAATTCACAATTGTAATTAAGATACCTCCTGTTGCTCTTAAATAAATATAATTATTATATCTTTTATGAAACACAAATCTAGCACAAAACAATATTGTTTAAATTTTAAATAAATTTATTATTATTTAATAATATATATATACAATTTATATTATTTTATATAACATAATGTCCTTATATACCTTATGTCCTTATACGATATAAATTTATTATTATCACATGCACATCGCCGCACACACGACATATACTTGGAATTTATTTATTATTTTTTTTCCTAAAGAAATGTATATACTTACGATTTTGTTCTTTATTATTCTCAGAGAAATTTCTATAGATGTTTTGAAATGTATATGTAACAATGTAATAAATTTTATTGTTTATTTACTAAAATCATTTATTGGTTGGCACATTGGTTTCCGTTTTATTTCGTATAAGTATTTCGCATAATAAATTAAATATATTATGGTGTGCATGCGTGCGGTATGATCTTTCTTCTTTAATTACTCTATCCGTTCCGGACGTTTGCTATCATCATGGCAATTTTTACTTTATTGGCTGCAATTCGAAATAATTCCGTGGAATTTACTCCAAACCATTTTCGTAGATTTGCCAGCCAAGATATACGTCTGCGACCAGGTCCCCTACGATCATCAACCCTTCCTTATATAATAACTTGTAGGAGTCGACATTTGTCATTCCTCATGATGTGTCCAAAGTATTCTAGTTTTCGTTGTTTTATTTTATTTAATAATTCAGGTTGTCGACCAATACGTGGAATAACTTCATCATTAGTAATATGATCCACCCAAGGAATCTTTAGAATACGTCTGAAGAGCCATAGCTCAAATGCACGAATGCGTTTTTCTGTATTTACTGATATAGACAACGCCTCCACGCCATTTCGTAACGTTGAGTACACAAAACAATTCAACATACGCATTTTTAAATCCATTGAAATGTCATGACAACAAAACATATGCTTCATTTTGAAAAATACAGCTCTAGTTCTTTCGATTCTAATCTTTATTTCTTGTGAATGATCTCAAGATTCGTTTAAATACCAACCAAGATATGTAAAGCTTTGAAACTTTTCAATTATTTCATTGTTAATTGTTGTTAGTTTTTCTTGATTGAATGAATTTTTACTAAGTACCATGTATTTTGTTTTTTTGGTATTGATTTCTAATCCGTAATTACTGCAATTACATATTGTACCTTGTTTACTATTAGTTGTAGTTTTTCTAATGTTGGTGATATTAGGAACGTGTCGTCAGCATATCTGATGTTGTTTATTAGCTCACCATTAATTCTTATGCCATGTTGTACATTGTCAAGTGCTTCGCCGAAAATGTATTCTGAATATATATTGAATAGAAGTGGTGATAACACGCAACCCTGTCTTACACCGGATTTAATTTCAATTTTTTCACAAAACAATTGACCTTCTATATTTAAAGTTGCGTTTTGATCCCAATAAAGATTCGCAGTAATACGAATATCATTATTGTCAAGGCCGATGCTTTTTAGTATTTCGATCATTTTTCCATGTTGACATTTATCGAAAGCGTTTGTGTAATCGATGAAGCAAGCATCCTCATCACAGCCCATGTGTGGTATGATAGATACTGCTAATATTATACCAATATTTCACTATTACATTATCATCCACATAATAATGAATAGTCATCAAATTATATGATATGTTTTTGAAAGAGTTTCCTTAATGAAATCTTAAGTTAAATATATCTATCACGACAACAGGGTGCTGGCGAAACAGTTTTCTAATTTATTTACATAATAAATTCAACAATTATGTATTTTGCATACATTATAAAACAAATACATATTTTTTTTTTTAATCAACTATTAATTTTAAATATGAACACAAAAATTAAAAAAATTAATTTTTCTAATATAACAAATTAATATTAAATATAAAAATACCGCGAACCGCAACACGGTAATATATCCCATATATATTTTTATTTGTATAATTAAACTAGCAGCCATAAATTCATATATATAAATATACGACACACATATTACAAATATAAAAGCTCGATATGTTTAACGAAGGGGAAAAAATTGCATATGCATATTACAAATTTATTACTTGTTATATGTGTGTAGGTGAAATAGTTTATATTAAGCTGAAACAGCAGTACTTTTGAGCTTTTATTGTATGGTAGTGAATAAAATGTTTATATGATTTGTATTTTAATTATCATTATTGATAAAATATTTGAAATTTTTAGTGTTTATTAATTTTAAATGATATAAAAATAATATTTTCTTTCAATTTGGAATTTGGATATTTAAAATTATAATTATAGTATGATGATATTTTATAATAATATTATAGTATCCACTATTTAAATTTAAATACTTCTGGTGTTTTTTTATTTTTTTGAATTTAATCAGTTTATTTAGTATTAATGAAATGGAAATTGGCATTTGAAAATAATTTTTCGCAATTATCGGATGTAGTAAATTTAATAATTTGCAATATTGGGAAGAAAATCGATTGTCATTGTCAAAATAATTTTAAGTTTAAAAAGCATCTCTAAATTTCGGATAAGAAAAAGAATGTAATTTATTCACTAAGCGACCGGTGACTTCTTTAATTTTCTTATTTATTATGTTTCAAAAAGGTTATTTTATGAAAATATTATAATACATAACAGTTTATTAATTTAAAGCATAAATGCGATTATGGTACATATATTAAAGCAGCCTTTGGAGCAATATAAGTTGTTATAATCTATTAACTTCAAAATGGTTTGTTACTAGACTGAACGAACTTAGCAGTCTAATAAAGTGATATTATACTGAGTGAGTGACTAGTCACCAGTACATAAGGAATAATGAAGATGCGAATTGACTAGCAAGAAAAGGATCTGCATCATCCCACCGATTCGGGATCCTTCTTTCGCATAAGAATCTTTACTATTCGGGAAAGGCTCACACACACACATTTATCAATACGAATGTTCAGCGCTCGCCACTGATGACTATTTATTTATACACATACTGAGAAAGTTAATATTTAAATATATATATCGTAGCGACAAAATTGAATTTACTTATATTAATAATATCAATTGTTAGGTTTCGGCGATAATATCGATATACTATATATATATTATGCTTAATAAGATTAAATTGATTAATTATTTTATTAATTATTGAAAATGAATTTCAGTTTTATGTTTGTTTGTTTGTTTTTTTTTTATTTTATCGAAATAATGTCCACAATACGCATATTTATATTTATTAAACAATACAAAAAATCGATACAATAAAAAACATATTATTTATTATATTTCTGAATACAGTAAAATTGCTATGTATATTTTTTTATATTTTATTAAATTTATATTTATAAATATATGGGTCAGGTCGGCTATCTATATATATATATATGTTGTATGTAGCTATATAATATGTTCATTAAAAAATATACGCAATTACACGAATAATGTAGACTATTTATATATTGTAATATTATCGATAATATTTAATTTAATAAAATATAATACATATTTAAACATGATAATTACTAATTAATAATACATATCCATATATATATATCTACAATATATATAATATAACTATCAAATATTAATATACCATATATAGATACTAATTAATAATTTATTATTTTATAAATAAACCAATGCGCTCGTTCGTTAAACAATTGCGGACCAAATAATTTAATATTTTCAAATATCTTTTAAAAAAATATTTAATCAATCTTAAACAATATATATACAAATTATTTACACATGACAAATTAGTACACCGTCAACGCGATATTGAAAATTATAGTTTCTGATTAGTCTTATAACTCCATTACTTTATATTATAGGTATATACATGAACGTTGAACTAAAGGACATATATAGTTTTTTTATATTATTTTGTGCACGACAGTACTCCTGGATAATGTAATTAATTTGTAAATTTTCATATTGATTAATTTTTAAATTTTTGAATTATATTTTATTCGGTTCGGTTTATGTTTTTTTTTTTATTTTTTTTGCTACCCATATAATAAAGATGTAAATTGAATTAAATATATACAATACAATTTATTGATATTATTAAAAAAATAAAACAGACACACACACACACGCAAACAGAGTATTCATATAATAATAAAAATAACAAATATTAAAATAAACTTTATTGAATTTTTTATTTAATTATCCAACTGCAGAAAAAACAAAAATCCAATTCAATTTAATTAAATACAAACATTTAAAATTGAAATAATATTTCGGTAAAAATAAGCACAGCAGGTGCAATTTATTCATGGTAAAATATATATAATATTGTATTGTGTACGTTGACTGTGTGTGTTGTTGCTGTGTGCACAATAAATAAGTTATATAAAACTTTCTTGTTTTTTTTTATGTATGTTCATATATACGACATACGTGTACGTACCTGTACCAAACAAGGTACATGTGTGTATACATATATACCATATACCACATATAGTTATTTATAAAAGGATTTTGAATTTTTAAGCCAAAAGTTATAAAATATATTAAATTTAAAAACATATGTATATAAATTTGTGTATTAAACAAAGTATATCTATAACGTTATCATTATATATTTTTTGGTATGAACAGGATTTTATAATTATATACATTTTATAACATTTGCTAATATTCCACATTTATAATATATTTCTCTATCTATATACGCACACCGCTACAAGAGTATATTATTATAAAAACATATATATTTCATAATCATCTTGATGTTAAACGAAAATAGTTAATATTTATATTACATTTTCTACACACTAACCTATAATATTAACTGCTAATAAGGCTGTTTTTATTATTATAACGAATGCATACGTCAGTCTGACGATACATAAAATGTTTATAAACTTTTAGTTTACATCAGGTAATACAAATGGAATTGTTACAAATTAATTCATTAATTGAAATACATATATATAAACAATATATAATTTAAATTTGTGTTTAATTAATTTAATAATATATTTATTATAATACGTATATATATATGTATATTGTGGTTCTAAAATACAATAAATTAGTTACATATTGATTAATATATATATATATGTTGTTTGATAATTAATAATTTTGATTAAAATTTAAATGAAAAACATATGGTTTGAATAAATTGAATGAATTGATTAAAAAAATAAAATAAAAATAAAATGAAATTTGATAAATTAATATGAAAACCGAAAAATATTTGAATTGGTATATATATATATTTTATACATAAATATATAAAATAGAATTAATATTAAAGAATCAAAATAAATTTTCTATAATATAATAATAAAATAAATAAATTACAAAACATTTTCTATTCAAAATGAAAAGCACTTCTTTGAGACATTTTTATAAATTGCTATCATTTATATTCTTGCGTTTTAGCTCCTTTTCCTTATATATATATATATATATATATATATTATATACATGATATATATATATATATATATGTATATGTTTATAGAATAATTGGGTATGTTGAATAAGTTTTTTGTATTCAACGTTTATCAATTTCAACCATAATTTTTATCACTCCATATAATAAAACATAAAATATTTCACTATAAATGACTAAATGACTTTTCATTCTGTTACAATTCAATTTCCTTGTTTTTTAGAATCATTCTGACATATCAATATTAAATATATGTTCAAATAGTATTATATAAATAATTACTATATAATAAGCCATGACAAAAACTTATTCAAGTACCTTATATATCTATATACCATATTACTTTGTATAGCCGCGGTGGTAAAAATACACACTCACACTATATAATCGAAGTATATATAGAAGATATAGTTATATATATAGCCATGGTGGTATTATACAAAATGGTATTTTATTTCTTCCTATATATGTATTTATAGAAGTTATTTTTAAGTATAAAACGGTATACGATACGTATTCTTTATTTTATTTTACATACATAATATACATATAAACCTGTACTGTGTACATATTTTATATATATGGTATATATATTTATGAACTTATCTTTTTATCTTTATGACTATATATATATACTTATATATGACCCACCTGTACAATTTAAAACTTTTCAACATATATATTTCTTTAATATTATTATTATATTCATCGTAGCAAATGTTTTTATTATATTATATATACGCAAAGATTGATTAATGAAAGGTTATATATTATTTGGTTCACTTTTGTCGAAAATGAAATATATATATATAATTTTACAATATATGTAAAACATTATATTAATATATACTTAAATAATGAAATTATATTCATTTTAGATATATATATATATATATAAATAAGTATATAATATAGGTATATTTCGAAAGATATATTATATACGTATCCTAATATATCATATATTGCAAAGTTATTACTATTATAAGTATTCATTTTATTTAAATTATCTCTTCACTATTCATTCAAGTCTATATGGAATACACTTTAGATGCGATATTGTAATTCAATAAAGTTATTATATATATACCATGCATAAGTTTTTTCACTTGACCTTTACATTTATACTCGTATATATATTTATATTAATTTATTGGCAGAACAATTTTACTTAAAATAAAAAAAGGAAAAAATTAACTTTGAATATCAATATACCAGAAAATGATTTATGAAATATTCAAAAATAATAGAAAATCAATTTACCGGAAATTTTTAACTTTAGTTTCCATATATCATTTTTTCATTTTTATATATTGAATAGAAGATTTTATATTTAATTTAATATATATTTTTTAATACAAATAAATGTACTCGACTGATGATTTAGAAAAAAAATTTACCCTGAACTATAGTAAAATTGATCACAACATTTTATTCATAAATTTATTTATTTATTTTTTCTTCTTTTTCAAAGTAATTTCAATTTGATGAAAAATGGTAACAATCAGTGATGACACATGATGCGTTAGCAAATTATTTCTTTTTTTGACGAACTGCGCTCCGCAAAGCAAATCTCTCATAATTGCTTAACAACAGTATGACCACATAGTTGAAAAAAAAAATCGCAATAATACTCCATCATAATAAATAAAACAACGAACAATTGCATTTTGCATTTCGGTTTGACGTTGAATATAAAAGTTCGATCGCACAATTAACGAACTATAAAAAAATGGATCTTTTTATTTTTTTGCACAAAAATACATGAAATTAATTTTTGTATCATTTTTCAATGTTCACGACACACTTTTAAAACTCTTTTAATTCATTATTCACATATGATGGTTTTTTTTTCCAATAGAAAAACTTTATCACCATTAAAACGATTCCGCATCGATACAATTTTTTATGCGATGTTGTGGTGAGTTATCGAAAATCTATATATTTTAGTGGGATAATATTTATTTTTTACTAATTTCTGGAAACCATAAGATTTTACAACAGATATGTATGTATTGATGTAATTCCGCTTGTAATATCTATATAAACCCATATTGGTTTAGAGAATGAGATTATATGAACCGTTTTTTTATAGTTACCCCACAACAGTCAAGCAGGAACACATAAATTTTTACATTTTTTTATATATATATGGGTTGAGAATAGGTAATTTGATTAGAAAATACCCGAGTACAATTTGTCCGTACTTTGAAAAATGAGGAAAATTTCTGTGGAACAAATCCACATATTTTCCAGGGTAAAGAAATATTAGAATTTCTCCAAATAATGTCCATTTAATATAATATTATTTAATTTAGATCAATTGAAATCTTTGGATGGCCAGGGTCATGGTAATATTTTCAACATATATCCGTGGTTTTGCATTCATAATTTATTTCACCAATTATTCAAGACAATAGTTTTACAATTTTACAATTAAATTATATTTTGCATAAGAACAATATAAATATCATATTTTTTATTTATTTCTTACATATTTATTACATTAAATTTTGTTTAAACAAAATTTTTGTGTCACATAACGTATTTTTGTCAAAATCCTTGGATCTGCTCACACAAAATATGAATATAAATTCTATGGATATTCTGTTGAATTCTAGCAACGAGAAATAAATCTAAAGAAAATTCGTAGATATTATCATCGGAAATATCCGGATAATCCATTTTATGAAAAATCCATGGACAGGGTTGTGCTGATCATGTAAAATTCCAGCGGACATCTGTAAGAAATCCATTGATATTACCTCGGATTGAAACTACGGACTAATACATATATTGCAGAAATTTTGCGGACCAGCTACGGACACAGTGTTACTAGGGTACTCAATCAATTTTGATCATATATTTCGTATGTAACAATACAATGTTCAATTTGAAATTAATAATTTACCTATATAGAATTCAATTTATAATTTAATTTTTAATCCACAAACATATATAGGTTCCTATATATATGTGCACGGAAACTTGCAATTTTGTGTATTCCTAACTTATAATATATATTTAAAATTTGGAAAAAAAAAATGTAAGTAGATAAATGATAGAATTGATAATGAGAAGGAATTTTCCACACTTATTCAAGCAACAGAAAAATGATGTATTATTGTATTATTTCATAATCATTTTATCTGTTATATATAGTTTTATCTGAAATATTGTAACAAAATACTACTGTGTGAGGTATAAATAATAAAAAAACATATATATATAAACGTATGATATACGGCATAAGGACTCACTCAATACGACGAGTCTAAGAAATGAAATGAGAAAAAAAAAAACCCCCAAAAATGTATACAATCAACCAAACGGTACAAAATATCATTACAAAAATTTGCTTCATTCCTATTATTTTTCTACACATTATACAACATTACATTAATATTATCATATTATACATATAATTATATATATATACCTATAACATACAAATACGTATAATAACGTAATGTATGCGTATATATACCATGTATATATATGGTAAATGTAATAAATGAAACGCAAAGAGAATGTAGCAAATGTATTGTAATCAAAAGATCTAACAAAATTCGCTATTTTATCCTCGTATTATGTGTTGGAGTACAAAATATATATATAATAAATACATAAACGCAAAACATACTCTGTATATATGATACATAACAATTTAGAATATACCATGTATAGGAGTATGTAGTGAGCCGCTGCCAATAAATGGCTGTACTTATATTAGTAATTGTGAAAGAGGCTTAATGCGATGTTTTTTTTTATTGTTTTGACATCTGCCAACAACATTCAGTGTGGTAAATTCCATTTGTAATACAACAACATAAAATTTTATCGTGTTAAAAATGTCTAATTTTGTGCCTTCAACAAACGATTTGCGGGTATCATTAGTTTTTTGTTATCATTTAAAGAAAAACGCAGCTAAATCTCAACGAATGCTTGTAGAAGCTTTTGGTGATCATGCTCTATCATTAGCAACATGCAAAAGATGGTTTCAACAATTTAGACACAAAGATTTTGATTTGAGAAATGAAGAACGTGGAAGACCACCAAAAAAGTTTGAAGACAGTGACTTGCAAGCATTGTTGGACGAAGATGATACACAAACTCAAAAACAACTTGCAGAAGCCTTAAATGTAGATCAAAAAACAATTTCTAATCGTTTAAAATCAATGGGAAAGATTCAAAAGTGTGGAAAATGGGTTCCACATGAATTGACTGAAAGGCAACAAGAAAATCGAAAATCCATTTGTGAATGTATTGTTGAAGAACAATACAAAAGGAAGTCTTTTTTGCATCGAATCGTGACTGGTGATGAAAAGTGGATATATTTTGAGAATCCTAAACGCAAAAAATCATGGATTACACCAGGTAAAACAGCAACATTGACTGCAAAACCAAAACGATTCGGTAAGAAGAGAATACTTTGTGTTTGGTGGGATCAGGAAGGTGTGGTGTATCATGAACTTCTGAAACCTGGTGAAACTGTTAATACGGTTCGCTACCAACAACAAATAATCGATTTGAACCATGCATTATTAGATAACCGACCAGAATGGACAGAAAGAAAGAAACCATCTGTTAAGGTAATTTTGCAACATGATAATGCACCAGCACACAAAGCAAAACCAGTTCAGGATACGATAAAGTCGCTTGTATGGGAGCTGTTACCACACCCGCCTTATTCACCAGACTTGGCTCCTTCGGACTACCATTTGTTTTTTGATCGATGGGACATGCTTTGAAAGAACATCACTTCAAAACATCTGAAGAAGTTGAAAATTGGCTATCTAAATGGTTTTCGTCCAAAGCAACACCATTTTTTCGACGTGGTATACGAAAATTGCCTGAAAGGTGGTTAAAATGTGTAGAAAGCGATAGAAGTTATTTTGAATAAAATATTTTTGAATTTTCTATTCTAAATAATGTGTTTTTCTATTCTAAATAATGTCTTCCTCATTTCATACTCCTATACCTGGTATATATACAGTTAAGTATATAATAAGGATGAAAGTTATATAAATGTGTATATGTATAAAAAAAACCTCTGATAATTTTCTTTATGGTTATTTCAAGATATAAAATAATAAAAAAAAAACGAGTGTTATTAAGATATATTGAGTTAAAGATTATATAATAAAGATTTTTTTATTTTATTTTATTTTTACTGTAAACATTTAAACACAAACTACACACATTTTTCATTGTATATATTGTATATTGTATATTGTTTGCTATTACATATTTAAATTCATTGTATATTCGTACTATTTATATGAATATGGACGACCATTCGTCTCATTATAAATGTTGGTTTGTGACCTTTTCCCTTTTTTCTTCTTTATTTTGTCATTTGTATTGTAACAATATATATTTCAAATTTTTTTTCTGTATCCAATCCATTTAATTATGTGTATTATCCAATTACTCTATTGATATAATTTTATACTTTACTTTTTTAATTATATTAATTTATTTGTCAATACATATTATAAATATTGTGTATACCAATTTGATTACATTACACATATTCATGTATAACAAAAACTAATAATAAATCATAAATTTATTATATAAATATACCATTGTATATTGTATATTGTATTATATACATATATGTAAATGTATAATATAAATCAAAACATATGCACCAACAAACAAATAAACAGAATAAATATAATATTATTATTATTATTATTATTATTATTATTATACATAATCTTTTATTGCGTTTACCTCTTTTCATATATATATATGTTAAATATAATATTAGTATAGATATATGTACGCACAAAAATAAGAAGTATACAAAAAAAACACACACATAATACAATGCATATTGTATGGTGCCCTTTTTTGAACTTCCATATATATATATATATATATACCAGGCACGAAGCGTAAGAATTTTCTTTACGGAAGCACCATAAAATGTTATTATAACTGCAACTGCATTAACTAATATACATATACATATATAATTCATTAAGATTAATCGCGAAACTGAGTGAAAATATATATAACAATAGCACAATTTAAAAAAATCTAAAGTCAGAAATTTAGTTTAGAAAAAAACTTTATTTTAATTGTGTCTAATACAATAGTTTTTATAAAAACTTACGTATTACTGATAATATTATATTATATATTGTATTAACCAATAAAAAAAAATTCGTATGCGAAATCTATAAATAAAAAAATTATTTAACCAAAACTTTAAATTGAAATCTTTTACAATAAGACGATTTTTGATAATAAATATTAACATAATAATAACATCGACTAAAAATATGTATACATTTGATTTTGTATGCAAGTGTCACAAAGGCAATAACCATACACGAAGAAGAGTTATATAAAATAAAAATACAAAATAACTACCAAATAAAATATGCAATATACAACATATTTGGAAAAAAAAGATAACAATAAACATACAAAATAAATCCATTTATTTCTCATCCTCACATATATGGAAATCACACACATGCGTAAGAAAAAGAGCATAAAAAATTTAAATAGAAGAATGAATGAATTCAACTCAATCCACCATATAAATTTTCAACGTACTTTTTATGTCTATACATATGATTTTAATTTTAAAATAGTAGAAACGGAAAATATAAATATGTGAATGTGTATGTTTTGCCTATGATTTGTAAGAAAGATAACATTACAAAATTGATAGATAATAATGAGTGGCATCGACTCAATCCACCATATAACTTTTCAACGTAATTTTTATGCCTATATATATGATTTTAATATTAAAAAAGTAGGTAGATACAAATAAATATGTAAATGTGTATGTTTTGCCTATGATTTGTAAGAGAGATAACAGACAAAAGTGATAGATAATAATGAGTGGCATCGACTCAATCCACCATATAACTTTTCAACGTAATTTTTATGCCTATATATATGATTTTAATATTAAAAAAATATGGAGATAATAACTAAATATGTAAATGTGTATGTTTTGCCTATAATATATAACAAAGTAAGAGACAATATTAATATAGATAATAATGAATAGCATTGACTCAATCCATCATATAACTTTACAACACACTATTTGTCTACACATATGATTTTAATTTTAAAATGTATTTATGTGTGAATATGATTGTTTTACCTATACTATGTAGCAAACAGATAAGAAAACATGTGTTTAAAATTATTTTTGTTTTGGTATGTGTATTGTAAATAAATGTTAGTATGAGTTTTATAAAATGATATAGAAAAAAAATTATTACTATGTAGTTAGTATTATTTTTTTTTTATTATTCATATTTATATACACTAAGCTTGAATTTTTCTTACGGAAGCACTCATTCCGTTCAATATATGGAGGATTCGTGTGTGATATATACACCATATATAGTATAAGTAAGTAAAGTATAGTATAGTCCTCTAAAATATGAACGACGACGTATTGAAGATATACTATATATATTTAAGAATATATAGTCAATTTTTGTACAAACACAGCAAATACTTTTTATTATATTAAAGAAAAATATAGAATTTTTTTCTTTATATATTTTGACATTTCTTCTTTATTATAGATGGATATATATATACTGCCTTTTTTTTATATATATATGGGGGTTAAATAAAATATGACGCCCGAAAACTTACGTATATATATAAAATAATAAAAAAATAAAATAAAAATAAACATTGTTATGTGATGGGTATGGTATAGGTAGAGCCTGTGCAAGATAATTTCTCTGAATTATATTTTTGTAAAAATTTAATTTTCCATCATTTTTACAATTCTTCTTGTTATATTCACAAGTTTTTGATTGATATTTTGTAACATATATTTTGTAACATATTATGTTGCTGGCAAAAAAACCCTTTTTTGTATTTATAATGTCTTTCAACGTATATTATGATTATTTTTCTTGTCTATATATAATCCATTTAGTTCATTAAATATTTTGTTTAAATTTTAAGGATATTAATTTTACAATTCTTGCATATGCTTTTCCGACGAACATTTATATTATATTATGTACTATTTTTTTTTGTCAACATTAACCAAATTCAATGAAGAAATAATTTTTTCTATAATTTCTCATTTCCATCAATGTATAATATATAAGCTGCAAATTAATTTACAATCCGGTTATGCGTATGTAATGTGCTGACACTTATATAATCTTCTATATAAGCAATTAAACGATAACGATATTTAGCAGTAACGTTTTGTAATGTTTTCGATAACGATACATAGGAAAAAAAGATTCATACATTTTTATGAAGTATATAATACATTCTTATATGCACAGTTTTATTGTACACATATGTATTACATATATACACATTATATAATATAAAAGGATATTTATAAATATATATACATACACACTTTTGTTTGCACAAGAATTTTTTTCTTATATATACAAATATATATTTCAGTTACATACTTCCTATCCGTACTTCTTTTTGTCTATACGAAATACCATATATTAAATACGAGTATAGCGAGTATAGTAGCGAGGCATATGAAATTTTATATTATATATATATTTTTTGTAAATAGAAGAGCATTCTTTAATTTTGGTAAATTGGAAATAATATATAAATATTGTTATTGAATTGTGTGTGTGTGTGCGCGGTATCGATAATGAAATTGTAAAGTAAATATACACTTTATATATATATATATATATATAACAATAAACACTTTATATATTTAATAAATAAAGTGGTCAATTGAGATCAATTTCCTGTATCATCATTTATTTTTTATTTTTTTTTTTATTATTTATGAAATAACATCAAAACAAACGTATTTATTATAGAAAATTTAAATTTATGCGATATAATGACATATTTGTGGTTGTATTATATATATATATATATATTTTGTTTCCGGTATAGAAAACACTTTATATAACTTAACATTAACATTAATGTTAATGGTATTTATATGTCAAATATTTTACAGTCAATAAGTAAATTAATTTTCATAAAATCTTTAATTATATAGTACTGTATAGTTTGGTACCCTTAGTATACTAATATATTTACTTACTTACTTACTCCATGGCGTTATAACCCGGGTGCGGTTTTAGCCTTCTCCAACACACTCTTCCAACCTGACCTATCCGCAGTCAATGTCGAATTTTCGGGAACTTTATATCACAGTTTACTGCATGTAGCCATCTCGCCTTATAATTTCCGGCTCTCCTTCTACCTTCTGGTTTACCATTTAACAGTTTTTTCGGCACACACTCCTCCTCCATGCGCACCACGTGTCCAAGCCATCTCAATCTATTGATTTTGATTGTTTTGACAATATTTGGTTGACCGCGTTCAACTTGTCTAATTCAAAATTGTCTTGTTCGCCTCCAACCATTCTGTTCTTTGTATCCAAATATAATGATTTTTTATTATTAAATAAATTATTATTATACTTTTAAAATAATATAAATGTTGAGAAATTATCTAGTTTACATATTTAAAATTTTCCAACGTGTAAATGTAAAATATATTTACAAATTAATTAATATTTTTATTTTAATCCTAATATATCAATATTATTATTACTTAACAATATTGGTTTACAATATTGTAAGCAAATATGAATTTGATATGAAAATTAAACTATAATGATTTAAAAATCGACGTAAATTTAATTGTGTTTTTTATTTGATATTTCTTAGTTTATAAAAAGCATGCGTAAACTAATTTTGGTTTATGGATTAGTTATACAATTTTCAACCGTCTACTATATAAATGTGAGTATAGGTATATATTTAATAACGCAGAATTTAAATATAGCATCATTATGAATTTTCTATGATTTAATAAGAATCCTAAAAATATTGCTATATAATATAATTATAATTAGTCTATATGCCCGTAAAATATTAGGAAATGATTTTCTATAATATATGGATCTGATAAGACCATTTGGCTTTAACTGGAAATTTGTGTAAATTTCATGACATTCCGTTTAGTGTACATTCAGCCAAATAAGTACCCGGAAATTCTCATTTTTAATTTTCTCTCTGAGAATATTTAAAAAAAATTTTTTTCTCAGGTTGACACAACTGTCAGCCACCATTCTGTGAATTTTTATTGCTATGTGTGATTTAGTTTGCTTACGGCGTCATTAGGAACAAGTCAACCTTTTGTGTGCGTTGCGATTTTTACTATGGATAAAAATATCGATCAAAGAGTTTGTGTGAAATTTTGTGTTTCAAACGAAATTTCTTGTGTCAAAACATTGGAAATGTTGAAAAAAACATTTGGTGATTCAACCATGTCGAAAACTCAAGTTTACGATTGGTATAAATCGTTCAAAGAGGGGCGAGAAGAAGTGAACGATTTGCCACGTTCAGGACGGCCTTCGACCTCTTCAACTGAAGAAAACGTCGACAAAATAAAGGTAATGGTGCTCGAAAATCGTCATAATAGTTTGCGAGAGATAGCCAAAGAAATGAACATGTCTCATGAGACCGCTCGTCATATTTTGGTTGATGTTTTGGGTATGCGGAAAGTCGCAGCGCGATTGGTGCCAAAAGATCTGAATTTTCTTCAAAAAATGAATCGCAGTAAGGTGGCTGAAGACATGCTTGAACGCGTAAATTCAGATCCAACGTTCATCGAACGCATCATAACTGGTGACGAGACATGGGTTTACGAGTACGACATGCAAACAAGTCAACAATCATCGGAATGGCGCGCCAAAAATGAGCCGAAACCGAAAAAACCGCGCCAAAGCAAATCGAAAATCAAGGTGATGCTGACCGTTTTCTTCGATATTCGTGGTGTTGTTCATTCGGAATTCTTACCGGAGGGACAAACCGTCAATAAAGAATATTATCTTGGCGTTATGAAGCGTTTGAGAGAGAATGTTCGTCGCAAAAGACCAGATTTGTGGCGGAACAACAGTTGGATTTTGCACCACGATAATGCACCAGCGCACAAAGCGATCATTGTTAACGAGTTTTTGAACAAAAATTCAACAAATATCATCGAACAACCACCGTACTCTCCAGATATGGCACCATGTGACTTTTTCCTGTTTCCAAAACTCAAATTACCACTTCGTGGAACCCGTTTTGAGAGCATTGAAGACATCAAAACTAATTCGCAACGAGAATTGAAGGCCATCTCGGAATATAGCTTTAAAAAGTGTTTCGATGATTGGATTGTTCGTTGGAAGAAGTGTATTGCCTCAGAAGGGGCCTATTTTGAAGGGGATATAATAAATTTAGATGATTGATAAGTTGTTTGTGTTTTATTTCAAATTTCCGGGTACTTATTTGACTGAATGTATATGCCAAAATAAAACCCATTAAGTAACAGCAGTTATTTATGAGTCGGGATCAAATAATGTACGTATAATGAACACAGAAACAACATTAAATGTGTATACTTTTGAAATTGATGAAATAAATAAATGATATGGAAACGGTCGTACTCAACAACATGGAAATCAGCGATGTAAAACAGTCAATTGATGAACACACAAATTGATGTATATTCCAGTTAAGGGAAAATATATCGAAAAAATAAATTAATTGTTTAATGTTTGACTTAATTCTTTCCCGGTTATTTTTACGAGACAGACGGTGTATGTATGTAAGCAGTATGATAGAAAAATATAAACATTCCTCCCAGTTTTTCCTACTACTAACATATGTCAATGAATTGATTGACGTATATATATATTATGTATACACACTAACTACACACACACATATCGATAGTTATGTAGTATATTTGTATATATATATTTAAATTAAATTATTATAATTAACTTTTGAGATGTCAATCAACAAATCAATGATAAATATTATAGTATTATTTGAACATTATTTTTATCATATACATTGTTTAATATTTACAAAATAAATACAAATTTTAATTAAATGTTGATTTTATAAATTATTAAATTAATCAATATTCTATTTGTATTTAATTTGATTTCAGTATATATAAATATTATTTTCGGAAAATATATTATATATTTTATAATAACATATGTTTGTGTTTTCAAAATAAACATTTATACAAATATAAATAAAAAAAAAATACATTATTTAAATTATATTTTGAATTACAATATACACATTATATAAATAACAATTATAAAATAAAAATGTAATAGCTGATGGTTCTGATAAAAAAATAAAGTTTGGATAAAATTAAACTAACTTTACGTAAAAATATTATGCTTTTATTCAATTAAGAAACTGTGATTCACAGTCAAATGTTCAACTATTCCGGTATACGGCCGCCACTTACACAAAACGATGATTACATGCTCGTATAATAACCAAATTTGTACTTGTAAATGTATATTTATTATTGTATTATATACATGTCATTAGCAAAAGCTTTTATATTTGTGGTTAACATAATAATATTCATATATAAATTTATATTTATAATATATTTTTAAAAAATGTTTAATTGAAAATTTTATAAATTGAAATTAAAATTTCATCATATTTACTTCATTGACTTTTTGTATAATGAAATGTAATGATTACCAACTATATATATATATATATTGAGAGTATTCGTTGTATACGTTAAGTTATCTTTTTGTTTTGTATCGGCAGTCTTATATGCTAGACACACAGAAGATTTAACTAATTAGTTTGCTCACAAACTAATTCAGTAACTAAACTGGTGACACACTGGCAAACCATTAGTTTACTATTGTTTTGATATTTATTGTTGTACGAGAGTGAGAAAATTACAAATAGTTTAGTTTGTTTACATATGATTTTTTTTAATATTTAATATATTTATTGTAATTTATAAATCCGATGGTTCATTTTATTTACAATTAAACATTTAGTTAAATATTTTTAATAATAATAATATAAAATTATGGTTTAATTTCACAGTTTACAAATTCCAAAAAATAAATCGATTACGATGGTTCAAATTTTCATTTTTAATTATTGTAAATTAAATTAAATACTCACAAACTTTTGTCATTCAATTTAAATCAACTTTATTTATATTATTATTATTATTATTATTATTATTATTTATTATTTTATACTTGTCAATATAGATTTTCAATTCTTTGTTATTGTTATTATTTGATAAATATAACCTATTTTTTTTATTTGTTTATTTATTTTGGCATATAATTTTGACATTCGACACGGAATTCCAGTTCGAATTTCCTATATTTGAGAGAAACTAATTAGTTTCACACCAACTACAGACTTTTATTGTAGTTAGGCTAACTAAATCAATACACTACAAACTACTCGAATTTTTTCTCAAATTGGTTATAACTACAATTTTAGTTGGTTACCTCCTCTGTGTGTCTAGCATATTAAAAGTAAAGCAAATAAAAGAATTGTAAAAGTTTTTATTTGCCAATACCGTAGAACGAAAACTTATACTACAATATATAACTATAAAAAAAAAAATTTAATGATCATTAATATATTATAAAAATATATATAAAAAATATAAAATAACATATATACCTAAACCTGCAGTGTGGATATATGAAAAAATAAAGTTAAATGTTGAAATTTATTTCTATAACCTTTTGTTGTTAATTTATTTTGCCAACCCGCACATATATAAACGAACAAAATAACTATAATATACCAATTTAATATGTTAAAAATGAATAAAACTATGTGTTGTGTGCGATGCGTATCTTCTGTAAATACATATTATATCCATTCACATTCTAACATTAGTAAACAATATTTATGTTTATAGAATCTAGAATAGAAATATATAGTAATATTATAGTATATCTATAAGAATTACGTGCTTTGAATTTTTTTAAATGCATATTTTAAGTTTTTTACATATATACCATATACAAAGAATTATTTTTATAATCATATATATTAAATGTTAAGCTTTAATATACATATTATATTAAGCTTTTTATATATATTACACATATGTAATATCTATATATATATATATCTCTGTACACATATTGTATTTCTATATAATATACGTATATATACTATATTTTTATTAATATATATATATAACAAATATAATATATATAATAATGTTCACATGTAATCAAAAAATATAAACATAGAATAATATGTTAATTTGTTTTATATCAACGTTGCACGCACATACATTAATTTCAAATACATAAATATATATAAAATATATAAAATCTGTAATTTATTGTTTAATTTCAATTGTATATAAAATACATGGTATATATGCCTCCTCGCTATTTTTACATATATATATATATAAATAATATTGTATTATCATCATAAACATATACGGCCGTGTATTTTTTGTATACTTTAGAACCAAAACCAACCGCACTCCATAATATTTTTGGTATAAATACAATATAGTAACACATATTTGCATTTTAAATACATAAAATTACATATATAAAATATATCATTTTATAAAATATTTTCAAATATCCATATATAAATTCATTATTCATACACATATATTGTATTATAACAAAATACAATGAATTTCAAAATATATATTTTTAAACATTCAATTTGTTATGGGTTTTTTTTTTATGTATAATGAATTACTATTGTATTATATAATGAATTAAAACTTGAACAAATTTTATTCCCATATAAATTAATCATATATATTATTTCAGACTGTATTATATTTACATTTGTACATAATTAATATGCTTTAAAAATTACTGTTTTTATGTTAATATGATACGGTTTAAGTGCATAAAACACTTTTATATATGTATATAATTCTGGTTATACTAAAACATTTATATATTCGAATAGAGTTAGAATCATTATCATGTTTAACAAACACATTTTTATATGTTTGTGAAATAACTCACTGTACTTTAATTTAAATCCTGGTAATCAAAAATTTAATATATACCAATACTGGATAACAAACATCATTTATCATTTAAATTTCAATTAAAAAAATAATAATTTAATTTTTTTTTGAAGGAAATAATTAAAAATCAATATATTAAAATATAAGAAGAAGCCATATTCAAAAAAAAAAAATTTCCAAACATTTTATTTTTATTGTTTTTAAGCACAAACATAACTAAAATGAGATCGAATTGATTGTGAGATTTCTATATATATTTATATATATATTAATTAAATTATATTTCAATATATCCTTGCCTCATCTTACACTTCATATTCTTTTTGTTTAATAAATTAAATTTTATTACTACTACTACAACAATACTGTCTCGCGCTGTTTGGTATATGCCATCTCCTGAGTGGATGGTTTTCTAAAAATAAAAAAATTATAAATTTTTTCAATTTTCAATTGTAATCGCTATAGCTGGCTTCGCTTCTCTGATACAAATAAAATAATAAATAAACATAAAAAATAATCTTATATATACAAAAATAAAAATCCTTATTGAATTGTGAATTTATTATATAGAATTTATCATAATAATAAAATATATACATTTACAATACGCACACACATATATTCAAATATATACCTTATTTATAGTGATTTGGGTCTAAACCTCAGACTAGAAAAAAATTCTATACAATTTATATATATATTTAATATTATAGAAAATTGTGTGTTTTATTGTATATTATTTATATACACACAAATTTTATATTAATATACAAAACGCACGTCTATATTTATTTACAACAGATAAACTTTTCAATTCAATTTATGTATTGAATTTGAAAAATATCATGTCTTTATAAATAATAATAACTTATGGAAAAGCGAAACAAGAAAAATCTTTGCGGTTAATCCTTTTTTTTTTCTTTTTTTTTGTATATACAAATAAAATACGAATACATTGAATGTCTCAAGAACAGAGTTATTCACAATTTTTTTACAATTTATAAGATTTTCTACAGTACTTTGGCGATTTTTTTACGAGACAAACAAAAAAAAATAGAAGGTTTTTCTATGTTAACCTTTAGGTTTGTGTTTGGCTGTACATAAGTGTTCGGTAAATCTAAAATGAAAAAAAAAGCAGCTATGGTTCATATCACTATACACCAATCCAATAAATTTTAAAGTAAATATTATGGAGATGTTTGTATAATCAAATTATGCATCTCGAACAAATTTGAAAAAGTTCTTTTGCCGAAAATTCTTCGACAGAAACTTTGACAAAAAAATTATTGTTGTGTGAAAAATTGAATAATCAGAATAATAAAATGTGAATGAAATTTAAACAAAGTGTTTTGTTATGCAAAACCCCAAAGGATGGTTAATATTTGATTCTTACCAATTCTCTGTGAAATCTGGTGACGTTAACGATTCTTGGGACACCCTGTTTATAAAAAGCAATATATATATATATATAAATATATATGGAGTGTCATAAATTGACAGCAATCGTATGAAGGATTGTATCTTTCAATAATAATATTATAACTGCGTATTTATCAATTCATGGAAACTGATGAAATCTTTTAATAACACTTTTCACATTTATTTATTTGTTTGTTTGTTTATGCGGAATCGCTATATATCTTGAATATCCTTGAAAATACATTATGTAGACATTATGAATCGCCTGTATTTGTATCACTATATATATATATGGAGACAATTCGTCTATATTAAAATTTATGAATTTGAGTAACATCACTCCAAAAAAACATTATGCAAAACTATATTAGTGAATTATTAAATAACTCAAAATACTCAGCACAAACGGAGTAATTTACCAATGTGACTCACTATTTGTAATGTTATTTAATGTTGTTTTATATTTTTATTAACAACAAAAAAAGTTCATAAACATTGGTATACAGAAATATTGTATCGTATATAATGTAAACATAGACTTATTTACACAAACAAATATCAATGAAATGAAATAAGTCGAGATTATATAGATCTTTAATATTTTAATATAAGTCTGTCTGAAATAAATAAATAAATGTATATACAATATTTATATCTAGAGAGTAGAGATGTATCAATTTAATTTATAACATATATAATAATGTTAATGTTATACAGAAAAAAAATGTATAATGTTGTGAAAAAGTCAATGTATTTCTAAATAAATCACTGGAAGGACGAAATTTCACATTAAAATTTCATATATAAATAATTTCATATATTAAACTATAACATCCCCATTCACTCGATTTTATGTTTTTATTATAAAATATATATATATTGTAAATTTGTACGTTCAGCTATCTCTATATATTAGGTTGTCAACTATCTCCCTTCCGCCTTTTTGCTCTTTATTCAATGCTTTATAAAAAGTGTTACAGTAATCGGATTTAGTTCAAATATGCGCCGTTTTGTTCGATAATCTGTTTCCATCTAGACTGCAACTTCATAATACCTCCCTCGTAGAAGCCCCCCTCCTTATTTGCGAAGAACTCGGACAGCCACTTTTCACAAGCCTCTTTTGAGATCAACTTTACACCACCAAGGGCGTTCGCCATGGACAGGAACAGGTGGTAATCACTTGGCGCTATGTCCGGGCTATATGGTGGATGCGATAAAACCTCCCATCCGAGCTCCCGTAGCTTCTGACGAGTCATCAACGAAGTGTGTGGTCTGGCGTTGTCCTGGTGGAACACTACACCCTTCCTTTTGGCCAATTCTGGACGCTTCTGGTCGATCGCCTGCTTCAAGCGGTCCAGTTGTTCGCAGTAGATGGTAGAATTAAGCGTCTGGCCATATGGGAGCAGCTCATAGTGGATGATTCCCTTCCAATCCCACCAAACACACAGCAAAACCTTCCTGGCCGTCAATCCCGGCTTGGCCACTGTTTGGGACGATTCACCGGCCTGCGACCACGACCGTTTTCGCTTGATATTGTCGTATGTGATCCATTTTTCGTCGCCAGTCACCATCCGCTTCAAGAATGGGTCGAGTTCGTTCCGTTTCAGCAGCATTTCGCAAATGGAAATTCGGTCCATTAGATTTTTCACTGTTAATTCATGTGGCACCCAAACATCAAGCTTTTTTTTGTATCCAGCCTTCTGCAGATGGTTTAAAATGGTTTGGTGACTAACTCCCATCTCCTGGGCGATGTCACGAGATGCCACATGCCGGTCTAACTCGATGTATTCCATGATTTGATCGGTATTTGTCGTCACAGGTCTTCCGCCGGCTGGCTTATCCATGGTGTCGTTTTCACCGGCTCTGAATCGTCGAAACCATTCCTCCGCGGTTCGAAGTGATAGAGTACCATCCCCCAAAACACCATTAATCTCACGGAACGTTTCTCTAGCGGATTTGCCTTTAACGAAGGAAAACTTTAAAATAGCGCGAATTTCGGCGTTAGTGAACTCCATGTTTACACGTCTATAACTGTTGAACGCAATATCCAAACTAATCATACATACATCGTTTTGTTTGTTATGTCAAGAGCTTTCAAATTATGTACAGTGTTGCCAGATACGAGCTCTGTAGCGCTTTGTACATAGCCGCGAAATTAAAAAGACAAAAAGGCGGAAGGGAGATATTTGACAACCTTATATTATATCTTTTAATGGAGTTCATTTTTTAAAAATCAATTTGTTGATCATCGCACATTCATTATATGCAAATATATTTCTAAATTTTATATACCAATACATAATATGTACTATACAATGTTTATGTACTTGTATAGTGAAGATATTTATGGATATGTATATCATCAACTTTGCCCATATATTATATATTATAATAATAAATAATTTATATTTATATGTATGAAGATAGAAAATAAAATAGAGTCGGTATATATAGAGCTTTGAATAAATATGTACATAGGTATTGGCAGGGCATCGCTATATGAAAATCGGTATAAATTTAAATTTTAATATAAAATTTTAAATTATTTTGACAAAAAATATACTCACAAAATGGGCTAATACTTGTGCGCATATTAAATTTTGTTAATGTAAATTTAAATTTTGTTATTATACACATGCATCCAATCCATCCTTATGTGATACCTTGAAAGCAAATTTAATACAATTTATATAAATTAGCAGTTCATAATTTTTGTTCTATTTAGTCACCTCGTCTATATAAAATTCATGTATCGCAAGTTATATTACTCCAATTGGATTTTTTTTCTATATTTAGAGTTTATATTTCAATTTGATTTTATCACTAATTGAGCATCTATGCGGTATAACTTTAATTATATGGACAATATTTATATAATTAATAAAGTCACCGGTTAACATATTACATTTGTTTTTTTATTTTTTATAACATATTTTATATGATTTCACATTAACTTAAAAAATAATTGGTTTTAATTTTATGGGTATTTAATTATTTATATAAAAATATAGTTTTTTATTATAGAACATTTTGTTGTTTGGTTGGTTTGTTGTTGAAAAATATAAATATTTACATAATATAAAAAATATTTATAAAAATTAATCCCAATTGGAATGACTTTTTTTTTTATATTGTATATAGGTATGAATGAATATTGTATGAATTCAATAATTTTAAAATAATAAAATAACAACATGTAAAAGTAAAATGAAATAAATACAATTTTTTATGTATACACAAAAATACAGTGTGTATTAAATTGGATACATTCGCATCATTTCCCATTGGAAAATCACCATAATTTTTAATTGAAAATAAAGTCGATTTAAATGACTTATATTTATAGAGTAATGTTATGAGGAAATAAAATTCTCTGTAGTTAATCAGATATATAGAAATATTTTTAATAGTGTGGATCGATAAACATAAGAAATGTTAACAGACAATTGTAGTTTCTATAGTGCGATGTATAGTGTTTTACATTACTATTCCAAAATAATTGGTGTTTACTATATTAATAACTAATGCGGGACTTTAGACCCATAAAAACATATTTGAATTAGATTTAGATTCTTAATGTTATTCTCTAATTAGTAATTCCAATTCAAAAATTTACCATAAATATAGAATCAGCATGGAGTCAGAGTTCTTACGGTTGACTTCCATACAACCTGTATACATAAAATTAAAAAAAGTGATATATGACAATGCACAACAATTTTTTATTTTAAAATATATTTTTTTAAAGCTATATGGACAGGACCTTGCACATAGGAAATGTGAAGCCCGGGTCACACACACACACACATATATATATTAGATTATACAATATATAATCATTTATGTGAAGTATTGTTGCTCAGCAAGGACGTGTACTGCATCGATCTAAATAAAAATGACTAATCAAAAGTAGCAGTGTCTGCGGTGAATAGAGTATAGTTATGGGGTAATATACATTTTGACATATTCCAATCGTTTTCCGTTCAATTATTCAATTTAAATTCATATTTGTCATTGTTGTATACTGATTTTTGGGGTAAAAACAGTTGCTACTAAATGTGATCAATATTATAATCAATGTGTGCGACTTTATATAATTAATCAAATACTACATTAACCTTCTTGCAATTGACTTTAAATTGGTGTGTGGATATATATATATACAGTAATTTTAATTTAATTTTTAATCATAACGTTCCGCAGGCTATACATAATTTATTTGAATATTATTAATTATATATAGTTGATGTAAAAAATTCATTGAAATATAAATAGTATTTGTTTGTTTATACTCGTATATATAATTATAATTTTAATCGTCTATCTCTATAGAATTTTATGCAATTATTTGTTTTATAAAAGTTTATTAAATGTACCTATAGTATATTTTCAATTTGTATAAATATTTATATTACATTGTATTGTATATATATTAAATAATAATATATTTACGTATACGTTACGTTAGAGCGATGCTATTTGTATTACTTTATGTTTTGTATACGTTTAGAAAATACATATATTATTATTGTGCTAGTACTAATTTTATATTCAGAATACGATATAATTAATACAATACGATAATTTAATGTTATATAAATGTAATATGCAATTCAAAAATCATGTATTATTAATTATTAATTATTTGTATTTTTGTATATACGAAAACATTTAGTAATCTTTAATAAATTCTAAGGTATATATCGTAACTATATATATTATGGTAATATATTTATATAGAAATTAATTGATTTATTGCCGTTTATTGAGTTTTGTGAGGGTTTCTTTTTAATTTGTACATCCATCCGCATACACATTATATGAGTTTAGTTTGTATTAACTATATATTTATTACTACTCTTTGTGATTATAAAATATTTGTATATTTAACTTTATATATATATTTTTTATTTTCATGCATTTAAAAATCATAATAGATTAGATAATTTTCTAAATTAAATAATTACTAATGTACATACTTTTAAGTTACTTTTAATTACCTAAAAAAAAAATATTTCTTTTAATAATTTAATTCACATATTTTTAGGTTAAAATATTTAACTCTGGTACTCCTATATAAAACTGTTGCGACGTCGGTGCAAGTTATATAATTTAATAAATATTTAAGTGCGTCATAAGAAATAAATATTTGGGTATTGATTTATCTGTACAATTACAGAAATTTGTACATACAATCGCTTTTGTATTTTAAAATAAAAAATATTCTTTTGATAACTATTAATACGTAATTTGTTCTTTGTATAAAATTGTATATATTGTTGTATCTATATTTACATAGAGTAAATAACAAACAGAGTTTAATTTTAAAATTTTACCCACTTTTAGCTTATCACAATAATTTTAATTAAGTTCGCTTCTCATTTATGCACCGGTATTTACCATTATTATAGTATATATATTTAAAATACAATCAGTGAAATTGAATAGTTAAACATACTCCATTATGGAATAAAAATTTTTAATCAAAAACATATTGTGGTATAAATTTATAGGAAAACACTTTCTGTTATTTTCTCTATGACACCCACATTCATTATAATCGTATTGCAGTTAAAATTTTAAAATGTTTCTATATATTGTATATTGAAATATTTTATACATAATATTTAAAAATTCTTTTATAGCACTGACATACGCTCACATCTTCATACACATAAAACGAAAAATATTCAATACTTTAACTGTTTTATGTGTAAAATATTCATAGCGATTAAGATTAAAATCTCTTTCATAGTTCCTTAAGGAGCATCTTGTTGGGTATCTTATACAAAGCATTAATAAAATGTTTTTGCTTTTGTTTTTCTTTTTTTTTCTCTGCCGGTCTTCATTTTCGCTTTCAAAATTTTATTTTACTTATTTTTTCAGAAAATTTATACTGTATATACAAAATGTATCTACATATACCATACAACAGATGCGCACACATCTACATATTTATATTTATGTTTATACATAGGATTATGTATGTACGTACCCCAAAAAAAAAGAAAAAAAATCCTTATTTTATTGCTTACTGCAGAGTTTTTAATAAAATTTAATTGAACCTTTTAAAAGGATTTCCTTTCCTCTTTGTTGTTTTCCACTATTGGTCTGTTTTTTTTTTTTTTTTTGTTTACAATTTTCTTTTTTATTCACCAAATTTTTCTTTTGTTTATAACCAGAATAAAGATTTATGTTTTATATTTTTATATATATATGTGTGTCTGTGTGTGTGTGTGTGTATTTGTATTATATTTGGATAGAAAATTTTGGCAGTATAAAATTTGTGTTTTATTTATTATTATAAAATAGAGAATATATAGATTTTTTTTCTAACTCAAAGATAATGTTTAAAAATATACGTATAATAATAATATAATGGTAATTAGTTATGCAGTTGATCATAGAAAATATTTTATATATTGTATATGTATTTGTATTATTTATTTTGAAATATCGAAACGCACAACATAGTTAAATTAATTATAATTTTAATTTTCACATTTTATGTTATTGATAAAATAACCCATATATTTCATATAAAATAGAATCTGCGTAATTAATTTATCAATCAATATTTGTAAAACCAAATTTTTTAATATAAGCTTCTCTTTTAAGATCCTATGTGAGTTATATATATTTATATTCATACTTATGCGATAAGAAGACCAAAACCACTCAATATGATTTTTTCTATGTTATTGTTATCTTTTGAATTAGCAACGCAAAAAAAAAAAATTGATGGAATAAAGTTTATTCATAAATGGAACATGTTCATTTTTAACCGCATTGATTTAATTTTTTATGCGCAGCTGAATAAGTTTTATGGTGTATAAAATCTATATCTATATTAATTTTATTTATTTATTTATTTCTCATTTTGTTTTGCACCAGTGAAAGTATTGAATCCACACAAATTTTATAATGCGGTTCAACGACCAATAAAATATTAAATATTCAAATACCGCCGTCATATTATCATAGCCGCATTTTTAATCCTTTTAAAAGTAAAATAAAACATATATAGTCTTTATATAACAGAGAACATTGAAACAGTGTCGAAGCAACATCAATTTAAAAATAATCCATAAAAATCGACAAAAAAAAATGCGACTGTCGACTGAGTAGTTTACAAACGATTTTTTAAATTATATATTTGGAGATATTTTAGAATTTTTTTAAGGACATATACGAAATTATATGTTAAAGTTATTAAAATCTTAATTGTAAGACCCCTTCATATAATAACCGGGACAGAAAAATTGTTATAGTATACCATCACCACATGCATATCTCAAGGGAAATCTGTCTGTATAAATTATAATTCAAATATATAACCAGCGGCTTAGCTTGAATTTTTCGTTTAGGTAAACAAATCCTATTTTCATCCCATTACCTGAA
Organism: Bibio marci; assembly: GCA_910594885.2. Lineage (NCBI taxonomy): Eukaryota > Metazoa > Arthropoda > Insecta > Diptera > Bibionidae > Bibio > Bibio marci. The sequence goes on along the minus strand of OU343116.1, from coordinate 45,772,377 downwards.
AATAGGTTATCGTTAACATTTAATAGAATTACAATTTTAGAAAAAATCTATTAAATCATAAATTTATGTAACAGCTACGCAGATGCGTAATCGAAATATGATGTAATGAAACATATTTATTACGAAAAAGTTAATATTATTTATTTATTTAAAGTTTGTTTGTTAGCACCATCAATGTTAATGATTTTTTCTTTGAATTCATGTTTATGCTGTTTATAATTGATTCTCTATAATGACATCGTGCATAACTTTCACAGTCTTCCCTGGTGCATATACTGTTATGAGACAGGCGGTTCAATTATAGCAAGCCTAAAAACTCAGGATTATCTAATGCCAAAAATTTAAATAACATTAAAATAATATCAAAATCGGTAAATTTATTATGTAAGCAAATTTCATTACTATAAAAGAAAGTACATCATATTATTAAAACATCATTAATCGTAAGTGCCAACATCTATTGGAATAAATTTAAAAATAGAGCAAATTTTTAAATTTGAAAATTCGTTAAATTACGATAATAATAAAAAATAAATTCCAATTTCTTATATAGACGAAATAAATTCAATTGTTTTTTATTTTCTCATGTGTCATCAATTTTATATGACACATTTTTTATTTCGATTTTTATTATTGCTAGTTTTTGTTTTTCTTGTGTCAGTCACACGTCGTAGTAAAGGAAAAAATAGGAAAAAATAAAAAATTGCATATTAATCATTTAATTATATTTTATATTTAATAATTAATGTAAAGTAGCAAATTTATTACTATAAATTTATAAACCGAATATTAATATGTAATATTATTTATATTTTATTTTCTATAATATTATTACAGTATTTAGTTATTGTGTGTTTAAAAAATGCCTACAATAAATTTTAACTTTCCCTTGGTTGTGTTAATGATGGGTAAGTGGTGGTGCTCTTCATTTATTTCTTTTTTATACATTAAATATTGTAATTGTTTTAATTATTTTTATTTTATTTGCTTCACAACAAATATCAATTTATTGAATAATTAATTTTATTGGAAAAGATGGTATAGATTTTTGGTTTTTTAATAATTGAATTTTAAGTTTTTCCTATATGCATGCGCAAAAAAAAAAAAAAATGTGATTGCATCTATGTGACGCCGCGGTGACAGAAATTTGTATTTAGCATTTATTGTTGTTGTTAATGTAGTAGTAATAATTGCTATATTGTACAATATTTATGTTTATTATTGTACTAAATTATTTTGAAAAAAAAGAAAAAGTAATAAAATAAATATATTTAATTTGATTTGATACAACATTCATTTAAATTTACCGAATAATAATAATAATAAAATTAATTTATTACATTTTGTCTTTTTAGCTATAGAAAATGTGTGTCGCGGTTCGATTGCATTATTTGTCAAATGAAATTGCAAATTGGTACCGGCTCGTCTATTGCGGCTAATTTGGGGAAAATGAATTGGTGAGTGCCCTTTTATTTATTACATTTTTATTATCATTTATATCATTTTATTATTTTATAAAATATATGACATTCATTTTTTATGGAAACTATATTTTACCTATATTTTAATATATAACATAAGAAACTCTATAGTAAATTTTAACCAATTGTATATAAAATTGGCAAAAATATTGATACAAAATATTACTTAAAACAGAATATTTTTTTATGGTAAACACTGTTTTCCTTGTATACATGCACGCAATGTCAGTGTATATAAAAATTATGGGAAAATCACCTTCTGGTTATTTAATTTATGACCATATTTTATAATCAATGACATTTAATTTAAATTATTTAATTATTCACAAGCAGTTTTTTATATGTATGGTATTATATGAATAAAATCTTTATAATTTTATTTATATTTTATAAAACTCACTTGTTGCCTGTTGTCAATTTAATAATTACCATATATCAAATAAACATTATTATATATAAATATTTACACATTCACATATATGGCAATAAACAATTTAACATTTAATTTAGTTTATTTCTATTTTTATACAATATATAACTTAATACAATTTTCGTTAATAATGTTGAAATAAAATACGACGCCTACGCACATGTGCCCATATTATTAAATACAAATAAATAATATATAAATTGATAAAAACAAAAGATTTAAGTATAGAGTAAATTCACGTTTATATACTCGTATGAGACAATTTACTTATATAAAAAATCTGAAATCTAGCATCAGGCTTCAAATATATATATAGTCTGGATAACCATCCCATTATTTTTGTTGGGCTCACATTATACACATACTGTAAGTTTATTTGCAAGAAATAATTGGAAAATTTCACTACTTCTAGCATTTCACATTTCTGATGAGCACGTTGACTTCTTTATGTTATTCTATGAATATTTATATATAGTTTATCATACCTATACAGAGAATTACATTTGATTTTGATGTGCTATTGTTAATTTCCATATAAATATTTATATATGTTTTATTTATTTTAACAAATTATATATATACTTTTATATACATAATGTTTTTGTTGTTGTTGTTTGTAGTTGTAATGTAAAAAGCTTTTTATATAAATTAAATAAATAAACATTGCTGCATTCTATTTTTCAATACAGTATAATAAAATTATATGTTTAATTATTAATTTCGAAAGTTCCATATATATGTTTATTTATAAATTACTACAATGACATTTTGATTTGTTCGTAATTATTGAATATTTTTAATGTATATATGAAATATATGTTTTATATATAGTAAAAATAGATTTTCACAAATTTATCCAATCAATATATTAATGTCAAAATGTCATTTCAATGCTGTTTATGTGCATTGTTGAACTGAAACTATTAAACTAATTATATATATATATTATTATAGGTATTGTTTTTTAATAGGAAATAGTAAAAAAAATAAATTACATCTTATTACGACGAGTTTTATATAAATAGCCAGCCCCTATATAGATAAAATCTAATATGATTCGTTTACTCTATGTTTAAAAATTTCTGCGTATAGTTAATTATTACTAAATTTTACTGTAAACGCAGAGTATAAATATTTATTTTTTTTTTTTGTAAATAAGCCTTATAAATGACAACAGAAAAAAAAAAAATTAAAAGAAAATGAGGGAAATTTTTATTACATTTGTAAATGATGCGACATTAATTTCACTTTCTTTGTATACAATAGATAATATATATACGTTGTTTTAATACATATATACTTACATACACTTACACATTTTATAATTGCGTAGGCATTAATTAGAAATTAAAAAGAAAATTATATATATATATATATTTATGCGTATTTGTATACCTTTAAAATTGGTTAAAAGGACGATTTTTTTTTTCTTATATTCCTTTTTATGTATATTTTTATTATATCTATAAAAGGACGACACTGAAACACTAAATGGCTAAAACATATAATAATGAACAATATAAATTATAATTGTAAGTAATGAAGAAAATTGACAATTATATTTTTGGTTAAACAAAAAAACATATTGTATTTTTTTTTTCTTATTGTTATTTAATGCCGCGCTACACTCTTTTTTTTTTTTGTTGTATATTGGACCAAATTTATAATAGGTGTACAAGTATGACTTTGTGGCTCAACATTTAATAATATTTTTATTTTCTAAAATATATTTATAATACAGAGCACATAGTATTTGTTTTAAGTAAGGAAAATGTGATTTACTTTCGGAAAATTTCTGAAAATCGTTGAGAAATTTTATCGAAGTTAATCGTGAACATGCATTATTTACAATCTATCAATTGCAATTGAAATGGTCCACAATTTCATAAATTGACCAAAGATTGTATTCCTAAAAACAAATCGCAAAGTTATACTTGTACGCCTATTATTATTATTATTATTAAGGTTTTTATTTATTTCTTTTTATATATTTTTTTTTATTTCTTCAATTGATTTACATTAATTATACAATAATACTAAGATTTTTATAAAAAAAACCTATTTATTTGAGCAAATAAATACGTCGACATACCTTCCTTAATACATTACAAAAAAAATGTAAATATTTTTCATTTTAATTTTCAATTAATTTATGTAAATGTTTGTATTTTATTTTATTTTAAGCTTACGATAAATTGTCTATTTTCATATATTACATTTTAAAAAAATTCATTACATATTGTTTGTGGGATAAAAATGCTAAAAATAATTATTAGGCATAGAAAAATTGTATTTCATTAAATATATACAATATTATTTAGATTTTAGCCGTATTTTTATATATATATATATGTATATGCTTTTTTCAAACGTTTTTTATTATGACGATGTATACATCAAACATTAATTACATGCAAATTTTTTTAAATTACTCTGGGCGTATATATAGAAATTTTTGCAATTGGTCTGAAATTATCGAAATACATAGATATATTTTCTTATAATTCCATTAATTGTCTTTTTAAATGAGTGATTAGATAATGATGTAGGCCGGCAGACATCGTCCTACATCATATTTTCAAAGATACTTGTTTTTTTTTATTCCACGTAAACAACCAAATGACAGTATAACTCACAATCAACTGGAATATATTAGTATTAAAATAAATACATGACTAAAATATATACATCGTCACTTTTCCCTGTAATTATATTATATTATATTACAGGTTAATTTTTGTATGCACTTTTAATTATTTATACAATAACAACTGTGCTGCTTATTATTAATTATTATTATTACTTTAAATATACATCATAATTAATTAGATAATTGAAAAAAAATAATTAGAATTTAATATGTAGGTCCTGTGTCCTAAAAAATTGGTAAAAAGGGAGTACTTTAAACGAGGTGCCCTTAAAAGGACATACACTGAAAATAAATTTGTACATAATTTCAATGAATAGCGTTTATTTAAGCCCATTTTTCATTGTTTCAATGAATAATTCATTAATATTTTTCATTTTTAAAAATTATCTTAATGTACTTGTTTATTGAATGAATGAATTCGCGATCATTAATTAACTAATGCGCACAAAATAATAAGTTATTAAACAGAACACGTTGAAAAAATGAATAGTATTCATCAAAACAATTATACAATTCTTTGAACCAACGTAGTGATTCATTGAAAAACATTCTATTTCGGTATTATGTTTTAATGAATTATTCGTTGATTTAATAAATGTTAGTTCATTTTAACAATTGGAGCAAAATTAATTAATATTTCATTGTTTTGGCGTTACTTTTTTTTCAGGTTATATAACACATTACTGTGATTATATAGACAAAGTGCTTGTTTTGCAAAAACTATATAAGTAAGGACATTGATTCAAAATTAGAATTTGATCGGTACTATTTTATTATCAATATATATTATTATAGAAACTGTATTGATTGCAATAAATAGTTTGTTTAAATGATTTGCGTTTTTTTTTACATGATTTATATATAACTATGTATTGGCTGGCTAATCTTTCGTTGAGTTTTATATACCGACAGCTGCAGTTGAATGCAAAAACATACTTTAATATTATTCATTTTCAACCAATGTTTATGTTTTTTCTGTGAAATATTAATAATAAAAACAGAAAATTGTTATAGACTTTTATAAAAACAGTCATATGCAAAAAAAAACATTTGGTTCGACTTTATATACACTTACTCACTTATGGTGCAAACGGTTTGTTCGAGGTTTTATTCATTAATATATTTATATAATATAGATTTTCTTTATATCAACAAAAAATATCTATTTATAATTTCCCAGTGAAAATAAATTATATTATACTCGTAAGTATTTAATGTTTTTTTGCAATATCCACTTTAAAATATATTGATTATATAATGTACATTTTTATATATGGTCGGGGGTATATGTATATGGGGAAATGGAAAAAAAAATCAATAAAATTAAAATTAAATTTTCAAACCAATTAAATAAGCATCTATCATCGTTAAAGTGTTTTTCTTTTATATTTTTATATTTTCATTTGATTTTCGTTTTTTTTTTATTTTTCTCTAATCATTATTACAAGCAATACATGCAATTTTCTTCTATATATGTTTTTTATTTTATATATTTTTATCCTAAATGAAATCCTTTCTTTTTTTTTTCTCTTACTTCATTCACATTATTTTCTGTTTTTGCTTTTGTAATTTATATAGAAAAGATTTTATGCGATGAAATAATAATTTCTTTAAAATATGTATTATAATATAAATAATGAGATTATAAAAAACCAATATATGTCTGTGCTTTTTAAAAGTACATTAAGAATGACACATATTCAATTTGTTGAGAAATTTTTTTACACACAAGAAAATGTTAAAAAATTGATATGTTAAATAATTGCATTTTGATGTTATTTTGTATATTTTTGTGTATAGTATATGAATTGTATCTTTGGTTTGGCGATATATAAATATACCATTCATATGAAATATTAATAGCCGACCCCCATATATTGAATATTGAGAAATATATACCATATTTGAATTTAGTACAAAATGCATATATGTTATATTTTACATAAGATAAACATATGCGATTCAAGTGTATGTTATAAAATTAGAGAATGTTCTTACATTGCAGTATTATTTCGAATATACATATGTACGTATAGGTGTGTATTTATATTTTATTTACACTCAATACTGTTTTTACAGGGTTTTTTTTTACACGGTTTTTCTCCAATTTCTAGATCCCGCTCAGAAGATTTCAGAAGTTGCTTTAAAGTAGCAAAAGATTGTGTGTTACATTTTTGTTTTACAGTAACGCTGTAGCGAATTGCATACTGAAATCGATTCTGGTTAATAAATCTTGTAAATCTAGAGCATTGTAAAACGAAGATTTAAAGCAAATTGCTCATTTATGTAAATTAAAAAAACCATATGGATGGGTGACCATATATATAGTAATGCTTTTACAGAATTGTGCCACAAATATGTTTCCAAAATCCAAAATTATATGAATGCATCTGTTAGTTAACAATGCGTCTGTGTCCATTAAATTTTAGATGTGCAAGAGGTATTCTTGACCCGCCCGCCAACACATCCATAATTGAACCACTCTATCAAGCCATAATCGCTATTAAATTAAAACCTATTACATTGAAAACATACAAATCAGTGATATTGATGTAGCCAACATAGCGAAAATTCTCAGAATCAAAAAACCCAAGTTTTTGTATGAATTTTATGTCTTTTTTTTTACACCATTTCATAGATACGTACCGTGTACAAACAGTATTGAGTGTATGCATGGATAAAATTTCTCTGCATTTCAAAATTATATATACACAAACATATGTGATATATATATATTATATATATATATATATATATATATATATAAATAGTAATATATGTATATTATTGTGCTCTAGAACATGAAATATTTTAGAAAATCACTTAAGTGGTTTTTAATAACACACCACATTTGGATTTAATGTGTTTAAAGTGTGTTATATGCGGTATATATTTCTAATGTTTTTTTATGTTGATTTTTATTAAATGTCTTTTTAATATATGTGTAGTGTATCTGTGTGTGTGGATCTGTGTGTGTAAACTGTTGGTTGGAATAAATTTTAGAAAACAATTACATAAAAATATATATACAGAACGAATGAAATTTAGTGTAAATACAATATATGTATAATTTCAATTGATTTCTATTTCGAATATATATATATATGGGCAGAAACATATAAAAAATTGTAAAAGTTTAAGAGATTTTTTTGACTTTTATCTATTATTTCTACTTTATTAGAAATTTTATTAGCATGCAAAACTATATATATATAACATTTAAGATACTGTTTCTCATTTATGTAATAAATTTTTTTTTTTATATTTTCACATAATTATAATAACACAAAAAGGAGGAAAAGAAAAACCATTTCTAAGAATATATTTTTACAACTATTTAGTATATGCACATAGAAATGTGTATGCATTAGTATATTCTATATGTTTATAAAGTCGATATATATATATAAATACCATACTTATTTACTTACAAATATATGTCTGACTAAATATATAGTATGTGTCTGTATTATTTACAATTGGAATTAACAAAGTTATATAACTATAAAAAAAACTTTTCATTTATTATATAAAGATATAACAAATATATAAAAGGATTTTATACCACATACACACACACACCAACACACACACCTACTTTATGAACAATGCAATATTTTAACATTAATTTATAATATACGATTTATATCCAGCCAGACTTTATTGTATATCACCGGTTACCGAACCGCACATATTACTTACATTTTTATTTATGTTCTTCGTAACTTATATAAGTGTATAATATGGTATATAAATTGTACATATGGATATAATAAGGATTACTTTTGCTATTTATATATAGACATTTTTCTTTCTTTCTTTGTCTGGCAGAATAAAGGAAGTATTTTAAGGGTTTATTTTTTTATTTTTTTTTTTTTGCGTGACAAATCAAGGTTTCATATATACAAATGAACTTTTCTATATTATATATATTTACAAAACATATAATATAAATTTCGAAAAATTGCAATGGCATGAATATAATTATTTTATTTTTTTGCATATAATACATTTTCATATTATTATTATTATTATTATTATTATTATTTAACTTTTAATAATATACTTTTTAATTTGTTTGTTTTTATTTTTTTTTCAAAAGAAAATTTAATTTAAAAATATATTTCATTTTTACATGTATGGGGTATGTTAATCATATATGTGGTGTACTAATTTAAGTAAAAAACAATAAATAGCGGTCAATGACATTATGTTAATGTAATATTATCTAAAGCGATAGAAATATGTTCTTAATAAATTAATTTATTAAATATTATTTTGATTTTTATTTTCAACATTTTTGTAGTTGTTTATGATTATAAAATCAAAATTTTAACTTTTAACCTTTTAATTGTGAAATTTAATTTTATAAAAACCCTCACACAGTGCGAAATTAAAAACAAACGATAGTTCTATTATAAATTTTACGAAAATCCAGCAAGGGTTACATTTTTATTTTATAAAAAAAACATTAACAATTTATTCTTTAAATATAAAACAATTACAAACATTTATTAAAAATGCAACAATAATTAACAAAATATACAAAACAAAAAAAACTAAAATTAACGCGAAAAGTCAATATATGTATGTCATTCATTTACGTTGTAATCCGTTCCCGATATATTCCTGAAATAGACGCGATCGATAATTACTTCTGCCGGTAGTTTTATCTGTAATTGAAAGAAATCATATTATCAAATAATATTTCTATTATATATTTTATTGAAATTTCGAGTATTTATATTCAATGGTAATTTTTAAATTCACACGATGTGACGTATAGACGTCAAGCGCACCGCAATATAGATTTAGATTGATATGTATACACGACGAACGCGCAGTTAAGAGGTTAACAAATAGTATTTTTATATTAAATTTACAGCAGTAATTTCTCTGCGTATATAGCTACACCAGACATCAGTCACCCAGACAATAACTTTTTGTTAAAGTTTAAATTATGCGGTTAAACAAAAATCAAAAAAACCATATATGAAAATTAGAACTTTATTTATAATTTATTGTATAAGTTGAAAATAAATTTTTGTATATTATTGGTAAAATGTTTAAATATAATGACGCTGTATATTTCCGATAGAAAAGCTGACATTATTTAACATTGCCTGTGTATATGACATTAAATATAATAATAAAAATATGAATTTTACTCTATTTATAGTAAAAAATTTTTTCCCATATTTTTATCAATCCGAAATATTGCCACAAATAATTATCGTTTATAGTAGATCTCTATACTACTTGTAGAATGATGTAAAATGTAATATCCCTTTCAATTTATAGTATGCGTAAATATATGTATTATATTTGGATGATGATGAACATATAAAAATAATAGGATTTTGAAAATATCTATCTTTCGTTAATTATACAGTACAATTGGTAAATTTTATTATATACTCCCATGCGAAGTAATTTACAATTTTGGTTGTAATGAAAGTTTTATTAGATGACATAAATCTCCATTTGGACTAATATATATACTTAAGAAAAAAATAGATAAAAATATGATTGTAATAAAAGATCTATTTATATATTTAAATTGATGTGAATCATATAATGTGTGTAATATCAAAATAAATTTTATTCCATGTCTGCCACTGCTTTTCTTTTTCTAACCCAAAACCAAATTATATTATTATCGTTGTCCTGCAGTAAAATTATTTCTATTTGGTATATATGATGTGGTTATATATATATATATATAGAAATATTTATGGGTATATACACACACTCAAATACATGTATGTAATTTCTGTATTGCTCATGCATGTTGTGTTATATATACATTGTAGCATATATTCTACAATACCATATATATATATATATATATCTAACAATGTATAATACATATGATAAGTAAAATAGGCTATATATAACCAAGAATTTTGAATTAGTAATTAGTCCAGTGTGTATACATTTATATATTGTATATAGATTGTTAAACCAAATATAATTTCAAAGGGTTGGGTTAAGATTTTACGATTGTGTATATATTTACTTATTTGTTATACAATTCTATATATATGCAATATAATAAACAGATAAATATAGTAAATATTACAATACCCAAATTTATTTATATAATAGTATATTTCAATAGTTTACAGTTGATATATGTAAATATTGTATATATATAGTAAATTAGTAGTTTATAGTATTGATGAATGTAGGTGTGTGTATCTGTATATTTACAGCATGTTTAGTGTAATCTATTTATATTATTTAATTATCACTTTTATATATATAGATATATATACCATAGGTGTATAATTTAAAATGTAGAGTAAATATTATACGTAAAACAAAGGACATTTGTTCATTTAAGTGTGTGTGTGTTTTTTTTTTTTAATATAAATTATTAAGTTTTTTATAAATAGTTTGGGCTAAATTGTATCATATAACATTGCAGTTATGTCTGTAAATTATAATAATAAATATTATACCATTTATGGTCTTCAATTATGTTTCGACATTATATGGTGACATAAGTGAACAAATTATAATTAATTTTGAGTAATTTTTAAATATGAAAACTTATAGTTATATGATGGCGATTACCATCAAATTATTAGTGTCAAAAAACATACTTATTGTAATGTTTATGGATTATATTTTATATATATATACGAATTGGTTTTGAATTCATCGTAATTAAGCATTGTGTGCGTATATGATATAAAGAGGATTTACTGCATATAATATAATTAAGAAAATATATGTTAAAAATTCAACTATTTATAAAACCTTTAAATAATGTAATTTTTATATACTTTCAAATTTTATGAGCTTACGCATATACGCATCACCACCACCACCACCACCACCACCACCACCACCACCACCACCACCACCACCTATAACCTTATAAATGAAAATAAAATAAATTCAATATATATTTTGTTAAGTATTATTGTGTTTATAATATTTCATTTCTTTAATCTCGCAATGACAATATAACAACAATATGACAAATATACGTATATGTAATATCGATTTTTAAACAGAAAGTGTATATATATATATATATAATATGGTATCAAACGAACGATACTGGCAGGACCAACAAAACGAAAAATATTTGTATAAACTTTTGATTCTAAAGGGATTTAAAAAAAATCACAATCAATCAATGAAGAAGTATTTATTTTTATCATTTTTTTTTCCATCTTTTCTTTTTCGTTATTTTTATTTTATTTTATTTTTTTTTTTTGTATTATATTGTAGTTGTTTGATTGTTAAAATCAGATACCCTTAAATTTCCTGACATACGAGTATGGATATGCGATATATATGTATATAAACGCGTACATATCAATACATTATATGTATATGATATTTATTGATTTTTCTCAAGAGTTTCTATTTCCTTTCAGTTAATACTTTTATTTTCTTTCGTTTCGTTTCGTTTTTTTTTTTTACCCTTTTGACAAATCGAGAAATTATTTCCACAAGTTTTATTTTATATTTTTCTGTTAAATTGTTATATATACTTTTTTTTTTTTTTCTATTCTTTTCATATATAATTCACTTTGATATATCACCAAATGATATTTGTTTAGATTCCGCATATAATGACTTTATTGTATCCGTATAAATATATATATATTATTAATTTATTATATATTGGATTCCATTTCATTCATTTTTTATTTTATTATTTTGTAATTATATTTGTATACTTAAAGGTCAAACATAGTAACGTAATTTTGACACTGTTTAAAATATACCTAAATATAAAAATATATATAGAAACACGGTTATTATATTTTTGATGTATATAAAATCAATGATTAACAATTATATATATATAAAATAATATAATTTTTTGGAAATTTCCGTAACTATAAAAGTTATCAGATTCATTTTATTATATATATAGTTTTTAGAATATTTTCAAGAATTGTATATATTATTGATATCAATTTAAAGTTAATATGAATGAATTTGGTCGATCAATTTTATAAGATTTTTACATATCAATATATCCTTTCTTTAATAACAATATATGTTTGATACAGTATATATTTCTTTTATATTTTTAAAAATCCTTTAACCATAATATAATAATAAGTATAATGTTATATATTTTGAAAAGAACGATAACAAATTATCAACTTTATTTTGATCTTTATCTATGTACAATATATGTTGTGAAATAAAAAAAGTTGATGATAGCAGGAACCTATCAGAGAAAATAAAAATAATATTATATTATATACATTTTCAAAATAAATATAAACGCCATATAATGCGTCAAGATATAATATACACAATATATATATTACATATTTTTGAAAAATAAAATAAAACCAACTTGAAAAATTGATATACAATAAAATAAATGTTTAAGTTATCCATATTCCACATATATATACAATATATAGTATATTTTATATTATATTCGGGACATATGAGTTCATAAGTTTAAATATAAAATATAAATAAATAAAAAATGAAGAATAAAAGAAAATTTACGGGGCAAAAAAAAGAAAAGATGTCCTTTAAGTTATATATTTATTTATTTATTTATTAAATACTAATACATAATATATAACATATATATATATGTCATCACTTCATCGATGGTTAATACCATAACACCATTTGTCCCCCTCTACATATACATATTACTGAATGTGAATGTCCTTTTTTTTTTTTTCATGAAAAGGTCACTTTTTGCTTATATATTATTATAAGTACAAAAAATAAAAAAAAATCCGATGATTTATAAAGATTTTCTCTTTTATGATACACACGCACACACACGTTTGATGATGTAAAAAAGAAACAAAAATTATTATTGTTATTTGATATATAATTTGAAAAATATAAAAATAAATACGCTCATATTATATCATATTTTTATGACACATATTCAAATTGTATATAATATTTCACACATTTATATATATACCATTTTTTGTTTGTATCTATTTGTAGTCATAAAATGTAATTTAACTAAAATTATGATGGTTTACATTTTGTTTTATACTAAATCGGCAATAAAGTTCAAAGTGTGATTTCCATATATTGTGTAAATATTTATCATCATTAGCATAGATAACATTTAATTTATAATATTATATAAATTTGTATGTGTTTTTTTCTATAATATAAAATCACTTTGTTTATTTTTAATTACATTTTTTTGATTAGTATATTTGTACATATAGAATATATATGTATTAGTAATTCATTAATTAATTATTAAATAACCATTATATGTATGTCTATAGAAAATGGAAATAATAATAATAATATATGATTAATTAATCTCTATTAAAATATAACATCAGGCCTTTGTGTGTTTGTAATGTACAGGTGCTTGTAATTTTGAATTTTCATTAGAAAATTATTTATGTTTCAAGCGGATACGATTTATATATATGTGCGCAGCGAGCTCTCTTATTTCAGGCCTATAACATAATGAAATTATTGCATTTAAATATCCAAATTCATACACGATTCTCACATCATATAATTATTGTTATCTATATTATTTGTAAACAATAATATAAAATCATAAACTTATTAAAACCCATAAATCATATTCATTATCATATTTGCTGCGGTTTGAACTATAATTCGATTTTATTAACAACTTTCCGGATACGTTATTTGTGTCGAAAATCACTTACTTTATTATTTGTTATGTTATTGCGTACCGTCTGATTTTTACGATGTTCTCTATCTACAATATAATATACGATCACAAAACATATTGATAATCTTCGCATATCACATATTAATCAATTTATTTTTTGTGATTTCATTTCGAATTGCAAATATACATATAAAATAGTAGTTCAAAATTATTCTATTATATATTAATGTATGTGTATGTCGATTTATTAATATTAACACGTTAATCGCCATGTCAGTCATATGTGTCTGATGCTAAGAAGTTCTACATGAACCATGTCAGACATATATGTCTGACGTACGCGATTTGGTAGAAGAAATTTTTGTCGAGAAAAAAAGTTTTACTATAGGGCCATGTCAGTCATATATGTGTGACATAAAAATTAGTGTTTTCCCGGGAATTTTGGCAAATACAAAATTTTTCTGTGATACATTAAGTTTCCTTGATACATTTTTAAATAAATTATCTAATAAAGTTACCATGGCCCATGTGAAAATTTTTCTGATATTATCGTGGCGATTAACGTGTTAAATAGATTTTTTTTATACATTTATTACTATTCTTTGTAATTTTACATTATATTAAAATTATATGTTGAATTTGTACAAATATAATATATAAAATATAGAACTATATAAGATTTTAATCATAATCTTATATAATACGTAATAATAAGGTAATATATACCATTATTCAACTACTACAATATATGTTATCTATAATACATAGGTAAAAATAGTATATATAATTAAATACTTATATAATATTTATTTATGCAATGTTTATATTTATATATGAAACTTTAATTTTACTTTATTGCATATGTATAGCAATAATTTATTGATAAATTCCTAGCCACCTTATTTATATACGTTGAGTGTATATGTATTTGTATATCCTGTTCACTGTATATTGTTCTTAAACTTTTTTTCACTTTTTACTTTGTACACGGAAACAAAAAAATATTGTTTTTTTTATTAGTTTTGTTTGTTTTTTGTTTTTTGATACTTTTTTTTTTCCTCTCAAATTTACTTCCTTTATGTTCATATGCAGTACATACAGAACTGTATATGTATCCCATATCACATTTTATTTAATAGAATTAGACACTCGATTTTATTCGCATATAATTTCGATTGTCGCTCTGTCTATATATATATATATGACATTTGGCGTGTGATGATGATTATTTTTTTAAAAAATTGGTAAACGAAAAACATCACCACAAACACACACGCATATACCACATATAAACATTCACAAGCGAATTAATAATTTGTGACAACGTTATTTGGGAACAACCAAATTTTAACAATCTATCGTGCTTTTAGTATAGTACTTAGTTTTTAGCTGCCGATGGTTATATATGTAGCGTGTCTGTGTCCTATATATATACTATAGGTTTTACTTGTTTTGAGCATGGTTTTATATTATTTATTGACATATTGTTTCTACATATACGTACTGTAAATGATGTGTAAGTAAATAAAAAGAAGTACAATATAATATATGTATGTATGTTGTGTATATGTGTGTGTAATTGTGTATACAGTGAATATATAAGTTTTTCTTAAGAAAAAATATCAACAAAATAAATAAATGAGCATGACAAAATTTATACCACAATGGATTTAAAATGTCAGGAGAGTGTATATATATAATATTGAAGATTATTATATTGTTTATGCAACTTTATATATATAGTGGTGGTGGTGTTACCAGCAAATACATTTAAATTGTTTTATAAACGAAGCGTGACGTGCCACAATAACCAAACACCAAGAGATGCATATCATTATAATAAAATAGCAAATAGGAAAACTTTCAACACTAATATGAATGCGATGCGTTTCAATGACAACGATAATTGTCATATATACTATTAGTAGAATAATAATAATAATAATTTATATTAGTTAAATTTTTTTTCCACAATTCCCTTATATAGTTTTTTAAATATACACTTCAGAATAAATTTGTCTGTTAGTCGAATTGAATAAATAAATTAAATTATCATACACGCAGAGAAAGTTATTTGATAAAAATATTTATAATAAATTTATATATATATAAAATTATACTTCTTAACTGACGTGCGTCGTCGTCGGATGACTACAAATAAATACAATTTAATATAATATTATAACATTTCTTCTATATGTCGTATACTCGTATACATATAAATATAATGATTATTATAAAGACAAATGAATATTGTGCATAAAACTTTTATTTATTTATTATTTTTTTTTTCGGTGAAATATACTGAAAATTTGCAACTTCTATAAATATTGTATAGTAAATAAAAAGTATATATAGAAAATATATATTTTAAAGTGAAATAAAATAAAAGTTAAATGATTTATAGTTTTGCACATTGTTCACAAAATGGATAAGCCAATGTTTTATATTCTTTTATATGGTATATATGTGTATATTGGATAAAAGTAAAATAATCATTATATATTTGAACTTTAAAGCTTTTCTGAAAACAATTATTTTTATATATTTATATTTAATAACATAAGCTTTTATTTTAATTAAATTTAGAAAATTTATATAAGATATTATTGATATAGATATCTATTCATCATATATATAAAAGTTGTTTGCATTAACGTGTGCGACATTCATCATAAATTAAATAAAGCTTTTTATATTTAGTTAATTCGTTTTATATTATTATACAACAATTTTAATTAACAAAAAATAGTTTTCCACTTTGAATGGCCATAAAATTGTGATCTATTGTATAAAAACTTTCGTTTATAATTTAGATTTGATTAAATTTAAAACAAATAATTTAGTAGTATTCCGTACGTATCGTAGAACTCTAAATTATAGAAATAATCAAACTTCTATATATATATATATAGTTTAATTAAATGTTTTCTTAAAAAATTCACACATTTGGCATTCATCGATAGATGCACAAACTTAATTAATTTAAAAATTTCATAACAAATATATATATGTATTTATAATATGTTCGTTTCAATAATTATAAAAATATTTGTCAAACATAAATTACTGTACTGAACATTTTGACACAATTTTAAGCTTTTAAAATTTGTTTTTGAAATTTGGACAAATATACAAAATTAATAATTATATATATTTTGTTCACTGATTACATTATATATTATTATTTTAATCAAATATTGTTATACGTATTTATATTGTTACAATAAATAACCTTCATATAATTTATGTATACACATACACAACCATTCTATTGATAAATATAATTATATAGGTCATCCTGTCTGTCTGTCTGCCTGCCTACCTTATATACACAAATATATACGTATTTATAATAATTTTGTAAATTTTATTTAATAAAATTATAAGTATAATTCTTATGGTAGTTAATTATATATTAATATATATCATATATGGTATATTATATAATATACTTATCCTCTGCACAAGTATAAAACAATGTATTATCATTGAATAAATTTAATAAAATATATAAACTTTAAACAATTTATTTTCTATATCAAACTTGACTTTATTTTATTTATATCTCGTTATTTCTTGTTATCTATTTTATAAGTATAAGAATATTTTCAAATTGCTTAACCTAATTGAACTCATTCTTTATTGTATACAAATTATAAACTTTAGTTATATATATATATATATATATATAGGTATATAAAGATGTGTATATATGTACATATAAGTGAGTATACAAGAGGTATATTTATGTATATATAACTATATCGTTAAAAATTGCAGACAAAGTAAGTATTTCTTGACATTATCGCATACAAAATCTTATATAACCTCTTTCGCATCGCATGAAACTTTTCTTCTTACATAATACACACGTATACAATACAACACAATATTGAATGTATGTGCATATATATTTATGTAAGAGTTTATAAAGCAGTGAAAAGTACACTATTGTTGTTTAACTTTATTATATCGTACCATATATATATATATATATAATGTTCCTGTAATTTTTTCAGATATATCTATATATAATGTAACATATAATCGTATATATATATATATATATATTTGTTATATACATAATATATATATGTTATATTATGCACATATATATTTAATAGTGAGTGGTACATAATATATATTTTATATGGAAAACTATATATGACATTTCTGAATTTATCCACTTATAAATTCATTTTTCTCGTTATACCAGAGCAGATGTTTTTTTTGGTAAAATAATATATGTGTATATTCTTATATTTTTATGGTGTTGTATAACAAAATTTTTTTCCTTATACATCTGTAAACGTATAATATATATGAATGAATTCTTATTCGGCGACAAGATTATATTAAAATGAATGAATATATGTTGATAGGTTATATTTGTGTATTTAATTTATTATTAAATATATTCATATATATGTTTATGATGTATAATAACACACACACACTTACATTTGTTGATTTTGATTACTTTACAATACATTTACCATATATATTATTAGTTACATAATGTGTATATATAAATATACGATTATATAGATTATTATTATAATAAAATAAATATCAACGGATATATAGTTACAAAAATATGAAGTTTACGGGGCAGGTACAGTAGATATATAAGATGAAAAATAAATATATAAACTATATAATGTATATAGAAGAAACCCAAGACAGGATAACACAAGTATACTTTATATACGAACAGATATATAATATACAGAAAAGAAAATTTATGTGGGGGTTGACCAAAAACTCCCTTTCTTATATATTTAATAAAATTCTGGTTTGTTTATTAAAATGAATATTTTTTTTTTTAATATATTATTTGAGAAACAATCAATCTAGTGTATAGTATTCAAATTCTAACAACTAATTATTTGAAACAAAATCGTAAATTTTAGGTATTATTTCAATGTTATATAACTTTTCTCTTTATCATCCATTTGGCAATATCGGTTGAGTACACGCCGTGAAAGAGTTTAAATAAAAAATTTTTAATATAATTAATTTGAGATCCCACTACGCTCAGAAATTGTTTGAAATATCATTAAAAATTATAATAAATACACGTAAAGTACAAAGAGTAACTGATATTTTGTAATTGGTATATGTATTAAGTCAGGAATTTTTGTCCGTTTTGTATATTACATATATATTGGTATTGTTGTTACATTATAAATATAATACATACTCCAATCTATATATCATGTATGAAAAATTTATGATATTCAGAAATTTTGATTTTTTTTTTTGTCGTCATAAACATATATATATACTACAAATACACAACACAAATATATTTTCATCTGCAATCATGTAAGCGGAAAATTGGTCTGGAGCAATATGCTGAAAGCGGTTTACATGAAAAATAATCTTTGTATATGTATAACAACAATATATCTTATTCTATATATATAGAAATAATAATATATATATATATAGAACTATTTTTATATTTACTATATTTCAGTGCTTTTCAAACTACTTAAATATATGCAGTAATACTTCTTCATATATATTTGTATATTTATAAGCATTGAAAAAAAAAAAAAAACTAGTAACCAATTTAAGTTCACATACGTGTATACAGTATTAATTTAAAAAAAAAATGAATTGTGTTATTATGAGAAATCTGGTACATGTAAATTTAGATGACTAATAATAAAATTACCTAGATGTGCATCTATACGAACATAAATATAAAATCAACCATTGCCACATAAACAATTTGGTGACAAATCTGAAAAATATTCATCTAAATACTAACATGTAAAATTCGTAGTAATTTCGGTTTTAAAGTCTCTCTCTGTCTGTTCACTTAAGTTGCAGAATTCTTTGAATAATGTGGTATTATGCAGATTTATATGATTATACATTTATTTAAATTTTTCATGCTGATTTATTAACTCAATTATATTCTTATATACATATATGGACCATATAACATTGTAGATACAGAGACATTGTTATAATCTCTTTAGCAACAACAACATCATATTTTCAAAGATATTCGTTATTTGATTCCTTAGGCGAACAAATGGTCATTGGCACCATTAAATAATTTTTAGTTTGTAAAATACTATAAAGAAAAACCACTGAAATCTATTTAAATAATAATTTAAAAACTTTACATTTTCTGACATATCCCCCTTCATCTTATGTATATATTTTATGTGAAATAGATTATTCAAAATTGAAGTTTAATAAACACTGTCTGTCTTTCACCACTCTATATATATATATGTTATACCTATATAAGATCACATATGCCCACTACATATAAATAAGATTATATATTATATATAAATGCATATATATATATATATATAGTATACATATGGAAGTCAGTGGATATTAATATAACATTATACAGAATATACCGTATATAGAGTTATAGGTAATATTTATATATAACTATATAAGGTATAACGTAAAATTTCATGTGCCATATATATATACCATATTTGGTATATTGAGAATTTTTTATTATGTTTTCTACACATATTCACGTATATATATATATATATATTTATATATAAACTAGAGGGATAGATATGATATGGTGTTTCCCAAAGGGGAAAGAAAAAATCTATGTCACAATATATGTATTAAAAAAGATTATATGTTTTTGTTTTGTTATTGTAATAATAATATTATATTATACATTATTTATATGTACATGATTAAATGAAATTTATTAAATTGAATTTTATTTCGTTATACGCAAACATATGTATTGTTATGTTTATATATTGTATATTATATACTTTTATATTATATTGCAGATACTCCATATAGATAGATATATAAATACTACAATACAATATATGATATCATGTTTCTATAATAATGTACTAAAATATTATTTATAAAAATAAAAATAAAAAAAAATAATATTTTTCCAATCATTATTTGATTACAATATACAATATAAAACATTCTCTTTTATTATAATTTTATATTTATCAACTAATTATATAATAGCATATACCATATAAGTATTAGTTAAGTTTCATTTTGGTTCATCAATCACTTTGAAAGTTAATTAATATATATATAGATATATGTACTATAGTCGTCTGTGTGTTCAATGACCGAGTGACGGCATTTTTAATGTATTTTAATTTACTACATAATAAACACAGATTCGCTTAGTTAACTTATATTTTATCGGACATGGATAAAATCAAATAAATCATTTTTTTTTTTTTGAGTTCATTGCCTGTCCACACACATATGTATTTATTATAATCAAACTATTTATATTAGAAATGTATAGAATATATTAAGAAATTATAAATTAAAAAATTATAGTGCAATGTGAAATATTCAATGTGTGTTTATATTGTTTGCAGAAAGTTTGATGAGCTTTTCATATATTTATTTTTATTTCTAAATCATATATGGTCCTCAATTTTTTTTTTCTTTTTGGGCACCGAAAATTGTAATTCATCACACAATAATAATTACATAATAAATTATTTATTGATATATTGGTATATACTTTAATTTAACATATGATTATTATTTTGGAGTATTCTATGCGTATATATAATGCTCATAATTCATGCTAGAAATTAGATTCGGTATATAATTAAATTATTAATTAACTTTCAATGTGTTTTTATATTCTTTGCAGAAAGTTTGATGAGCTTTTCATATTTTTGTTTTTATTTCTAAATCATATATGGTCCTCAAGTTTTTTTTTCTTTTTGGGCACCGAAAATTTTAATTCATCACACAATAATAATTACATAATAAATTATTTGTTGATATTTAATTTAACATATAATTATTATTTTGTAGTATTCTGTGTGTATATATAATGCTAATAATTCATTCTGGAAATTAGATTCGGTATATAATTAAATTATTAATTAACTTTAATGAAATCACTTATTTATAAATACTTTATAAATAAACATTAAATTATACACTACCATACGAACATAGAATTACATTTATTTTTATATATTGCTGTGCAGAAAAATCCCGTATATATATTGTATGTATAACTATGAAATATAATACAATCACATGTTCATTATGAATTCAAATTTAAGAAATCATAATAATAAAATGATTATAATAATAATAATAATAATAATGAGAATATAAACATTTATATATGGTTTATTACGATAATTTTCAAACCAGATTTTTATTGTTATAGAATACGTGTGCACATAATATTCATTCATTTTCATGTTTATATATATTATATTAATATTATATATATGATGGTAAATTGTGTATATTGACAATGAAAAAACAAGGAATCTGATGCAGCAAAAAGAATATATATATATATATATGTGAAATGAACTACACGAGTATTAAACAAAGTATTTACGTAAACAAAAGTACACAGGTAAATAACTATATATAGTATAGATAGTTGGTGCACACAAGTAATAATGAATAGAATTGTATCATATATTCTGAAAAAATTAAAAAAAAACCTGGGGTGAAATCATGTAAGGTGATATAAGTGACAGTCACTGTTATCTTTTATAAATTTTGCATCGGCTATGGCGATATCCCAGGTGACTTTCACCAAAATGATGTCGATTTTCAGGTGATAGCCTTTTTGCTGTCGTTTTGTGCATAAGGTTATATTTGTTTGGGAAAAAAGAAATTCTTTCATTGTTATTTGTTGTGAATTCGGTGTGCTTCGCAAAATATTAAAATAAATTAAAGGAAAATATTTTGTTTTCATATTATATTCAAGGAATACTTTTCGTAATTTTTTTGTTAACATTAACAAAGAAATAATATATTTTATCAAATATTTGTACTTGAGTTTTTGCAAGTATGGATTAGCAATATATTTTATCAATATTCTTAAGGCAATAAACAATAGATATATTCTATATAGTTGTGATAAAAGAAAAATAATGATATAATATTTGCTTCATTCAGACCGAAAATTCAATTTTAATATTTTAAATTGTTTACAAATTATTTTAATTCGTAAACTTTTGTAATGGTTTTATTATTATTAAAATAGTTAATTTTTTATTGAAAATTACAATCAAATAAATCCTAAACCATTGTGTGCCATCGTCCCTGAACAATATAATTCAATCGAAACTGAACTAAACATTTATATTTTTTATTAACGCTAAAATTTTATTATCTTGATTTTTTGATTATATTTCTATGATTTATTTGTAGATTTTATTTTTGTTTTAGCAGTAATATAAAGAAAGAACATGTCAAAATATATTTCTTTCTCACCACCGCCGATACGAATGACATTATAAAAATCACTTTGTGGTGAGTTTAAAAGTGATCACCTTACATGATGCCAAAAAAATAGGTGATCACTTTTGAATATCACCATGGTGACTGTCATTTATCACCTTACATGATTCCACCCCTGTATATCTTTCAAAATTTTTTGTAATTTCTGTATAGTACTACTAGTACACACGCCTGTTCAATATAGAAAATCAAACATTTACGAAATTTATTTATGCTCTTAGACTCAATAGATTTATATATGTATAATTTTCTTTGGGTATATTATGTGAATAAATAATAATACATATCACAATAATTTATACCTTTATATTAATGTTTCATTTGTTGTATCGTCGTTACTTATGCGTCACCTTGTTTATATATTTATAATATGAATAGCAGAAACAAATCTAACATATTTGAATGGAATGGTATATGTTAAAATAAAAAAACAAAAAAATCTAATTCGTTTCATTCTATGCAATATTAAATGTATGAGATAAGTTTGATAAAAGTAAATTTTATGCGAATGTTTGTTGTTTCAAACATTTATATATATTATTTTTTATATACAATATATATGTAATAGTCATTTACAACATTATTTTATATATGATGACATTATATACATATAACATATTCAAGTATATATATTGTATATATGAGTATAACCAACTTTATATCGGTACATTGCATAGCATATTGTTATAATATTATATATTCTTATATGCCATATTTATATATATATACAATATATGTTACATGCACTAACAATGTACACTAATATAATAAATGTATAAATGTTTGTGTATATATATATGAAAAGAAAATAATAAAAACAAAGAGCAATTTTCACAATTTTCATTTAAATAAAACATATGTATGTAAATTTTATATATATGTTTACATTCATGGTTAAATTGTTTAATTTGCTGACATCAAATGTCCTTTTATATTATTATTATTATTATTATTATTATATTATTTTTATATACATACAATTTATATGGATACCTAACTAACTATACATATATATATTTGTAATATTATAAATAAACATAAAGGTAATTGATTTTTGGGAAAATTGTATACCTCCTATTTATACATATGTATATATGCTCGTATATGTAAATAGTATATATAACATAACTATATAAATGATAACAAGATCAAATGGATTGATTAATTATTTTATATATGGTAAAATACAATATATATATATATAGGAAAATATATTATATATTATTAAATAATATAATGTAATCATAGCAATTTATTTAATAACATTATTTACATATAATTTAAATAATTGAAAATAATTTATTTGTATATTTATATGTGTATGTGTGTGTGTGTGTGTGTGTGTGTGTGTGTGCTATATATACGAGTATATAATATATTTTTATAGAAATTTAATTAATTTTGTATATTTATGTATATTTAAAAATGATAATATATAGCAAATATATCTATGTTTTGAAAAATATATATTATTAATATAACATTTGGAAAATTATGTGTAATGTTGCCATGAACCTCATATATGTTAGGATTTATTTAGTGTGATATTTAGGGTATTTCTTATATATATAAAATGTGTGTCTTATATATTCGTTTTGTAAATATATATTTCATATAACACAACATATATTTTTATTGGTATAATATTAACGCTAATTAATCCTGTTTACATTTTAAAATTCACTTAACTCTGTATATCCTTATTACACAATTAAATAATCTTTAACTTTTCCGAATATTTGTTTTTTTTTTGTTACTTTGTTATATCATTTTACTTTTGTTTATTGATACATAACCTAATAATAAACTTTAATTTGTTTTTCTAAATATATATAGCAATATATAATATACATAAACCAAATATATATATATATACTTATTTATGTAATCGTATGTATTTACTCAATATATATATTTACAATTTTACATTATTTAATAATTAAAGTTTGTTTTATTAACTTAAGTTAATTTTAAACTTTTGTTTATTTATTTAAATAATATATACAATATAATAATATAAATATATACGCATGAGTTCATAAACAATTTTAATCACTATGACACCCCATCCCATCGAATTTATTTGTAATATTACTAACACAAATAAATATATATCCATATAGCAATTATAGGTATATTTATTCTCTATATATATATATATATATATTATATTGTCGCTTGTATCAGTTTCCATATATATATAAAATCGTAACAAAAGTGTTTGCACAATATAATATTATCATCCACTTTTCTCTCTTATATATATATAACTTTATGGTAACATATAACATATATATATATGGTATATATAAATATATAACAATATTATAAATACAAACACTGATTAAGCATTCTTTGGATGATGCGTGAAATAATAATTAGATAAAACCTATTTGTTTGAGATTTATTGTCCGTTTATTGTTAATAAGGGTGTTCCATTCGAAAACTTAATTATATTTGATGATTATCATCTTCTCTATCTACATCTATATTGTTCACCAGTATTCAATGTGTTCTGAAAATATGATTTTATTTTACATGTATAGATATATAGATATAGATATATATTATTGATTATGATATTATAGAAATATTATATATTACATCTATTTATAATATATATTAGGTGTATCCGTATTTGGTATATATATATATGAAATAATATACTAACTACATCTATATGGTCTTTGGTTTTAATGTTAATTTAACATGTAATTTTTACTATATAGTAAAATAAAATTCTTATACTCGCGTCATTGTTTCGGAAGCTATACATTTATTTTCATGTTTAATACGAAAATGTTAACCATATTTTCTTCATAATTTATTGTTGGGTAGATATCGTGTGAATGGACAAATTTGTAAGTGTTAATTGATCATTTGATAAACCATAATCCATCGATCCGCGATAAAATTTCTATTATCTAATTCTCAAATTAAGGTAGAACAATATGGTACAGCATTTTAGGAATGAGAAAGGAGGTGAGCGGCTTTCATATCTTTAGAATTTATAATAAATTAATTAAATTAAAAAGTTCAACTAGTAAATCATCTACTAAACAATTTTAGGGCTTCCCCATATTGAAATTAAATGGTTAAGTTAAAAAATACAAGAAAATTAAATAAAACAGATACTATGCAACAATTGTATTGAAAGTTTTTATTATTGGTGTACCGGAAAGAAGTGGTGGTAGTGTCACTTAATTCCATAAATCTTTGGAAATATAAGTACAATAATACAAGATAATTGAATAAATGTTTCTCGATCAAAATTGAAAATTGAAAATATTTGTATTGATAGCTAGATAGTAGGAGCACTATTTCGTAATTTCACAAAGCTTTAGAACTTTATCGTTAAACGCACTTTTGTTTCTAAATTATTCTTATATTATATCAAATACAATAGTTATAATGTCTATTCTTCGCATAGTTTAAAAATAAAATTACACATTCAAAAAATTTTTATTTATATAAAAGAACATTCACAAAGTTCAATTGACACAATAAAATCGAACATTTCAAATGTGTCAATAACTTAATAAATACATAACGTCTATATATATATATATGTATATTTTATATACTCCTTTTCCATTTAGTTGATTGTATTGTAATGTATATATATAAAATTTATTGTGTCAATTTATGTATGTACCGATAAATTTATAGTTGTATCTATATATATTGTGTTACATATATGAGAAATTTGTGACAAGTATTATATATACACACACACACACACACACACATCTATGTAAATAAATAAATCTAATATAAAATATAATTTAGTTTATTATATTTATTTTGGTAAAGAAAAGGTGATGATAAAATGATTTTATCATTATTACACATACACATAAATATATATAGATAGAGAGATATATGTACCAATTTATATACCATATATACGGGTTTAATTTATGTCCATTTCCATGTTTATGTCTTCTAAAAGAAAAACGGCTTTTCCTTTATATATATATAATAAATATAATTATTATGGCTCTAATATATGTACATATTATATATATTATATAAAATTACAATATTGTTTTTATAGTAAAATAAAATAGTCGCAGTAGCGTTTCATATATGTTAATATAATTTTTATCTAAATATAAATGTAATGTATAATAGTAATTTTTTCCTATATTAAGTTTCACATACATATTTTAAAAAATTTTACCTATAGGTGCGTGCAGTAAATTTCACAAAACACTTTTAGCAAGAATTTTCATATATATTTTTACCATCTCTTTTGTTGCGAATTTCAATTAAATAAAATAAATATGCACTTCTATGCGATTTGTCACCGATTTATATATTAATAATATAACCATTTTCTCTTGCATCATATTATAGTATAAATATAATATAAGAGAAATAAATATGATATCATATAAAATACAAAGTTCAATCGGATTATATGCGGTATATAAAGTATTAATTTTCCTCCGGACATTGAAAGATAAACACGAATGTTATTAAGATATTAAAATAAGCTATATATATATATATATATATTGTACGTAACAAGGTATATACAATATTTAAAGGATAAACTAAAAATAATAAAATAAAAAGGACGATGATTTAAAATGTTTAACTTCTTATAACTTTTATATATATATGTGTGTGTGTGTGTGTGAGTGGGTGTACAAAAATTAATTTTAAATACATATATATTTTATTTGTTCTTGTGTAACAACCAACATAAACGAATAGATTTTACAATTTTCATTATATTCATTTTTATATTTTGAATTAATATAATAATAATAATAATAATTTAATATTTCTGTTTTTTTTTTCTTTTAAATTATTACTTGTTCTATATAGCGCATTAATACGTTATTAAAAATTTTAATTATTGTCAAAAGGATAACGACATTTTTATTATAATTATTATAAACTTAAATATTTGCTAAAAAAAAAAAGTTTTTCCTAATTATATTTACATAAAAAATATAATGACTATTTAAATATAATTAATTGTCTGCTATTTTGTGTATTTACTATATAAATGGTAATATTTAGTGTTTGTATTTTTAATTTATTAAACACAAAAAACAGCATTACAATTTACTTATAGAAATTATTTATATATACGAGCCAATTTTTTATAGAATATTAGTATCTATAATTATCTATACACAATTGCAATACATAATAGATAATATTTGTTTATGAAAATTTAAATTTAATCGGCGAGGAAGTTCAATTTGCCGAGGAAATTATTATAATATATATGCTAAAAATTACTCAACAATAATTATATCATTTACCATTTGTATGTTTATGCAATTAGAAAATATGGTGTTGGACACTATTCAAATATTAACAACTTTATGGATAATTGAATATATACATATAGTCGTAAGTAAAAATCCAATGACAAACCAATTGGAGAATATTTAAATAATGACAAATGGAATAATTTACCAAAAATAGATATATAGATGCATTAATATGTGTTTGTTCACTATGTTGTAAAGCGTATACTTTTGTCCAATCACTTCATTTAAATTGGTACGGAGGCATGTGGCACGGTACAGATCTAACAAAATAAATACTGTAAATACTGAAATATCCATTAAAAAACATCCATTCCATTCCATACCACATAACTTAAAAGTAAATAAAAAATATTAACAACTTTAAAATATAGTCCCAGTAACAGTTTTCTGTTATTATATATATATAAAATTTTAGAATAAATATTCAATATTTATTTTGAATTAATAAAATTAAAAGATAAAACTTTTATTCAATGGAAAATTGTCACGTTTTTCTATGGTCATCATATACATCATATACATATACAAATACTAATATATATAATATATTTTCACAAAAATTATAACATATATTTGAAATTACAGCATATAAATCACATTAAATCAAATAAGTTTTATAAATAAATCGATAAATGTCTTTATATTTATATTGTATAAGGATACAAATATTATGCAGTATATAAAATGCACTTCCTGCATCTTCCTTATAAACTATATATATAAATGTATAGTGTATTATATATAAAATTCAAAGCAAATATTGTATAATATTAGTATACATATTATATGAGGATAAGGAAATTTGAAAATGCAAACAATTTATTTGATTGAATTCGTTTGTCATTTCCTCTAATACAAATTTTTTTTTTTTTTCTTCTTAATATATAGTTTCCTTTTTACTTTTATCATTTCTATTAGTTGGCATTTAGTTTCGCTCTCTTTAAAAAAAAAGAAAAAAGAACATCTATTATTTAAAGGACCTAAAAAAACAGGGTGTTGTAATGTGATAAGGTTTAAAAGTACTGGTCTTACATATAGTTACGGTTTAATGTATTAAAAAAAAACTCAATTCCGTAAAAGGTATAGTCACCTTAATCATGCCAAACAGATACGTCTATATCGGTATACTACATCACAAAATACAATTAGAACTTTAGTTTGTATGATACTATAAATTTGACAATAGTTACTGATTAATGCTGACTGAACATTATTCTATTTTTAAACATATCCCTTGTTACAATTACACTCAATACGTTTGAACTAATAATACTACACCCTGTTATATTTATAGTTAATATAAATATGATGTGTACCATATATTTATTTGAACAATATTATTTTTATATTCAACTTATAAATAAATTCAATATAAATATGTAAACTATATACAATATTTATTTTTTTTTTGAAAAAGATGAAAGGAAAACATTTTATTTGACTCTTTCCTATATATATAAGAAAATAAATATTAAAATTATAATTTACATTTTTATTTTTAAAATCGTATTTCATATTTTATAAGTAAATGTATATATTTTTTATACGTGTAATTATATTATTATTAGTTTATTCGAAATATTACTAATATAGTCGTACATGTATACATATTCTATATAGAAGTTAAACATAAAGTAAAGTTTGTTGTTTATAGTATATATATATATATATATATATCATTTATAATAAAATTAAAAGTTAATATTATTATACGATAATAAATTCAAGTAAATTTGAAAAATATTTAATAAAGAAAGTTAATGTTTTTTCCACCGCACTGCATTATATATAGAAAAAAAAGGCAATATAAAAGTTTTTCTATATTTTATAATTAATTGCAAAATAAAAAATGAAATATAAAAAGATAAATATAATTTTCTAATAACTTACGTTACATATACGTAAATGTATGCATGAATTATTGAATAAATATAAGTGTTATAATACATTACCTTTTTTGTTAATTAATTTCTTATAATATTAATAATATAAATATATATATATATAATTAAAAATTATATGTGGTTAAGATAAAAGGGTACACGTTAACACATAACTTAGCTATAAGCTCTCATATAATATAAGAAGCTTTGCCAATCGAAATAGAATTGATGAATGTGAAATCAAACGATGGAAAAATTTTGAGTTAATTTTCCACGATTTAAATAAAGACTTTATGTTTATATTTAAGAATATTATGTACTGTAAAATTAATCCAATGACTTATCAATGTTCGCATACTATACTCATTTACGCTTACCCGATTAAATGTCTACTGTATTTATAAATATATTAAAAATTATAATTAATGCGAATTTTTCAGGTCAATTCTGTTTGAATTGCAATTTTCTTGAGATTTCTTTTTACACATTTTTACAGTAATTCATATATTAAAAATGTATGTTTGCACATATGTATTATAGAAAAGAAACCCTTGAAACGCTTAAAATTAATTTATTGTAAAATTTCACATAAACTGTTGTGTTTTATTTTACAATCTCACATTAATGTAATTAAATGAAATGAAAAAATAAAAAACCATTCTCTATAATTTAGACAAATTGCAAATGATGAAAAATTTAAAATTTCTTAATTCGTAACTTATAAGTTGCGATACTATATGCGACATGATAATAATAATAATTTATTTTAAATTTAAATGTAAAATGTAACTTATTTGCATATGAAATTCATATTTTGTATATAAATATGGTATAAAGAAAATAACAAAACATTATATAATTTATATATAATTAATTTAACTTATGAGAAAAACTTTTAAATTACTATATAAATAACAATTTATAAAGAAAAATAATTTATAAATGTTTTTAATAAATTGTTTAATGTTATTATATACTTTTGGATTCATACACATGACATTTATAATACAATAATATAAAAAAAAAATTATATATATATACAATATATTATTCAAACATTTTCATATAGCCTTTAGCACTTGCATGTTTAATTACATTAAATATTATTTCATTTGTTGCATCACCTCCGGCTATCAGAGAAATATCCATAAATTCATCACCAAACATATCTTTTTCAAAAAATTTTGTTAATTTGGTGCATTCATCAACTGAACATGTCATCCATGGTATAAAATGTATACATATCATACAACCATAAAATGCAAATTGTGAAAAATGTCCAATGAATTTATCATAACTATATTATAAATAAAATATATATAAAATATAAATACATATATGGAATGAAAGAAAAAAATGTTTATTTAATGAATAAATGCATAAATATTATATAAAAAATTACTTTATATCGAATTTAGGTAGAGTATACTCGAAAATATATACTCTATCTAATATATTTAAATCATTTACTTACGTACATACACATATAATAAATATAATATATACCTGTATGGTTTTAACCTGTCATCATCTTTTTCACAATTTAATATTTCCGTTAGACAACGTATAATATTATCATGATAATATTTTAAAAGATTATCCCAAAAATGTTCACGAATTGTTGGATCCATATTCATATACATAAAAAATGATAAATCAATAGCTGGTGTACCATATCTTGTTTCCTTTGCATACAATACATATACAAATATAATAAAATTAAATACATTTTATATAACATAATTTAATAATAATATTTTATATATACATTATATAAATGCGTATATATTTTAAGATTAAAATTTAACCTTTAATTGTTTATGTACACAGAATTATATAAGTGTGAAGTTGATATAATAGTTGTAATGTTTTAGTGATCTAGAACATTATTTCCATAGGATCTACCATTTAATAAGAATATAATTTTTTTTTATATTAAAAATTTGACACATCACCTCCCCGTAAAACATAATTGAAGACAAAATTTAGCATAGAACTATAGTTACAAGGATCAAGACAATTTTTAACATGAAACACACGCACCTAATTAGTATTTTTTTAATACACATATCATTAGATATCGTGTACATAAGTTAAAAAAATTATTCTTAAATTATATACTCAATTGGTACTAAATTGAATACATTCAAAAATTATGCTGGAAATGTATTTGATCCTTTAAACATTAGTTCTATACTTATTATGTGTTGTTTTCCATATAATGTATCTTTGTAAAGTCCTTGAAACTTTAGATCTACTTAATTTCGTGCTTAATATAATTTTCATTTATTTGAGGTGTGCCTCTTAAAAAAGTTCTTAACATGTCATTAGTTTTTATGAACAATCAATTCTCCCACAATTTCTGGCAATTGTTTTGATTAATTTGATACATTAAATTTTTAAAAATTTTAAAATTCATTTTATAATAATACATTTTTTAAAATATACATGCAAAGGTGAAAATTATATCTTGTCGAATTATAGAAATGTAATTTGTCAGAAAATCTTATAAAACATTAAACACCCTTATCAAAGAGTGATACCCTATCGTAGTATTTTTTATTGATCCTTTAATTGAGAATTTACTAATTACATACAATATAGATAATATATAGATAATATATAGATAATATAAAGATATAGATAAAATTTCATTGACAATATTTTATCAACATGCAACTTAAAGTTAAATATAAATATTTCTCTAAAAATTTATAAAATTAAATTTATTAAGGGGTTTTATTATATATATTTATTTTATATTTACACATATTATCTATGTATTAAATCAATGTAAATATTTATTTTAATCGATGTATATATATATAATAAATATAAGGGTAGTTATTTATGTAGAGATAGAGTATGCAGAGGTATATGTACAAAAACCTTTTAATTATTACTTATATACATTTAAGATTTTATATTATATACTCCTATAAACATAAATAAATAAATGTGAATGTTATTAATACATACAGATGTTGTTCAACATAAAAAGTAAATTAAAATATATTATTTTATATTCAATTGTGTTATATGTTTATATGTATAATTACCACAACATTATTCATATTTGTATAAAAATATATGAATATGTGGAATGAAAAAGTTCAATAATAAATTAGAAGCATACATAAATAAATATCATAAATTATAAACACTCTATACCTGAAAATCAATCATTTTAACATCAACAGGATTATCATAGCCCGTTTCCGATTCATATTTAAATAATACATTATTACGATTATAATCGCCATGAAGAATAACCGAAAATGTTTCATCGATACGTAAAAATTGTTCCAATAATAATACAGGATTATGTTCATATTTTTTGCGTAAATTATTTACATCTTGTTGTTGCTGTTCCGTACATTTTGTTAATTTTATTCTATCATAATATTCAAAAAATCGACGAAATCCAACATCATATAAACTTTTATATAAATTACGTTCACCATCGCCGCACAAAAATGGTAATGGTATCATATTATCAATTAATTTTATTAGATTTGAATCTCTTTTAATAAGTAATGCATACGTCATCGAATGTAATTCAGCAATATATTTTGTCATTAATAATAAATGTTTTTCATCCAAATATAAACGTGGTCCATTACGATAACCTTTTGGTGTTAAATTTTCAATAGCTAAAACTGATTCATTTAAATCACTTATTTCTATATATGTGAAAAAAAATAAAACACAAATTTAAAACATTTAAATCATCTAATAACAACAATTTTATTGATATGAATTCGAAAATATTTTTCAAACTTTATATGATCTATCATTTTTACTTGATAATTTGAGTATAAATTGTATATATATATATATTCTTTATTACATTACATTAAAAATACTGATTAAAAAAACGAAAAGAAAAGGAAAATATCTAAAAGAAAAGGCAAAATTTTAAATTTAAGAATATAATGTGCTTGAAAAATTTAACATTTAAAATTTATTTATTTTAAATCATAATCTAACTTTATAAGATTTTTATTTTATCCGAAATTAAAAATTCATAAATACAAA
Organism: Bibio marci; assembly: GCA_910594885.2. Taxonomy (NCBI): domain Eukaryota; kingdom Metazoa; phylum Arthropoda; class Insecta; order Diptera; family Bibionidae; genus Bibio; species Bibio marci. The sequence continues at coordinate 45,737,694 of OU343116.1, read as the reverse complement.
AATTATTAACAATCTTTGCTCGCGTATATAAATATATCAAATGTAATATAAAAATAATCACAAAATGAAAAGTCTCAAGGATTAAAGTTAAAAATAAATAAATACAAATTTATGTAATTGTATTATACGATATGCTTCTACATAAACATGAAAAAACATTAAATCACAGAAAAACCTCTAATGATTTCAGTTTTTTCTTAAATTATACTTCATCCAATTTTTTTAACATTGCGTTATGATAAATTATATATGGTATTTCTGGCTGGAAAATTCATAACATTATTATTCATTATACGGTTCTACAATACCATCATGAATTTTGATAATTTGACTATTTCTTATGTAATTTTGATTAAATTTTATTGGAATTTATTCAATAATGTACGGACATGGAAATCCATCCTTGTCGTCAAATATATTACCATATATTAATATCTAAAGGGGTTTCACTGTATTATTATTATGTATAATGTTATAAGAATATACAATAATATATTTTTTTAATGTATTGTATAGAAAACAAACAAAAATAAGTAATGAAAAACCACATCTTTTTCACAAAAAATTAAATAAACATATAAAAATATATATACATTTTACAAAATTAGGGGTTGCCAACATTATTTTCATCCGGTGTATCTTCAGGCCTTGCTTTTATAGTGAATTTCTTTATCGTGACCATCATCACACCGAAAAATCCAATTGAATCTTATATTTTAAGAAAGCGGAACATTGATTTCAGTATATTATATACGAAAATTCGATGTATAACACCATTAATTATTGTAGATTATATATCAATTATTTTTAATCTTCAGCATTTCAGAGCAATACTTTATAATTCTTTTGTGTGAAAATGGTTTACTAATAGACCGTAATAATTTCAGTATTTAAGTGTGGTTGCATTTTTAAAATTATTATATTATAATCAGAATGTTTTCTATGCAATGCAATCTGTTGACTTGGTATCGCCACAAAATACTAAAAACAGATATATCAACCATATTCTATATATATATATATATATTCCCGAAATAGTCCCTATATTCAATTCTTATTCTTGCATCACATTACATTTATTGAATATATAATATAGAAAAAAAAACATAATGTAATAAAAATGTCAATCTTTTCTTATCGTTAATCAACAACAACGACAACAACAACGACAACAACAAAAAAAAACGACAACAAATAGAATAAGACAAAAAATTATTAAAACACAAGACCAAAAAAATAATGAACAAATGTTGTTATAGTTACAATTTACAAATAATAATATAATTTTACCAAATAAATAATTATATTGTTTTACGAATATATAAGGATTGTTGACGAAATCCTTATAGAATGTTGCGTGTGTGTAGGTTTGCATTAATTTTATTATATAATATATACCATATATAGCTTTATATAATAATAAAATGTTGTGTTGTATGTTATATAAAAAAAAAAAAAACAAGGATATATTTTATAATATATTTATTTAACCCTTATATGTCAATTAATTATGCGTATAGTCCGCAGCCAAACTAATTCCATTTTTATAAATAATAAAATTTAAATGATAGAATGTTTTTTTGCATAAATATATAATCTTGACATTTTAATATATTCTCAAATGATTAACCCCCGCCTGAATATACAACAGATTATATTTTGATGAGAATTTTTTTATTAATAATACAAATTCTGTAAGTCTTTGTTAGCACAAAATTTCATTCGAATTTGTGCAACAAACAGTTGAATTCAATTCAAATATTTAAGGACATTAAAATCTAATATATGATAACTGGTACACATACAACATTTAATACTTATATTACTTTATGCATAATTCAAGAAAATTTCAATAAAATTATATGTATTATTATTATAAAATCAATTATTGAAATTTTACAGCACTCATTTGTGATACTCAATGCATTTATCTAAATTAGTTTTGACAAACATATAAGGGTTAATATATATATATATACAATATATAAGAGTATATACATATAAAATATTAAAAAGAAATGAAAATTACAATACCTGAAATTTTTCCATAATATCCAAAGTAAACATGTGGAATCCAATTTTCAATTTTAATAAATTCCGTTGTTGATGATCCTCCGCCAGTCGATGCATTTATTTGTTGTAAACATTTTTTATAATATGGTAAAACATTTGTGTAGATATAAATTTCATTAGCAAATTGAATTTCAGATTTTGTTATAGAACGAAATTCATTGCCGGGTTTCATTAATTTAACCATCATTTGATGTACGGTGTCACTAATAAAATTTATATGTTAATTAATTTTTTTTTTTGTTTTTTTATGTACATATATATTATTCGGTTTTATGTTGTTATATATATTTTATTAACATTGTTATATACGAGTACATGTAATAATAATAATAATAATAATAATAATAATAATATACATATTTTCTATATACAATACATATTTATACATAATATACATATGTCTATTATTTGAATATTTCACATAATGATTTATTATGAAATCATGAAATATGTACAAATACATTTAGTGTACAATATATTACAATACAATATAATTTTGTTATACTGTTTGTTATAATAGTGTATGTAAAATGTATAACACGTACATATTATAATAAATGTTGACATTCAATATAAGTTTATATATAGCATATTATATTTATGTGTTAAAATATATATAATACATAATTATGTTGTACTTACGATTGTGTATTATTACATCTGATTAACAATTCAACTGTATAAATATTTGACATAAAACCATTAAGTGTTTCCGTTAAATTTATTGTACATTTTAATAATTTAGAATTTCTTAAATTATCATTTTGTTTTAATATTGTTGGTATCAAAATAGTTTTAATATAATTAAAACGTTTTTCTTGTTCATCCATTTTTTTTTATGGTGGTATTTATTGTATTTATTTTTTAATAAAAATGTATATAATTATATATTTATATAGATTTATAGCGATTGATGTTATATAATTGTAGTTTATTGAAACTAAAATAAATATATATGAAAATAATATTATTTATTAAATAATTGAAAATATTGTGTACTATTTTTAATCATAACATTTAATATATACACGCAGTATAGATAAAATAATGTGATTTTCAACACAACATCATATCTTTAGATTAAACCAAACATTTTAAAATAAATTACAATTTTCATAGTCCATGCATATTATCTTAATATTATCCTTCTTTAAATTCATACGATACCTTGCGAACAACGAGCATCTTTTTGTATATCCAATTAAATTTTTCAAATGATTTAAAACGTATTTTATTATTAATGTTGAGTGTTTCCACATAAAAATTGTATATATAGTAAATTTTTTACAATTTTAAAATTGACCGCGATTTCAGCGACTATTCCAATCTAAGCAATGTGATTTTTTTATTTATATTAAATGTTATACTAATATAGATTTTAATCGTATTAATGAAATAAAACTTAGTAGTTTATTAAGATTGAACTAAAAATTCAATTTATAGTGAAATTGACTGTTTATCGATCATTTATTTTTTGTTTTTATGTCTTATATAAAATAACAAAGATCTTATATATAAATAAAAAAGTACAACATATGACAATTTTTTAATATTTCTGGGTTCATAAAATCAGACCACAATTTCGCGAGTCATTTTCGTCCCGTTTGGATTATATATACGAGTTAATTATTCAGAAATGCACTAATACGTGTATCCATCTTAAACGTATATATTCAAGTTAGTAAATTCATAGGTGTGATAAAAATTCTCCAAATTATTAGAGGTTTTATTAATCCAATTAATTCAGTACATATAATTATTTTCAAAGATATTCAATTTTTTGGTTTCATAAACGAATAAATTAGTTATAGTTGAATAATTGTTATTATGAAAAATACGGAGAAAAAATCTTATCTTATGTCGCCAGTCAGTAAACGCATAAGAATCACACACGTGATTTTATTCTATTTGGCTCAAAATAAAAAATCGATTAGAACTTTTTCCTCAACCAATTTATAAGAATTTACTCTATATTTATTATGTATATATCAAAGATGATATTGATATGAAATTACTACAGAAGGTCATAGCCCTCAATATCAGTATTTATAATGTTATTAATTTTCTAAAAATATAAACATCTTATATGAAACGAAAAAACGATATTATATCAAAACAGAAATACTTATTATTTGAATCTTGTATCTCTTATATATATATATACCATTTACCATATATAGTTTTTCCACAAAATATTCCTTATTTACATATAACAGAAAAATAAGTTTACGAAAATATTTTATCGTTTTCCTATTATTAACTCCACACATGTGCTATCCCGTATATAAATAAATGTATTATATGTAAAATTTTGAAAGCTCTGTGTAATATAATATTTATGTTTATATACAATTTTCATAGAATCTTAATCTCAGCTACATTATATCGCCAGAGTTATACTATTTAGTTTATTTTATTTACTCTGTTATTCAAACATAATATACTTACAATACGCAAGTATATTTTTCTAATAAACATCTTTTTCTTGACATTCTTTTATAACCATAAATTACAGATATTATCATTATTCCAAACAGTGAAAAACAACAACTAACAATATATGTTTTTCATTTTATTTTATCTGTCTACAATAGGATATTTTCGTTTAAATAATATATGTATTTATATTTTTTGTGTGTGCATAGGGTTAACGTATATCAATTGGTGACCTTTAAAATATAGTTTTGTTACATTAAAAATGTAATTTATATTTAAAAAATTTAATTGTAAATTTTTTTTCATGATGGAACATATTTTATTATACATATAATATAAGGTATACAGAAAAAACTGTTATATTTGCAGAAATTGCTATATAATCACCCTTTTCATATTTATTTGGATGCTTTTATGCGGTTTATCTTTTATATATATATACGAAAATATATATAATATATCATTGCTCTTATTTTCCTTGTATCTTATTATATCTTATATATTGTATCTTATTATATATACTATTATTAATATTATTATTATATATAGAAAGTTATTTATATGAATAAACAAAACTTGAAATGGCACCAATATTAATAATATATATAAAAAAGTATACCTATTTATATGGATTTTATTTTGTATATAAGAATACAATAATATATGTATAAATATTTACTATATATTTCCTTGTAAATACATATTAATATGAGTATATCTTATTATAATTATTATTATTAATATATATATTTCTCAACACCAACAATATTTATATAATTATTGTATATAAGGATATGTATATATAGATAGAGGTATGCTTTTATCTATATTACATAGATATACATACAGTGATGTCCGGAAAATAACCAAAATAGATTAGAAGAAAAGTTATTCTGGTTATTGCTCAACGTTTGGATTAACAAAGCACTTGATAAGAGTGTATTTCGATTGCATTTTTACAAATTTTAAAACAATTGTTTATTCTTTATATACACATTTTTTCGATCCACATCACTTAATGCAATTTCTTTTGGCTTAAACTATCGGGTAGTGTCCGGTACAGTTTATTAAGATCGGTTAACAATACATAAATCAATCAACTGCCATAATATATGGTAGTTAATGTTACGCAGCAATCCATATACTAGAGAAAGTAATTCCCCGATTATTTGCCGAATAGAACATTATATCTTTAATTGTGTATATTTATAATACGTGTATATGTTATAAAATTATATCATTATCATTATTATAATATACATTCACTAATGTGTATATATGATATCAAAAGAAAAATGATAATGAATATTATGTACTTAAACGATATATGGTATATATATATATACATGCAGTAAAATATATAGTATAGTTGGGTATATTAATAATAATATAAAACAATATAAATAACGTATTATATAACTTTATATAACGTATTATTATTATTATTATTATTATTATTATTATTATTATTATTATCGTAAACAAAATATATATATATGTGTGTGTGTACAGAAAAGTTTGTATAAATACAAAATCTACATAAATACCATAAATACATATACCTATAATATCATATCATATGTTGTACGTATATGTTTGCTACAACGATATTTATATATATATATATATGAAAAGTCACATAATTTTAGAAAATCTTTAGAAAATCATATGTTAATTAAATAAAAACAATGCATTTAAAACATTATAATATTTCATTATATCCCATTATAATAATACTTGTACAATATATTAATTAACCCTTATTATTACATATAAACAAATAAACCTAAGGGCTAAATAAACTTGAATATATATAGATACTAGTATTTATGAAAAAAAGACAAGAATATAAATTACATTTATGTATTGTATATTGGTATAATACTAACTTGATACACATTTAAATATTTTGAATAAGTACTTGATAGTGCGAAATTTCTATGCCATCATACGATATATACATAAACAATATAAAATACCCCATTATTTACAATGCATTTATGCCACAATATTTAATAAAACATATTTTATTGAATGCATGTATTGCAATAACTTCTTCGATTCTATTTTTATTGTATCAAAAATCTCTTGCGCAGAGACACAATAAAATAACTTTGAAGCAGTGTAGCCAATGATGTGATGGTCTGATTTAACAGAGCTAAACGTTGGTTAACACATAAATGAATATGGGTATTTAATTTAATTTTTTGTTATTACAGATTTTATAAATGCCTTAAAAATTATTGTTTTGCAAAAAAATTACAATGTATGATAGTAAAAATAATGAAGATTTGAAAAGCCTATAAAAAATTTTCCGTATAGTACAATTTATATTGCTATATATGAGTGAGAAATGTATATTTCAATAAATTATGTTTCCTTGTGTTTGTGTGTGGACCATCACATATATTATAGCAGAGTTTAGGTATACAACCGCAATATAGTTTGTACCATATGTCAACAAAATACCTGATCTATTTCCCAAAATTTACATGAGAAATGGTAAATGGTATTATTTTTGGTATTTATTTTAACAATTTAACTATTATAAATATTATATAACTCCGTCACTGTGTCATGCATATATCGTGTATGTCTATATCTATATCTATATATATACCATATATATAGCCAGATTATATTTATTTATAAAATTAATATAAAAGCATATACAAAACCAAAAACCTTATCCGGTCTCTTTTTATCTATCTATATATATTTACTTACATAGGAATTCATTTCTTTCATATGTATATTTCATATATTGTATATTGTAGTAATATTCAGAACAATTATAGGAAATATATATAGTTATTTAATATATATATATATATGGTATATAGGAAAAAAAATTAAGGGATGAAAGAAAGAGATCCACAACCTGTAACATGTTGTTACATTTAACGATTGAGTGGCTAATGTTGTCACACAAAACTTTCATATATATATTTTATATATAACATCCTTATTCACAAAATATATTTACATGTATACGTATATATAATGTATATATCGTAATTGTGTATCGTTGCGGAATGTGTATGTATTTTATATCATAAATTCATAACTATATACATATATTTGGTTGATGTACATATATATACAATACATATATATAGGAGGTGGTGGATGGTGGTACTGCGGTGATAAAGATGGTGGCAATGATGGTGGTCATAGTGGTAAATAGATATGAACCAAATCGATAGTTATAAACTTTTAGTGTTACCATATCTACAATCTGCGTACGAGTATATAACATATATGGAAATGTAAATATTTGTATTTGTATAGTATATTATATACCTACTCGTTTGTAATATATTGTATATGACAAGCATTTATTGTACATACTTTTATAAAGTTTATATATAATATACCTATCTATTTACCAATATATGGTGAACTCTATTATTTCATTTAATTTCAGTTATATACATTATAGTTAGTATATATATATATATATATTACGTTTAATATACACATATAGGTATCTTTTAGTGTATAACATTTCAATTATTATATAATAAATTAAGTATACATAGATTTTATTATTGGATATTATATATATATATAGCAAATATATGTTAACACAAATGTATATAGGAAAAACACATATACTATGGTATAATATATATATTGGTATATAGATAAAAGTATAAAGGAAATCCATATTTATTAGATTTTTAAGTGACTTGTGTTGTAGACATGTTGACTAAAACTTTTCTTATTTTTATTTATTTGTTTGTCTTGTGTATATACCTTTTTATAATTATATTAAGGTATAACTATATAAACTTTTGTATATGTAAATATGTTTACATGTTTTATATATTTAATATAATAACTATTCTAAAAAATATGTATTATATGTAGAGACGCACAACATAAAATTTAAAAAATTATATAAGACTAAAAATACTTAAAAATTATTAGGAACAGATTCACACTATATATATGTATTAGTTATTTTACCGAGATTCATAGGTATATCATTTCCTATTGTAATATATATATATATATATAGTTTCATCGGAATCTACACCCACTATACACGTTTACAAAAGATAAGAACTTTTAAAAATTCATAATAAATTTAAAGCATCAATAATTGATTCTACTAAATTGTATATATAGTGGGCAGTGGCAACTTCTGAGAAATATTTGAATAAGCTTATTCCAAATATATTTTTTTCTTAAAGTCACTACTAATACTTAATAAATTGTGAAATGTTTGCTCGGTGGTCAATGGAAAATTTTCTGGAAAATCACTTTTCTTGAATTATCAAATTTTCTAATTACGAGCTATAGTTTTAAGGGATTTCCAATTTTTATTACATAATTACAAAATTTAATCATTTTCCAGTCTTTCATAGAAGAAACATTTTTAAAATTGCTTCACGCGTTCAGAAAATATAGTCGATTTTCCAATGGATGTCATTTAAATTTTGTATGAAATAATGATACTGTTTTGTAACATTTTTTATATTTGGAATACATACCATTATTATTGTTTTAATTTCCTTTACATCGGATGAAAAATCGGCTATATTTTCGGAACGCTTGCAGTAATTTTAAAAATTTCTTCTATATGAACGACTGGAAATTGCTTAAATTTTGTAATTATGTAATAAAAATTGGAAATACCTTAAAATTATAGTTCGTAATTAGAAAATTTGATAATTCTACTATAGATAATTTCTAAAGTGATTTTCCAGAAAATTTTCCATTGGTCACCGTGCTAATATTTTACAATTTATGTAGTGTTAGTAGTGACTTTATCAAAGAATAGTCACGAGACGCCCCTGATACAGGGAAAGAGCGTGCGACAGATAATGGACACGAAAATGGATAAAAGCTCAAACATAAATTGTAATTATTTGAAATTCGTAAGACAGTATAGTGTATAATATAATCACCTTATAAGATATAAATAAAATAATTTTAAATTATAATTAATATAACATTTAGAAGTATCTGACTAATATTTTAGATATATATGTTATAGATATACAAGTATTTGAGATGCTATATACAAATATATTAAGTTTTTGTTTATAAATAATACGAAAATAACGCACAGTTCATCAATAATCTAAAAAATATGTTGTGTTTTTAAATAAAATGCGGTATAATATCGAAAAATATCAAACCTAAAATATTTATAGTAATTTAATATACTAAATTTAAGTGTATATATTTGAAATATTTGAAATTACTCGATATTGTATCTGTGGGCATATAGACAGACATATATATATAATACACTCGTATATATTCTTTTATTAACTCTATATAGCATTAATTTACTTTATATTATTTACTATTGTTGTTTTAAAACATTCTATTATAAAATAACAATGTTTTATACCAAATATCATTAGTAATATATAAATTTTAAAACATTACATAAATATTTATTGACAACATATCGTATATCTGCGTAATGTATTTATATCACATTGTATGGTACACATGTGTTTTTTTTTATATATATTATATACATACAATTAATTAAAACGAGTATTTATAATGGAATTAATATATACCATATAAGATAGACTATGTTTTGAAAGACACAATATTCATTCATAAAGTCTATTATAAAATAATAATCAAAAGTACCATTTTCGTTTTACCTCAAAAACCCACTAAATTGTATATGTGTTACTCAAATATTCCATTATATATATATATACTATAAATATATAATAAATAACATACTCGTATATATACAATACTTCAAAGCATTATTATTATATATCTTGTATAATGTACTCTTAACTCTTCTATATATAGTTTGTCATATATGTGTGTGTATATATACAAAATGTATTTATATACATAAAACCATTCAGTTTACAGTTTTATGTTTAACATTTTTCAAATACATTATATAGTAAAATATATGTTCCATATATACTATAAAAGGTAAATATATACATAAATAAATACATATACAAAAAATACACCTGATGGTTTTCTACTTTATTTATAGAGAAAATAAAGTATTCGAATGGTTTTCGGAAAATTTCCAAAAAGATATTGTATTATATATATACTGTTAATGTATAAGCAATGTCAGTCAAGATTAACTCGGTCTGTTTATAAACAATATTTCTAACAGATTTTACCATATATTATATTGCATTTTGTTCATTCTTTATATCATTATCTCATTCCAAATATAAGTTTAGTTTATATTTTGTTCTTTTTTCATTTAATTCAATTAGCAAAATAAGTCAAATTTTAACGTAAAATGTTTGAGATTCGTATTAAGTGAATATATATATATATATATAAGTTTATGTTTTTATGGTTACATCGAATTTTCTTTTCTCAATTTTAATTTTCAAATGAAAGTTAAATTAAATATATTTATATTTTCAAAAACCCATAAAATATATATATTTATATGAAATTTAATTACTCCAAATAAAGTCCCAAGTGACACCTTTTGTCATCATATGGTTTATTACTATATATATATATATATATGGGATGTTGTGTATAATATACATAAAATTTCTGTTGTCTGTATGCGGTGCTGCTGCTGATGCTGCTGCTGCTGCTGCTGCTGCTGTGTTCATTCTTTTTTTTAAATATAATATAAAATAAATACATATGTATATGCGGTATACGTATAAAATTAGTTTGTATTAGTTTTTTTGGGGGTGTATTTTGTTGACATGAAATTTTAAATTAATTAAAAAAAAAGAAAATAAAAAATAAATAAATAAATATGTACTTAGGTGTATTTGGTATAAATAATCGGTATACACACTAGCGATCAATAAAAAGTTTACAAATGCAGAAAAGGGCATAAAATTTAATGTTAATTTTTGCTAATTATAGTTATGAAAGATATCATACTTCGCAACGTCGCGACGAATGCCACAGAATTTACTCTATATATGAATGCGCTGTTTAGTTTGTATATGTATGATGATTGGAGTGTATTGTCGTTCACAAAACATTGAATTGGGTGTGATTAGTATAGTTACTGCAAATAAATCATATATATATAAATATATAGATGAACATTTTGAAACATATTGGTAACAGAGTATACAGAATCCTGAGTGAATGGCAAAATAACCGCCGAGATAATGACATTAAGAATATTTTTTATTAATAATTAAATCGCATATAAACTGCGGTAATGAAAACACAAATGTTTCGATTGTATAGACAAAAAAAGTTTTAATTACGTGATATCTTGAAAGAAAATTACATAATTTTGGCACCAACACACACGATTAACAAACTATTTATTGACCGCTAGTGTATACTGTTTCTATATTATTATGTTGGTGGCAAGTGGATACGTATAATGTTTGATATATGAGATTGGATATATAGTAATACTTTTTAAATTCTTTCATAACCAATATTTCTAATAATGCATCATTAGATTACGTACTTTTATTTACATATATTTATTTTTAAATTATGTTATAATAGTATTAAAAACTTTATATATATATAGTTAAAGGACTAAAATTATATAATTGGATATTTTTTAACTGTAAAACTTTTAATTCTAAATATTTTAAAATAAACCTATTTATAGGGGTTTTACGCATCATGTTTCCATTAGTATAGATATCATGTGACATTATTTGAAACTGGTAACTGTACACCCTTTGTTCACATTATATTTACTAATTATACAATTTAATTTTTGTAATGTATATAAGAATTAAAATGCATCACCCTGTACAATAAATAAACAAAATATTAATAGAATTTATGTTGTTACAAAAAACTTTAATTTAAATATTGATAATAAAATCTGTTGTATGGGTTTGTGTATACATATTAAAATACATTTATATGTTACACATGTATGATAATAAAGTAAATATAAATATACATAATTATATATATATGTAGTTGGCATTAAATAAGGACGACGTAATAACATATGTAAAATAATATAAAAATAATAAGTAAAAACAATATATCATGGGGATATAATGAATGCATTTTTTGTTTACACATACTTTTGAGGAAATTATACATTTGGGATTTCTATTTGTAATATATATTTTTTTTTATTTTTATATACTTTATTATTATTATATTGTTTGTTGGTATATAATGCATTTAAATTTTAAATTTAAATATAAAATTTTGAAAAACTAGGTTAACTTAGAATGATTACAAATTGATATAAATGTTTTTATAGAACGATATACGATAGTTTCTTTATATTAGATATAATTAATTGAAACTATTGTATAAATATTCGTAGAAGAAATAAACCAATACAATATATCATTTTAATATTAAATTCATACCAAATAGTGTGTTTTATTAAGAAGTTATTCTGAAAATTATATAACAGAAAAAAAACACGGTTACGTATTACGACGAACAAAGTTACTGTAGCAAGGATTTGTTTTTTTTCTAGAAAAACATCCTTAACTATTAAAATATATATATATATATGCTGCAACCTTTATTTGTTACCATCTATTTTGTAAATAAAAAGAAAGTTAGATAACCTGTTTATCAAGGTTGTTGCAAGTAATAATAATATGGTATGCCTTTTAGGTAAAACCTATAAAATTCATGGACGCAAACCACATATTGTAAATGTTATAACATTTCTATTTTCTACCCGATATTAGACGATTTATTTTTTATAGCGTCTGCAATTATTGTAAGACTTTTACAAATTCGACCATTTACATGAATCCATGCATAAATATTGAATACACATACCAAATTATCTGTAAATGACTTGAATAAGATAACAGATAAAAGCTTTTATGTTGTTATAGATAACTTTTTTTTCTTTTTATCTATTTAAGATAAAAATTATTAAAACATTTATTTTTTATATAAAAAGTAATCGTTAACAAAATATCACTTTATATTAATAATAATAACTCCTTTATTCAATTATTTGTAATATTTTTTTGAAAGATAATCATATAATAATTAATATTATATATTCCATTTTCAATTAATATACCACTAAATTATTTAGTTAACACATCAAAATTGGAATTAATTAGTTATAAATTAATTATGAAAATATACTATATTTTGTTAACTACATTCTAATTTCTAATTTATTATCATCATCAAATATTCAGTATAAAATAAATATTTATTTAACAAAAACAACACAATTTTTTTATGCCGCTGATAACAATAATATATATAATCCACACGTAAACATGAAAATCAATACATTCATACAAGAAAAAAAATCGTATTGTTAACATTTGTAACACAAAATTTACTTACTTTTTGTAGTAATTATAATTATATTATAAAACTATTTATCGAATAAAGTTAAATATAATAATTTTATTTTAAATTGAAAAAAATTATTGCACAAATAATAACGCAATTAAATATTTTCTTCTTATCATAAAATTGTTAAACAATCAACTCAAAACACTCAAAACAAATTATAATATATTTTACTATATAAAACCACTACAATTGCAGAAACAACAAAATCATATCATCTACTAATCTCATATATATATGTATTTATATTTAGATATAGTATAGCTATAAATATCACAAATAAATAAATAATTTTTCTCTGAGACTCTGACACAGCTATAGGAGTTTAATAATCAAAATAGAACGATATTTTTTTGTATCGTTTATATTATAGCAATGTGTGAAACCATATGAATTTTAGTACAAAATATTGTTCAATGTTGTTTGAAAAAGGTGGCGGACTACTTTCTTTTCGTATTTCATCTAGTGAAATTAAAATGAAATGAAATTTCATTAATATGTTATAAAACATTGACTATTATGAAATGTATAACGAAAAGTTTACATTTAAATGTGTTCATTTAGTGTTGAAACTGTAAATATTTCCTTAAAAAGCTTTATTTAAGGAAATTTTTCTGTTTTTTTTTATTTATTTATCCTATTTTATATAATTTGAGAAACGCAGCTGTTACCCAGTCTTCTATTGCAATGCATAAAATATCCATGCGATGACATATACAAATGTTAAGAAGAATTGAACAATTATGATCTATTATTTTATTAATCTCTATTTTAATTATAGACGTTGCAGCATTTTAGACATTAATAACTAAAAAAAAAAAAAAACACAATATACTGCTTGGATATTTTGATAGTGTATATAGTTTTCCTACGATGAGCAAAAATCACCCCGTTCAACTCCATCACTTATTTATAATTTGTATTTTTGAACTTAAGCATACAATAATAATAGTTCTATGTACACAGTTTTGTGGAAGTAGAGGAAGTTACCATATATAGAAATATTCTCAAGATAACTTGTGATTTATATTTAGTGGTGCATGGATTAAATATCATGTCATTTCAATCCGAAGGTTGCGACTTCATTTACGTTGTATATACTGACTTGAAAAACATTTTTCTTCATTCTGTCATCTAGTCAACTGAATTATTATTTATTTGTTTATACATTATATTGTATAGAATCAAAAAGCGAATATGGTGAGAGTATTGGCATAGTATAGGACGATGACTTGGCTGGCGTATGTCTGATGACAAAATGAGATTCGAATATTATTGTATAATTAGATTATATGTATAGATATATATAATGGTGAATCGATTTCCCATCCCATAGGTATCATATGACACTATGACTTCAAATTAAAATTTACACACGATATCGTTACAGTATATAGTCGAAGCAGAGAATTATTAAGAATTCTCATATATAGTTTGACCTATGTTAAAGCTAAACTGTATAGCAGACTATTGTTTTTTATTTTAATTTCTTTTCAATCAATTGTGTAATAAAATGAATGTATATAATAAGAATTACTTTATTATATTATTATATTTTCCCATATAATAAACGTATATTTATACACCATACAAAACTCAAATAAATAAAATATAAATATAAATATAAAATAAAATCCATTTAATGTTAATATACAAATATTAAATGCCAATTTTGATAAACACATTTGCAGACGAGTGTCATATATAAATGTATATATACGAGTTTATATGCAACAAAGCCATAATATTCAAATGGCTATAAATATAATATACCCAGTATATATATATATATATATATGAACTAAAATATATATTTATATTTAAAATTGGTATCATATCACACACCATACACCATCATCCATATATATATATATATTACAAAATTTAAACAATGTGCGGTATGTTCGAACAAACACAAAAAAAAATAAAAATAAAAAATCCACTATATGTGAGCCAATATATATATATAGCAAACGTGGCAGCAACAGCAGCTAACAATGGATATTAAATTTAGATATATAAATTGTTGTAAATCTTATTATTGTTGATGGTAATTCGTATGTATGACTGGTATGTGGTTATAAGACTATATTTTGTCTATAAAATGTATATTTATGTATATCCCATCCATCCATATATATTGTAATAATAATAATAATAATATTCACAGAGAATAAAATATATATATATATATACAATTTTCAAAATGATATATAACTACTTTGATAACACCATCAAAAGATTTATATTAATGTCAAGCATATCCGTTTCCCAAAATTTATTATATTCAAGATGAGAACTGAACTTGAAAATCTTTTAAATTGTATATACATATAAAATACAATACATAATAAATACATATATAACTATATATATATATATATATATATTTTATATTTGGTTTTATGGATGTATATATATACAGCAATATTTATTTATATGTGTTTTATAAGTAATATATATATTTGTCACAACAGTCAGGTTCAAAAGTACATGCATACAACATAAAAAAACTAAGCTATTTTATTGTATAGTTATGATGATTGATGATAATTTGATGGATTTGCCGTTAGCTATATATAACTCTTTGGAATCGATATTGGTATAAGGAGAAATTATATTATTGTAGGTTTCAGTTGGAAAAACTGGAAAGACTTTTCATGTAACGAAACAAAGGGTAACGGATATTTATAATATGAAAAGCACATTGAAAACAAAAATTTTTTCATCTAAATATCTTCGGCAGCATATATATAAAATTGATTAAGCAGATTTTTATGATTATTTTCCCATAAAATTTGCCCGCTTTCAATATAATTTATAGTTACTTTAATTTCATTTATTTATATATTACTAAAATTAATTTTAGTTTCGCACTTATTCTTAGTATTCTGATTAAATTTTGGTTATTGGTTTGTTATAGAATTGCGGGTAACTAAATAGCAGTTTAAAATATGAACATTTTTTTTTAACAAAACTTACTTTCTGCATTCAGAATTCATAGTTTCATATGTAGTGCGGTCAAGATTTCATATATAATTGTATTGGATCTTCTGAAATTATTGGTATCGGTATAGATTTATACAGAATATAGGATTATAAATGGTTTATATTCAAAGCTATTGTGACTAACTGTGTATAAAAATCAAAGTTTATATCTATATAAATATACAGACAGACAGACACATAGAGTAATAATTTTCTGTATATGCAAATGGAAGAATATTTATATCATCATTTTTCTTTCTGTCTCTATTTATTTATATATATATAAATATTGTTATTATATGATGCGTTTATTTCTTAAACATATATATATATATATATATATATACCGCACCATACCGCATACAATATGATATGACACATTTTCTAAATTTAATATTTTACCATTCACAGGCATTATCATTTTAATTTTTCTAACATCAATTTTTGAGAAAATACAGTATTTTTTTTTTATTGTTATCTTGATTTGTCATAATGTGACATACATCTTTTTATGACACCGCAGATATATATATATATATTTATGGTATATATATATAGCTATATATATAGCGAGCGAATATAATACGTACGTAAGCATTAGGAAAAGATGAATGTTTGTTGTGAATATTATAAATTTTTCATTTATTTATTGTAACGATATATACTTCGGTCGTATATATATATACCATATATCGTAAGTTTATATATTATATATTGTCATATCGTTGAATATCTGTATATAAATAATAGAAATGAAGATACACATGTGAATTGTAGAAAAAGTTGACATCAATTTACAAATATATATCTTCATTTTTATATATTAGAATATATATATTTTTCTTTAATATAAATATAAAAAACATTATTTGAAGTGAAATTTAAAAGATTTTGACAGGTAAAAATATTAATAATATGTGAGTTTTTCATTATTTAAATATTATTGTGTATTTATATCGCGTATATCCAATGTGCATAGAATATATGTGAATATATGAAATTGTTTGTTTGTTAAATTTATATTATTATAATTGTCCTTTGTTTTGCTTTGCAAGTATGTTTTAAAGACAATATATACTATAAATAATTTATAATATGCACAGAAGTATATAATTCCATCCATACACAATTTCTTATATTTAATAACATGTACCAAACCTTTTTATAAGTACATATAGGCGGCAACAGCTCATGGATGAATTTGCAGTTGAATTTTACTTAAAAAATGTTCACACCTCACGATCCCTCATTTATAAATTGCGTATATATATATATATATATAGCATCCTTATATGATTATAATGGGGTAAATTTGAATCTGTAGATTTTATATAATAATTATATTTATGTGGTTTCCGCTTTACATACGCAAGATCCTTGCTTGAATTTAAATACATTTTTTTTTTTTTTTTACATAGCACAAAAATAAAAACTAATTATGTTTATTGGAATATTTTACCTTATATGTAATATATACAAAAAAATGTCCTGCGGTTTTGCGTGTCACTTTATTTGACATCAACATATTCATTCCAAATATGGTTTATATATAAGCACAATATATTCAATAAACATAATCCATTTAATAATTTTCATTTCATTTTGATATTTTAAATTTGATTTAATTCAATAATTTCCCATTTACGCATCGCAGACGTGTGAATGTGAGAAAATATATGAAAATTTAATTTATGATTTTAAAGAATTTAAATTTAATGTTACGATGATGAAAATGAAGTATATAAATAAATTAAAACTATATATATGCGGTGGTGATATGACCATTTAAATTCATTATAGCTTATATATAATTAAATATTTATATATATAGAGGTATATGTTATATACACCTATACATATATAAAATAAATATTTAATTACATAAAAAAACTAATTGTATATAATATAAGTTATGTTTTCATATTTATATATATAGTTATACGAAAACTTGCGTACATATCTATACTATACAATATCAGATTTTATATAATATCATTATTCATCACAAAAAGAACTTAAAAATCCTTTTAAAAAATATATATATATATTTTTTTTTTTTTAAAACAACCATTTATTTTACCAGATAAATAAAAAAAAAAAAAAAAATTGGTTGAAGTTGATAAATAGAATTTCATGTAATATATGTGCAATTTAAATTTTGTTTTTATTTTTTTTTTGTCTATTTCACTATAATATAATAATAAACTTTTTAATATTATAAAAAATAACTCTTTTTATATATTGTACAATATAATAAAAAAAGTAAATATATGCTGTTTTTTTTTTCCATCAATTTTTTCAATATTGCGTACAAATATAAATATTTTATATGCTCATGTGATATGTTAATGGTATTTATTATATTATATATATTTTACATTTTTAGATTTTAAAGCTTAATTTATATAAAACGACTAAAAATTTTACACTATATGGTAATATAGTATACAATGATAGAGAGCGTATACGCATCTCAAACCATATAAACGCACGCAGAACTATGTAACAAACAACAATTTTTTTTTATTTTACTTTGTTTTTATGCGTATATGCGTATACAAAAACTGACATTGAGTGAGATTAATTAATTTATCATGTGTCCAAACGCTTATGGCATTTTATGATAAATTGTATGACCTTACATGTATTTATTATGTATATATTCATATATATATATTTTTGGTATATATATTATATATATCGTACATAGGTACACACAATTTACACAATAAAAACATATATTATATACCTATAACAACAAATTCATAATAAAAAAAAAAATTTATTCTCATAAATAATGGATAAAATAAAAGGGTTATATACAATGTTTGTAATGTATTTTTTATATAAATATATATAAATTGTATATAATAAATGAAAGGATATGTTTATACCGGTGTGTATATCCTTAAAATCATCATTTCATATATACATATATATTATATTATATATAATAAATAAAAATTGTCCATATATATATACATACACTTATACATTTATATACATGCGGACGATGTTCATTTTTAATGTTTCCGAACATTATATTGTATATATTATATTATTATTTACGGATGTTTATATACTCGTATTGTATATACATAAAATTTATCTGAACAATTTCTATAACGGTGTTGTATGAATAAAAAAAATATATTGCACCCTTATAAAATGAATGCGAATGTATTTGTATAAATAATTAAATAATGATATTATATATATAAATTCAAATGTTGTTCATATACGAGCGGTGGCGGTGGCGGCGGAGGCGTCACGTGAATTTTTTTCGTTTAGGTAAACAAATCCTATATTCATCCGATTACATAAAAATAGTTTATCGTTAAAATATAATAAAATTACAATTTTAGAAAAAAATTTATCAAATCATAAATTTATGTAACAGTTACGCAAAGCTGTATATGCGTATGCAATATGATGTAATGAAACATTTTTATTTGCGAAAAAGTTAATATTATTTAATTATTTATAGTTTGTTTGGTAGCAGCATCTATGGCAATGGTTTTTCTTTGAATTCATGTTTATGCGGTATATAGTTCTCTATGTAATTACATCGTGCACAGAATCCGACAGTCTTGCCTGGTACCATTACCATCTCGAGAAAATCAGATCCATTATAGCAAGTTGAAAAACTCAAGATTATTAAAATTTAAATAACATTAAATAATATCAAAATCGATAAATTTATTTTGTAAACAAATTTCATTACTATATAAAAGTACATCAAATTATTAAATCATCATTAAACGTAACTGACAACATCTATTGGAATAAATTTTCAAAATAGAGCAACATTTTTAAATTTGAATGTTCGTTAAATTTCAAATAAAATTACGATAATATTAGAAAATAAATTCGAATTTCATATATAGCCGAAATAAATTCAATTGTTTTTTTTTCGTTTCTCATGTGTCATCAATTTTTTTTATGACACATTTATAATTTCGATTTTTATTATTACTAGTTTTTGTTTTTCTTGTTGTCAGTCGCACGTCGTAGTAAATGAAAAATCGGAAGAAAAAAAAAAAATTGCATTTTAATCATATTTAATTATTTTATATTTTGATAATTAATGTAACTACTTTAATTTTTTATTTTAAATTTATAAACCGAATATTAATATTTAATATTATTTAAGTTTTATTTTATATATATTATTGCAAGTGTTTAGTTAATGTGTGTTTAAAAAATGCTTACAATATATTTTAACTTTCTTTTTCCCTTACTGGTGTGTTAATGATGGGTAAGTGGTGGTGTTCTTCATTTATTTCTATTTTATACATTAAATATTGTAATTGTTTTAATTATTTTTATTTTATTTGTTTCACAACAATTATCAATTTATTCTATAATAAATTTTATTGGAAAAGATGGTATAGATTTTTAGTTTTTTAATAATTGAATTTTAACTTTTTCCTATATGTATATTGCATACGCAAAACAAAAATGTAATTGTGTCTGTGTGACGCCGCGGTGACAGAAATTTTTATGTAAAGCATTTATTGTTGTTGTTCTTGTTGCTGCGTTTTTGTATTTATGTTTAAAATTGTACCAAATTCGATTTTGTATTTATGTTTATTATTGTACTAAATTATTTCGGAATAAAAAAGTAACAAAATAAATATATTTAATTTGATTTGATACAATATTTATTTAAATTTACCTAATAATAATAATAATAATAATATTAAAATTAATTTATTTCTTTTTTTTTTGTCTTTTTAGTGATATACCAAATGTGCCTCGAGGTTCGATTTTGTTATTTGTCAAATGAAATTGCAAATTGAACTGTATGTGCAGAATAATCATTCTTCTGTTGCCCGCTCCTATCTATTGCGGCTAATTTGGGGAAAAGTGAATTGGTGAGTATCCTTTTATTTATCGTTTATATCATTTTATTATATAATATATATGTATTTATGACTTATAACATAAGAAAAAACTATAGTAAAATTTAAACAATTGTGTATAAAATACAGCCAGTGTCAAAAATATTGATACAAAATATTCGTTTTTTTTTTTTTATTATAAACACTGTTTACCTTGTTTACATGCACGCAACGCCACTGTATCGTAGTAAATAATAGAAATAAGAAATAATATTCAAATAAATAATGTGTGTGTGTATGTGTTTGTTGTTGTGTATATATATTAAATAAATAAATAAATATCTAAATAAAATGTGACATGTATATTCGGGTAACTATATATAATTTTATATACATATATTTATATAATTAGTTTTGATTTTGTAACTTTTGTTTGATTTTACTTTTACCTAATCCAATTTAATGGAATTTACTTGTTTTTCATGTACCAGTTTTATGTTTTGTTTACTTTTATATATACTTACCGCCATGCACACATGAAGTACATATATATTAGATACATACTTAAGTGTATATGGTATTTGTATATAAATAAATATATAATTGTATATATTGTATACAAAAACATGATATATATTTAGTTGGTAAACCTTTATATAATACTTTTCATAATACACCTATTTAATATGGTATATATATCTAGTACAATATATAAGTGTATATTTATGTTAAAAGTATGTGAAACACATATAATGATCCGCTGTATATGCAAATATATTTATAAAAATATATATATAATTTGTCTTAAAATTATTTAACAAAAAACTTTTTTTCTAAATACAATATATAAAATGTGTGTAAAATTATTATTCAATGAAGAAACATAAAAATAAATACATAAAATTTAACAAACATAAAAATATAATGATATATAGATTTTTTAAAGTCTAAAAACTATATACACGTGATAATTCGGCATTGCAGACGGGATAGAAAATAAATTACTATAACAATTTTTAAATTGTTGATTTCAGAAACTTTTACATTTCTCTTATACCGTCTTTGTATTATATAACTTTAGACAATTTTCTACATCTATTTTGACTTAATTTTTATATATTTTGTATTACTAAAAATTTCAATTCAATATAATATTCCCAGTAATTTAAAATATAAATTGTTCCTGCAACAAAATTCTTTAAAAATTATTAATATGTAATAAATAATACTATAAGGTTTATAAAAAAAAAAATATATATAAATTAATTTAAAGTTTCGTACTTTGTTTAAAAATCTATCTTAGTTTTTAAAAATTTCGAATTTCTATATAAACACTGCGAAACTTAAATAAATCATTTAATTATAAATATCATTAAATATTTTTTGTTAAATGAATGATATTCAACATAAAAATTTCATATATTAAAATACATCAAACAGAGACGTTATAATTTACTCACGTTTATGGTAAAAGTCAATCTTTTTTTTTTTTTTTATCAATACCACAACGAGGAGCATAATTTTCTGTTTCTATGTATTATAAAAATAAATATATAGGATACATTTTTATGGATGAAAAAAAATAAAAAACGAACAAACGAAATGATTTGATAAAATATGTTATACATAACCCTAAAAAATTCTATTCTATATATTCTATTTATGCGATCCGATAGATATTATTGAGTTATATAAAACAAAACAATATTTAGAATGTAATAACGTTTTTTTTCTTTTTTTTTTTCATTTTTTCATTTGTGAATTCCAATTTAGTAAATTGACCACAATAAAATATATATGATTGCCAATATAAACACCATATATATTTTATATTATTTATATATATATAAAAAGATTAAATCACATTGTTTATATAGTCAGAGAGTGCGGCTTTCGTTTAACATTTTTCTGATCAATACTTTTTTTTTCTTTATTTTCTCTGGCTATACTATATGTAATAAAGTCTATTTATAAAACATATATGATGATCATTGGTGTCGCATTGAATTTTTTGTTAGCTAAACATATTGTTATTTTCATTCCATTACGCATACAGAAATGGTTTGTCGTTAAAATTAGTGATATATTATTGGAAATTTGGAAAAAAAATATGTTGTTCTATTAGTAATAATATTATTAGTTAATTTTAAAGTTTCTTATACACAAGCACATTTTTTCGTGGTTTGCTATAGCGTAAAAGATTTTGTCCTTGAATACTTGGTTTATATGGCAAATTATATGAAATACATATTTATTTATATATTGACTTGTTATAATAAAAAAAAAAGGCATTGTTTGTATTTTTATGTGATGAAAACAGAAATTTTTATACAGAATTTATTTAATAATCAATCATTCTTATATATTTATAATAATATTAAAATTAATTTATTCCGTTTTCTTTTAATTATATAGCGAATATGTGTCCGATTGGTGTTCGGTTTCATTATAATTATGAAATTAATTTGTATAAAAATATTTATGTAAAAGTAAATATTGAACTGGATGTGCAGAATATTTATTCATATGTTACCGATACCTTCTATTACGCTGCGGCTATTGCATACGGAGAATTGTGAATTGGTGAGTACTATACATTCTTTTTTTAATTATATTGTTTACTATTCTATATATTATATTGTTTATGTGGTGGAAAGTATAAAGATATTCTCTAAATTTATTTATTTGTAACCAATACAAGCGTCAAAAATATTGATACAAAATAATCTTTAAAAATTAATATGCTTTTACCAAATTTTTAATTTTATGGCAAACACCATTGTTGTTCACAACGCCACTGAATATATGATACATACCATATTGTATACATAATAATATAAAAAATATATATGATATAATTGCATATTTCTAAAAGTATTATATTTATAGAAGATGTACTTTTACTTCAATATAATATATGGTATATACAATATCTTCCGAAAAATTATATATATAAAAATGTCATAACGCATATATTTTTGAATATTTATTTTAACATCTGTCGACTTATATATTTAGAATTTAGATAGTATATATATATATATACTATGGCAATATCTATATATTATAATCTAATATGTATTGATATATATATATATATTATATTTGTACGTAATATGTCTTTATTTATATATGCACCATTGAATAAAAACGGATAAGATATATAACTTTATTTATAGTATCGGAAAATCGACTAGAAAATTTATTTAAGATATAAAAAGTGTGTGTGTGTGTGTGTGGTGTGAGTTGCTGTATGTATTGTATAAAAAGATGTCGAAATTGACAAGAGAATGGCAACAATTTTATTTACACATCAATATATATATGGGTATATATCCTTTAAGTTTAAATGTCTGTATGCATGTATATTTTGTCTTGTCACATATATATATATAGTATATAGAAAAATTTACACTGAGAAAGCAGCAGGACTTATATATGTATAGTATAGTAACCCAGGAAACAAAAGGATTACCGCGTAAATTTTTTTTTTGCGCATCATATTGCAAAGCAGATCCTATATTGTATCACAGAAGTCGCATCTCTTTTGAGGGTATAGATAGGATTGTTTATATATATCCCGAAGTTATTATAGTTTTTAATGTATATATTTCAGAAAGAAGATAAAACACAGTACAATCGTTGATTTATTTATCATATACACGTATTGCAAACTATTATCATATATCTGCGAATATGGTTATGTAATTTATAAAACAAAACTGTTCACTGAACATTTTAGAAAAAATTATAATAATTAGTTATAGTTATTTTTGACAATGGTATATCAATATTAAAATAAAATATTCGTATGAGTTTGGGTGAAAAATATCACGAAAATGATTTTCACATGTAATTGTTTGGTGGGTCTGCGGGCAGGACCGGTACTTCCAAAGATGCGAATGATGCACTTGTTTGGGGCGCAAATTAAATGGAAAGATCATGGGGAATTAACAAATTTAACTGTGCATATAATACACACACAATTTACCAAAATTTATAAATATAATATCATATATGAGTAGTTTTAAATTTTTCACGCAAGAAGGATTATATAGATAATATGGATAGATAGTATATTATATACTTAATTACATATATTCCATGGGGCATTAAAACCCAGGTGTGGTTTTAGCCTTTTCCAACCTGATCTATCTGCAGCTAACGTCTTCCAGTACAGAATTTTAAAGATTTTAATATCACAGTACACTGCATCTAGCCATCTAGTCTTATATATATTTAAGTTCACTTCAATTATATATATTTTCATGAAAATTCTTTTTATTTTCTTGAATTTGAAATACTTAATTACTTTTTAACTTCTTAATTTTTTAATTTATTTTTAATTTTGAATTTTCTAACTAACTTCTCTCTATCACTCGCTGAAGAGTTGCATATTCGCCGGTAACTTAGCTATTGATTTTGAGCAAAGTGTAAAAAATCTTCATGCATTGCGGTTGCATTTCATGTGCTTGCGTACGTTGCAACCATGCATAGAGCCGACCCTGGGTCATTGTATATACATCAAGAGAGCAACTTATGTGCATATATTGTATATACCTTCAATCTTAACATACGTTTACAACAAATATACTCGTATATATATATATATAAATTACATAGGAAAATTTTAGCTCAATACAAAGAATTATAATATTTAAATTTTATCTCTTTTAGAAAGAATATTTTTCTTTTCATTTATTTTATTTTATTTATTTTTTTTCTTCCTTTTTTTTTTATAAATCTATATACCATTTTTTGTAGATTTTCGTTTTCTTATTTTTGGTATATGTAGTACAAAGATTTTGCTTTTATTTTCCTTTTTATATTTTTTATATTTTTTTTTTACTGTAATACACATACACACAAGTAAACAAATAATAAAACAAATAAATTCGTTTTTTTTCTCCCCTATATAAAAAATAAAGTATATATACAATTTTTTGTTTCCTTATATACAGAGAGGAAAACAGAAAAAAAAAAAACATGTGCAGGTGCTTTTAATCCTCATTTATGATATTTATTTTGCTTTTTAACTTGGAAAATATAATCCTAAAATTTAACAACACAACAACAACAACAACAACATCACCGTCATATATACAATACTAACAATGATAATCGCAACAATGACAACGAGTATATGGTTTATATATATACTATTTATGTATTATGCTATATATTGTACATATAATAATATATAATCATGTTGTATGTATGTGTGTGTGTGTATATATATATATGTTAAATGAAAATTGAAATACAAGAAAACTGGAAAAACGCAAACGAGATATTATCACAATAAAAGAAAAAAGAAAAAGAAATCCACACAAGAGGAAATTAACATATATTATGAAATTTTATGCTGGCAATTTTTATACATAATATATTATTATGTACAGCAAAATCTCTGTGTATACAATAAAATAGAAAACCCATGGGACCACCTCGAGACATTTTTCTTACAAACAATTATATATATATATATTGCGATTTAGTTAATTTCACAAGATGATATAATATAATTGATGGATGCGATGCATAATTGATCAAGTTATTTACACTTGTCACAAACTGTCTATTGCTTGCTATATATCTATATGTAGGTAAACTTATTATATTATATTATATATATTTTGAAGACATTTCACTTTAGAAAGTCTCTTTAATTTGTTGAAATCTTTGATTTTTGTGAGAATATACTTTAGTCGCATATGTTTATTATTTATTTATTATAAGTACATATACACATATATTTGATTATATGGTATATATCTACAATATATGTGAGAAAAGTTTATAAATGTTTATTTTTATATTATATGCTATGTGCAAACGGTAATGTGAGGGGGGATTCACCTTTTTTTGTATATACATACATTTCTTTAACATTTTATAATATATATTTTCCTGCAATGATTATATAATACATAATAATAAAAATATATATCAACGATATTATCGTGCAACAAGTATTACAAATAAAATATATATTGTATCTATATGTATACGCACACACACACACACACACATTATAAGCGAGATTACGAACGATCTATACATATATTATTATATAATTTGGCTTTACTTATGGATTTATCTATTGATGTATTGTATGTATTATGTATAAAAAAAAAAAAAAAAATCATTTTATATAGAAATTATATACACAATCCTTTTTGTGTCAATACGCATTTGATTTAAAATATATAATATTGTATTATTATATATTAATTTATTTATCTACAAATAACGCAATTTATTATTATTATTGGAAATGGTGTATTAGAATTTCCAACATATAAATTTTAAACATGGATTATCTATAAAGATATATATTGAATATAAATAATAATTTGGTTGTGTGTGATTACCTTTAAGAGTATACTTTTTTTTACGTAAATAATGATATTTTGGATGCGGTGTTTTTTTTTTTTTTTTTCAGTGGTCTATTCAATTAATTGTATCGTAACAATCGAAATTTGTGATGGTTTCATTATGTTTCAGCAGCTCATATTACAGCATTGCTTACTGGTCTACTGAAACTATCATTTTTTGTACAATTTGTATTCGCAAATAAAATAATTATAATGAATTTTTCTTATATTCTATAATACAAAAAAAATTGATGTTTACGACATTTCCTCAAATTTTCGTAAAATAAAATCAAATCGAATTTGGTTTTCAGAATTATATTCTAATGCGACATTAATTATATAATATAATTTATGGAGAGATGAAAATCAATTTCCAAATAAACGATTACAAGTTACAGAAAATTTGGGTGCTTTGAATTTAGTGAGAATGCCATATGTAACATATATAGTAACCGGCATTTTAACATGACATAAAATTGCGAAGAAATAACATAAGTTTCTGTGATCTGCCATCTCTATACACATATGGTCGTACACTCGCATAATACAACACTTAACACCCACCATACTAATCTCTTCTGAACATCTCTCTATATCCGTCCACAATTAAATGTTCTAACAATATTTTAACTTTTTTAAACAAATAAATTGTAATCTTAAAGATAATTTCGTGCAACCATTAATTTAAGATTATATTTAAATAAAATTTAAGAAATTAGTCTATGTCAGAAATATTTTCGAAAAGGGTACGAGAAAATATCTGATGGTAATCAATTTTTTTTTAATCAATTAAGGTGTTTTACATAAAGAATTATATACATTCACAAACAAACCAAAATGTTAAAGTATCATCTATATATTGAGTGAAATACGACATCGTATTCATAAAACATAAATTCCTATATAACATATTATATAAATGTATAGCAACAATTACGCACATATCGCATTATAAATGGATTAATCACATAAACACATTAAACTTTAATGAAATTAATATCATTTTAAATTTTAGAACAAAAGATGTATATACGTATATTTCTATGCTAATGTTTAAATATTTATGTAATATAATATAGCACATATATGATATAATAATAATTATATATATACATATTTTATTAACATACATATGTAAATATTTGAAAATTGTATATAATCGTATATACCATATATAAAATACATTAAATATTGTTATAAATATTTTAAATTTGTAATATTATATACCTTTATAATATATACTCATCGCATACACAATATTTATTAACATAATATAAGTATAAACACATATGATGTCAAATTAATATATTAACATATATTACAAGTATTAATTTGTATATACGCAATTGGAAATAAACAGACTCACACGTACGTGGATGTTGTGATAAGTTTTCGGTAAATTATTTTCTGTTTGTTTTTTGGTAACAAAATATAAAATGTTTATAAATAATTGTATGGATATATTACGAAAAATATACGTTAACGTAATCTAGCCATATCCTGGAAATTTCCTTGAGCTTAAATTTATTGTTGTTCGATGGCTTTTTAATTTGACAAATAAAATGCGGAATACAACTAAATACTCTACATTCAGAATTTGCAATCTATCATTTATTTTAAATTCTTCGGACGATAAGATTTGTTTATGTAAATTTACAGCTGATTTCATTCTGATACAAATTCTTCTAAAATTAATTTTTGTGTCATGCAAACATTCAATAAAAAATATCGATTATTATATTATCGTCTATAGTATAGAAAAAAATTAAATGCAACCGCAAACTTATCAAAATACCTTCTCCTTTATCCTATCTATATGTAATTGTTAATTTTGTGCGTTTTGTACATATATGATTTAAATATTATATTATTTAGCATATATCAATTTACACTATATATGAAAATTATATCCATTATATAATTTAGAAAAAATGTTGTATTATTATCTAAATATTTATCTATGTTTGAGATGACATTAAATTTTCAAGATTTATATATTTTAGAAAATAATAGATAAATTGTGGAGGGCGGCAGAACAAGGAAAATCTCTAATTTAATAAATATTCGTGATAAAGACTTGATATTAAATAAAACTACATATATTATGTGAATTATTATACATTTGATGAAAAATTAAAATACTATATATATATAATTACAATATTTTAACATTATGCCATAAATATTTATTTAAATGTAACATATAGTAATTTTTAATTAGAATATGTTTCAGTCGAATTGTTTAACCTATATTTTCAAATGTACTATATAAAATATATATTACTTTTATAGTATAGCAGTAAACTACACCTATGTCATATATATATATATTCTAAATTTAGAACTATTTATAAATTTTAAAATTTTGTTATACACAGATATATTTTTTGGTTGGCCATATACTCGTAGTACTTAATCTTATTCGTTTAAATATTGTCCATTGCATTTTTTTCTATCTTTCTTGTTGAACAAAAAAAAAAGGATATTATTTTGAATCAATTAATTTTTTTTTAAATTCTTCATAATTATTCTTTAGCGAATGCATGTTATGTCGATAGTAATAGAAAATTTAATCAGAAGGGAAAAATTCTTTTTAACACGTTAATCGCCACGATAATATCAGAAAAATTTTCACATGGGCCATGGTAACTTTATTTATACCATTATATAACTATGTTTATTTCATATAGGCCAGCTTTCGAAACATAATGCAAATGTATCGTTTGCGTCGGACATCTGTGATTGACGTGGCCTTCTACCAAATCGCGTACGTCAGACATATATGTCTGACATGTCTCATGTAGAACTTCTTAGTGTCAGACACATATGACTGACATGGTGATTAACGTGTTAAATTATATTTTTTAATTTTATTGGCATATGTGTGTGATTTTGAAATTTGTTGTTGATTAGTACTACTACAAAATGTACAAAATAAATGTGAAATTATCAATTATGTCGCTTAATAAAACCGATAACGATTAACTTCTGAACTTCTAGTATACATAAATGATATGTATAAGGATATTAAATAATTTAAATTATTAAAATTATATCCTTTTTGGCATGTTTATACAATGAAACTGATTATTTATTTTTAGATATAACATTATTTATTGAAAATTCAATATGTAAAACTGTATACCGTCGTCCTATATTATATATATATTGTATATGTAAACCATCATATATGTATTTATAATGAATGATATATAAGCTATCTAATATTCTATGTAATATTACTATTTATAATGTCTTACATTATAATAGATATATTTATTTATATATAATTTATGTGTGTGTGTATGTTATAATAATAATATCCCATATATTTGTTAAATATAGATAACTATGTTAAATTCAATAAAGGGTTATCCAAATAAAAAGGGATAAGGTTTTAGTATTACTTTATTTTATCATTTAATAATTATATGGATCCTTCTATATACATTACAAAATTATTCGTAAATATTATATTAATATGAATTGTTGTTTTACCATAAACTCACAATTTTATTCAGTCAAATAATAGTTCATTTATGTTATTGATTAGATCGAAGTAGGTTTTTGTGAAAGAGCAGCTAAAATTTGTTGGGAAAATAATATTATGTCGCGTATATCAATATTATATATTTTACACATGTCAATAATATTTATAATATCGAATAAATTTTCAAATAAAAAAATATTGATATCACATTTTAAAAATACATATATCACTCTTGTTTGATAACCCTTTTTTAATAATAACAATATATATATATATATCAATATCAATGAGTGTATGTGTGTGCATACATATATATACAGCTGATAGGTATATGTGTGTGTTTTTTGAAAGTAAAAAAGTCAAAAATAAAATGCAACCTTTTCCCTTGTCAAAAACGAAAACCACTTTAATTTAATATTTCAAATATTATTCATATTTTCACTAACCGCTTAAATTATTAATTCATTCAATTTGTATCCTTCAGAATTTTATCTATATATATATTGTATATACCATATACTCCTCTATATATATACATTATATAAAGCATATAATATGTATATATTTTTATATACATTGTATGTATATAATGCATATGGTTGGTATCTACATTCGATGGTATATATATATCTATATTACATAATATATGTACGAGTATATATAGTGTATAAATATCTATATTAAATTTATACACATAGGAAAATTTATAAAATAAATTTTCATGGAAAAACTAGTTTATTTTTAATACACATACATATTTATATTATTATAGGAAATTCTATATATGTTATTTATATATTTTGAAAAAAAAAAAAAGATCATATCTGAAATGATGTATATATATTATATATGTGATATTATAAAGAGTTCATTTACATACATATACATACAATATATATGGTATACACTGTTTATGATATAGGTACGTCGGTATATATAAACATTGTATAAAATTTCTTTTACCACATAAAAATACTCGTATATTAAAATATTTATTGTATCAAAACTATAAAATTCTTTTGAAATTTTATTCACATAAATTATAATTTATGATAAATTTTATTATAAATTTAACAATATATAAAGGCATCATTTGGTTTTTTCGATCATGAATTTATTATAACAATAACAGAAATTGATTAGTATTATTTTTAATTATTATATATATGCAATGTATGTCTGTCAAAGTTCCAATGTAGTTTCGAAGAGTGTCATAAGTCATAGCTATGCATAAATTTACTTATATATAGTTGTTTCATATTTATATTGTATATAGAGAAGTGATATATTCAATTTTTGGTTCCATTTTTTTTACAGATAATTTAATTTTTTTCTAAACCCATTATTTGGACAACTATAGCTACATATGGTTTTGTCCAGGAATCGTTCTATAACTATATTTACTAATCTTCTTGACATATAGCCATAAACTGTTTCGATAATTTTGTTAACAAATTTGATTGTATACAGATTTCAATAAGGTTTTTCATATAAGTTATATATATAAATTATTAAAAATCCTGTTCACAATTTAATATTTTTTTCTTGCATTAATTCTTGTTTATCCTCTCTGCGTTGCGTGGTCAGCCGATGTTATTCAATGCCTTATCCACGGGAAATTTATTGCAACATTTGGGGGCCGAGTGTCGCAAAGAATATTCATATATCGTACGATCATGATAACCTTTCTGATGCAAAATATATATGTAGAGAAATATATGCTAAAAAATTTTCCTTACTATGAATCAATTCAACAAGATGTGACCATAAATATAGTCTAAAACCTATATATATATATATTGTATATATGATGCCTACACTTAATATTAATATGGATTACTTTATTATATGCAGGATTTCTTTTATTTGTAACAAAATTGATTGTTCGAATAGTTTATCTATAGATTGCTGTCATGTCATGATAGTGTGTTGTTAGAATAACTATAGCTATATTATTACATTATATAATAAGTATAATTTAATAAAATATAATATTGCAATATTCATTGTTGCGTGTAAAATCATTATAATCTATATATATTATATAATTGAATTAAAACACTCATATATATTATTCGTTTTTTTTTACTTTCAAGACATAATAAACGCAGTTAAACACGCCACAAAGATGTGATTTAAAACAGAAGATGTACAAGTTCTCGTTTAGTATTTTATTTTTTTTATACATAGGTGTAATATATACGAGCTATATACTTTCACCATTATATTTACTTATGCTATAAATACACATTCTTACACCTGTGCTCTACATATATTACTTCACTTATACAGAGTAGAATAATAACTATGCGAGGATGTAATGTATATATTTGCCATATTAAAAAGGATATATATATATATATATCTTTGTTTGTGTATGTGTATATATATGGAGTAAAAAAAAAATCACGTTTTCCAATATCATTAAAAAAAACAATTTTAATCCAAACAGACTTTTTCAATTGAATTAAATGACTTAGAAAATTTTATTTCATTGTGTTCACGTTCTTAAGAGTTTATTTTTTTTTTTTTTAAATTTCTTTTTGTATCTTTTTTTTATTTTTTTTTTTTGAATTTTTCACATTTATAAAAAGCTTTCAGATTTCGATTAAAATCAATGAGAAACTATTTCTATTTTTCATTTTATCGTATATATAACGTGTACTTACGTATACAAAATACATATATATATATATATATTTAAAATAAATATAAAATGAGAGATGATAAAGCGGAAGTGGTGACGATGCGAAGAATAACATAATGATTTCAAGAATAAATTGAATTTATTTAAATTATATACAGAGTCGACAGACAGACGACAAGACGTAAAACACAAACACAAACGTATATAAAATAGAGATATAAAATAAGAAATAAGATAATTATCATAAAACGGAAGTTATACACTGCCTGCTTTATTTTTTCAATATATGGTACATACAAGTTAAATTCATTTAAAAAATTTAGATTTATAAAATATTATTAATTATTTTTAAAAAATACGCATATCTCTTATATATCGTGATTTTGAAATTTAATATCATTATTTATACATTTCATATTGTGTTAAGAGTTTTTTTTTCACCATCATAACATATAATATATGTAATATTTATGTATATCTCCTTTCTATATGGTGGTATACCCACCGCAAATAGTCTATGTTTAATTTCATATATGTGAATGAAGCATATATATATACAATATTTTATTATAATATAAGAAAATATATTATATGTTCTATTCTGAATTGAATGTCTCGAATGTTTAGTTCTACATACTCGTATGTAATGTAGAAAAAATAGTAGAGTATGTGTCTGCCTATATATATGATCACGTCGTGTATGGATACGGTTATACATTTATATTTTCTATATATATATATATGACAATTGAAAGAATGTAGCGAACTGATGTATGTGTTATTTTATACAATATATAACCTACATAAATTTCTATATATATTATATGTTTTGAAAAATTTGAAGCAGGTGTATTTATGTCTTATGAGAAATGTTATGTCTCACGGGAAATTAGACCAAGTGCGAACCTCTTCTCATAAAACCATTAATATATACATATTATTTAGTATTGGTGTACGTATATATAGTAATATAAATATATGTATATATTATATTATAAATAGAAAAATATATATCCTTGATGTTTTATATAAAACATATATAGGACCTTTAACTATTTTACTTATTTCATATATATGTTCAAAGAGTGCATATACGTTTAAAGGTCAATAGTTTTATTTACATAAATGATAATCATACTTTTAGGACAAAATCAAATAATATTATAAGATCATTTTTTATACGTATGAGTTATGCGATATTTTTAACTTATAGACATATAGGAAGTATAGCGAATTATTAAATATAATATAAAAATATTTTATAGACATTTGATATCAATATATGATTTTTATTATTAATAAGATGTATGTGTATAACTGCTAAAAATCAAACCACAATTTTATTAAGATAAATCTTATAGGGATAACAGAGTGTACGTTCTATCTTATACAATTTATAATTTAGTCCCGCGCATTATATTTAAATACAAACATATTTTTTTTTAATATTATCCTTTGGCTTATATTATAAAATTATTTATTATATGCTTTTACATATATACTCGCGTATATAATAAATAGGAAAGTTAATATTGAAATTATAAATGCTTATATCTTTTTATAGACATTAAAAATACTATATAATTGTAAGTCCACTAAGCTAGCTATGTAAAAACAAATAAGATAGTTAATTATTTTACTTGTATACCTACCTACCTACATATATATATATACCCGTAATAATGTATACGCATATACAATATACAATATTTTTTATTTTTATAATCTTAATATTATACGTAATATTAAGAAAAATTTTACATATACAATGCGAAGGTATAAATGAAGAGATTATAAAATTAATAAATTTTTAATCTTACTCGCTTATGATGCTGCGGTACATATCATATATATTGTATATTGTATAGTAATATATTGTAGAAAATACAATAAAGACGAATTTAATTAATAAAATTCATTTTAAATAATTATTATGGAAAAACTCATCATAATTATACTTCACAAAGTTAAATGTTTTATATATACTATTTAATTTTCGAGTAGCTATATTGTTAAAATTGAAAAATGTTGATTCTATAAGTTCACTTTTAATTGTAAAATAATATATTGTATACAAATATAAATTACATAAATGATATACACATAACTATATGTATGTTGAAATATAACTAAAATTTAATATAATATATTTAGATATATGCGAAATGTAATATGTATTATATATGTGACGGATACAATAATGGATATAAAGTGAGTCACCATATATCGAAAAATAAAAACCCTTTCGTTTATGTACAGTTTCCTTTGGGGAAAACCGGAGGATATATACACATAAACATACACATTTTTGTTTTCTATCCCTAAGCAATCAATAAAAGTAGAAAATCAACAATATTAACTTTTCGTATTATAGTCAAAGATTCTTCCTTTGTCTTTCTTCATTTATAGATGCATAAATATTTATTTCTTCACAACTTTAAGTATAGGTATAATAAATATTATATAAATATAGAAATAACACTATACATAGTCAAGCTTTGTATATAATATATATACATTATAATATTGTTGGCGGCGTCACTTGAATTTTTCGTTTAGCTAAACCAATCCTATTTTCATCCCAACATATAATGACATCGTGTATAAGTCCGACAGTCTTACCTAGTACCATTACCATCTCGAGAAAAGCAGATCCATTATAACAAGTTGAAAAACTCAAGCTTCTTAAAATTTAAATAATATTAAATAATATCAAAATTGATAAATTTATTTTGTAAGAAAATTTCATTACTATATAAAAGTATATCAAATTATTAAATCATCATTAAGCTTAACGGACAACATCTATTGGAATAAAATTCAAAAAAAGCTAATTTTTATATTCGAAAATTTGTTAAATTATAAATAAAATTACGATAATAATAAAAATTAAATTCGAATTTCTTTTATAGCCGAAATAAATTTAATTGGTATTTTGTTTTCTCATGTGTCATCAATTTTTTTATGACACATTTTTTATTTCGATTTTTATTATTGCTAGTTTTTGTTTTTCTTGCTGTCAGTTGCACGTCGTAGTAAATGAAAAATAGGAAGAAAAAAAAAAATTGTATTTTAATCATATTTAATTATTTTATATTTTGATAATTAATGTAAAGTAGATAATTTATTATTTTAAATTTATAATCTGAATATTAATATTTAATATTATTTAAGTTTTATTTTCTATATATTATTACAGTGTTTAATTAAAAGGTGTGTTTAAAAAATGCTTACAATAAATTTTAACTTTCTTTTTCCCTTGCTGGTGTGTTAATGATGGGTAAGTGCAGATGCTTCTTTCTCATTTATTTATATTTTATACATTAAAATATTTAATTATTTTTATTTTATTTGTTCCCCAACACTTATCAATTTATTCAATAATAAATTTTATTGGAAAAGATGGGATCAATTTCTAGTTTTTTTGATAATTAAATTTTGATTTTTATCCTATATGCATGCGCAAAAAAAAAAAAAAAATGTGATTGTGCGGTGTGACGCCGCGGTCACAGAAATTTGTATATATAATTTATTGTTGTTATAATTGTTGTTGTTCTTGTTGCTGCTATTTACGTTTGTTATTGTACCAAATTATTTCGAAAAAGAAAGTAATAAAATATATTTAATTTGATTTGGTACAATATTTATTTAAAATTAATTTATTTCTTTTGTTTGTCTTTTTAGCGATATACCAAATGTGTCTCGAGGTTCAATTTTGTTATTTGTCAAATGTATTTGCAAATTGAACTGTATGTGCAGAATATTCATTCTTCTGTTACCGGCTTCGCTATTGCGGTTTATTTGAGGAAAATAGAATTGGTGAGTACACTTTTATTTATTACATTTTAATTATCGTTCATATCATTTTATTATATTATATATTATTTATTTATTACACTTAATTTTTTATGGAAAGTATATTTGCGATATATTAGTACAATATATTTTAATTTACATTCAGTCAAATAAGTACCCGGAAATTTGAAATAAAACACAAACAACTTATCAATCATCTAAATTTATTATATCCCCTTCAAAATAGGCCCCTTCTGAGGCAATACACTTCTTCCAACGAACAATCCAATCATCGAAACACTTTTTAAAGCTATATTCCGAGATGGCCTTCAATTCTCGTTGCGAATTAGTTTTGATGTCTTCAATGCTCTCAAAACGGGTTCCACGAAGTGGTAATTTGAGTTTTGGAAACAGGAAAAAGTCACATGGTGCCATATCTGGAGAGTACGGTGGTTGTTCGATGATATTTGTTGAATTTTTGTTCAAAAACTCGTTAACAATGATCGCTTTGTGCGCTGGTGCATTATCGTGGTGCAAAATCCAACTGTTGTTCCGCCACAAATCTGGTCTTTTGCGACGAACATTCTCTCTCAAACGCTTCATAACGCCAAGATAATATTCTTTATTGACGGTTTGTCCCTCCGGTAAGAATTCCGAATGAACAACACCACGAATATCGAAGAAAACGGTCAGCATCACCTTGATTTTCGATTTGCTTTGGCGCGGTTTTTTCGGTTTCGGCTCATTTTTGGCGCGCCATTCCGATGATTGTTGACTTGTTTGCATGTCGTACTCGTAAACCCATGTCTCGTCACCAGTTATGATGCGTTCGATGAACGTTGGATCTGAATTTACGCGTTCAAGCATGTCTTCAGCCACCTTACTGCGATTCATTTTTTGAAGAAAATTCAGATCTTTTGGCACCAATCGCGCTGCGACTTTCCGCATACCCAAAACATCAACCAAAATATGACGAGCGGTCTCATGAGACATGTTCATTTCTTTGGCTATCTCTCGCAAACTATTATGACGATTTTCGAGCACCATTACCTTTATTTTGTCGACGTTTTCTTCAGTTGAAGAGGTCGAAGGCCGTCCTGAACGTGGCAAATCGTTCACTTCTTCTCGCCCCTCTTTGAACGATTTATACCAATCGTAAACTTGAGTTTTCGACATGGTTGAATCACCAAATGTTTTTTTCAACATTTCCAATGTTTTGACACAAGAAATTTCGTTTGAAACACAAAATTTCACACAAACTCTTTGATCGATATTTTTATCCATAGTAAAAATCGCAACGCACACAAAAGGTTGACTTGTTCCTAATGACGCCGTAAGCAAACTAAATCACACATAGCAATAAAAATTCACAGAATGGTGGCTGACAGTTGTGTCAACCTGAGAAAAAAATTTTTTTTAAATATTCTCAGAGAGAAAATTAAAAATGAGAATTTCCGGGTACTTATTTGGCTGAATGTATAACTTAAGAACAAACTATAATAAACTTTAACCAATTGTTTGTAAAATACAAAAATATTGATACAGACTATTCATTAAAAAAGAATATTTTATTATAAACACTGTTTACCTTGTTTACATGCTTGCAACACCACTGAATATTGTATAATTGTTTACCACATATAGTGAAACTTGCACATATTATAAAATCATCTTATTTGTATTTGTAATTGGTTTTTTTTTTTTCATTAATAAATATCAATCAATTATAAAATCATTCTACTATAATTAATTTCATATATATTGTTATAAAATTCAATTTCAAAATTTCATCGTTCAAATGCTCGTAAATTATTATATTTATATATTAAAATAATATCAAAGAGATGTTATATAGAAATATAATGCTAAGAAGAAAAATGCAATATTTTATTTATTTATTCACTTCATTTGAGTAAAATTTAATTAGAATGCAATCGTTTTGTTATAATAGAAAGAAATAAAAATATAAATTATATATTAATTAAAATAAATGAATTCGAAAATATTTTTTCTTCTCTGCGTGTTTATATCGGTATTTTCATCTTATTATGATTTTGATCGCGTCTCGTATATAAATGTTTGTTGAATTAATAATATGATTTTTTTTTTACCATTCTTTAACAAATATGTAAATAATTAATTTTAATTTCAATTACCACATTCTTCAAGTTGAAGCATCTGGTTTTATTTTGGTAAAATTGAAATATGGAATCTACTGTATAGAAGATATACATGATATAATAAATACATATATATATATATTGTATATAGAAATGTATCTCTATGCGATGAGTTTCAAATTTCAATTAAAATACTTTATTCCGAAATGTATAGGTATAATATATTGATGTATACGAGTATATTTATATATAGAGGAATCTATTCATATCTTTAGTTACAATATATAGTATTTTATATATGCTTCTAATATATATTTATATAAGAAAAGATATTTTTCAATGTATATAATTAAATAATAGAATTGAGATGTTATCTATTTGTATATATAATTAAAATATTTATCGGTGAGCTATGTTTGTTATGTTGTTTGAATTTAATATTTAAAAGTATATATTTTTAAACACAAATTTTATTGTGATAAGAAAATACTTTAAAAAAATTGACGATACTTGTCGTATAGTATTTATATTTTAAAATAATAATTGAAATCGTAAATTATTCATTATTATACTAATTGTGTACAAAAATTGTGGCATTCCCAATTTAACAAATAGAATGATTATGAATATGAGTAACAGATAGATAATATAACTTATTGTTAATGTTTTGCTGCCGGAGCAGTTGTGCTGCGACTATTTGCTATTATACATTCCGGAAATTTTGTCATTTCTGATCCATTTTTTTATTAAATTTGTTACATATATGAAAAATGTGGGGTCAATGGACAGTTTTAAGTAATTAATAAAAAAATATATACTTTCACAGAATTTGTTCTTGAAAACCATAGACAATTTGGCAAATTTCTCATTCAATTTTTGATTAAATTTTTTACTTATGTGTGTATATAATGGGAAGAAAATTGTTTATAACAGTTTCTGAAAATTATATAAACAATTTTGTCAATTTTCTTACAATTTTGATCAAACTGAGTTATCAAATGCGGTTAATTAACTAAAACGTTAATTTAATCTATATTTGGATTTGATTTAACAAGATTTTAGATTGCAAATAACAACTCTATCGGTATGTAGTCTTCAAATTTGAATATGGCATTTGACTTTCATATATAGAAAAATAATTAATATATACAATGTATCATATAATAAGTACTTCGCGCCACCTTTATAAATATCGAAAAAAAAACTAATAAAAGAAACTTCGTTTTGATATCTAATTTACAATTATAACATATTAAGCAAAAAGTTGTAATAAATTAATTAGAAATCAAAAAAAAATACAGCACAATTACAGAAAGATTGTGTTTGTAGGATAAAGGAAACAAACAATACTTAAATATTATACTTACCTTGTCTACCATCCAGCGCGCAGATAACTTGCACTATTTATTTATTTATCTAAATAATATTATAAAATAACAAAAATTATGAGAATTTTAATTTTGTGAAGTTGTTGTTCAAAATTGGCCTTGCTTTTTTTTTTTATCTCATCATAACATTATAATTCACTTCATATTTGTATAAGATTAATCTTCCAATATGGTTTTTCGTATGGTAACCAGAAAAATGAAGATAGTGACTGATTATGTGATACCAATACTTCCCATATAGTATATATAATAGGTTATATATGAGTGAGTTTGCTACTTACTTGGGACGTTCATATCATGTAAATACACAATTAAAAATGCATATCAATTAGTTTAATTCCATTTTCATTTTATTATTTTCTCTCAATTAACTGTTATTGTTTATTAACAATTTCATATCATTTTCCATATTTTTTTTTATAATTATTTTTTTCATATATTTACAATATAATTATTTGCATTTTTATTAATTTTATTACCATATATATATATATATAAAATATAATACATAATTAATTCAATTCAATTCAATTCAATTAATTTTTATATCATTTACATTTTTTAAATGAATGTGTAACACTTTGTCTGCCGTGTGTGTGTGTTTGTGTGTTTGGATGCGTATTATATATATATATTATTTACAAATTAATATTGATTTTAAAATTAAAAAAACCAAAAATTGTGGCTAAAAGTATATGAGGATGTAAGGACGAATATTCACGTATCATTATATTTTCCATATTTTATTTTATGCGCTCTCAAATAACATAAATACGGTTATGGTAACATTAATCCATATATAGATTATATAGAAATAAACAATTATATTTAAAAAAAAACGCATTTTTTTGTTATTGATTTTATTGCCTAATACTTTTGACCACAATTATTTGTTAATTCTTCTTAAATATTGAATTGAAAATCATTACACATCTTAATTTTTATTTTTATATATTAATTATTATTATTTATGATATCATTCATTTATTTATTTATATGTAATCGCGCAATAATTATTTATAATAGTCGAATGTTATATAAAACATAAATCTGTATATAATCTTTAATTTAATTATTTAATATATTATGTACAAATTGTCAGTTTTTTTCGAATGTATGTATTTTTTTTATGGTTTTTACTTTAACTCATAATTGTTTTGTTTTATTTTTAATATATTATAAAATAATTAAATGATACAATAATTATTTGCCAAATACATTTTGTGTGGTGAAATTTATTGTACATTAAAAATAAAATATATATAATATATGGACTTTTTATATATATTTTATAAACAAATAGTCAAATTAACAATAGTAAATAAATACAAGAAAAAAAATTTTCCATTTCCAAATGTTAATAATATTATATAAAATGGATATTAACTATAAATAAAAAATATATACAGCTTTTATTTCTATATAAATATACGCCAGTATATATAAAAATGCGGATTAATTATCCTCTTACATAGTAATAACATTATATATATAATAAAATAAACGGATGCATCGACGTATATGTGTCAACTCTATAAACATTGATGTGTGTAAAATGTATTTGAAAGTCCATTAGAGGATTACTTTACTATATTTATATATGGTGAAACTTTGTAATTCACATGTGTACATTTAAATTAAAAGATATGTCTTTTTTTATATGTTATATGTATGTGGATATAGGAAAATTATACAGTCATCCCATAATCAATTCCATTAAAAATATATGAACAGTAATTTTGCAATATTTTTGATAAATTAAAAATAAATTGCATTTTTTTTTTCAAACATAAAAATAAATCGATAAATTGAATGAACTGTTTACTATGTGATTATAATTATATTTGACATGTATTGCGATGTGCAATGTTTTTTTTATTACTTTTTATGTGTGATGATGAGGATGCGGATAAATAAGTTCGATGGAAAACCATTTGATAAACATTATTATTTGAACTGCCTTAGGTGCGACTGCTGAAACCTTATAACGTTCAAATTTTGTATCAAAGTTAATTGTGTCCATAGGTTTTATAAAGGTATTCTAAGAAAATAATTGTTATTTCCTTTCAAAATTCTATTAAGTTTAAAATGAGTTTCTGATATAGATTTTGGGTAATTTTAATAACTGAAAAAAAAAAAACTATTGTATAAGATTTATTGTTTATTTCCGAATGCCCAGCACAATTCTTTATTCATGTAAAATTCAAACATGTGCAATGTATACGTTTTACTATACTGTAATGCATTTATATATAATTTTACTATTACATATGTAATATGTTGACTGTCCGCATCTCAAAATGTATGTATATGAAAAAGTATTATTTTATAAATTCATTAGTTTGAGTAATTTATTAAAAAAAAATGAACAAATCTAAAAAATGTATAAATTTTTTTTTGCTTTTGTATTACTGTAGATACAAATTAAAAATCAATAATGCACATAAAATTCGAATAATATTGATTAAAAAGAAATTGATGTTGAATTTTAAATTAAAATATATTGTAATTCAAATCGTTCGGCTGCTAAATAACTAATAATTTTATTCACAACTATAATATAGTAACGTGTCAGTTCTTAACTTATTAGAAAATGTCACAGGAAATATTTTATCTCAAGATATAACCGAACTGTTTATCTTTTATATAAGAAAATTCGATATTTAGTATCGATGAATTGGAATTGGAATTAAATTATCTGTGGGTTTCTGATATATAAACTTAATTTTTATATCAACTAGATAAATCGTAACATTTTCTAATATTTTACTATTAACAAAACAATTTTCATATTGTCGGAGCCGTAGTTCGTTCGGTCAATATGCATCATTAAAAAAATATAATTTAACTAAAAATAAAGAATATCAATATTTATTTTGTTAAAATAAAAAGTAATTTATATATTAATTTTATATTTGGCACTATTTATTTTATTTTATTATTTTTATAAAAGTTTTTCTTTTTATTCCGTTTTATAAAATTTAATTTTATAATTATTATTTATATACACATTTTTCCTTAAAAATCAATAATATATTTTATATAAAAATTTATTTACAAAATTTTTAACAATTATTATAATAATTATAATTTATTCAGTAATTTATATTGTTTTTTGTTTAAAAATGATATTTATTTATTTATTGTGTGATATGATATTATTATAGATAGATATATAGAGAGAAGTTTTATATACGCAATGTGTGTAAATTTCATATTTGATATATTATTTCGTTGATATTTTATTTTATTTAATTAATTATTATACAATTTTATGGTTTTTTTTTTATTTTCTTAATATAATAATTGTTAATTTTTATAATTTGTAATTATAATTTCTTTTTTAATATTTTATAATCACCATATTTATTTA
Source organism: Bibio marci (assembly GCA_910594885.2). Taxonomy (NCBI): domain Eukaryota; kingdom Metazoa; phylum Arthropoda; class Insecta; order Diptera; family Bibionidae; genus Bibio; species Bibio marci. Next base: position 45,692,896 of record OU343116.1, on the reverse strand, counting down.
TATATATATATTGATATATATAAAGTTTTTATAATTATAAATATTAAATTAAATGTATGTCATTGCGTCTGCCTTTTTTATTGTTTATATTTTTATATAATTATTTGATATGTTTTTTAGACATAAAAATTAAAGAGATTAAAAGAAAGAAAAACGCGGAAATAAAATTAAAAAACACGAAAACTCAATGTACTCCAATGTACAAATTATCTGATGTATAACACATTTGATTGACAAAAATTAATTTTAAATATACTTACATCATTTTTCTCATATAATTAAATAAACAATTTTATGAGAAGTGAAATTTGCATATTTGTGAATATAATTAATGTTTGGTTGATGTCGCATATGCAGCTCCATACAGTAACACATGACTTGATTATATATATAAATATATATGTAGATAAATATTTATTCTTTACTTTAACTTTTAGATAAATAAGTTTTTTATGCCCGATATACATATTTCAAATTAAAATAAATCCTATATATTTATTGATATATATTATATATTTCCCAATATATACAATGATATATGAAATTTTGAATTTAATTCCAATGGTTACAACATCCATGCAAAGTATATGTATATAAGTTCCATTAGAAATATTGATGGTAAAATATCAAATTTTTTAATAGACATAATTATTTATTATATAATATAAATAAGTCTCTTAAGACTAACAAAATAAATTCATTAATTTATAAGTTCCTTGTATATATGCATAAATTTTCTATATATAACTACCTATATATTTTTTAAAATGAAATACAGTGGATTGTTACCATATACAAACAAGTTACCAAATTTGAAATATGTATTTTGAATGATATTTTATATTAGATATTTATAAAAACCAATTTCCGTGCGATATAGTTATATATTCGCAGTAAAATTTGCAGGAAAATGCGGTAAATTGATACATTCATATTTTGATGAAGCGGAATTATATTATATAAATAGACAATGCCAACAAATCGATACTCAAAGGTCTGTTTATCTTTATTGATCATTTTTCGGTTATTCCTTAACCCCTTTTATAAAATGTTACAGGCTGTAGTTTAAAAATGGAAAAATTTCAACAATTCATAATAAAATTTATATTAACAGCGCCGTTTTTTTTTTTAACTTTAGTTATACAAAATCACATCAAAATTGATAAATAAACAAATTACTATAAGTATCGGTGTTATACCATCCAAAATTGTTTCGAAATCGAATATGAGAAATAACCCAGTTGAATATTGTAGGTTCCAGAAAAAATCATACATGGATGGAATAATTTTAATATGCGTTTTGCTTATACATATATAGAAAGTGTTTCCTTATAAATAGAGCGGAATCCACTGTATATTTATGTTTATCTGATAAGTAGATTTGTTTATATATAAATTGTTCACTTTATCCATATATGTAAATTATATATATATGAAACTCTTTATCCATATGTAAATAATTATGTATATACATATATTATTTAAATTATTTGTTTGTTTGACCAAAATTGTCTTTCTTTTAACATTGTGGATATAGTATTTGCATGTATTTTTATTTCATTTTCAAATACATTTATGTTATAATATTAATAATAACATTATTTTAAAAGAAAATTGTATTCCAACGTTTTGTATTTCTATTTCTACAATATACAATATATAAATAACAAAAGTATATACTACTTCAATATAATATATAAATAAATAAATAATATACTCGTATATATATATATACAAACAATACAAGAAAACACAGATAATCTTATATAAATTTTGTGCTATTATCATATATTATATATATGTGGTATATTTATAATACGTGGATAACAACTATATATACATTTATATATAGTAAAAACACAAAAAGGCAACAATACACCAAATTATAATATTATAGAATATATGGTATTTATCTATTGTATACATGTTATATATATATATATTAGTTATTTAACTAGAAAATAGAGAATATATTATATATATACCACATTATTATTCTATATATGTTATGTATGTGTATTTTTTGTATATATAAAATACATATATATATAATAACTAACAAGATATTATATATATGTTTATATATATAGACAGAGTATTTAGTATATAATACATATAAATGCCGTCGGGTGTTATTTATTTGGTTTATCTTATCGCAAAATTCTCATTGCAAATACTGTATAATTTGTTGAATATACCATATATATATATATTATACGCATTTATATATAAATATTATCACAATATAAAATACACATAAATGTAATGTTTAACATTAACATTAGTATATTTATATATATATATATATTATATTATAAATAACATATTACAATTATATATGGATATAATTTTCGTAATGAAAATGATATATGGATACGAGTACATTTATTGTATATATGGTAAAATATCATTTGTCAAAATGATAATTATCAGCTTATATAAAATAATAAACATATTGAGAAAATTATTTTACAGCTGATATGATATGAATTTTTAATATACTTTTCATATACACAGATATGATATCAAATATTGTAATATATATGTACTAATAAAAATACAAATGTGAAATTGTTACATATTGACATATTTTTATATACATATATGTGCATTTGATTTACTGTCTATATATGGAATATTTACGTATAAAATGTAATACATTTATGAATTTAGTTTTTCCGTTACTCATATATGAAAATATATAATAATTTTAGTTGATTATAATATACATTTAGTTAATAAAATTATATGTAGTATATAGTAAATTATTTATTTGTAAAAATATATACTACCAACAATGTAATCTTCAACTTTGGTTGGTTGGTTGGTTGAGAAGTACTTTTTTGATTAAGCATATTGTTTGACCCGCCGTCTGCAATTATACGCTTCACTATCCACAATACGGATCGATGTCTGCTTTTGTGATCAACGGTTCTTATAACAGGAATGTAAAAAAAAAACCATATGTATGAGATAATAATGGCAAATTAAAATTTTATTTAAAAGAACACGTTGAAAAAAATGAATAATATTCATCAAAACAATTATACAATTCTTTAAACCAACGTAGTAGTGATTCATTGAAAAACATTCATTTTCGGTATTAAGTTTTAATGAATTATTCGTTGATTTAATAAATGTAATTTCATTTTAACAATGAATCGCATGTTCCTTGGAGCAAAATTAATTATTAATTCATTGTTTCGACACTACTTTTTAATTGGATCCGTGTACTGTTTTTTTTTGTCAGGGTGAGAAAAATGTGTAGTTTACGGTGGACAATATCTTGATAATATTTTTTTGAGAGTTCTACATTTTATATATTGTATTTTCAAATGCTAATTCTGTTTGGTATATGTTTTGGCATATGAAATAAACTGCTAACAAACACCCAATATTATTTATTATCCGCTTCATTTACATGTTTTAACAACTGTTGTAACCCACCCCACCACCCCATCAAATTTAGTTAAAATTTTTCCGTAAGTTAAGCCGTTAACAAGCATTTCTTTTTATAGATATATAATATGTAAACGAGTATATATAAGTACTTAATTTTTTACCTATATAAATATATAGATATATAGAAAAAAAAAATACAAATTAAATTAAAATAAATTATTTTATTTTCATTTTTCGAAACATTTTATTATATCACCTAAAGTCATTTTCCATTAAAAACCACACATAAATATTTCCATTAAAATAAATACATTTACATTTGTACAATTATTTCATTAAAAAGCTTTTACCAAATAACTTTCGTTATATATATAAAAAATAAAATTAAGCACATGGTAATCACTCGCGTATTCGTATATATACAATATATATATGTAGTTACATTTATATACCATATTTATGTGTATGTGTAGAATAAAATTAAAAATGTAATTGCGTTCGCATATGATGAAATTATATATTACAACAAAACGATATTATATACGAACAATATTATATATTATATAATATACAATTAGAGAGACACACAAACACACACACACACATTTATCATATAAATATTATAAAAAATGAAAATGATATAAATAATATAATGATTTTAATAATAAAATTTCCATTTATACCATAATTTTCCAAAAAATGTCGTTCATTGCTGCGACGCGCAAGCACATTATCCTATTATTAATTTTATCCATAAAATTATTTAAACATATATTTTACTCCACATATATTGTATTTTATATGTATGTTACGTACAAATAATATATATATAATGTTATGTTATATGTTTGAAATACCTATGTATATACAATAACTACCGGTACATTTATAGAAAATTACAAATGTGAAATATGGCATTGTATTTTTCATATACAAAATTATATAAATATATATATATAACATAGATATTATTATGTATATATGATTCCATATTTTATCGTGTATATAGTATACGTGATATATATAGAATAGAGAATAGATGGTATACATATGAATATATATAGGATAGGTAAATATATATAAAATATTTGGTACAAAATGTCTGATTTATTTATGACATTTGACATAATAAATTTATACAAAACATGATAAACGCTGATATATCATTATTCGTTCTTCATATGATATATACCAATATATACCATATATTGTATAACATATATAAATAAATATATACAGAATAATATACGTGTTTAATGTATATTTAAATATAATATTATATGTACAATATATATATATATATAAATAAACGAATATGAATATCTAATAAATATATGTTATATATATTTGCATAAAGGACACGGGGGAAAGAAGTGAATATTTTTATTATGATTATTCTATACTGATCACATCTTTTATTTATAGTAAACTAAAAATGGTAAAATTCTTTCCTTTATACAATATTTTTATTTATATGTTGGTACATCTTTTATTATTAATCAATTATTAATTTTAAATTAAGTAATATTTGAAATTCTTATATTAATATTTGATAGAGTATTGTAAATCATTTACTAAACCATGTAAATAAAATCGCAATTATTTGATAAATACATTTGTTTCTATAGACGCAGTAACATTGTTTACTTCATTCAGATGATTAACACCAACGAATATTTCTTCTTTTTTTTATACAGTCAAAGCAATATTAATTTTTTGTATCATATATCATTTTAGTATCATAACACACGTTTAGTTTAAGCACAGTATATATATATATAGAATCTTACGTCATCTACTAATATCAACTTTACAATAACTTCACTAATACTAGATAGAAATTAATTTTTAATAACAATTAAAAATAGCCAACTATAGTTGTTGTCTAAGCTTTATAAAGAAAATGTGAAAAATGAATGTATGGCATTAATTCTATTTCAGTTTTTCATGAACTGTAATCTGTCGTGAATTGAAAAAATTCATTATATAATAGTCTTTTTATACAAAACATTCACATATCACATATCAGAATTCAATTATTATATACACTCTACACACAGGTATTATTTTCGATAGATTCACACATATTTCCGTTGAATTATCCAAAATCAGAAAATTGATTATATACTTAATCATTATTTCGATAACAAATTTAACATCACGCATTGACGCTATTTTGAGATCATCGTAGAAATGAGATACATAACAACATAATTCCAACATGACTTCAACATTTTTTGTAATCTAAATTGTGACGTTTTTGCGCCAAGTCGTGAACCAAATAGCATCATAAAAAGTTTTCCAGTAAAATTGTTCCAATTTTGAATTGAAATCAAACAATATTTATGCATACAATTTAAATGAATTTCGTTATAATTATAAATATAATATTTTCTATTCCTCATTTGACATCGTTTTCAATAATTTATTTATCCATACATGAACATTAAACATTTAAAATACGATAATAATATATATTTATTTATAATATAATCTCGTTTTTCGCCCAATTTCATAATGTTTATGACATAGTATGGTATAACATATATATATTATTAATGCTTTTTAAAGTGAAAAAATGAAAATGGATTAGTGCATTAATAAATTTATTATGTTACAAATACGTGTGGTTGTATTTTTAATTATTGTAGCGTAAATATACGAGAACTATAAATTATATAAATTTACGTAATATTTTTCATTATTAATTGATAAATGCAACAGTATTTTCGAAAATTTAATAAATCAATTAATTTATATTATATTAAATCAAAGATCATGTTACTTAAAAATACTTTTATACTTTACTTGCAAAATGTGTGGAAAGTTAAACTTTTTTTATTTTGTTTAAATACTTTACAATAATTTTTATCGTGTCATTTTATTTTCTTTCGTGATTCTTTTATACAACTGATTATTATTATTATAGAGTTGAAAAAAATTAGAAAATAAAAAACTTTAAATTACATAAAATAAAGTTTAGTTTTCTGTGTAAGTTTATATATTGTGTGCGGTGTGTGTGTGTGGTGTGCGGTGCATGCACATGTTTGTGTGTATGTGATACAAATGAGTTTTAAATTGAACAATTATTTATTTAGGGTTTTCTCTATATATATATATATATATATATATATACACACACACATAGACGTCGTTTAGGGTATAGTAAAGTAATATTTGCATAATAATGAAAAGTTAAACTTCTTCGATTTACTATATTTTCATCGATAAATTGGATCAATTATATATTTAAATTGGCAAAAAAAAAAACTTATACGTACATTCAAATTTATTTTAAAATTTCAATTATTTGTTATTTTAAAAAATATATAAGAGTCACAAAAAATTACAAATTGTTCAGCGCGATTCGATGAACATACATTTGATAAAACAAATTGCTTATATTTTTATGTTACTTTGGATTCAATGAAATTTTGTTGTTGTTGTTGTTGTTGTTGTTGTTGTTGTCATTTTCTATCTATTATGTGACATGACACCACAATAACAAGTAGATTGTTTATACAATACCAACACATGCTCTGGTGATCCCATTAAATATTACTCTTTGTTTTTCACCATACATTATGTAATTCACCATACCATATATATATTGTATTTGGTAGGATATATATATGCGTAAATGTATGTACGAAATACGACTCTATATATAGAATATACCTATTATACAGAACATATGTATGTCAGTTAGTAGAGTCGGTGTACAGCAAATAACGCGTTTGATAATTTATCAAAATGTCATAATTATTATATGTATAATATATGTGCTGTGTACCTTTATATATATATATATATAGAGAAATAACAAGGTGTGAAAAACGGGTTGTCATCATTCATTAATGTTTTTCACACTGTGTAATATTTCTTTTTAAAATTAAAAATTATTTTTCATATATACACCTACATTCATTTTTTTTTAATTTTATATTTGTGTATGTGAAATGTGTGTTCGGGTATACTCTGGTACTGGTACCGGTGGGTATATATACATTATAATAGAAACAATTCTTCTGCGTATATGTTTATTTTAGGATTGTATGTTATTTTTCTGTTTTTTATGGAATTTGTATTATATATATATAAATATATATATATATTGTTATAGTTATGATGATATGGTATATTACATAAATAATTTGATGTATTATTATTAATGTATAATTTTGAGCATATATACAATTTTAGTTATTAAAAATAATAATAAAAAATATAAAATAACAATATTTTGTACCTATATATATAGATATATATACAAACAACAACAAAAACGTACAACAATATTACAATATACCATACAACGTATTATTAATTATCTTGTCATTTATGTTTTGAGATATATGAGATTTTATTTATAAATATTTATGTGTTGTAATTTATTTAAAATATTAATATGCATTTCATTTATATAATAATTATATACGCACGTAAAAATATAACAATCTATACAAAATCATGATAGTATTTAGGGCAATGCATTTGAGTGGAAATTTAATATTTTTATTTGTTATTTATGTGTTTTATATAATTTTATTAATATTTCGAGGAAAATAAATTGAAAATTCGTATATTTGTTATAGGTAATTAATGTTATAATTTTAAAATAAATAAAAATCTATATTGTGTAAATATAAATTGATGGATTATATGTAATAGCACATACTGCAGATTGCATTTATTGTATATAACATATATATATAGCATAGTAATCAAATGGTTTTTATATAACTTATGTAGTGCCAGTTGATGTAAAAACAAACTGAAACTATTTGACGATGTCGCAAGGTTTGAATATTATACCGTGCGACAATATGGTTTCTTTTATATATAACTATTTTTAAGAAAAAATCGAACAATATAATAATGCTTTTTATGTGTTACATATCTATAATTAATCTAAACCCACCCACTACTTTAAGAAAATAAAATTACCATTCAGGTTAAAAGTGAAGTGTAAAAGTAGATAATTATTTGTATTTTATTTGTTTATAAAAATTGTCGCATATAGAAGAATACGCGTTTATATATAACTTTTGAAAATCAAACATGACATAATTTAGGAGTAATTTAGCTAATTATAAAGGTTAATTACATCTGTTTTTTTATCAAAAACATTGGAAAAATTTACATAGAAAATAATCCGTTTAATAACAATCACCTCCTCCCATAGAATTTGCATTTTCTATTTTATATTTGGCACTATTTTCAAAGAAACCTCAATACTTTATTTATAATATGCACATGCTTATTCCGCCAAATAAATGCTTGTCACATAGTTATAAGATAACAGCCGCTGCTATCAAAAGTTTATTATATATCTACGTTATATTGATGCAATATATTCAAGTGATTATACACGGCACTATTTATTAAATACAAAATACATAAGTTATATTATGATGATGGTCAACAATTACATATATAGATCGAATTTATTATCAATCGCAGTATACAGGCGTGTACCATTGAGTTTTCGAATTTTTATTATTTTTTTTTCCAACCTTAATCATTCATGTCACATTTTAAACATATTTTTATATAACATTTACATTTTTTGATTACAATAAATATATGTATAGCATGAGAATACTTCACCTATATATATTTTAAAATTAAATTAATGGCATTCATGACTATATCAAATCCGCATAAACATTTGTTATTGTTAAAAAAATAATATTTATATATTTTTGATATATATTAAACCAATTGAACTTAAGATTATATATATAAAAATGTACAATATTATTGAAATACACCATCACCACGCCATTTAAAATATAATGAAAATTCGATTAGATGCACATATTTTTTTTAAAGAAGTTTATTATATTATGTTCTTTATTGTTTGTTTCGATTGTAATTAATTAATTTATTTAATTTCGTTTTTCTTATGTCTTTTGTATTGTTATATACAAAATCATATATGTGTATGTACCGGAAATATTATATATAAGGTTTTTATATATTATATTATATAATATGCGCACTTATACTATACAGAAAATAAAATATGAAAATAATATTATAGCACAAAAAAGAACCTGTCATCATCTAATATTATGTGAAGTAGTAACAGTTAAAAATATCCCAAAGGATGTCAGAAACAGAACTATCATTTTTGTTGCTATAACATTTTGTGGCGAATTGGCACTTGAATTTCCACGACCTCTAGCTGCTTCTGCCAAACCTTAAAATAAAAGTTAAAATAAGAAAAAAATAAAAAAAAATTGTTTTACTAAAAGTTAGTTATAAAATAATATATATATATTTTACTCAAGATTTTCTCTATTTCTACTATAAATAGTTACATAAAATTATATATATTATTACACATATGTATGCGGAAAATATATCTTCGTATATATATTTATAAAAGAAAATTGTTGTGTACGAGAGTACATAGAAAAAGAGAAAATGCAATAGCTGAAAGAAAAAAAAAAAAAAATGGAAAAGAAAAACTAAAGAAAATGTTCATAAAATAAATGTGAATTTGTTTGTGGTATGTGTGTGGTGTGGTTGTATATGTGGTTGTGTATTCGTATAATACACGTATTTTATATATATCCTCGTCGTATATTTATAAAGGTTTCTTTTTGCTTATAATGAAATTTTCGTTTTGGTTATACATAGCAAAAAAACGAAAATTGTTTGTGCGAGAATAATAGCTAAATATATATATATATAACAAGAAAACGGAAAATTTATTGAATGTATAAAAGAATAGTATAATACATTATTAAATATATAATATGTTATATAATGCACACATTATATAACAAATATATATATAATACATAGACTCATACTCATTATAATATACAAGAAAAAAAATAACTTTTCTTCATTGAGTTTTTATCAACAGTTTCTTCCGTTTTTTATTTTTATTAATTTTTTTTTAAACAAAGTAAAAATTACTTTTCATTCAAAATATTACTTATATGGGAAAGAACACATTTAAGATTCGCAAGCTTTTAATATTTGAAACTTAATTGAAAATTTTATTATATAATTACATAACATTTACTTTATATAGATGTTTACGAAGTGTTCTCGAATACCAAATTGGTTTTTTTTATTATAATGTAATATGAAAATATTGATCCTTTATTATGTTTACATAATATATAGACTAATGTCCTTTTATAACTGAGGAACACATATGAGTAATAATAAATAATCTATTTAAAAAAGTTATATATGTCTCAATTTAAAAATAAATTAATTAACCTAAACCAAATGACAAAATTATTAGAATAATTTAACAAACAGAATTTCCGTTAAACAGTAAAAGCCGCATCTTGCCTCAGAAATCAATTAATTTCCCAAACCGTTGTCAGTCATACATATTTCTACAAAAACAATTTTTCTTGACTCAGTGTGAAAGTATTTACATGCTTTTATTTAATTATTTCCAAATTTCTTAGCCTTACAATGCACACCCAAGTAACACTGTTCGTAATTTGACCGCAAAATGTCCGCATTATATGTAGTTGTCCGTATACTTTCAATCCGAGGAATTCTTACACATGTTCGCTGGAATTTTATATGATTACTGCAACCCTGTCCATGGATTTTTATAAAAAAATACCCTTTGATTATCCGTTTATTTTATTTATATTTTTTTATGTAAAAAATAATTTAATTGTAAGATTAAATTAATAAATTTGTAGTATAATTTTGTCGAAATGTGGCAGATAAAATGCTTACACAAACAAGAAACAAAAACGGCAGATAAAATTCCCAGAAAAGTCTTACAAAATTCCTCGGCAATATAATCGATTTGAGTCACTGGTTGTTTTAAAAATGATGAAGAGTGAGGAAAATATTGTATTTCAAATATACAAAATTTGAACCACTGTCTTGAATAATTGGTGAAATAAATTATGAATACAATACCGCTGATATATGTTGGCAATATTACCCTGACAATCCAAAGATTTCAATTGACCTAAATAAAATACTATTATATTATGTGGAAAATGTATTTAAATTCTTTGAACTAATTCCAATTGATCTCTTCCATGGAAAATATGTGTATTTGTTCCACGCAAATTTTCCTCATTTTTCAAAGTACGGACAAATTGTTACTAGGGCATCGCCAGTTTTTCCGAATTCTATTTATATAACATTATGTAAGAGGTGGTACGATCATTAATTTATAATTTATTGTTTGATAAAAAGCGTGAAATATTGTAAAATAGAGGCATATTTAGGACTATAGAGATAATCTTATATATGAATATGTATAGGATTAAGGATAATAACAAATTAAATTAAAATCGTTGTTAATTTATTTGAATGATTATAAAACTATACACTTACCACCAATAATATTTACTTGATCACTATCAGTTGTTGAAATACCTGAATGTAATTTTATTTCTGTAACAAGAAAATAATGGAAAATAACAAGATTAATTTTACACAATAAAAAATAAATATTAATGGCAAATAATTATAATTTAAATGACTTTTAATGAGTGAAAATATTTTATCAAAATAATAAATAAAAATCTTTTAAAAAGGGAAAAAAAAAATATAATCTGTTTTTTTCATACACCATCTGTCCGAAAAATAACAGCGGACTAATTTTCTATTATACAAAGATTTGGTGGTAGGTAACGCCATAAATTGGCTGTTGATTAATTTATGTATATTATATCCACCGACCTTAACCAATATAAACTGTTCACAATCGCTCATTGTGATAATTGTTTATCCAAAACATTAGTTTTTTTTAGAGGCATCGACGATTCAATGTATTTCATTCAGTTGATGGATAATATTTCGAATAAAAAAAATTAATTTTGTTAAAACTTTTTTCTTAACCCATTACCGCTTATGTTTTGTTCAACAACAAATAAACGTAATTCATATTCAGATAAATTTATACAAACAACTCTAAACTATAATTACAACACAATAAACTATATACATTTCTATAATTTTAAAAGCATTATTGAAAAACATATATATCACAAAATTTTAAAAATTTAGAATTCAATGGTTTGTGGACAAAAACCATATAATATAAATCGTCGAAATTATAATGTTTTAATATTAACATAAAAAACAATATAAATATTTTGTTATTATAAATGATGCAACCGCATTTATCGCATAACTTTTCATATTATATTTATCCATTCCCCGTACAAAAGCAAAAAACTTTTCTCATGTTGTCTGCATCCATCAACCATTGCGAAAGATTATTAGAGTTATATTTAGTACGGAGAAAAAAAAAACGTGTAACAATAAAAACTGCAAAAAAAAAATTAATTTATGTTCATGATTTATGTATTATGTTGGATTTTCGCAGAATATATGTATTATATACTTTACGTATATACAATAGCATAGGATATATATATATATATACTCGTACATTATATACCATCTGAGTTTATTCAAATTAAATTACATCAAGTTGAAGTGTATACACAAATATATGTACAAACAGATAATTTAATACTATGGTTTTGTTTTCTATTCATATCTATATAAATACAATGAGTTGTACTTTTACTATATTTTCATACATAATTATAGTATACTCGTGTTATTACACAACGCAAAGAGAAATATAATTTAGCAGTTATAAATTTATAATCTCTGAAATACAAAAAAAAGAAAAAATAATATAAATAAATAAATCAAGAACATTTTACCTTTTTTTTCTATTTAGTACATGTCATCCTTTTTTTTTCCTTTTTTTTATGAATATAATAACAATAAAGATTAAATGGATGAACAAAATTTTAATTATGTCAATAGAGTAGGTACTAATATCATTTATATGTACTATAAGAAAAACGGCATACAAATTCTGTTATATTATTATTATTATTATTATTACTTAAGGATCATACATATAACTACTACAAACAGAATTCAAATTAAATTTGTATTTGTATAAGAACTCTAGGAAGTATATATATATTTATGTTGATGTTGTTGTACACAAATACATTGTCGTATATGTATTAGGAGTCGTTATTAAAAACGGAATCATTAAATTTATATTGTTTGTGCATATATATTTTTATTTGCTTTATAATTATTTTCATTTCATTTATGACAATTTTCATATTCATTTTCAAGAAATATCGTCCTTTTTTTTTTTTTTTGTTGCATTTCCTTTTCTACAATACTGTGAATATATCCCATAGAAAATGATTTAAAAATATGAAAAAATTATGCAAATTTATGTAACCACATTTATTATAATTTTCCGTAATTATATATATATATACTGTCTATATCTTTTTATATGGACGACATTACCAATTAGTTTTTATGAAACTAAACTAAAATCATTATAATAATTGTATATTTATGTAAGCTCAGTTGTCTCGGGATTATTAATAATAAATACCGCATATATATATATATATGCGTGACAAGGGCGTTTCGTAAAAAATATTTGGAAATACAATATTATAATAATTTTCTAGTGTATATAGACAGTATGAAAATAAACTAGATTATGGAAAAAAAATTGCTTGCGTACACTTGTGATGGAAATTTCCTGAAAATGGAATTATATGGATTATTATTATTTTAAAATACGGATCATATTTTTAACGGATTTCTAATTTTTTAAATTCAATAAATTTCCAATCATTCGAAAGAAGAAATTTTTAAAATCGTTTCACTATCTGTTCCGTAAAATTTTCCATATAAAATGTAATGCTGTGTATGAATTTTTTGTGTACCATTAGATTTTAAAAATCATAAAAGATTGATCAAAATTGATTGAATTTATAATGATTATTCAAATAAATTAAACTATTCCTTAAACTAACGACCTATAATTAAAATTATTTATAAAATTAAATTTTCCAGAAAATTTTGTTTACTGTGTACACCAACATTTTTTTTCCATAGTCAATTTACTAAAACTAATGCTTTTTTAGAATATCTAAACATTTTCATGATTTCGTATGAGACGCCACCACTGAATCGTCGATACAATTTTGTTATACTTCTTGTGTAACCATAATCAAGATTATGCACTATACACTATGGTACAGCCAAAGTTGTGTTATAAGAAAATACGGGTTATATAATAACAGGAAAATTATTTATTTATACCAGTAAATATGGTATATAAACTTCATCGTATTGTAATATAACATAAATTCAAGTTAATTTAATTAAATTGTATGAATTTTGATGAATGAATGAATGAATGAATGCATATAGAAAATTAATTTATTTAACAAAAAAAAATTTCACTTACCATATAATCTTAATGTACCATCTGAATGACCTAATGAATTTGTACTAACACATTTATATGCACCAACATCAGTTGATGAAAATGTACGTACAGTTAATTTCATAATTCCTTTGTAACCATTTCTTTGTTCGGTTATTATATATTTTGGTCTGATGAAAAATTGGTATATATATCCAGAGAAAGGACATATAGGAAATAGAAAATTTTATTATATTATATATTAAATTTCATTGCACACAGTTTAATTAAATCAATTTTATTTAAAAAAAATAAAGCTATTTTGTCAAACTTATTTACATTTAATCGTGTTTATATTATCAAAAGATTAATGACCTTTTTGTGTGTATGTGACAGAAAACTTTTATAAGACTATATATATATATATATATGGCACAGACAGACAGACAACATTGTTAAAATAAGAAGTTTTTCAATTTATAAATGCAAATAAATAAATATTCTGACATTTTCATTTTTATATTGTGTCAAATCTTTACACGAAAATCCGAATTATCAATACAGTACACAAGAAAAAAATGTAAACATTTTATTATCCATTATTTGGATTTGTATATAATCAAATTTTCATTTTGCAATCGCACATTATACAATTGGATAACATTTATTCACCTCGTATATATACAGTTAACTTTTGTAACATGGTTTCGTTTCGTGTAAAGCGGACATAAATTCTTAGCATTTCTCCTATAAGAAAACTTATTGTATATAAAGACGACGTATTTGTATTTATTTTGAAAATTTAATTTTATAAGGACTTTAAATAGAAATACTACAGAAAATGTTTACCCACTGGAATAGAAAGGAATTCATTAATTTGATTAAAGAAAACTATGCGACTAATCGATTATAAAAATGTGTCGTAAAGCCATGGATATTGCGATAAACGTAGGACATTTTTTTTTACCACTTTGTATCTAGAAATACATAAAATGTTATCAGTTAACTGGATGTAAGTAAGAAAATTATTAGTTATCCATAATTTCATATAATCATTTAAAAAACGCGGAAAGTAAAACTTCGGTTTTTATAGGCGGGAAGACTGTCGGACTATATTTATATTTATATACGATAGTATTTTGTGGAGATTAAATAAAAATTTATGTTCGTTGTTGTTATCTTCTACTGCGGTGAATCATGATAACTACTTCATTTATTTATATTTATAGACGCGCAGATATTTCTATTACATGTTTTTATATATTTTATATTTGTAGCATATACTATTGCACACAGTATATTTATGTTATAAAGCCTATATACATTTTGTTATAATTATATAGACAGAGTGTATATTATTGTACTATATAGGATAACAGAAACCAAAAATAATGATCACCATTAATTAGAAATTTAAATTGTATTATATCTAACATTACATGTATTATATATACCGAACGGTGTATTATATTTTGTACATACACACAAAAAATAAAAATAAATTCTAATTAAAATGAATTATATTTACTTTTTGTAATTATATAGGAATTAAAATCAAAATTGTATTGTATATATATAAATAGATGTAGCAGAGCGACAGAGCCGTCGTACACCATCGTTGACATTTATTTATAATAACATTAAATAACTAATTATAATATATAGATAGAAGGCATTGACGTTTTGATAATCGTATTCGTTACAAATATACGGATTAAATTTATTTATTTATTATATTTACCCATCTAAAAGCATTTCTGGTAGTGTTTGAGCAATTGCAACTTCTTTAATACCATTGGCTCCACCGCCAACACCACCACTACCAGTAAGTACATTTGATGGTAGACGACCAACTTTTAACCAATATGAAACTGGTGCTGGTGATGCTTCTACTTGACAATTTAATTGAACATCAGATCCTAATGGGGCACCAAGTAATTGACTGGGTGCATGTACAGATGGTGCAACTATATTAAAAAAAAAATTATATATTTTATTAAATTTTATATAAAAATTTATTTGGTAATTTGATTTTCATTTTATATTATTAAAACACATACAATGTACACTTAATGAAACACGTTTACTAACAGCCGGTGGTACATCATTTGATGCTATACATAAATAGTCACCCATTTGTCGTCGTTCTAATTTCGAAAGTCGTAATGTTGTTCCATTAAATGAATCAACTGAAATGTAATTTAAAAAATAATTAGAATTTTATGTTATATTAGTGTTAATTTAATCTTAATAATTCACCATTATGTATGTGTAATTACATATTCTTTCGATTTGATAAGAGATATAGATACTATGCGATAAAAAAGCTGTGTAGCTGATATATGATCAAAATTGGCAAAAAGGCAACGAGATAAGAAATTATATAAAATCTATTTTTAAATATAATAGATAGTTTCGTATAATATCAATTATTTAACCTTTTGATTGCCTAATTAATTCCAGATGTTATAGAAACAATATGTGTTGAAGGTTATATGGAGTTTACTTGCGGAGTAGCCACCCAATGGATAAAAAAAATATTTGAAAAATTTTGTATATCAATACGAAAACATTTATAGGGTGAGCACATAAATTTTTAATGGAATAATAAGAGACCTCTCCACTCTTTATTTTACCAAATAACGTAGTCACTTATTTGCGATTTGCTGGTGTAATGGTGTCAACAACATGATATTGATGATGCACTTTTAGTGTTGTTTTATAACGATCCCTTTTGAGTGTTAATAGTTACATGTTTTTTGTTATATAAGGTCACATTTATGGAATGCATATGCCTGTACGGAATTTAATAGCATATAGCGTTGTTGGTTTGTGTTAATCCACAAAACTTTTAAATCCAAAAACTAACTTTGTGTATGTATATACGCTCACTTGTAAAATTTTATAGAATACATAATAAACGTATATTGCTTATACTATATTACATTCATTAAGGTGATAAACTTTAAGATTAAAATCCACTTTGATTATTTATTCAATCATTATACCAATAACAAATTGTGAAATTTTATACAAATATCAATAAAAAATATCAATATTAATTTTCATATGTCCACCGCATTTATTTGCAGAGCATACAATTTCAATAAAAACGAAAATATATTTGTATATATTTAAATATTTGATTATCGGATATTCGTTTTCTATGTTTTTAAATTATATTTAAAATAAAATTGAATATTTTTGTGACAAATACAAAAAAAAAAAAAGAAACATTACTTGAATATACATCTAAAACCATAAGTATTGCAACATTTATTTTTATAATATACAAACATAGAGACACAAACATTTGAAAATAGTACCTATATACATATAAATGTTCATATAATACATATATATATAGTTTTGTATACATATTATTTGTTAACGATATTTTATACACAAATAACATTTTTACCTTTAACTATTTCTCGACTGCCTGGTTTTCTTATAAGAATAACCTCGCCATCCTCTCGTCTCCATGTTACCCGGGGAATTGGATTTCCTGTAGCCCGACATGTTAATGGTGCATCTTCACCCTCTCGTACAGATACATCCGCTGACGAGTCTTCGTTGATTATATCCGGTGGTACTGTAAAATAAAATATAGAATATAAATTCATATATATATAAATATATAGGAAAAAAATGTTATCCAACTATATATAACTATATATTATTACATGGTACACAGCTATATAGAGACACGTATATACATAGAATATATATATATTGAAGCGTATACCGTAAAATATACATAAATATATAATAGTAATATATAACATGGATAAATGAAGGATATACGTATATATAGTGTACAGTGTAGATGAGAAGAGATTCTATATATAAAGGACACACATATAGTGTATATATAGAAAAATGTCATTGTATTCACTACTATACATAAACTTTGTATATTTTTCACATATTTATACATATAACACAACATAATGTTATAGTTTTATATGTTTTCTTACTATATGTTTGAAAAGAAAAAAAATTACTTATGTATTTGGGTTTGTATATATTCTCAGTTATATATATAGCGAACTTTTCCATTATTTGGATTGAATAATATTTGAATTAAAAATACATAGCTTTTAAATATATATATATTTAAGTAAACAAATGTGTACATAAAACGAATTGTACCAAATTTTAAAGAAAATATTAAATTCTCTATAATTTTCGTTTTAGATATATATATTTCTCATTTTAATAATAAAATACGCACGGTAAAGTGTGGATGGAGGCGCAGTAACAAAAGAAATTAGTTTTTGATTTGTTTTTATTGTATATCTTTGACATATTTTTAATTTGTATAATTAAATAATTTGTATACGTATATATGAATAATAAGGTATAAAAGATACCTATAATATAGTGAGTTTTTTTTTCCGTTCAATGCTTACGTTGAAATCCGATTTGTGTGGTGTTAGAAAAATCGATTTATATATATTTGAATAAATAATAGCTGGTATTTTAATGTTTTTGTCGATTGTTTGTAATACAAAAATTTTTGTTCATGTTTCGTATATACAATAAAGTTTTTTTTTCATTGTTATAATCGTAGGCACAACTAAATCGTCAATCAGATAGAAAACCTTATTATGTTTAAATTTTGATGTTGATGGGTCTGGTTCACCTCTATATTACTTTATCCATGATTTTGGACATTTATCGTTATCGCATATAGTGAATTCACTTTTCAACAATTCGATGTAAAAATAAATTTCCTTTTTTATCTATTGCAATGGGTAATATGCAGACATAGTTGTTCAAATTTTCCTGTCGACTTTCGGTGAATTCATGCGTGCGGTTCATGATATTGGAACATTCCCATTTTGTGTACAGTACAGTTTTTGTGACAATGTTTTAACTGCTAATTTTCATTGATTATAATGTTTTATCAAATCTACATCTTTTGATGTTAATACTTAAAAATATTTTAGTATCTATACTAAAATCAATATAGGCACAACTACATTGACATATATACAATATGATTTCAGTAGTATTGCTATTTATATTAAGCATGTGTTATTTGTAATGAAAAAAGTGAGTTTCATTGTAAACATCCAATATATATATATATAGTATATTATTTACTTGCTCTGTATATACCTAACACATATATATATATATATAATATCATTAAATAATATTATATAATGAAATCAAATTAGAGATCTTTATCAAATTAATTTTGAATGGCCTAATATTCGTATATATTTGGTATAGTCATAAAATAATGATTTAAATTATATCATTACATTATTATTATTATTATTATGTATTGAAGAATACAATGTCTGTAGAAAATGTTTGTATAATTTAATTTATTCCGGAATTCAATATATTATAGAATCATAGAATCTATTATATATTTATATACGTATATGTATATGTATATGAATGTATTTATAAAGTTTTATGGTCGGGTTTTTATTCCAACTATACTATATACAATATATATGCAATTGTGTGTCTCTATCTGTATATTATAAATATCATGTCAATTATCCTTAATTAGGGTTTTACAAATTTTACAATTTATAATAATATAAATATTGTATTTTGTGTTTCTATATATCTCTATCTATATATATATAAATTTATAAATATAGCTTTTAGCTTAGCTTTGTAATAATTTAATATTGTATAAAATGATTTGTGTTACCCCAAATATATGTGTATAGACACGTACACACATATACATTTTATATAAACCATATGTGTTATATTTAATTCTATATATCTCTATTCATAATTCATATATATATAAAATACGTGTACATTTGAATAATTTAATTCGGTGGAGCTTAATATACATATAGAGGCAGACGAATTTCATATATATGATATATATTATGTATACGTACATTCACAACATACGTGTATTATTTATATATAATTCTAATCATACGTATTAATAATAATAATTATTTATATTGGTATTATGTATTGTAAACATATATTGTATATTAAGATATGGCTATGTGAATGTGCATATATGTCTATATGTTCTATATATAGCATAAGCATAGACAGACATAAAAATTTGAAATAATTTATAATGCAATATTGAATTCATATATTTCACACAATATTTAAATATATTGCAAATAATCTTAATATATTAAATGAGAGTTGTGGTTGAATTGAAAAATACATTAACTGATTATCAATAGAAACTTATGGCGTCTTATTATAGAATGGGCAAACTGAGATTGGTTTTTAACACATTAAAGGTTGCTTTTCAAACGATAAGAATTTTGTTGCATCAAAATGTGATTTGCTCGCTATACGTTAATCATAAATAAAAATAAGCATATATGGTATATAGACCTCAACCAAAACGAAATATACGCAGCATAATGGTCACAAAACAACGTCAGTGTATTTAGTGGTATCAGAAAAAGGGAGAGATTTAAAAAACTATATATTCTACGATGTCGGCAATATAACCGCACCTTATTCGAAAGATAATTAAACATGGAATATGTTTAAAGGATCTTATAAGGATAATTTCTCCCATAAACCGTGCTGCATCTCACATGAAAAATAATTAAATAAAAAGCAATGCTGCGTTTCAAGAACAAAGGACATTTTAAGGACCTATGAGGATAATTTTAGTAGCAGCTATGTTGAAAGAATTTATGTTATAAAATAATGATATCGGAGCGATACCAAATTTAGTCAGAATTAAGATGAAAAATATTTAATTTGATAATACCACGTTTTGCCATTCGGATTATCAAATTATAACTGTATTATGTATAATGAAATATAATATATAGTACAATAAAATATATATAAAGAAAAACACTTTGTTTGATAAAAAACATTCCAATATATGCTTTCTTTAACACTATATTTAATATCCTCTATTGCTTACTGCATGTAATATCAACCGTACTAACCATATCCTTTCTTCTTTTCCATCTGTATCCCATACATATACCATTTGCAGAATAATACTTTTCTTATAATACAAAATGGTTGGCACATAAAAATTGTTCTTCATTAAATTTATTATATTGTTGAACCACGTGTTACAAATTATATTATGTTTTATTTGTTTATATTTACTTACAATGAATTCGCTTACCATACACTGCTAAAATATTGTGTATAGTATATTGTTTTTTTTTATATTGTACAATATATACGAAAGCATTTAATTTATTACAAATTTTCTCTATGTTCTTTTTGTTATACATTTTCTATTCAATTCAATTTACAAGCAAAAAAAAAAAAAAAATATGTGTGAGTGTGTGTGGTGTATGTAAAGAAATTTAAGGATACAAAATGTTCTTAAGTTATTTTTATTTTATTTATTGGTTTTTTTTTTTTTCCTTTTTTTTTTACTTACTATTTTATATATAATTTATTTTATATACTTTATGTACACGTACCTTGAACATCAATGCATCCAATTTGTTTTTTCATAGGACTTGAATTAATTTGGCACATGTAACATCCTTTGTCTGTTTCACGTAATTGTCTTATGCGCAATCGCCATGTATGATAATCTTCATGTGTCACACTAATACGTGCATTATGGGTTACTACACGTCCTTGTAATGCAAGAACTGTTTGATCTGATGCCCGTAACCAGCCGACCTAAATATATAATAATAAAATTACATATAAGTGTATACAAAATATATGAATAAAACATTTTACTTTTATTTTGATATTATATAATAATAATAATAACATATCTCTATGTAATTGTATAAAAATATATAATATATCGTGTATTTATAATATATATAGTTGAAGTGATGCGGTGTATAGAAATGCAGTAATGTAAAATAATAAATGCATTTTATGTGTATTGTACAAAGAGAAAATTATTATATCTTATTATATTAGTGTGATATTACAATGATATTTCAAAGGACAAAATTATACATATATATATATAGAGTAAAGTTTAAAATAAAATTAAACTGTAAAATTGGTTTTAGATAAATTAAGTTTTTTCTTTCCAAACAGTTGTAGACAAAAAAGTTTAAATTTATTAATTATAAATAATATTTTAAGTTGTATAGCACATTTAGAAGAAATGTAAAAATATTAATATTAGTAAAATATATGTATGTGATGAATTTCAATTTTTTTAATTTATTGAAATGATTTAATAAAAATTAAATTACAATGCATATACTTTCGACCCATTCTGTATAAATATAAAATAATAGTATACACTCGCATTTATAGATAGATTTAGTTAGTTATAGAGATCATACATAAATATGTATAAGTATTTGTAAAAGTATATAGATTTAAAATTTATATATTATATATGCATACATTACTTTTATATATACAAAGAGATTAGAGTAAAAGGACATAAAAGGATAAAATATTATGTATGTAAGTGGTTTAATTTATAATGTCACTAAATGTATATTTGAAAATATAATAATTTTCTATATATTGTATATATATACATGAATGGTTTCTATAAATGAAAATATAATGTATGCATGTGTGTATGTGTGTTAAGGATATTGTAATATTATATATTGTATTATAAGACATATAATAAAATATGAAACCGATAATATATAGTAACGTAAACATATATATAAAATATTAATAATAATCTTTTAATCTTTATAAAGAAAAAAAAAGAAAGTTTTAAATACGTAGAAATAATAAATTAATATTGGCAAATATACTATAATTTCATTATAGCTTTATCTAAAATTATTTTATTATATTTTATTTATATGGATTTGTATTGAGTAAATAATAATTTTTAATATTGATTAATTTGTCAATAATTTTAATTGCAAAATTTTATTTAACAAAACACTTTTAATGCTTCTGCATAATATAAGTTCTGTTTTATACTATTATATACGTGTGATCGGCGTGGATTAAAACAATGATGGTGATGAAATCGAGATAATGCAGTATATATATATTAACAAGATTGTACCAGATTGACGACTATAAATTAAAGAAATACCATTCTTACACAAGCCAAAAAAAATTGTAGAACATTAATCCACGAATAAGACACTCTCTGCAAAATATTTGCATTTCTAAATAAACTTTTCAAAACCAAATTGAAAGTATACATTAAAATTAAAAATATTGAATAACATTATCGTATAATTATTTTTTTTATGAACTTTTAAACACTTGATAGGTGGTCCTATTTTTTTATATTTTTTTTCCAACTCACCACAAAACTTAAGAAGAATTCAATAATTTTACTATGATATGGTTATAAGCATTTATTTATAACCTTTTTCAAATATATTCCACATGCGTGAAGGACGTTTTGTATAATAAAATTTGTGTATACATAATATTTTTTATATTGTATATCAAATGAATAGAGTAGAAAATGTTTATGTTTTTTTATATCTAAAAATTGTATTAATATATAATATAAAATTCAAATTATAAAGATATTTATTTTATACTAATAAATTTAAAGAAATAAAAAGTGTGCTATCAACGATTTAAGTATGTATTTTACATAGTACAATATTCTTAAGATACAGATTTAAATATCAAGAAAAAAAAAACTTCAATAACAATTTAATATAAACATAAATAGATATATATCTCTATACACTATACGCTTTTATGTTTAGCATATATATGCGAGAATGAGTATATATAATTTTCAGTTTATAAGGATATATTCTGTGTGTAAGAAAGGATATATGAAAATTGGAAATATTTAGAAAATATAAATAAAAATGGTCATAAATACTGATTTATGAAGTTACCCGAATATATTTTGAGATGGGTATATTTTTTATGTTGATTTCATCCCTCATTTTCATATTTTTTTTTCGTTTGTATACGGATAGACAATTTTATTCAGTGGCATCGCATACAATGTTCAATTAGGTGAACTCATATATTCTATATTAATTTCATCCCACTATACTTTTTGTATTATAGAAATGGTTTTGCCGTTAAAATTTGATATATTAGGTTGTCAAATATCTCCCTTCCGCCTTTTTGTCTTTTTAATTTCGTGGCTATGTACAAAGCGCTACAGAGCTCGTATCTGGCAACACTGTACATAATTTGAAAGCTCTTGACATAACAAACAAAACGACGCTATGTATGATTAGTTTGGATATTGCGTTCAACAGTTATAGACGTGTAAACATGGAGTTCACTAACGCCGAAATTCGCGCTATTTTAAAGTTTTCCTTCGTTAAAGGCAAATCCGCTAGAGAAACGTTCCGTGAGATTAATGGTGTTTTGGGGGATGGTACTCTATCACTTCGAACCGCGGAGGAATGGTTTCGACGATTCAGAGCCGGTGAAAACGACACCATGGATAAGCCAGCCGGCGGAAGACCTGTGACGACAAATACCGATCAAATCATGGAATACATCGAGTTAGACCGGCATGTGGCATCTCGTGACATCGCCCAGGAGATGGGAGTTAGTCACCAAACCATTTTAAACCATCTGCAGAAGGCTGGATACAAAAAAAAGCTTGATGTTTGGGTGCCACATGAATTAACAGTGAAAAATCTAATGGACCGAATTTCCATTTGCGAAATGCTGCTGAAACGGAACGAACTCGACCCATTCTTGAAGCGGATGGTGACTGGCGACGAAAAATGGATCACATACGACAATATCAAGCGAAAACGGTCGTGGTCGCAGGCCGGTGAATCGTCCCAAACAGTGGCCAAGCCGGGATTGACGGCCAGGAAGGTTTTGCTGTGTGTTTGGTGGGATTGGAAGGGAATCATCCACTATGAGCTGCTCCCATATGGCCAGACGCTTAATTCTACCATCTACTGCGAACAACTGGACCGCTTGAAGCAGGCGATCGACCAGAAGCGTCCAGAATTGGCCAAAAGGAAGGGTGTAGTGTTCCACCAGGACAACGCCAGACCACACACTTCGTTGATGACTCGTCAGAAGCTACGGGAGCTCGGATGGGAGGTTTTATCGCATCCACCATATAGCCCAGACATAGCGCCAAGTGATTACCACCTGTTCCTGTCCATGGCGAACGCCCTTGGTGGTGTAAAGTTGATCTCAAAAGAGGCTTGTGAAAAGTGGCTGTCCGAGTTCTTCGCAAATAAGGAGGGGGGCTTCTACGAGGGAGGTATTATGAAGTTGCAGTCTAGATGGAAACAGATTATCGAACAAAACGGCGCATATTTGAACTAAATCCGATTACTGTAACACTTTTTATAAAGCATTGAATAAAGAGCAAAAAGGCGGAAGGGAGATAGTTGACAACCTTATATATAAAATTTAAATTTTGCAAAATAGAAATTATCAAATCATAAATTTACGTATGCCAATGCGTTTATTCATTCAATAACAAAAGAATGTTATATATGTATTTTGTAAAACACTGTTTCGGCTGCAGCAAAAATGTGATATTATAATTAATTTTAAAGTTTTAATGCTATAATAAATTCAATTCTTTGTGGTTATTTGCTAACATAAATATGTCAATGATTTTATACTTGAACTCATATTTTTATATTTATAATAAATCTTTTCCAAATGACAAATTATTAAGCTAAACCCCAAAAATCACAACAATTTAAAATCAATAATATAAATTTGTTGAACTTTTATGAAATGCAGTTGCCAATGGAATGCGCATAAATGAAAGCAAAAGAACAAAACTTTGGATTGGAAAAGAAAATGTGAATATATAAATATTTTTAAAAATATTTATCTAAAACATATTGATATTTGCGTATATATATACTCTAATATTTTACGCATTGAAATTACAACACAATTGACGCGGCGAAGCCATATGTTAAATGAAATGAATTTTAATAATATAAATTTTGACTTTTTCCTTTGTTAAATAAAAAAAATAAAAAAAGTCATTGTGTTTGTGACGATAACAGAAATTTTTATACACAATTTATTTAATTTATTTTAATATTAATATTATATTAATTTAATATTAAAATTAATTTATTTCTTATTTTATTTTTTAACTATATTTGCAGAATATATGGGGGTGCTCGGTTCAATTTCGTTATTTATGTGAAATGAAATTGAATTTAAAAAAATATACATTTATATATGTAAAAGTATATAAAGTAAACTTGATCTGCTCAGAATATTGATTCTGATCTGTTTTACGGCGGTTGCTTGGATCTTCTATTGCTGCGCGTCTACTATGCAAGATAAATTGGTGAGTAACCATTTAAAAATTTGTAGTTTATATTATTTATTATTATTATGTCATTGATCTATCAGCTACTATATATAATTGTTTATTCGCTATACCTATATTTATTTTCTATTGCGTACAACATATTTATAATATAGGAAAAAATTATGGCAAAGTGTATGTCAAATATAGTCAGTGTCAAATATATATTGATAGAAAATATTCGTTAAAATTGAATTTTATTTTGCGGTACCTTAATTGTTTACATATGCACTCGACGCCTCTGAGTATATTTTCTAAATATATATATTTATGAATAAATGAATCGATATATATATATTTTTATATATATAGAAATTGTCTATATATGAAATATATTATGTACTTAAAATTTGAGACGAAGAAGAAAAAAAAGCGTATCACAAGAGCATATCATCACCAAATATATGTGAATGGTCGATTGTAGTATATACGACGATGTACACCAAAAAACCTTTTTGTTCTATTTAAGTTAAGTCTATTTCTTCTCATATATATATATATTGTATAGTATCCGCATATATACATTTTAACATATACATATAATATATTATACACAAAGTGGTGATGGTACTTTATATTTTTTTTTTTATGATTTGCTTCTATTCTATACAACAAAATATTTTCCTTTTTGAAAAATGAATAAGAGAAAAAATTGTTATATATATACAAATTTTTTATATGTATGAGAACGCACACACAAAAAAAAACCTCTTTTATATGTTAATTCTAATGAGAAATATAATAATGTATAATACGACGAGTATTTTATTATATAAATGTATATATATATATATATACCTTATATTTTCCTAGATTTTTTACAGTACATGTTAATACAGCTTCTCTGCCTGCAGGATATGTAACATTTGCTATATCCCCTTGAAACTCTGGTTCGGGTTCAACTCCTTGTAAATTTAAATCTGTAAATAATGTAAATAATATTCATTAAATATATACCGCCTACCAATTTTGTTGTATATTTCTTTGTTTGATATTTATACGTATATCTATATATATTGTATGGTATATATGGTGAAGAGATGTATATGAATATGGATATAGTACTCTGTATATAAAGGTACACCTATATATATATATACGCAGGCAGACAGACATGAATAATATTTTTAAAATAAAGTGTATAATGCAGTTTTCTTTTATAAATTCAGATCATTATATATATATATATATATATTTTTGTGTGATACATATATATATACCGTCATTGGTCTATATTTATATATATATACACGTTATTATTATACAAATATAAATAAGAATATCGTTTTTCCTTATATGCAAATTTATGTTTTTCAATATATATATGGTACACGTTTATATACGTTATATTTATAGTACTTATATTATATAATAAAACAAAAACCAGAAAAAGAAGCAAAATTTCATATCCGGTAATATTATATATTTTTTTTGCAATGATTTATTATAAATCGATATATATATTCTGAAATTTATTAGTGCGTTCGCATATTTACTGCGTGTATCTGTTTAACCAAAAAAAAACATATAAAATTAAATTTATACATTTTATTTATATAGAATATATATGGTTTTATTATACAATACAAAATTATTTCTTTACTATATTATATACATTTACTATTTGAAGAGTATACACACAACAATATAATTTTACTAACCGCTATCCATATACACAGACCCGAGCGGTATACGTACATATAATATAGAAACATTTTTGGAAATAAAATTCTATTGAATTCAAATAATGTCCTTTTTAACATTTATTCAATAATCAAACAATAATGTTTATAATATGTATAAAGAATTCAATATATGAATTTTAGTTGCTCTATTACATATTGTATATACTACAAAATTATTAATTAAATTGATTGAAGGACATCATTTTAAACTTTCTTCTTTAAATATATAATGTTTTCATATGTACAAAAATTATAAAAATTGAATAGGCAAAAAATAAGTAAAATACTTGATATTATTATATTGATTTGTATATAAATAAATAATTAATAAATACATTTATTTATATACCAAACGTAATTTCATATATATATATTTGTAATCGTTTTTAGTATTCTAAATTTCAATTTCACCATTTTTAATAAAATATAAAATAGAGGATAAAAAATAAATATATGTTAAGAAATTTAAAAATCTAAATAATTAGAATATATATTTATACAGTGGATGTTCCATTCGGACTAGTACTAAACAAAATATTCAGTTACAGAAATTATTATATCAAATGAAAATAGAAAAAAGGAAAAACATAAAAACTTCAATTGTTACAATTTTAAATTATTGTTAATTCATTGTTTTGTCTTCTTGTTATAACTTATATTATAAATATACTTGACTTAATTGTAGTGTGTATAGATGTGTCTATCTATCTATCTATCTATCTAGCTATCTATACGCCAACATTTATATATATATAGCCACATTTTCTGTATTCTGGTATTTGTCACAATGAACAAAAATATCTTGTATAAATACATAATATACAAATATAATACATAAGATTAATAAATAAAATTTCAATTATTTAAATTAAATAATAATAATAATAATATGTTACCTATTATTAAAATGTTTAGGTATTATTTTATATTTATTTATACTTGTTAATTAATATTAGGTTGTCAACTATCTCCCTTCCGCCTTTTTGCTCTTTATTCAATGCTTTATAAAAAGTGTTACAGTAATCGGATTTAGTTCAAATATGCGCCGTTTTGTTCGATAATCTGTTTCCATCTAGACTGCAACTTCATAACACCTCCCTCGTAGAAGCCCCCCTCCTTATTTGCGAAGAACTCGGACAGCCACTTTTCACAAGCCTCTTTTGAGATCAACTTTACACCACCAAGGGCGTTCGCCATGGACAGGAACAGGTGGTAATCACTTGGCGCTATGTCCGGGCTATATGGTGGATGCGATAAAACCTCCCATCCGAGCTCCCGTAGCTTCTGACGAGTCATCAACCAAGTGTGTGGTCTGGCGTTGTCCTGGTGGAACACTACACCCTTCCTTTTGGCCAATTCTGGACGCTTCTGGTCGATCGCCTGCTTCAAGCGGTCCAGTTGTTCGCAGTAGATGGTAGAATTAAGCGTCTGGCCATATGGGAGCAGCTCATAGTGGATGATTCCCTTCCAATCCCACCAAACACACAGCAAAACCTTCCTGGCCGTCAATCCCGGCTTGGCCACTGTTTGGGACGATTCACCGGCCTGCGACCACGACCGTTTTCGCTTGATATTGTCGTATGTGATCCATTTTTCGTCGCCAGTCACCATCCGCTTCAAGAATGGGTCGAGTTCGTTCCGTTTCAGCAGCATTTCGCAAATGGAAATTCGGTCCATTAGATTTTTCACTGTTAATTCATGTGGCACCCAAACATCAAGCTTTTTTTTGTATCCAGCCTTCTGCAGATGGTTTAAAATGGTTTGGTGACTAACTCCCATCTCCTGGGCGATGTCACGAGATGCCACATGCCGGTCTAACTCGATGTATTCCATGATTTGATCGGTATTTGTCGTCACAGGTCTTCCGCCGGCTGGCTTATCCATGGTGTCGTTTTCACCGGCTCTGAATCGTCGAAACCATTCCTCCGCGGTTCGAAGTGATAGAGTACCATCCCCCAAAACACCATTAATCTCACGGAACGTTTCTCTAGCGGATTTGCCTTTAACGAAGGAAAACTTTAAAATAGCGCGAATTTCGGCGTTAGTGAACTCCATGTTTACACGTCTATAACTGTTGAACGCAATATCCAAACTAATCATACATAGCGTCGTTTTGTTTGTTATGTCAAGAGCTTTCAAATTATGTACAGTGTTGCCAGATACGAGCTCTGTAGCGCTTTGTACATAGCCGCGAAATTAAAAAGACAAAAAGGCGGAAGGGAGATATTTGACAACCTTATAAATATAACCATATATAATATAGAAAGCTTTTATCTCTATAATACATAACATATTTAACCAATATTGTGGAGTGGGTATTATTGTAGTATTATATATAGGAACTTCTTCAATAAAAATAAACTTAACTTTTAACTTATAATTAAAATTCTTATATATACAAATAATTTTTGTGTGTGTGTGTATTTATATTATTATCCATATTTTTATAATACTTATTTATAAATTATAACATTTAATATTTATTTTATATAAATACAATATTTTATATACAAAATTTAAAAATAATACAAATTTAAAAAAATAGAGGGGCGGTGCACGATCTCTATCTTTATTCAAAATATTTGTAAAAATATTTTAAATATAAAAACATTTTTTTTTTCCGAAAGAAAAAGCTTTCTTTTATTAGTGCATTTAAGCATTTGAATTTAATTAATAATTATCCGTTTATATTAAATTTTTAGAAAATACCTGTCAAATCATTCAATACATTCGTCAATATAATCTAAATAATATTGATAACTAAATACTGATAAAACCGTGTTGATTGAAAAATTGATTTCACATTGAGTTGAAAAATAACCAGATAAATTGTATATGTTGAAATAGTTTTCAAAAAATAATGTTGATTAACTTTAGAGTTTTTTATTCGTTATATGTACATGTACATTTAATTCGTTTAAATCGTGATGTTACTCCAAATGGATCATATGACATTTATCAAACATTTATAGAGTACCTTATATGTAGTTAAGATGGTAAATTATTGTGCACAAACGAATAAAAATAATAACTCATCTGAAAAATTTCATTATTCAAATAAATTCCGAATTATTTTGGAAATTGAACTTGAGTACTACACGATAGATTAGCATAAACGCACGTAATTTGAAACATATTTTTTAAATTATTTTTCTTATTTTTCACACTGTACCACGTTTTGTATATGCATATTTTTTTTGAATGTATACAATTCAATTATACACTGATCTAATACAATACATATGTTAAACATATAGCTCAGAAAAAGCATATACATAATAAAATACTTAATGAAATAAATAAAATATCAAAAGAACCCTTTTTCACTGAATTTTATATCTATATTATTTATATGTACATTTAATTATAACATTTATGGTTATTAAAAGTGTTTGCATTGAAAGCCGTGGTTTTTTTTTTTCCCTTGATTTAACATTTATGTCAATAACCAAATTCGTTAACATTGTACATTTTCATAACACATCGATGATTTTTATGTATAGTTTTTTGGCAACAAAATAGTTTAGAATTCAGAGAAATGTCCCTTGGAAAATAAGTATTCTATTCGAATATTTTTCTAATATATCTGCTGCAGTATGAAATTATCTAGACTAGAGTATAATTGAGTATATACATAGATGGTAAATTTTTTTGCAAAAAACGACTTGTATTACGCGAGTCATATATTTATTAAATAAATTTACACACTTTGGTTTATAAAATAATTTCACATATATATGAACGATTTGTCAATCAATCTGTTTGTATTCTGATATGTTATAAAAAAATCGGCTATATATCTTTTGAATAAGATTAATCGATTTTAAAAATTTATTCTATATATAAAATATTGGCAATTAATTGAATTCAATAAAAACATAGAAAAAAATAATGTTGTGCACATTCCAATTTTTTATACTATTTTTTTTTTAAAATAAAATAGGCAGCAGAAAAATTCTATTGTGGAAAATGTTTAAATTTTATAAGTAGCAAAAAATTAAAATCTGTGACTCATGTGTCGGTAAAGTACAACAAAACTATTCAATTAAACATACGATTAAATACATGACAACAGCAGCTTTTAATGCAAATACCTAATAAAATATGCCATCGTTTGTTTTATTAATTTAATTGGTTGATGATGATTTACATTTTATACTAATA
Source organism: Bibio marci (assembly GCA_910594885.2). Lineage (NCBI taxonomy): Eukaryota > Metazoa > Arthropoda > Insecta > Diptera > Bibionidae > Bibio > Bibio marci. The sequence continues at coordinate 45,660,228 of OU343116.1, read as the reverse complement.
TAATATAAAAGCCATATATTTACTATTATTATTATTATTATTATTATTTATACTTTTATGTGTATTATGATGTTTACATATAAAAAAGAAACATATACATAATTCGAATATACATATTTTAATATACATAAATATTATAATAAATATTTAAAGGTAAATTTTAAATAGTATATAAATATAAATATCTTTATATTAATTGTACATTCATATTACCTAAAAGTATTATTTAAACATTTAAACAAAGGAAATGTATATAAATATATATATAAATAGGTCGCATGTCTTGCAGTATTATAATGTAAATTATATATATATAAATATAAAAGTACAAGTATTTAATATTAATATGTTTATTTTTACATATACCTAATGAATTATAATAACATGTTTCTTCGAACTAATGTTTATGGTATATTTATAATAATAGTACGTAGTTTTATTACAAAAATACATGCACTTATTTATTTAGAAGATATATACGAGCTGGAAGTGAAAAAATTACGGCCTATATAGAGAGAGTTCTCATATCTGGGAAAGATTTACAGTTCAAAATACATATATATAATCTTTAAAAATAAGTAATATATTGATAAATTGATAAATGAAAAATTTTTTTTGCGACTTACCTTGCATTATTTGTGAGGACGTACGATGACATTTTATTGTTATTATAATTATAAATAACAATAATAATTTTGATTCATTCATTATGTATTCAAAGAATTTAATTTGATTTATAAATAACTATATATATTTATTTATATATACATTTATTTATTTATTTATTTATTTATTTATTTATTTTTTAATAATAAAATCTATTCAATATATATTGTAATATATATATTTAATAATATTAATAATTAACGAAATATTTAATTGATATTCACATTTTATTATTGTCTCATATTTTATTCGTTTCATTTTACCACAATTTGTAAGTATACGTACGTACAAGTATAGTCACTGCACTTGTACACATTTTCAATATTTAGTCGTACATATATTGTATATCATATGTATTTTTTAAATTTTTTTAAAAAAATTAAATAATTTTCTTTAAATTTTTTCATTTCCATTATTTTGTTTTACTGTAAACGAAATAAAAATTAAATTTTATAATATTAATAAATTTAATTATTTACGCTCAACAACATTTTATACATGGTCATACACGCATACATTCAATGAAATAAATAAGTATGAGCTTGGAAAATTTGTATACAAAAATATTAGTCTTAATGAATTTCACACAATAATAAATTTTATGTTTTTCAATGATTTATTATACATTTAAATATATGACAAGAAGTGTTTGTATCGATGACGTTTCTATATATATATATACAAAGAAACTGATGAATACTATATTTCAGATACAAAAGCAGTGAAGAACCTGCAAGATTTATTAATATTAAAAAGTTTAACGTATATTTAACGACTATTTAAATGGTAATAAAAACAACAGTCTTCCGCAGTTCCCACAATTTTCAGAATCTTGTAAAATCTAATGTTTAAAAACAACTATTAATTTTTTGATGTTCTTATTTTTCTTTTATTACACTGCACTGTCTGTGGCTGGGTGTATATAGTAAATATATGAATAACTTTTTGCATTAGGTTGCTATATATTGCATATATATATATAAATTTTACTATGTTCGTTAATTTATCTGTCTACATATATTGTAGAAGTTATATTCATCTGTTAGTTTTTATCAATGTATATAAATATACATATAATTTTAATATATTACATATATATACACTCGATATATGTTACGATGCTACTATATGTAAACGTAAGGATATATCTATCTATATATATATATGATGAGAAAATAGATATATGTATATAGACAGACTTTTGAACGTTGAAAGAATCAAACCGAACATAACTATATGATTTTATATATACTCGCGCGCGTATATAAATACAATATATAATATTGTAAATATAAAATATATAAAATTGAACAGTATTTTATTTTATTTTTTGTCATTTTGCTCTAATATATGTTGTGTTGTGTGCTGAGCATTAAACACTGTATATATAGATATATAGATAGGTATACAAACTCCCTTCTGCAATCATTATACTCTATATATATATGTTATATACATATATTGAATTGATGGTGTTGTATTTGTGTGATATTTTCCACAATATTCAATTTTCTTATATACATATACTATTTATTAGAATATGTGTGTGTACTATTTGTAAGTAACAATGTGAAAATGCAGCAATAGCATCAATTTTTACAATTTTTCTTTTCTTCTTTTATGTAATATTTGTTTTTTCTTTTCTTTTTTTTTTTTTTCACATAACAATCGATTGTATTGAACAACAGTCGAATAAAATGAAAAAGGAAATTGTGATTTTTCCATTATTTATATGTAGAATATAGAATATAATAGCAGATATTGTATAGCGCATAAAGAAAAATAAAAAATAAATAAATAAAAAACAGAAAGAAAATAAATTGACGGAAATGATTGATATTAAATATTTAAAGGGAAATGAAAATAAATACACTATTTTAATTACTGAATGTTAATTTAAAAATGATATATTATTATATTATCTATATATATATATATATTTGATTTGGCGGGCATGCATTAGATTAGAATTTATAATAATTTGTGCAAGGACAAAGCGTGAAAAAATGTTAACAAATTATAATATTATAATATTTTTCTGGTAGTCGTGGTGAACGGATTTCCATTTAAATATACAGAATTTATAATCAATTTACAATGTTTCATAGAAGATAGTTTTAAAATCGATTAACGCATTCAAAAGATATGACCGATTTTCCGTTTTAAGTCGGTGAAATTATGTATGAAAAATAATGATGTTGTATAAAATTTTTTGTATCATTTTGGTGTTCACTTTATACACTATCACAAATGGCTTTAAATTTTCTCTGCCATTGATTGGAAAATCGGTCATATTGTTTGAACGCATGAATCGATTTTAAAAATCTCTTCTATAAAACATCGCAAATTGATTATAATTTGAAATTCTATACATATAAATATGGAAATCCGTTAAAATTATGGTCAGTAATTAAAAATGATGTTAATTCATAAAGACTGATTATCCAGAAAATTTAGTTTGGTGAACATACACATTTTTTTTTTTTTCATAATTTAGTCTAGTTTCACCTTAGTTATAAGAAAAATATAATGACATTAAAAACTGAATGCTATTTCTCAGCTGGCTCGCCACCGAATTACTGGATAAAAGTGATTATATATCAAATATTTCTAATATGGTAAAAATCTAGATTAGTATATTATTATTATTATTATTTATAATATTATTATAGTTCAAAATTAACCTAATTTGAATGGTGCATAATTGTTTAAATAATATGTAATATTAATTAGCGGCATTATAAATTGTTAAACTATATATTCAAAACTCAATTTGTAATCAACTTTTTTTCCTTTACATCATTTTCGACGAAAAACGTAGCACAATATATGGTCAAACCAATAGCTGAATGAATTTAGTATTATACGCATTCTAATAAATTTGATAAGAATTTGCGTAAACATCCACTAAATTTTTACGGAAAATTGTCTTTTTTATATAAAATGAGACATTTTCAAAATTTCCTCACACCTTTCCAAAATATATTCAATGTCATGTTTATATTTTCTATGAACTGTATTTAAAGAAGAAGCTTTATAATTCATAATTTTCCGGAAAATCAGAAAATCAACACATCCGAAATCACAAATTTATATGTATAAAAATGAAAATCATCATAAAAGGGACGAACTGAATGAAAATTTTCAAGTTTGCGTTCAATAAAGAGCATATCATTGCGTGTCGTTTGTGTAAAGACATGAAAATCCCGAAGATTTGTTGTCTTTTGTTGAGAAAGAGAAAAAAGTCGATTGCGGTGTAAAACCGGGCAAAACAATATGGTTATATAATTTTACGATATGTGCGGCAATTTCTTAAGTGTAAGCTGATGTATTGGTAATCTCATTTAACTTCTCGCTCATTCAAAACCACAATTTGAAGTGTATTATATCGCATTTCAACGATTTCAATAAAATTATTATATATAGCCCTTAACGCCCCCCCACACACATATCACCTTTTTATTTTCTTTATCCAATTAGAATATATGTCTACATTTATTTCTTTAAAATATATATAGAAATAAAATAAGCATTTCATGAAAAAAAAAAGGAAAAAAAAAGCCAAAATGATAATGGCAATAGCACAAAATAAAAAAATTATTCTCACAATATTTCCATCGCCAATGACAATCTATATATGACCTCTTAAAATTATAAGATATATAAAGGGGCCATTGTACAATATATAATATATATATTCAATTTGACAAGGAAAACATCTTTTATATAAATTCAACATTTTACCTTCACACATATACACATACAATTTATTTACTATACTTACAAACATAAAATATAATTTAAAATTCTTTTAATACCTTTACATATAACATATATACGAGTATAAAATTTTCCCTCCAAGAAATAAAATTATAAATGTATATAGTGTGCCTATACACACTCGTCGTAAGTACTTAACTGAAATAAATGTAAATAAATCTTATAATAATAAGTATATTTCAAGATTTCGTGTACTTTGTTGTATATAGTCGTTGTGTATAATAATAATAATACAAAATATAATATGTATATATATATATACTCGTTGACTATATACTACCATATAGTCAAATATAATGTATTTAAGGAATATATTTCATTGTGATGTAAAAACAAAAACATAATGTAAAATGTTATGTATTGAAATTCCTTTTGAATGAAAATTTTATTTATGAATAAAAGAAATGTAAAATTTCAACATTCAACATTCATGCATATATATTTGTTTTATCTGCTTATGTAAACCTCTTGTATTAATGTCTTACACACCGTCACCACATCCTTCAACAATTCATATATATATATACAATATATACACATACCTATAAACATATATAGATTTATTTATTTTACGTTGTTATGTGCGGAGAGAAATATATAAATGTTATTAATAAAAAAAAAGGGTGCACCTCGCGCACACGAAAAATCATACTCCCGAATTTGCACAAGCAAGAATTTCATATGAAAGAATTTCCATTGTATGGATTGTTCATAAGACCGAATGTGCACAAGCCGGACTCGCATATTGTGAATGGACTTTTATGTATATTTTTATGAATATGCTTTGAATCGCGTATAAATGCATTTGATAGGTTTTATATATATCCATTTATACATTGAATTCAGCTGATTTTTGACATTAAAAAATAGAAAAAAAAAAACAAATAAAAATAAAAAATGTTTTGTAATTTGATTGTTATTATTATTATGTATTTTTTTTATTTAATTTAATGATTGATATAATAATAGTTATATTTTATAATAAATATATTCATATCAAATATATAAACATATATGTAAATAAATTAATAATAAAAAGTTCAATCATAGAAATCAACACGAAAGTGATGGTATATGCAGTCATCAACTTAAACTCCAAGAAGCCCGTGGCTCATCAGAAATTTATTAGAACCAAGTTGGTAAAAATTCAATTAATTTTTATATGTGTGATTAAATTGATTAATAGTAATTGTTATTATAAAAAAAATACTCGATGTTAATGTAAACCTTCGTATAAAAAACATTTAACCGAATATACTTAGTTTATGAAATTAACATTAATTGAAAATATGTTGTTGCAATATTATGACCAACAAAAATGAAATATTTTTAGTAAATATTTAAATATTCGAAATAATCGGAATAGTTCTTCATAGTGCGAAGGAATCGATTAACGTTTTTATGGATATCTAATATCTTTTTCTTAATCAATAAAATCCTATATATTGTTTGTTTATCTAAAATGAGTTTACATGTATTATTTTGAATAAATATTTGCTAACAATAACATAGGTACATGTTCGATCTGAAGAAGTGCAGAAACAAGCGAGTACCCAAATTCCCATTTTCAGGATTCATCAAGAAAACCTTCTTTTTTTTTTACAATCAAATTTTACTAATATTTTTCTCTTAAGAACATTGAATTCAAAATTAAAATGATAAGAAGCAAAATTTTCTGATTTAATATATTTAATTTATGATATAGTGTGAATCAGGTTTTCAGCTAAAATAATTAGCATATTTAATATTATTATTGATCTATTTAGTCTAATGATATGTGATGCGCATTAGGTGGACAAAGCATTTTAATATTTTTACCATAAAAATATCGCCACAAATTAAATAATTATCACATAGGTACAGTGTTTTCACTTGCATTCTTAAAACAACTTCATATTAATATTTGAAACTGTTTCAATTCAGCCGTGTGACGAATATTGGATTCACCATTAACATGCATGATTTCAAGCATCAGTCCTTAAATCAATCGTTAGGAGAAGTAGTTTAACTATCACAAGATCATATTCCACCAAAAAACACACGAATACCAATGACAATTATAATAACAATATATATATATAAATACTACAAGAAATCTTGTTGAATCAACAATTTATAAAATAATTTGGAAAAATCAGCTATAGATATATAATAATATTTAACAAAACTTCTTGTTGAAATTCAGAAAATACTTTATTTTTTGTAGAATTAACAAGATTTCTTGTAAATTTTTAAACAAAGTATTATTTTACAAGAAATCTTGTCAAATCAACAATAACTATACTATTTTACTTCTTTTTTTAAAATATGCATTGTTAATTTTTACTTTGTAAATTGTTGATTTTGTATTACTTGCTATAGGCATTGTAAAATTAACAGTAAATGAATATATGTAATTTTATTGCTTTGAATAGCATTTATTTTTTAGTTATCAGTTTTTCATGGATGAAACAAGTTGTTCTCAATTTTGGTTCGGGATTAAATTTATAATTAATCAAAAAAGTGAACTAATTTTAAAATTTGTTTTTTAGTTTTTTCAGTTTATTGTGGAAAAAATAATTATTATATGGTGATTTACATTTTTATAAAAATAATTTATTGATAGTGAATTTAATAATAATTAGAAGAGTAGTGTCTATTAAATAAAAATCGAATTTTTTCAAAATTATATTTAAAATTTAATTCATTAAATACATAATATGTTAAAAAAGAAAAATAAATTTAAAAATCTGTCCATAAGAAAGAGTTTAAAAAAGCAATTAGATAATTTATTTTCAAATTGGAATATTAATAAAAGTCTAATAGTTGGAATTTGTGTTGGTAAGTTAACTATTTATTATTTCAATACATTAGAATTTTTATATATGATATTAGTTAATTGTTTTCTATTTATTGCTATTGAATTATATTTTTTTTCTGTTGCAATTTTTACACTTAATTACAAAATGGAAAAAATATAATTGAGCATTATAAAAAAGAAACGTCACTAACCGAAAATCTTAGGAAAAAACTTGTTGGAATTATTACAAATTATTTCATCGAAAGGAGAATTAAAATGATACCTAATATAATGGAAGATATTTCATTTCAAATCCAAGATATGTTTACTATAGAATGTAAAGTATGTATTATTAATTTTAAAATGAAATAGAATATGTGAATTGTAATTTAATAATTTTGAAATAATTTTTAAGAAGCTTCTTTTCTTCGAAGTATAAATAAAAGCTGCGTTGGGCGCCTTTATTACAAATACCACAATAGTATTCGTGAAACCAAAGAAAAGATCAGCAAGCAAGACAATCCAAATGAAGTATGTAAATCTATTGATGTGTCACCGCCAGGTATAGTAATTAAAACCACATATGTTTATAAAAAATTAATTGTGAAAAGAAATTTTGTGTTAAGTTTTGCTAAGTTAACGTAATTCAAAAAGTTTTAAAATGTTATTTTCTATCTGTTGTTTTCATACTATATACTATACTTAATTGATATTAATTGATTATTATATTTTATTTTTTATTTATGTTAATAGAAAATAATGCAAAAGAAATTGCTCTATGGTTAAAAAATAATCGAGAGCCGTTTCCAATAATAATTCAAAAATGGAAAGAAACAATAAATTACAGACGAAAATATATAAAAAAATCATGATTATTAATTATTGACCATAATATAAACATCCTCAAGGATATTTACTGGTTAGTTCCACAATATTTATACAATATGCAAGCGTATGAAGTGACTATGTTTATGTACATGGTTTTATACTGCTATAGCCACTTCATAGGTTATCGTAATATATAGAAATAAAATTGAATTATTCTATTACTGCATATTTATAATGTGTATATTATTTTGTTATTATTAGGTTGATTTAGATTTTCCAAGTTCTTATCCGGATAAGGAGAATATTTTATTTAATAAATGGGAAAATTTTTTAATAAAAATTGGAAATTCATTTAAATAATTCTGAAACATTGTTGGTTTGAACAGATTTATCCAATACAAGGAAGATTGATTTTAATGAAGGCAAGTTTTTGGAATTATAATATATAAATTTTTGAAAAATATATTTTTCTCTTACAGAATCATACAATACAGGTATATTTCAATCCCTACATGCGTTGCTACCGCCAACGATTTTTACCCGAATTGATTCAAAAAAAAAAAAAATCTACTATAAAAAATTCTCAAAAAACTTATATATAACAAGAAATATTGTAAATTTACAAATCAATTTGTAAAATAATGTAACAAAAAAATATATGGTTGATTTAACAATATTTATTGCATCTATTTTACAATTAATATCATTAAAAATCTTACAAATATCTTGTAGAAATAATGCATAATTCTAGTTAATTGTACTAGGTTTATGTTGAATATATATATACTTACATTGGAAATAATACAAGTTATATAGTTGAAATTTCACAAGATTTAATAAAATTTAACGTTGTTTCTACAAGTTAAAAATTAAAAATAATTTAAAAATTTAAAAATAAGTATGAAACAATAATGTTATTAATTATTTAAAGAAATTTATTAACTATTTTTTTTAAATTAATAATAATAATAATTAAATCTTTTTTTTATTTAAAAAATTTACATCTTATTTTATTTTAAAACCAAAAATATAAAAAGATGATTTATATTCAGTTAATTAATTCGATTAATATGAAATATGATATTAAAATCAACATCTTAATGTATGTATTAAAGATTTTATTTTAGAATTGTGAATGTTAAAATTAGTATTGATTTCATAAAAAAATTGTTGAATAAACACCCAAACATTTTTACAGTCTGATGGATATATCATATTGAAAATAATAAAAATTTCACAGCAAACATTAATACATTTTAATAAGGTGTGAAATTTATATATAATATTATCAAAGTATATGTAAAATTTGTTTAGATCGAAAATATCATCTCCAATTAAAAATATAAAAGGTTGAATTTTATCATCCTTTACATAATCTTCTAATTCATGAATTTCTTTAAATATTACGCAAAAAGTTTTTTGAGAATTTTTTATAGTAGATTTTTTTTTTTTTTGAATCAATTCGGGTAAAAATCGTTGGCGGTAGCAACGCATGTAGGGATTGAAATATACCTGTATTGTATGATTCTGTAAGAGAAAAATATATTTTTCAAAAATTTATATATTATAATTGATGATAAAATTCAATACTAATTTTAACATTCACAATTCTAAAATAAAATCTTTAATACATACATTAAGATGTTGATTTTAATATCATATTTCATATTAATCGAATTAATTAACTGAATATAAATCATCTTTTTATATTTTTGGTTTTAAAATAAAATAAGATGTAAATTTTTTAAATAAAAAAAAGATTTAATTATTATTATTATTAATTTAAAAAAAATAGTTAATAAATTTCTTTAAATAATTAATAACATTATTGTTTCATACTTATTTTTAAATTTTTAAATTATTTTTAATTTTTAACTTGTAGAAACAACGTTAAATTTTATTAAATCTTGTGAAATTTCAACTATATAACTTGTATTATTTCCAATGTAAGTATATATATATTCAACATAAACCTAGTACAATTAACTAGAATTATGCATTATTTCTACAAGATATTTGTAAGATTTTTAATGATATTAATTGTAAAATAGATGCAATAAATATTGTTAAATCAACCATATATTTTTTTGTTACATTATTTTACAAATTGATTTGTAAATTTACAATATTTCTTGTTATATATAAGTTTTTTGAGAATTTTTTATAGTAGATTTTTTTTTTTTTTTAATCAATTCGGGTAAAAATCGTTGGCGGTAGCAACGCATGTAGGGATTGAAATATACCTGTATTGTATGATTCTGTAAGAGAAAAATATATTTTTCAAAAATTTATATATTATAATTGATGATAAAATTCAATACTAATTTTAACATTCACAATTCTAAAATAAAATCTTTAATACATACATTAAGATGTTGATTTTAATATCATATTTCATATTAATCGAATTAATTAACTGAATATAAATCATCTTTTTATATTTTTGGTTTTAAAATAAAATAAGATGTAAATTTTTTAAATAAAAAAAAGATTTAATTATTATTATTATTAATTTAAAAAAAATAGTTAATAAATTTCTTTAAATAATTAATAACATTATTGTTTCATACTTATTTTTAAATTTTTAAATTATTTTTAATTTTTAACTTGTAGAAACAACGTTAAATTTTATTAAATCTTGTGAAATTTCAACTATATAACTTGTATTATTTCCAATGTAAGTATATATATATTCAACATAAACCTAGTACAATTAACTAGAATTATGCATTATTTCTACAAGATATTTGTAAGATTTTTAATGATATTAATTGTAAAATAGATGCAATAAATATTGTTAAATCAACCATATATTTTTTTGTTACATTATTTTACAAATTGATTTGTAAATTTACAATATTTCTTGTTATATATAAGTTTTTTGAGAATTTTTTATAGTAGATTTTTTTTTTTTTTGAATCAATTCGGGTAAAAATCGTTGGCGGTAGCAACGCATGTAGGGATTGAAATATACCTGTATTGTATGATTCTGTAAGAGAAAAATATATTTTTCAAAAATTTATATATTATAATTGATGATAAAATTCAATACTAATTTTAACATTCACAATTCTAAAATAAAATCTTTAATACATACATTAAGATGTTGATTTTAATATCATATTTCATATTAATCGAATTAATTAACTGAATATAAATCATCTTTTTATATTTTTGGTTTTAAAATAAAATAAGATGTAAATTTTTTAAATAAAAAAAAGATTTAATTATTATTATTATTAATTTAAAAAAAATAGTTAATAAATTTCTTTAAATAATTAATAACATTATTGTTTCATACTTATTTTTAAATTTTTAAATTATTTTTAATTTTTAACTTGTAGAAACAACGTTAAATTTTATTAAATCTTGTGAAATTTCAACTATATAACTTGTATTATTTCCAATGTAAGTATATATATATTCAACATAAACCTAGTACAATTAACTAGAATTATGCATTATTTCTACAAGATATTTGTAAGATTTTTAATGATATTAATTGTAAAATAGATGCAATAAATATTGTTAAATCAACCATATATTTTTTTGTTACATTATTTTACAAATTGATTTGTAAATTTACAATATTTCTTGTTATATATAAGTTTTTTGAGAATTTTTTATAGTAGATTTTTTTTTTTTTTGAATCAATTCGGGTAAAAATCGTTGGCGGTAGCAACGCATGTAGGGATTGAAATATACCTGTATTGTATGATTCTGTAAGAGAAAAATATATTTTTCAAAAATTTATATATTATAATTGATGATAAAATTCAATACTAATTTTAACATTCACAATTCTAAAATAAAATCTTTAATACATACATTAAGATGTTGATTTTAATATCATATTTCATATTAATCGAATTAATTAACTGAATATAAATCATCTTTTTATATTTTTGGTTTTAAAATAAAATAAGATGTAAATTTTTTAAATAAAAAAAAGATTTAATTATTATTATTATTAATTTAAAAAAAATAGTTAATAAATTTCTTTAAATAATTAATAACATTATTGTTTCATACTTATTTTTAAATTTTTAAATTATTTTTAATTTTTAACTTGTAGAAACAACGTTAAATTTTATTAAATCTTGTGAAATTTCAACTATATAACTTGTATTATTTCCAATGTAAGTATATATATATTCAACATAAACCTAGTACAATTAACTAGAATTATGCATTATTTCTACAAGATATTTGTAAGATTTTTAATGATATTAATTGTAAAATAGATGCAATAAATATTGTTAAATCAACCATATATTTTTTTGTTACAATATTTTACAAATTGATTTGTAAATTTACAATATTTCTTGTTATATATAAGTTTTTTGAGAATTTTTTATAGTAGATTTTTTTTTTTTTTGAATCAATTCGGGTAAAAATCGTTGGCGGTAGCAACGCATGTAGGGATTGAAATATACCTGTATTGTATGATTCTGTAAGAGAAAAATATATTTTTCAAAAATTTATATATTATAATTCCAAAAACTTGCCTTCATTAAAATCAATCTTCCTTGTATTGGATAAATCTGTTCAAACCAACAATGTTTCAGAATTATTTAAATGAATTTCCAATTTTTATTAAAAAATTTTCCCATTTATTAAATAAAATATTCTCCTTATCCGGATAAGAACTTGGAAAATCTAAATCAACCTAATAATAACAAAATAATATACACATTATAAATATGCAGTAATAGAATAATTCAATTTTATTTCTATATATTACGATAACCTATGAAGTGGCTATAGCAGTATAAAACCATGTACATAAACATAGTCACTTCATACGCTTGCATATTGTATAAATATTGTGGAACTAACCAGTAAATATCCTTGAGGATGTTTATATTATGGTCAATAATTAATAATCATGATTTTTTTATATATTTTCGTCTGTAATTTATTGTTTCTTTCCATTTTTGAATTATTATTGGAAACGGCTCTCGATTATTTTTTAACCATAGAGCAATTTCTTTTGCATTATTTTCTATTAACATAAATAAAAAATAAAATATAATAATCAATTAATATCAATTAAGTATAGTATATAGTATGAAAACAACAGATAGAAAATAACATTTTAAAACTTTTTGAATTACGTTAACTTAGCAAAACTTAACACAAAATTTCTTTTCACAATTAATTTTTTATAAACATATGTGGTTTTAATTACTATACCTGGCGGTGACACATCAATAGATTTACATACTTCATTTGGATTGTCTTGCTTGCTGATCTTTTCTTTGGTTTCACGAATACTATTGTGGTATTTGTAATAAAGGCGCCCAACGCAGCTTTTATTTATACTTCGAAGAAAAGAAGCTTCTTAAAAATTATTTCAAAATTATTAAATTACAATTCACATATTCTATTTCATTTTAAAATTAATAATACATACTTTACATTCTATAGTAAACATATCTTGGATTTGAAATGAAATATCTTCCATTATATTAGGTATCATTTTAATTCTCCTTTCGATGAAATAATTTGTAATAATTCCAACAAGTTTTTTCCTAAGATTTTCGGTTAGTGACGTTTCTTTTTTATAATGCTCAATTATATTTTTTCCATTTTGTAATTAAGTGTAAAAATTGCAACAGAAAAAAAATATAATTCAATAGCAATAAATAGAAAACAATTAACTAATATCATATATAAAAATTCTAATGTATTGAAATAATAAATAGTTAACTTACCAACACAAATTCCAACTATTAGACTTTTATTAATATTCCAATTTGAAAATAAATTATCTAATTGCTTTTTTAAACTCTTTCTTATGGACAGATTTTTAAATTTATTTTTCTTTTTTAACATATTATGTATTTAATGAATTAAATTTTAAATATAATTTTGAAAAAATTCGATTTTTATTTAATAGACACTACTCTTCTAATTATTATTAAATTCACTATCAATAAATTATTTTTATAAAAATGTAAATCACCATATAATAATTATTTTTTCCACAATAAACTGAAAAAACTAAAAAACAAATTTTAAAATTAGTTCACTTTTTTGATTAATTATAAATTTAATCCCGAACCAAAATTGAGAACAACTTGTTTCATCCATGAAAAACTGATAACTAAAAAATAAATGCTATTCAAAGCAATAAAATTACATATATTCATTTACTGTTAATTTTACAATGCCTATAGCAAGTAATACAAAATCAACAATTTACAAAGTAAAAATTAACAATGCATATTTTAAAAAAAGAAGTAAAATAGTATAGTTATTGTTGATTTGACAAGATTTCTTGTAAAATAATACTTTGTTTAAAAATTTACAAGAAATCTTGTTAATTCTACAAAAAATAAAGTATTTTCTGAATTTCAACAAGAAGTTTTGTTAAATATTATTATATATCTATAGCTGATTTTTCCAAATTATTTTATAAATTGTTGATTCAACAAGATTTCTTGTAGTATTTATATATATATATTGTTATTATAATTGTCATTGGTATTCGTGTGTTTTTTGGTGGAATATGATCTTGTGATAGTTAAACTACTTCTCCTAACGATTGATTTAAGGACTGATGCTTGAAATCATGCATGTTAATGGTGAATCCAATATTCGTCACACGGCTGAATTGAAACAGTTTCAAATATTAATATGAAGTTGTTTTAAGAATGCAAGTGAAAACACTGTACCTATGTGATAATTATTTAATTTGTGGCGATATTTTTATGGTAAAAATATTAAAATGCTTTGTCCACCTAATGCGCATCACATATCATTAGACTAAATAGATCAATAATAATATTAAATATGCTAATTATTTTAGCTGAAAACCTGATTCACACTATATCATAAATTAAATATATTAAATCAGAAAATTTTGCTTCTTATCATTTTAATTTTGAATTCAATGTTCTTAAGAGAAAAATATTAGTAAAATTTGATTGTAAAAAAAAAAGAAGGTTTTCTTGATGAATCCTGAAAATGGGAATTTGGGTACTCGCTTGTTTCTGCACTTCTTCAGATCGAACATGTACCTATGTTATTGTTAGCAAATATTTATTCAAAATAATACATGTAAACTCATTTTAGATAAACAAACAATATATAGGATTTTATTGATTAAGAAAAAGATATTAGATATCCATAAAAACGTTAATCGATTCCTTCGCACTATGAAGAACTATTCCGATTATTTCGAATATTTAAATATTTACTAAAAATATTTCATTTTTGTTGGTCATAATATTGCAACAACATATTTTCAATTAATGTTAATTTCATAAACTAAGTATATTCGGTTAAATGTTTTTTATACGAAGGTTTACATTAACATCGAGTATTTTTTTTATAATAACAATTACTATTAATCAATTTAATCACACATATAAAAATTAATTGAATTTTTACCAACTTGGTTCTAATAAATTTCTGATGAGCCACGGGCTTCTTGGAGTTTAAGTTGATGACTGCATATACCATCACTTTCGTGTTGATTTCTATGATTGAACTTTTTATTATTAATTTATTTACATATATGTTTATATATTTGATATGAATATATTTATTATAAAATATAACTATTATTATATCAATCATTAAATTAAATAAAAAAAATACATAATAATAATAACAATCAAATTACAAAACATTTTTTATTTTTATTTGTTTTTTTTTTTTCTATTTTTTAATGTCAAAAATCAGCTGAATTCAATGTATAAATGGATATATATAAAACCTATCAAATGCATTTATACGCGATTCAAAGCATATTCATAAAAATATACATAAAAGTCCATTCACAATATGCGAG
The DNA here is from genome assembly GCA_910594885.2 of Bibio marci. Lineage (NCBI taxonomy): Eukaryota > Metazoa > Arthropoda > Insecta > Diptera > Bibionidae > Bibio > Bibio marci. The sequence goes on along the minus strand of OU343116.1, from coordinate 45,644,374 downwards.
TCCGGCTTGTGCACATTCGGTCTTATGAACAATCCATACAATGGAAATTCTTTCATATGAAATTCTTGCTTGTGCAAATTCGGGAGTATGATTTTTCGTGTGCGCGACATGCTCCCAAAAAAAAAGGGTTATTATTATTATTATTATAAAATTGTATTTATTTCAAATATAAAGGTATAGTCTAATATCCTGTGTACGAGAAATAACCGGAATAGATTAAGAAAAAGTAATCGACATTTGTCTGCGGCTCTCGACATTCAGGACGAACACGACGAATTAATATAAAACATTTACCTCATTTGAAATAAATTCTTTATGGATATAGTGTATCGTAAAAACAAATGATCATTATTTTTTTTAAAAATACCACTTGTGTTTTGGATAAACGATTATTACCATAAGCAATTTTAATCGTATTTCAAAAGTTTACAAGATTCTGTACTGAACCAAATGTCTTGAAAATTTTACATTTTGTTAACAATATATATAAATCAATTATCAGTCCCAATAGATTCATATATTAAAAAATTATATATATTCCGGTTATTTTTCGAAGAGACCGTATACCGGTACACAATTCTTATACCAGGTATATCAGTATGAAGTGAGCCGCTGCCAATAAATGGCTGTACTTATATTAGTAATTGTGAAAGAGCCCTAATGCAATGTTTTTTTTTATTGTTTTGACATCTGTCAACAACATTCAGTGTGGTAAATTCCATTTGTAATACAACAACATAAAATTTTATCGTGTTAAAAATGTCTAATTTTGTGCCTTCAACAAACGATTTGTGGGTATCATTAGTTTTTTGTTATCATTTAAAGAAAAACGCAGCTGAATCTCAACGAATGCTTGTAGAAGCTTTTGGTGATCATGCTCTATCATTAGCAACATGCAAAAGATGGTTTCAACAATTTAGAGACAAAGATTTTGATTTGAGAAATGAAGAACGTGGAAGACCACCAAAAAAGTTTGAAGACAGTGAATTGCAAGCATTGTTGGACGAAGATGATACACACAAATTCAAAAACAACTTGCAGAAGCCTTAAATGTAGATCAAAAAACAATGTCTAATCGTTTAAATGCAATGGGAAAGATTCAAAAATGTGGAAAATGGGTTCCACATGAATTAACTGAAAGGCAACAAGAAAATCGAAAAACCATTTGTGAATTACACCTTCAACAATACAAAAGGAAGACTTTTTTGCATCGAATCGTGACTGGTGATGAAAAGTGGATATATTTTGAGAATCCTAAACGCAAAAAATCATGGATTACACCAGGTAAAGCAGCAACATCGACTGCAAAACCAAAACGATTCGGTAAGAAGAGAATGCTTTGTGTTTGGTGGGATCAGGAAGGTGTGGTGTATCATGAACTTCTGAAACCTGGTGAAACTGTTAATACGGTTCGCTACCAACAACAAATAATCGATTTGAACCATGCATTATTAGATAACCGACCAGAATGGACAGAAAGAAAGAAAAAATCTGTTTAGGTAATTTTGCAACATGATAATGCACCAGCACACAAAGCAAAACCAGTTCAGGATACGATAAAGTCGCTTGGATGGGAGCTGTTACCACACCCGCCTTATTCACCAGACTTGGCTCCTTCGGACTACCATTTGTTTTTTGATCGATGGGACATGCTTTGAAAGAACAGCACTTCAAAACATCTGAAGAAGTTGAAAATTGGCTATCTGAATGGTTTTCGTCCAAAGCAACACCATTTTTTCGACGTGGTATACGACAATTGCATGAAAGATGGTTAAAATGTGTAGAAAGCGATGGAAGTTATTTTGAATAAAAAATTTTTGATTTTTCTATTCTAAATAATGGGGTTTTCTTCCTTTAAAAAAGGCTCATTTCATACTCCTATACCTGGTATATTTCATTGCAGAAAAAACTTCAACGTAATCAAACAAAGCGAAATGATTTTTCTATATTATATATAAAATTTAATTTTATTATCTTAATTTTTATTTTTAATTGGTTTTATTAAGAGCGGAAAAATTCAAAAAAAAACCATGTTAAAAAATTTAATTTTTGTGATGTTTTACATTTTGGTGGGTTTTTTTTTTTTTGTTAATGTGTGTTGTTGCTTTGCTGTATTTATATGTATTTAATTTTAAGAGAAAAACAATGACATTTTTTAATGAAATCTTTTATTTACTTATTTCTTTTTTTTTTTGTTAAACCGGATAATAAATTCAAATTGTGTAATGATATACAGAATATATAAAAGGGATATATATTGTATATAATGTTTTTATATATGTAAATGCACATACTGTACAATACTATACGGAGAGAGTAGGAGGAGGAGGAGGAGGAGGAGGAGGCAACACAAAAAATATATCCTATTTTAATTTGCATATGAAAGGCAAAATATATAAATTTAATGCATATACAATTTTTTTTGTTTCTTTCTATTATTTTGTATATAAATTTTATACTTTCTTTTTTTTTATTTTATCCTTTTTATATATATTTAAAAAAATAACACAGTTTTATATTTTCAACATTTTGATGTAGCAGCGTATGTTTTTTTTGTTTTGTATTTTAATTTGTTATTTTTCAAAATGAATTTGATTTTTTTTTGCCTGTGTTTTCTCTTTTTATATTGTCATACAGCCCCAATTAAAATTTAAAAATGCTTGACTTTTTTTTTTTTTTTTCGAATTACTAGGTTAAAATTAACATATATAACTAATTGTTATGTATATTGTCAATGCCGGAATTATTGCTCAGGATAGAACTAAATATCTTTTACTTGGAAACTATATATTGTAAAATTTTAAAAATGACGATAATAAACACAAATCCAAGATTTGTTTAGAAATTAAAGGCCAAAAATTTGCTCCGCTGCCACCACATTTCTTTCAAGCCAAATCAATAAAATAACGTTTTTTGGTTATTAGTATTTGTACCAAAAAAAAAATTCTTTAAATCGGTCATTAAATCAACATTACGAATTTATGATGCATTATTTTTTTCAGATAACAGACTTAATAGTTAATAGTGGAAATGTACACACATTCTGAGGAAATGTGTAAATTTACACTATTGTATAATGTAATAAGTGTAAAAATAAGAAAATTAGTGTAAACACTAACTGAATTTTCCCGGCAAATCGTGATTTATGAATTATCATTTTTTTTTTCAAATTTGTTTCTAATCAGTTAAGAAAATTAGTGTAAACACTAACTGAATTTTCCCGGCAAATCGTCATTTATGAATTATCATTTTTTTTTTGCAAATTAGTTTCTAATCAGTTTACTCAGAATTTTTAAATAAAATCAATTTCCAATTTTAATTCATAAAAGAAAAGTTTTACAATCACTTTATGCGTTCACACATTTTCTCACGCAATGTTACTGCATGCGTACACATTTTGCGATTGTAGGAAATAAACAGCATATAGCCATGGAAAAAACGAATTGCAAGAAAAAATTCATGCATTTTTCTTTACACAGAATACCAATTTTTTTATGGTGCTGCGGTGTGTTTATTTATAACTCCGATTGGCTCTCATTTTTATCACATCAAATTAAAACATTTTGCAAAGTAAATTTCAAAATAAAATATAATTCATTTCCATATAGAAATCCAAGCACATCATATACTATATACTGTCTGATCTAAAATTACTCGAACTAGTGAAATAAAAAAACATGATATCATTTAAATTCCATTCGATGTAATACATTGATGGTAACATTTAAAATCGGTTTTTTTTGTTGTTATTGACCGCCCAGGTCTATTTATTCGATAGTGTGAGATTTTGTGAGTGCAGAGGTTACGGTGATATTTTTATGAATTAGAGGGGCGTTGTGCGTTATCATAAATCGTTTCGTTTTTTTAAGGAATACTGATTCACTCGATACGTTTTATAAATGCCAAATAATATACTCTTAATTCAAACAATTTGACCGCAATTGGACAAAATTCATGGTAAATTATACACCATATAAGAGATAAAACAACACTAAGCTGCTTGTAGTTTCGGATAAATCATTTTATCACCATACATATAATAAATTTTGAACATCTTTGTTCCAACTTGGTTTTTCTTTTATTTTTTGACATTGGTGTAGTAAATATATATAAAAATTTAAATATGTATATAATTTACAATATTATTTAAATGATATCAATCTTATAATTCTAAAAGTGTATAATAATAATAATAATAATAATAATAACAACACAAACACATGTATATATTTAACTTTTTTTTTTTTGCTACTTTATATTATTACACACACAACAATCAGAGGAAACAAAAATAAAAAAATTGAATACAAGGGAGAAAAAACTAATTTCAACTTTTACTCTGCGGAAATTGTGTGATTAACACCAATTAAACGAAACAATACCGGATTATTGTTTGTGCCAAAACAAACATATAAATATATATATATTTAAATAATAAAATAAAGAATATACTTATAAAAATAAACGAGAATAATTAACAATAGCAATTAAAATACTATATATATATATAAAAAAGCTTTTCCATTTTCCCAACATATTTTTGTTGTTTGCACGTATATACGTATATATACAATACGTATATGTTCAACGAGTTCAAATAATGTCTCCATTTAGTTTTCTATTATCAGCATATATACTTTATTTGTAATATTGTATATTATTATATAATATACAATAGATATTTATATGTATATCTTGTAATAATATAATATAGATGGATGGGATATACAATATAACGTATAAGCATATACAAATACATAAAATATAAAATATACGCGCGCCGCGGTGCTGGTTTGTACACTCATATATATAAATTGTAGTTTAAAAATATAATAAATTTTCCTATATATTTATTTTTTTTTTGAAAATATCATTATTATATTATATTGAGTGATAAATTTACCGCACTAAATTTTGTGTTACACAAACCATATCTTAAATGGTGATCTAAGCAGAAATGGGTTTTTCATTGAAAACTGTTGCTATATTATATATAGTATATTATATATAACAAGTGTGTATAATATATATTGTATATACAGAATATTTGTGTATATAAAAGAAAATTTATATTTGATAAATATGTGTGGGTGGGTGTGTATTTGTGTGTTGTGTGGGTATAAAATAAAGATTTTAAGCGTATATTGTATATATATACTCGTATACATAAAATATTATATTATATAAGAATAAGATTAATTCATATTAGATATACTCGCTATATATCTTTCGCCTTATTATAAAAATGTATACTTATACTTTTCCTTATATATCCTTATACAAAAGGATAACAAAAAAAAAACCATAAAAAAAAAACATAAAAAAAGAGGGTTTGATGGAAAATCAATTTTCCATATATACATTGGGTATCAATTAAATGCCTCAACATATATATATATACAATATATAATATATAACAATTGTTTAAAATGTGGTTTTATATTACAAATTTTCAAATTTTATAAATATTAAACAGTAAAAACTTTAGATGGTTTTCTTATGTTGTGGTGGACCAAGTTATTGAATTCTTTTTAAAATTGTTTATATATTCGGAATTAAAATATATACTGTGCGCGTTGCTGATATTGTGGTATACAACAGAAAAAAAAGGTAGTTGGCGCAATCCTTGCCACATTAAGAATATACTTTCACTTTGGGCAATGACAATATAATGATCTCGAATTTAATTATATATATATATATATATATATGTATTACTTTAATGTTAATGTATTTTCATATTTTATTTTAATTTCAGTAAAGTTAAATGTTTATAAATTCAGAAAAATAAAATATATACCAAATGTCCAATATATCTGTTAAAACAAAAAGTTGTATGCAAAACTATTCTGTAAGTAATTGAGTAATTTCTATTATAAACATTGATGAACGAGATAATTGTTTATTTAAAAAAATAAAATTAGTATAAATTCAACAATGACCATCACTGACAGATATATATTGGGTCCACTACCTTATAACAAACAACAAAAGTTGACTGTTTTATATATAGAAGATATAATCAATATATTTTTTATGTATTTTATATAATTGAAATTAAATAAAATGAATAAGTAATATAATAAATAATATTGGTAATATTAATTTGCAAATACATTCATTCGCGCATATGTATACAAAAATTTCTAATTAAAATAAATTTTCAAACATACATGACGTGCGTGTTTGAAAAAATATAATCAATAATGCGCTAATAATATTTTACATTGTATTTATATTATATATATTTATGCGGCGATTATATCAAAATAATGTCAAAAATTATAATATATATATTTTGTATTTGTTTGGTTTTTAAAAAGTATATTAAGAAAACAATTATGTTTTGATAATTGCAGACTAATTGTTGAATTTATATATTCTCACATTAGTTTATATACTTGTTATGTAGTAATTTACCAATAACTTGATTGTAATGAATATTTGATATAGATGGTATATTATATGTATAAATGCTGCTCTTGAAGTAACATGATTTCATGATGATGATGATGATGATGGTGAAATTATACCAAATTATTAATAAATTATTTCTTAAAAATGTTAAAGTAAATGTATCGTAGTGTATCAATCAGTGACCCGCATATATATATATATATATATATATATAGTATCAGTTATTGTTATTTCAACGTAATAGCCAACCATATATAAATCCTTATTAGACAATATATTTCAAATACTTTATTTAACAAATGTTAAAATTTTCAAATTCTATAGTAATTTTGTATTTTAGTTTAATTCAAATTTATGTTTTGTGTTTAATCATAAAACTTTTTCGCTAATGACATAAATTGATGTACCAATAAATGCGGGTCATCAAATTCATTAAGATGTATCTTATATACTATAAATTATGGCATAGCAACTGAAATGGGAGAAAATGAAAAATTTACTGACCCTTAACTATACGCGGTCCACTAACCTATATACATTAGAATTATATAATAAAGAAAAATATAATAAGTACTCTGAAATTTAGTATAATATTACTGCAATTCTATTGATTTATTGTAAAAATCCGAATTGTATATAAAGTTATGCAAAAATTTTCATTGTATATAAAATGATTACTGCAGGACCGGAACCATTACCTTATATATATATATACAATAATAATTGACGTTATGAGATTATATAATATATTATAATATACACATTACATATTACTTCATACTATACAAACAAAATACAAATGAAAATTATGTCGATAACAATATTACAATGTTTTGCCTTTATGTATATACCATTTAAGATAATAATTGCATTACTAATTCTAGTTCATTGAATATATAGATAATAATAATATTATAGTACACATAAATAATATGTTAATCTATAGTTTGGGTTAGCTGCATCTTATACTTGCTTTAATAATATTATTAAATAATATTTATATTATATTATATTTGTACTACAATATATCACATTTTACATAATAATATTATGTAATAAAATATAATTTACTATATATGAATAATTGACGAGCATTTAATCTATATGATAATATTTTATGTATTTCTTACGTAGCTGTATTACAATTTGTCCGTTTATGAAATAAAAAAGTGGATAATTTTGAAAAAAAAAATATTGTTATAGACGCTTCTCAAAGATCAACAATGTTTACACGCACTCGCTTTATAAACTAATAACCAACATAAAGATAATAGAATTAAGGAAACATATATTTTTGAATTATTGAAATACAAATTGGTGAACTATTATATACGGTACTGTAATGTTTGGTAAATACATCTTGAAGCAACCTGATTTGCATATATATATATATATATATAAAAGTAAATAATATCAATATATAATAATAACGCAATGATGATGACATGCATAACAAACTATCATATGCAGAGGTTCGTGGATAGATCAATTGGTAAGATTTTCAGACTATTATATATTCACTGAATACAGAAATTTTCTTCTAAATATTAATAATAATATATATAATTCAGTATAATATTTCCTTAATTCGATTTTGTTTATATGATTAACTATATTATTTAGTCCATTTAATTCAAACAATTTATTTAATTATATAACTAATACAATAATAATAATGTAATCTATGGGCTAATCACCCATATAAAAATAATAGTATTATGAAAACATCTATCTTTCGTTAATTACAGAACAGTACAGTACAGTACACAATTGGTAAATTGTTATATACTTCCATGCGGAGTAATTTACCAACTTGGTTGTAATGAAGGGTTTATTAGATGACATAAAAGCTCCACTAGGAGCAAAAATATGAGTTAACAACAAACAACAAATATACAACAACGAAATTTCTGTAAAAAATATATTTTTATATAATTAGCTTGACTTGTGCATGTATATGACTTTATAAGAACAGGAGTTTAATGATTGATTTGATAACTTAAATCTATTATAATGTTTGGATAAAATTTATTTGCTGAATTTGATTTAAGAAATATTATCTAATAAAGTAAATTTTTAACAGTTTAATTAATGGGTTAACGCGGTAAATAAAAAAATTATCGTCATATATGAATTTTCCAATTCAATATATCCATTTAGTTATACACGCTGCCGGCTATGCCCTCATATCATATGATAGCATTAATTTTATAATGTTTATATATACAGAGAATAAAGGCATGTTTGCATCGAAATACACATAACTATTGTTTCGCTTTCGATATATGGTATATATATATATTACATGTATTAGTATTAGATATATATTACCTTATTCCCACAACAATAATTTATAACAATTGCTTGACAAATTTAACAACAAACATTATTATCAAAAATCTCTCTCAGGAGATATTATATAAATATACACTGAATTGTTATATATATATTTATGTTATATATTTCCTATTGATAATTCATACATATGATATGATAATATATGTTTATTTATCCATTGACCATGTAATATGAATTTTCGTATAATAATATACCATATAATAAATATTATGTAATATACCATATATATATATATGTATTTTATGATTTTATACATGATCATAAATCTTTGTCAAATACATATATATAAATATATCGTATATATAAAATATACCAGATAGTCATTATATTTAGTGATATATAAATCGATTTTTTTATTTTCATAAAAAATATTCAGTATATATAATAATAAAATACTAATATTTCAAGGTATTTATATTGTATTTTGTATATATGCTATACATTTATTGTATATACATATATAGCCACATAAATATAGATACTTAAAGTTGATATATTTGTGTAACGTGCTGCTACTGCTTCTGCTGCTGCTGCTGCTGCTGCGTATGTGATAATGTAAACATAAAAAAGGTTAATAATTATATTATTTATTTTTATTTATGTATTATAAATATAAATATATAATAATATATCAATTTAATAATAACATATCACAATGTTGTCCCATTAATCATTTAATAATAATTTTTGTTTATTGTTTTTTGAGACGCGAGTCAAATTTGTATAAATGTATATCGATTTCGTATATCTCATTAAAATTAAATGTAATGCTATATAATATTTATTTACATAGAAATGAGTCGGGCGGGTTGACCATGGAAATTATATAAATATATAAACGTATTATCGCACGTGACACATAAAAAGTTTTCTTACTCTATATACGCGCATGTATACACATGTTTAGGTTGAATTCAACGGTTTTATTGTAATATGATTTTTTAATGGACACATCTATATTAATGTTCACTTGTAATTCAAATTTTCCTTTTCAAATTCAGGATTTCAATAAAATCATGAATATACATTTTACCTGCAGTATTTCCACTTTTCCTAAAATTGAATTTTATTTTAACCCCCACACACATTATGTATAAAATTAAAAAACATTTATACGAAAAATTTATGGAATCAAAATGAGTGCATTTAAGTGTATAAGTTCAATTAATGGTGCATTGAAGAAACCACGAATTACACTTAAATTTGTTAGCATCAATATCGAGCAATATTAAATTCGTCGGAAACAAATCTTAATTATGCAATTAATTTCACAGATCATATGCTTCTGAGGCAAGTGAAAAAATTATATTTATAGACGAATCTGGTTTTATTTACCGCATATGCGTCCAACGAAAGTACACTATCCAAAGCAAACACTACTGCATATACGTCATACTTTCAAGGGTGCGTAACGTGTCTTTTGATTGGAGTTATAAATATTCCGGAAATATTATAATATTATAACCAGTTAATTTAATTCGTGCGAGAACCATGACTCCTGCGGTGATTATAGCAATTATTTCCTGGATATGCGACGATGAAATTGTCATCAGCTGTTTCTGAACCACCCTTTTGCATTAAATTAAACTCATTTTTCATTAATTCAATTCATTGTATATTAATTATAACTTTTTTTTTTCTATTTTATCAAGCATTTATTAATAAATTCTGAATTTAATTGTAATTCTGAATTTGAAATCCTACGTATTTGAATTGAAGAATTGTGAATTTGATTTTATTGAAATCCTGCGAATTTGAATTGAAAAATTGTGAATTTGATTTTATTGAAATCCTTCGAATTTGAATTGAAAAATTGTTAATTTGATTTTTAAAATCCGGCATTTGATATGGAAAAGTTCGAATTTAAAATGTGATCAAGCCATATATGTCCGAGATATTATACACCACAATATTTATATATCGATATACTATTCTATGCTATGGATGGGCTGATCACCCATATAAAAATAATAGAATTATGAAAACATCTATTTTTCATTGTTAATTGTCAAGTACAATTGGTAAATATTGTTATATACTCACATGCGGAGTAATATATCAACTTGGCTGTATAATGAATGTTTAATAGATGCCATCCAGCTGCACTTGGAGTAATATATGACTTGCAATAATATCTAAAACGTCATTTATATATTTATAGTATAGATGAAAAAATTATACTTAAATAACAATATATCATATAATGAAATAGATTAAAAATCATAAAATATATAGAACAATAAAACAATTTTTCTTGTTAAAAACACGCATTGTGTTTACGCGTGTGAATCGCCGCATAGGATTATTATGGCTTCCGGTTCATTTCATCGTGCAGTACCATATATTATATATATATAGTTTCAAATATTTATTATACGATGGGTGTATAGAGATATATATAGAAAGTTTTTATGTTTCCATTTCCATTTTCATTTTCATATTTTTTTTTTCTTTGCATACAATACCATACAATATATATATAGAGTGTCAATTTCCTACAACAATAACAATAATATAAAAATAATAAAAACTTTGTTGTATTATAAATAACTGGAAAGTTTGATTTAATTTTATTTTTTGCGGTTCATAAAAATTATAAATTATCTACATTTTTATTATGTGTTTGGGAAAATACATATTATTTTTAACTTAAGGTGAATATAATTTGCTTATTTATTTATTTTTTTTGTTGTTTATTATCCATATATATTCTACAAAATTTATATATACCTAGAACATTTATAACATTTCGTCGACATAATTTTCGCCTCGCTCTCTCTCTACCCACGTACCTACCTACCAACAGTTCATAAACACTTTTTCTTTATTATTATTATTATAATGACTATAATAAAAAGTTTATGAAATTTAAATAACAAAATAATAAACTTGAATAAAATTATTGTATGTATATTAAATGCGGTGTTTCGCGGCCTGTGTGTGTGTGTGTGTGTGTGTGTGTGAAAAGTAGGAGGACGAAGGATGCGATATAAATTCTTTTAATTTTTTTTTATCGCAGGAACACGTGAATTATATAACAACAATATATTGTTATATTGTTATTATTAAGATTAATTTCGGAACGATGATGATGATGGTGATGATGATGGTGATGATGATGGGATGGCGAGCTCGGTATGGTATAAATAAACATCAAAAATATTTTATATATATTTACAATTGTAAAACTTTTCAAATATTACCATTTTTATCTATGTAAATAGAACATTATATAGCATATAACCGATATAATGTTAACTTAACTCGCATTGTCAGTTAAATTTATTAAATTATAATTTTTATATAGTTAGACCTGGGGTTTATAATAAATTATATGGATATATATATATAAATTCAAATACAATTTATATTAAATAAATGTGTAAATAATTGTTAAATGGTGGTTTCATTAATAAAATATATATGTTTTTATAAAGTTAAATATACATATAATTTGTTATATAAATGTGTTGTTTTGGTATATACAGCGCTATTTAATTATTATTTTAAATTATAATTATATAATATTAGATTGATAAAAAAACCAACAAACATTTTTGAAATAATTAATTTTATACTAATCAATATTTTAAATTACAATATATTTTTCAATACGTTATTTTATTATTTTATAATTTACATAATATAATCCCATAAACATTTAATACAAAACACTAATAAATATTGTTGGTATGTTGTACGCGGGTGTACCGCTTAATATGTATATTATAAAATAGGGATAAGCATCCAACGAACGACCAAACTTTAATATAGAATATTTATTTATGTAATTTAATCATTAATTTTTAAATTAAATAATTAAATATTACAAGAATGGTTACATCTCAATGACTATTTATATGAACATTAAATAAATTTTTCTGGAAAGTTCTTCGTTCTTAACTTAACGTATATTCAGATTAAATTTATTGAATTCTATTTATAAGAAGTGCGATATCGAAGAATTAATTGATAAACAACGGTCCATTAACTTATAGCTTTCATTTTTATAGTATTTGCGGCATTTGCTTAAAGTGTAAAAATATCAATTTTCTCTGCTTTAATGGATCGAATATTTTGTAGCTAAGTAACATCATTATTTTATTGAAAAAAAAAGGTATCACGGATGTTTTCAAGAAATTACGGTGAACATACTCAATCGTATACAATTGGAATAATATGATTTCGATACGAAGACGACCCACAATGTGTATACTATATTTGAAGTGCAGCTGAATAGAATTAAACCAGCTGATCGTTACCTAAAACAATTAACCGGATTACGGTACGTTTTGAAACACCACCATCTATGGAATATCCTATTATACTCAATATTATTTTCAGAACTCTAAAAAGTTCTGATTACTGTTATAAACGTATTATATACCAATGAAATAGATATCAATTTACTTTATGACTATAACATTTCTGTAGAAACGTGGCTAGCCGTTATACATATAACGAATTCAATTAGTTCAATTTTTGTTTATTGTTTTCTAAATTAGTAATGCGAGTAAATGTCGTCCTTCTTCGCAATGCCTTAAGTATATCGTTGGTTTAGCTCCCCGCATAGACCAATTATTTGACGCGGATATTAATTGTAATAAAATAACAAGATCTTGGCGACCATAATTCACAAATTTTATTTATTATTGCCGTATCAATTAACATTTATTTTGGTATAGATGATCGTACATGTGATGTTTTACCCCACGTAAAAATACGAAATAAAAAGAAGACAATGGATTGAAAAACAATATCCGTTCAATATATTCATTACAAATGAATATTATTCAATATCTATATAATTCTATATATAATAAATATATATGTTGAGGATATATTGGTGCGTGACATTTATTACAATTTATAAATAATGTATAAAATATATTATATGATAAAATGTAACGCATTTAAAAGAATATAACGTAGTGACAAAAAAAATACAAAATCGGATTAGATGTACAAATTAATTCGATGACTTTGTTATTGAATCAATTAAAAAAAAATAATATAGATTGGAATTTTGATGATATTTTTGTGTAAATCAAATCAGTCATATATTGTTAATTCATGCAGAATATTCATTGAATCTATATAGAATATATAGATGTAGGAAATGTAATTTTATATGACCGATGATATGCACATCAAATCACAAATGATTTGTCTCTAATTTAAAGTAAAATTCAATTAAAATCTATTCAATTTTTCTATATTAGATAAATGTATAATCGGTTTGAAAACAAACGCACCGAATTAATTTGTACACTAACAATTTTTTCTTTTCGTATAATAATTGTATCCCTTCTTCAAAACATAAAGTATTATATATTTATTGTATATATATTGAGACGGATATTTGATTCATTGTTTGTCGACAAATTCTATATTATATATCAGCAATGTTATAAATTTTTTGCTCTTTTATTATTTTTTTTGTATTCAGAAAATCAATACCATATACGCATACAATATACATAAAAGATAAAGTCCAATGTCAATAACACTTCTGTGTTTTCGAAAGAACTATAAAAAAAATAACAAAAAGCAGGAACATAAGTTCAACATATTTAATGTATACGGCTATTTTGTCTATCTATACACTTCAATATATACATTGTATAGGCTCTGTGTGTTAATAGTTATAGATGGGTAGTTTAACATTTGAATTAATAATATTGTATATACAATACAATATAAGTATTTGTTAATCAAATGTAATCTATGATCAACAAGTAATTTATCATTTTATGTGTATGTTATAATGTTTTAAATTTCAATAAAATTACAATTTTATACTTATGAAATGGAACAAAGTTTGTAGATTTGCTCATACCACACAATAATGTATACTCAATATATATAAGTTTACGCTTATGGTGACCATATTTCAGATGAAAATACAGGGAAAATAAAAAATTAAACTAAAGACTTGATGAAAATTTGTAACTTCTATATCTTTCTCTATTGTGGATGTGATTTTTGCGCTTTGGTTCACATTTATTATATGCATTCAGCTTTTTAATTTATTCATTTTATTTATTTCAATTACCCCACTATTTAGTATACACATTTTTTCCACTTATGTACAATAATGAGTATATATGCTCTAACAAAATTGTTTTGAGCACTGATAAAACATGCTACCTAAAATAACCACAATTTTATGTCCCATGAATTTGACACTATAAATATGTGAAATTAATTTAATATATGTTATATTAGTTTGGCGGTAAAATCAAATCGCTAGCTGAACTTATTCTATATAGTAATCGTTTAAACTGCAAAGGGCAGTGCAAATGTATGTTTGTAATACCCTAACAAATGGTTCTCTATATTATATAGCACATTCAAAATATATAAAATAAAATTTATAATGTTAACTGACAGCTGTGTATAGGTATAGTGTAGTGGATTTAAATTTTAATGTTATTTCTCCTTTTTTAAAAAAATATATGAAAATAAAAACAATTTTATACAAAACAAATAATAAAACACAAGACATTTAAGTTTATCCGGTAATTTTATTTTAAATTACACAAAGGACGCGTGTTAACTGCAAAAGAGGACAGTGTATATAGTACACGTAAAATATATTTAGTTTAGATGATGGTGGTCACCGTACAAATAATATTTGCGATGTTATTAAATAAATGTATATAAAAAATGAATTAAATTTTCGTGAAAATATATTCTATAAATTTATTATAATATTATTTTCACACAACAATACACAAATAAAAACCATAGCCCACCCACGCGACACAACGCGTAACACCACCTACAAAACATTTATCTATAATTTTCTTTCTTTCTTTCTTTCTTTCTTTTATATTTTATTATACCTATGTCATTTATATTATATTTAATATAAATTTGAAATTAAATTTTAATTAAAAAAAATTGTATTTATTGACATTATACATTTAATTATTTTTTGTATTAATAAACATCATAAGGATTATTTATATACAATAGAAAATATGTTATCAGAACAACAACAACAACAACAACAGCAACACCGGTGAAGATCTTTCGAAATAGAAAAAAAATATAAAGAAATTAATACGCATACAAAAACTTTTCCTTTTATAATATTTTATATACAATATTCTATAGATTTAATATTGCTTTATTATTATTAGTATTGCATGGCTTTTTATATAATATATTAAAATGAATGAAATGGAAATTATTAATTAAAAGAAAATTACATAATTATAATTTATTATATTCACGTCGTATATATGCGGCTGTATCAGATTAAGTGCGGAATAAATTTGGTTTTGTGAAAGAAGGAAAAAAAGAAAGCACTTAAAAATTAATATTTTCCAAGCATATATATAAAAACAAACATACACCCACACACCCACACACACACACACATACATAACAAACAATCAAGATTTTTACATATCCTGTGTCGTGTCGTGTATGTACATATAAATATATAAAAACAAGATGTTTTAATTATAATAATTAATTTACTTATATAATATATAAAATGTTATATACACATTTTATTTTATTATTAATATTTTATTATTATAATAAAATAAAAATCATTTCATTTCTTCATGTATGTTATATATTTCACTTCACCGCGCGCACACCACATCACCGTAGCACAGAACAAATACAAAATAGAAAAAAAGAAAACCAAACAAACCAAACAAACAAATTATTTCTTATATGAAAAATTTTCACAAAATGAAAATAATATTTTAAAATATTAAATATATATTATTCATATTTCATATAATATATTAAAACACAAAATATCTGCAATGTAATCCTTAACAATATTATATAATAATATTAATAATAATAATAATAATAATAATAATAATAATATATATATTATTAAATTCTATATATCCGAACACAAAAGGAAATATAGAATATTTTTATTAAATAACGCAATGTAAAAAGATAAATAAATAACAGTTAATAATATTATATACACATTTTCCTTTGGTTATATATATTCCAGAGTATATATATATTTGTTCATAGCACACGTTATACAATTAATAATAAACCGCGACGCGCCGTATTCTATACAAAATATTATAAAATTGTATATATGCGACCGTTTTAAACGATGTCGCTGGAAAAACTAACATAAAATCTGATGAAAATGAGGTTACGCAGAGAACGATGTGTGCATTGAATTTGAAAGTAAAAAAAAAAAATAAATAAAATTAGAAAATAGAAAAATTTATTTATATATATATTTTGCGCAACAAATGAGATCTATATATTGCGTTTATTATTTACTCGCTCTTTTATTGCATATATATATACACATAAGTATATTTTTTATATATTGCCTATATATAGAATACTGTAATATAGTCGGGAAAAATAAAAATAAAATAAAGAGTTAAATATTTGTCGGAGAAAATTTTCTCTGGGAAAATGAGGGGTCCTTGTATCTTCTTAATCCTATATATACATCGTCTATATATCATCTATCTATCTATCCTTTCGCTACATCTATTCTATTCTATTCTTATTCTTTGTTTAAAATAATATATATATAATTTTTCTACTCATTTTATTTCACTCATAAATATGAAAATTTATGTATTATACGACGCATGCCTCTTTCTCATATGAAAACTCATATGTCTCAATTTTGTGCTTTTTTCATTTGTTTTTCTTTGTGTGCTTTTTTTCCGTTTTTTTTTTCTTATATATACTGGAAATAAAAATAAATAAATAAAATATAATAGGGAATTAAATAATAAAATTTTATTGAGAAAATTTTTCATAATAGAATTTTCTTTAAATATATGTTAACATTTAGTAGAAATTTCTGTTTGTTATAAGATTTTGTTAAAATTAAGTCTGCAAAACAAAACAAAAAAAAAAATGTGTTTCGCATTAAGATTTTCTCTTTATTCCATCCATCCAGATGATTTTACAATATTTTGTGGTATATGTTTATTTTTCTAATTAAGATTTCTGACAACACATTTTACATTTGGTATTTGCTTTTAATTAATTATTATTTTATATATATGTTAAAATGATCAAAACTTATAAAATATTAATTTTTCTTTTGTCTATTTGTTTTGTATATAGTCACTGTTGTTTGTGTGTGGCCACGGTATGTTGCGGAAACAGGTGTTTCTTCTTGCTGCATCGTACAATATACATTTTCAGCATACATAGACACATTGAGATTTTTCCTTAAAAAATTAGATTTCTTTTTATTATACAATATTACATTTGGTAAAATATATTTTATTCTCAAGAGATGATTTGGTATTATGTGTTCTATTGTATATGGTATTTATTTTGTTATACATATATATATATATTTTAAAATGGTGCAGGTCATGGTGGATTTTATACTTGTATTTATGTATGTATAAGTGTGTTTTTGTATATAAAACTATTATATATATATATTCTTTAAACTATTTGTTATATATATAGAGAAAAATAATATTTATAAATAGAAAATCTTTTATTATTTAATACGTGCGCGATATTGTGAAGAGAAAATTTTTTTGTATATAACTGATTTAAATTAATGAATTTTTATACAATTGTGTACAATTGAAAATAATATATACAAATTTTCTTTTATATAATATATAATATATTATATTGTAAAATATATTATCGTAGAATATTTATTTATTTATGAATGACATGTACAATGAATGGTTGTTTTTGGTTTATTTTAAAAGCAATTAGGTTATTGGTTAACTTGATGCGGTCAATGTGTGCGGTATTGGGGTTTACCGATTGGAAATTATATTACAATTATATATATGTATAAAGTATTTATGTATATATTTAAAAGGTAAATAATAAATATATATTATATGGTATCTAGATAACAAATACCTATGTTTATAAATGATGTGATGGTTTAACATATAATTGTGGTTGATTAAGAAAATTTATATAATAATTAATTATTTAATATGTTATATAATTTATGCATATTATTTAATTTTACCTAAACAATTACATTTTTCATCAATCGACACATATCTTCTTGATGCATTCAACTATGCATTAGTTTCATTCAATGTGTGGTGTACCCATTTATTCTCTATATATTAATACGCGACTACTTGAGTAGGTATCCAAAAGAGAACGAATTTGTGCGGAATTTGTATTTGTTGTTCTAACAATATATTCATTTAACAATAACTTTCATTTAATTGATTGTCTACTGCATTAGTACACAGCCTTAAGCATTTATATTTATAGTCCACAGTTAATTATTGTCGCAACCATAGAAAGTCATATGGTTTACATCGCAGTGGTCAAATATTTATATTCAATAATAAGAAATAGATATAGGAACATCAACACTCGGTAGCGCAGTTGCATAAGCGCTGATATATATATATATATTATATATATTAATCATGAAATATAGCGGGTTCAAATTTGCTATTTTTCATAGGAAATTTTTCGGTATTTATTTTAATACTAAAATTTTTCTACTGGGTGACCATTTGTTCGTTGATGGAATAAAAAGAAAAACGGATATCTTTGAAAATATGGTGTTGGACGCTATTCAAAGATTAACAATGTCTGCACACACATAACTATGGGCTAATCACCCATATAAAAATAATAGTATTATGAAAACATCTATCTTTCGTTAATTACAGTACAGTACAGTACACAATTGGTAAATTGTTATAAACTCCCATGCGGAGTAATTTACCAACTTGGTAGTAATGAAAGGTTTATCAGATGACATAAAAGCTCCAATAGGAGCAAAATATGAGTTTAAAAAAAAAAAAAAAAAAAAAAAAAAAAAAAAAAAAAAAATAGGAACATGTTCCGGAAAATCGTGTCTTTTGTAAATTATACCTTTTTTATATTACAAAGTATAATCAATTTTTAATAATTAAGTACAATATTATTATTTTATACAAAATTCATTTACATAAATTGAAAAATTGACTATATGTTATTATTGGTTATTTAAAATTTTCTTTTGTGTATACGTGTTGTTTTTTTGTGGCAAGATATTCTAAAATTTTGAATACAGGCAATAATTTTTAAAGTCCAGATCATATTGATTTGAAATTCGTAATTGATTAGCTGTATATTAGCCACAGATTGTTTTAAAAACTTGTCCAAAAGGAAGAAATAAATTTTTCAGTATTTTTCATACTATATTATTCGCTATATTCAGGTTAACATTGTTTCCGTCTCGCACACAACACCCAACAATGGACCATTCACATATAAATAAAAATAATTATTGAATAAATAAATAGCATCTACTGCGCGTATATATAAAAAAAAACAAATAATTTCTATTATTCCATACAAATCCATACAAATAATTTAACAAAATTGACCGTATAATATAATGTAACGAAGTAATTAATAGTAATGAATTTATTTATAACAAAAATCCTGTGTGACTGTATGATAAAGTTCTCATTAAAATAACATATTATATTTATAATTTTATATATTTTTAATAATTAATTTTACAATTTAATGTTAACATTAATTTATCATCTATTCACAATATTCAATCATTCCATATATATATTATATTTATTATAAGGTAGTGGTCCCAATCCATGCCATATGCTAAGGAATCTTTCACTTTGGACAATGATATTAATTTAATAATTTTTGAACAAGCAAATCCATTTTAAATAATCCAGCAGGATCAATTTAAATTCAAAAATAATTGTCAATGGGACACTGACTGTGGGATTGGGTCCATTACCTTACATAACTACAGCGAAAAATACGTGAAATAATAAATAGTTAATCGAATTTTCAATAATAATTTTACCAAAATAAAATATAATGTTATACATTTAAAATATATATCTATATTTATTTATGTACTACAGATAAAGGAATATAAATAGACAGGTATATATATTATAATATATTATATAGTTATACAACACCCACACACACACACACGCACAAATCATCATCAATTCAGATAAAATTAATAAATTCATTAGCTTTTCAATAGAGCTTGTTAAATGTTGGGTATTATTTAATCAGATTATAGGTTGACACGCTATGTTTATAAATATATGTACAACCAACGATAATAACATTATGGAGTGTTTACATAAATCATTCATAGTGTATTTGTGTGTATGAAAGTCTACTTATAAATATAAATGTACATTATATATATATAGAAATAGGTGTATATATAGAGTATTATATATATTGGCGTATAAATTGTAACATATATATATATCATTGAGGTGAAACTACATATAGGTTTTATAAATATATATATAATTGGACAATGAGGTTATTTTTTATTTTGAATTATTACATATAAGCATGGATTTTATTTACCTGTAAAGCGTAAATTATGCAAGTGAATAAAAAAAAAAATAAATATTTATAAAATTATATATTCACATACAGCCACAAATACACAGAGTATAGTTGGAATTTAGGAAAGTAATTTTTAAATTAACCACACCGACACCATATAATTATTTAGAGATATTCGTATAAGATATGCATGTGTAATATATAATAATTATACAAGCTCTGTCCCATAATAATCCGGAAAGGATATGTATATGTAAACCATAGAGCACGTATAGTTCATAGGTTTAGTTTTTTTTTTTTGTAATTATATGTTCTGTGAATTCGTACATTAACAAACTGTCAACAAATTTAATGACATTACATTCAGTAGAAATGAAAATACAACACAAATTGAGTTACAGCTGTTTGTTTTATGCGTCGATCGAAAAAATTAATATATTAAATTTTGTTTTAAAATGTGTAAAAATGCTTAAATGGAATAAATGGTTCACAGAAAAAGGCAGGGAAACTATAAGTGATGAATGTCCATAGGTAGACCATTTGAAACAATTTACTGAAGAAAACATTGAAAAATTGTATGATTTCGTGAAAATTTTTATGGAATATTCAGTGAGATTCATTGAAATTGAGCATGGAATACAGAAGACAATAATTCTTCTAATTTTAACATAAATTAAAAGATGATCAAAAATAGCACCAAATTGAATTAAATAATCAAATTCATCATATTCACTTATGTTTCAGTCTCTGCGATTAATTTCTATACCCTAAATTTCATTGGCCGATGAAAGTAAACCGTTTTATATATCAGTTGAAGACATTCAAAAGATGACGACCATCGTTCTCAACAGCATTACAATCACAAACCTAAAAAAAAGTCATTTGATTCACTTGTTGACCGTATACATAGCGATGTATTTCAGTTGATGGACAATATTTTGAATAAATAAAATGATTTTTGTGAAAATTTAATATTTATTTTTGTATTTTTTAAAATCCATTCCGTATTATTATATCACAGAGACACAGGGACATAGAGATTGTATTTTATATATGTTTTTATTTTAAAATCTAATATCGAAATTTAATGGAATTTTTAAGTGTAATTAATAGTGACACTAAATATATATAGGAATGGATGTACGAACGAATTTTAGTGTTTTTGCATCACAATAATCTGCGTTCTATGTGTTATAGACAAAGGACAATTTTTAACACATTTATTATACAAACATTTTTGTATTTGAATGTATTTGTTTTATATTATATATATATACTAAAATCTAAACGTACGCGTACTTATACAATCATAAATATCTAATTTATATAGATATAAATTATTTAGTATATGTACGCAATAATAACAGAGTAAAACAAAGAAATTTTCACAAAAACCCATATGAATACAATAGAAATATATATATATATATGTATTCATCCATACGCATAACATATATAAACAAAATAAATGTAATAAATTGTTTACCCAAAAATGAGACATTCTCAATGGTATATCAAAAAAGACTGTCTGTTTAGTTAGAATATTTCTAATAATGTATATGTATATAAAGAATGTTCAAATTTGACGTCGTTTTAAGTAGTGAAAAAATTGCAGCTGTTAGAGGGCAAGTGTTGCTGAAGAGCCAAAAGGACAACAATTTGTCATCGTTTGAATTTTTGCCCAGTCAATTGGTTGTTATTAATGTGCAGAATATGTGGTTTCAACAGAACGGTGAAATATATGACACACGCAGCAACGAATCTTTTGAAAGAGAAGTTTATAATAATCGAATAATTTCTCGAAGAACAGATGTGTGAATTGGCCACCAATATCATGATATATATAACACCATTTGATTTCTTGATGTATAAAGTTTATGCTGATAATCCTTAAACTGGACGAAACACCTCAAACACAACATCATATATCACTAATTGGAAAGATCATAATGCGAAAAAGTTATTCAAAATTGTGGTATAGGATTTACAGTCTGTCGAGTTAGCAGAGGTGGTCACTTTTAAACGACATTCTTTTTCATTATTAACCCCGGAACCAAAGTACTTTAATTTCCAGATAATAATAAATAAAGATTTCACACAATTTATGTCTTTTATTTCAAATTTAAAAAGACCCGTCCAATTTGAACACCCTTTCTATAATATGCTTTATGCGAAAAATCGTACATACACAAAAGGTATATATATAAATTTATATATATATGGTTAAGCATTACTTTGATTTATTTTCAACATAACATAAAATTTATTACAAAAGCTCGAAGAAGATCTTTGACAAATTGCAGATTATTTGTACATCTATAAAATAGGTATAGGTATACCACAAATGGATTGTGGCCCGATATATTGTATAATATGTACAATGGTATTTTATCGTATATATATATATATGTAACTAAACTATATATTGGCATAGCTATATATTTATATATATATTCAAATAATAATATAGATTACATATATTTCTCTATACGATATACTCCTCATATTCAGTTTATGTTTTTTTGTTGTTCTTATTTACGATTTAATCAAATAGAGACGACGATTCAATAATTTTTCATTCAATAATGAAAATTGATGTTTTTATTGTAATATTTTTAATATCAAAAAATACAAAATTATTGTTGAAATATTATTATTGTTATTATTATTATTATTATTATTATTATTATTAAAGTTTATAGATAGATATATATAAAATCAAAATTATTTTCATTAAATTGAATTTGCTATATATAAATTGTTATTTATTTAATGATATTTGATATATATTCCAAAATAATAACAACAATAACAATATAATATAAAAAAAAATCTATTGATACGAGCAGTAGAAAACATTTATAAATAATACAATATATAAATCAAATACATACAATATATAATTTCTGTATTGTAAAATGAAACTCTATCCATTTATATATATTAATTAAATCAAAAATATATTGTTTGTATGTAACAATAGTGTTTGGGTTTGGGTTTATCGCAATTTTATTATTATAAATACATTGAAATGTGCGAATATGTGTTAAATCTAAACTATATTTTAAATGTACGCAATATAAACTTTGGGTTATGGGTGGATGGAGAAATTAAATTGAGATTCACATGTAAAAATATATAGTTTTCCTAAAGTCACTAGTAATAAATTGTAAAATATTAACCCAGAGGAATTTTTCCAAATTTTATTACATAATTACAAAATTTAATCAATTTCCAGTATTTCATAAAGGAAATTATTAAAATTGCATAACCCATTCAGAAAATATAGTCGATTTTCCAATCGATGTCATTGAAATTTTTTATTTATTTGGAATACAGCACCATTATTTTTGTTTTAATTTCTCTCGTATATCGGATGGAAAATCGACTATATTTTCTGAACACGTGTAGCTATTTTAAAAATTTCTTCTATGAAAGACTGGAAATTGATTACATTTTATAATTGTGTATAATAAAAAAATTGAAAATCCGTTAACACTATGACAAAATGTGATAATTCATGAAAAACGATTTTCCTAAAAATTTACCAATAACCTCTGAGCTAATATTTTACAATTTATTAAGTATTATAGTAGTGACGTTAAGAACAATATATTTGGAATAATCAAATATTCGAATATATCTCAGGAGCCACCACTGTTTTGGATATTTAATAGTGTGTGGTATAGTTTATGTTATCGTTTTATTCAAGTGTTTGCTATATGAAAATATTATAAACACAATTGTTCCACAAATTTCCTATATATACCCACTAGACGTCGTCATTGCATGTCATATGGGTAATCTGAACATTCACATTGAAATGATTTAAAAAACAATTTATCCGGTTATCTTGAAAGTTGTTGTAATAATCTAATTTAAAAGAATTGTATACGCGTGAAGTATTTTCTCTTATTAAATCAATATAGTATTTCTATAGTATTTATAGTTAAACCACCATCCACACACCCACCATGTTTTTAAATTTTTATTTAGTTTAATGAAATAACTTACAAATATTCTCTATTTTCTATAAAATGACTTTATCATATATGAAATTTAGTCGGAATATTAGACTTAATATACAAACAATTTAGTGCAATGTTGCACAAATATAACAAAAGTTTATAAAATCTTTATTGTATAGATACGCTTGCAACCGCTACCACGTAAAATATAAATGACTTTCTATAATTTATAGATCTGATGGTAACGACATTTATTGGCTAATGCCTGATTTAGATTTAGGGCATTTGAAACCGACGACCTTTATACAAACTCATAAAATTTCATGACATGTAAGCCAAAATACAATGCATTAAGTGACAGTAGTTTTTGTGAGTCGTTGGTCCAAAAATGTATAATATTTTGTATATAACCGCAATATTCAATATGTTGTTTTAGAATTGGTAAAAATACTAGATTTAAATGCTTGGAATGCTTAAAATGGCTAATGAGTTTATAATTGTTTATTCAAAATACTAGTTTTTCAGTGACATTGACTATTCAATGACGGCAGAAAATATGCGTGGATGATGATGAACGTTCAGACCGACGCGACCACCTAAAACGATTACCGAAGAAAATATTCAAAACGTGCATTAATTCGTGCTGATAACCATGGCGGTGAATTCAAATTTCATCCATAATCCATTTTATTTTGCGTAAAACGATCCATGGACGCTTCACAAATACGCTCATTCAAATAGATTTTTACAGGACGGAAAAAGAAGGTGATGCATTCAAATATAGATTTTTAACAACTTTTGAGGAAGATTTCTGTTGGTGTTACACAGGTACTGTTAGTCCAACTAACTATGACATACACTTACCAACAATTTATTCCGTCCAGTCAAGTTGGTAAATTATCACGCTTGGAGGAAATATATATAACAATTTACAAATTGGTCTGCAACTATAGAAAAGTAGATGTTTCATTAATTCTATTATTTTTATATAATACAATTAAACCATCGAAAACAAAGAATTGAATCACTGCACGATATTTAATATAATTTTTAAATAAAATCGATAACGCACATGTCAATATTCAGCGTTTGCAATACTACACTGGACTGAATTTATGGATTGAAACAAAATTTTTACAAGTATTTCAATAAACAATTATAGTTTAACATATAAAGTTGTGTATCAGACTAAGTTCAGTGAGCCAATGTATTAAAAAAATAAATGAAAAACTATATATTATTAACTATTTTGTCTATACACATACATTATATAATAGTTACTTTTAAATACGCTTGTAATTTGAATAGCCATGAACCTATTTATATATACACCTCTATCTATATACTAATAAACAAGTAAATATGCTAAACCTTTGTAATATTATATAGTATACTATATAGTATATTACATCTATATATAATCTATAAATACCCTTACTAATTATAACAAGTCAAATTATGTATAATAATACACATTGATTATATATTATTACAAGAAGCTTATGCGTTGAACATGATCTAGAGATGATAGTACGTGTGCAGATGATTGTTTAGACAATTCAAAGAAGGGATAATTTTAATATTGAAGATGCACAAGACGCCACCAGGACAGCAAAAATAAAATTCAATGATGCCAAATTATAACAATTACAAACACAATCACAATTTTTCAGCATCATTAAATGTGTTTCGGACCGGTTAAATAAGTTGGCAGCGGTTTAATAACTTGCAAAATGGTTCCCACATGAATTTAAAATCGAAATTCTTTGTGAATTGCTGCTCCCATTTCAATGCAATATTTCAGACCTCATTTCCATGAATTTTTTTTTATATTATATTTGCAATTATGTTATTTTATTATTATAATAAATTCTTTTATTTTTTTCTTCTAGGTTGAAGGTGTTTTAGTCGCGTCTGCTACTATGTGCAATAACAAACAACAAAAACCAACATTAACATATATATCAATTATTATCAATGCTCGAACGATATGAGATAGTGTACGGCGATAACATCACAAATAATTAAAGACGGAGAAATATTTTTAAATAATTTTAATACAATGTAATAACAATAATAAAATTATACTATCAATAATATTTATAAAATAAATAAAAAGAAAAAAAAAAAAAAAAAAATGTAAACAGATAATAATAAAAAAATATTTAATTAACTTTTAATATAATTATATTTATTTAATAAAATTATATATTTAAAATTATTTTGTAAAAAAAATACAAAGAAAAATTAATTAATTATATTTATTTAATAAAATTATATATTTAAAATTATTTTGTAAAAAAAAATACAAAGAAAAATTTAATAAACACAAAAATTTACATTAAAAAAAAAAATATTTGTCTTGTTTTTTTTATTATTTATCTTGAAATCTATAATTTAATTATCTATCAAACCAATCCATTGAAATCTGATACGAGAAAAGAAATAAATAAAAAATTAATTTATAATAAACAAAAATATAAATAAAAAAAAAAATATAAACAATAAAATTAGTATGAAGGAAAAAAAGGCGTTTTAAATTTATAAGTATAAAATTCTACCACTTGATAGATATGACGAAGTCATCATTAAATTAATATACAAATAAAATAAATTTTTAATAAAAAAAAAAAAAATGTAGCTTATATATCCGAACCGACATACTAATATTAATAATAAGAGTAGTGTATGAGAGAGAGTTGCTGGGTGTGTAAAGCAATGTAATGTGAGCGGTGCGGGTTCGATTTCTCGCCCGGACCGCGAGAATTTATTTTTCAAATAAAATAAAAAAAAATCCACATAGGTGTCGCGGCCGGGTGTGTTTACAATTTCGGAGTGGAAAAGAAAATAAGAAAAAGTAAATAAGAAAAAAAATAGAAAAAAGGGAAAAAGAAAAAAATTACTTTTTTTTTGCTTTTTTGGGATTTGAAAAAGGATCAATTAAAATTGACTAAAAAAAAAGCACTCCGACTCCGATTCGATTTATTTTTTCAGGGATTGTAGTCCTCGTCGATGCGCAGTTTTTTAAATGTATTCGGGCCCCATGACCCCTCCGGGAGCGGAGCTATGGAGCTTCCACGGTACCGATTTTCCGACTTTTCACCCCTTATAACTCCCAGAATTTCTAGTATTTTTCAATAAGGTTATTGTCAGACGTAGTCCTCACCTGGGCCTACAATTCATAGAAGAAAATTTTTTTCTATCTATAATAGTTTTCCGGCTATGGGTGCCCAAAGTCGGAAAATGCAAATACAGACCAAATTTCGGATCACTGAAAAGTGAGGAAACACTCAAATATCCTAAAATCTAATGATGCACAAAGGTAAAGGAAGGTTTAATCTGTACGATAAAATTTATTTTAGAATTTTCCGATGGAAAATACGGATTTTCCTAGAACAACGAAAAACGTTGATTTTGGCATATTTTCAAACAGGAATTTTCCGGCTTTCCCGACCGAATTTTCCAAAATCCTAATTATAGTATATAATAGACTATATGTCACGTATTTTAAGTTATAACACAAGTCTGTAAGTATTATAGTGTTCCTACAATGATCGCTCAAAGTAAGGCTTACCAAAAAAAACCCAAATTTCACCCCTTAATAACTCCGCCATTTGAATTTTCCTGAAAAATTTTCCAAATCCGAAAAGATGGGCCTTGTCTTCATCTATAACATATCCGAAGGAAAAACCCCTAGCTAATAAATTTTTTCCAAAAAATTTTGGATCGTCCGGGAAGCGTTTTGACGATGTTGGCAAGAAAGTAACGACGGAAAAGGACATTATTTATGCAACACCTATAAATTTTTGGTAGTGTTAAAAAATATAGTTTTTTTAAATTCCTTGATCATTACGATGCACCAATAGGTGTAGTGTAATTCAGGACATTTATTTGGCACCGTCAAATTTTAACTTATTTTTATAATGTTTGTTGTTGTTTGTGTGTATGCAAACGGAATTTTAATGTTATTATTTTCTTTTTTTTATTATTGGAAAATAAGATTTTATTTTGGTTTGTTTGTTTTTTTTTTTCACAATGAGTGTGACATCGACATCGATACAAATTAAATATCTTATTAGCATTTTTGTATTTTTCTTCATTAATATATTTATATAAATAGGAATAATTTTTTGATACAACATCATGTGTGATTTGTGTGTGGTTTAAATTGCTAGCAAATCGCATAAGTTTCATAAATTACTGAGAGGAAACCAAAAACATATATCATTCACGCAATATCATATCCAATTAATAATTTATACTCCCATATAATATTATTTGGGTGGTTTCCAATAATTTATAAAACTTGCGGAATGCATTAACATTAAACATAATAATGAACGAACATTGTTTGTAATAGATTAATGTTGTAATGTGTATTGTTGTAAATAATAATTTGTATTTGATGTTGTTAAAACATTATTCCGTAATTTAAAATATATTAATTAGAATTAAAATAATAATAATTGTATTACTGCGTATGATTTCTTTTATTAATTAAAATGACTGAGTTTTGTATTACTGCTTGGAAAGTGAAACCAAAACCAAAACAAACATATGTTATATATTTGTGTACTAACGTTATTATTATATATATACTATAATTTTTGTTTGCAGCATTACAAATACAAATATTGTATTTCTATAATTTTTACAGTTAAATGTGTGCGGTGTATTATTTATATATTTATTCTAATATAATTGCGGATTCACTTTGCAAGCAATACAAAGCATCTACAAGTCATTTAAATTAGTTTGCATTTTATTGCATTATTATGATATACACAAAAATTATATTATACTTATACATAAGTTATTGTAACATTAATTAATTAATTGACGTATAATTTATTAACACTTATTTATTTATAAAATAGGTACGGTGCGTACGGAAGTATGTTTCCGATGTTTTGTCAAGAATATCTCTGAATTATTTCTTATTGAATGTAATTGCTATGGATAGTCGTAACTTAAATTAACACCATATACATAAAATTTTAATTTAATTCCAAACATTCTTAAACAAATATTTTTAACTGCATATTTATAAAATCTGTGAATGGAATTACTCTCATCGAATAATATACAATTTATGCAAATTAAAAAAGATTATTCTGGGAAAACCCGTCAAATTATCGATGTCTTATAGTGTTGAAAAATGCTTCTAATATTATAATTCATGTTTTAAGTAAAAAAAAATAAATAAAAAAACACGTGTATCGAAATGTTTACAAACCCACGAACCGACGATTTGTGTAAAATACAAACCAACAACACTACCAACTGCTCCAACACTGATAACAAAATCGAAAATTTTCGTTTCTGTATATAAACACCACACATTAATGTTATTATTTAATATTTTGTTATTGGAAAATAATATTTTGTCAATATTAATTTCACCAGCAAAGATACAAATTAATTTTCTTATTAGAATTTTTGATTTTTCCTTTATAAATTGGATTAATTTCTTGATACATCATCATTATCATCATTATCATCACCTTGCGACTTTCCCATGCTTCACCGATTTTAAATGTATACATTTATTAAAAATTAATTGGTTGGTTTGTATGTATTTTGTACCTGGAATTTTAATTTTATTATTTAATTTTTTAATATTAGTAAATATGATTTTGTTATTTTTGTCAAGGTCCTTTGGTCCCGTCAAAGAATATAATGGTTGGAGACGAAGATACGATTTTAAAGTAAGCATAGTAAGTAAAGTATATATGCTAATAACTAAGTACTTTAATTTTAAAATTATGCAATTATAAAAATTACAATTCAATTCAATGTTTTTCTTTTATTACAAATTGTATTTATTATAATGGAAATCCCATTAGTTTCTATCTAGTTAGTGTATGCAGTGGTTCTTTTTTGTATTTCATATATATAATTTGTGAAATGACTCAACCTAAAAAAACGCCCCAAAACATCGTATCGAGGAATATTACTTTTGCCTGGAATGTCAAAAATCTTTGAAAAATTATTAATAAAAAAAATTACAATGTAGAAAGAAGGCTAATCTAAAAACCATCAATTTGACTTCAGAAATAAACATTCGACACTAGATATAACAAACACAATTGAGAAAGTGCTGGAGGAAATGATGGTTTGTTGTGCCGTCTATCATGATGTTGTACAGACATTTGACAAGGTGTGGCACGATTGATTATTGTTTAAACTGCATAGAGATGATTTACAATACTCTGAAATACTGAAATCACACATAGAAGATAGATCCTTCCGTGTTAGTTACGGTACAGATTACTCGGAACTAACTAATATATGTACAGGAGTGCCATAAAGAAGCGTTCTTGGACCAACGCTATACCTTCTGTATACCAGAGACAACTGCCGTGATGGTAATATAATGATTGCTATATTTGCTGATAATGATAGTTGCGATCCTTGCGGTAGATAATTGTGTAAGTGAAACTACAAATAGGCTATAGAACACAGTAAACAAAGTGAAGATAACGATAATGTTAGGGCGTATTAAATTGAATGAAGCCAAATGCTAAAAATGATAAAACCTCAAAATATTGGAGAATGTATGTAAACAGACTTGAAATTAAAATACAAACAACATCTTAAAAAGAAGAAAGAAAAATTAAATGTTATATATAGAATGCTATACTGGGTTACTGACGGACGCAATTGTCGTTCGGAAATAAAATAAAGATATATAAACAAATCCTAAAGACTGTTTGGACATATGGCATGTAATTATATGGGACTGTACAAAGAGAATAAATATGTAAATAATACAAAGAAGACCTGCACCGCGACATAGAAATAAACATTGTCTAGGAGGAGATAAAAAAAAACGATGCTTTGAAACATAATAACGCCTGCAATTACATTCACTATTGAATATAAATGTCAAGAGATTTCTTGGTATAATAATCCTGTGAATGTGAACAAATTAAAATGTGAAAGGTCGATCTTATAGATTGATTGGGAATGATTTTCGTGCGATTAAAGGCCAACACTACCAGTTTCAACACTGGTGACACTGGTGTCATGATGATTTCCACCTACAACAAGATAATGCTTATATTAATGTTGAATGAATTACATATATGACACGCATTCTTAGTATATTAATAAATTATAATCAGTTGATTTATGCAATAAGGAAACCATATAATCCTTCTGATTAGATAACAACAAAAATATCTAAATATCAAATGTAATTATTTTTATATATTATAGGTATTTCACATTCATATGTACATAAAATCATATATGCTAGCGTATTTATAATATTTGTTTGAAAAATCTGTCAACAACAAATATTAAATGAAAGCTTATATTAAGTGCTAAATAAAACTTGTTCGAAAGTTATTTATTTTCACCTGTGTGTGGGTGTGTGTGTGTGTAACGTATCGATACTGTCGATACCGCACTATCCCACTATTCAATATTATGTTGTTATTATATATATATATTGTATATTTATATATTAGTTATGTAACCCTTCAAATCACTTAAACCCAAAACAAATTGCAGAGAATATAAAATCAATAACAACTTTCAACTGGTTTGTATGTACACCTACATATACGTGTATGAAGGTATACTATAATATAATATAGTACTAGGATTTCATATAGAGAATATATTTTGTACTTGAATATGGTACATATGGGTGTAAATGGTATTGGGATTTCTTTCCTATATTACACATAGTCTCTATATATAAAGTATGTACCTACTATAAAAACTAGATATATATACGTACAATATACTGTTAAAAGAGTTAGACAAACGTTGGTGTTGATCGTCATAGTCGTCGTTTGTGATGGTAATATACTACAAACACCATATATACGGTTCTCTGATGTTGTTGATGTAGTGGTGGTATTATATTATATATATATATTGAGTGTGTACTCGTATATATATTTTCAATATAAAGTTTTTTGATGTAACAAAAAAGAAAAAAATGATAATAAAATAAAACCGGAAAAAAAACGTATACTAAAAGTGAAATATGTAATGAAAAATCGATTTAAAAAATTTATTGAAAAACAGTTTGTTTCTTCTCTATATTTTTTTTTAATATGAAAAGTTGAAAATGTAGTTAATTTTAATTTTAATGCTTTTTGGATTTAAGTAACTATTTTTATATTTGATTCTATTTTTTATTTATTATTTATTTTGTTGCCTTTCCTAATCTACGCTGCTATCATTTCAAAAGAACTTAATTAAATTATTTACTTGCTTTAAAATTGTTTTTAAGTTAATTAATTTACTCATATTTTTAACTATGCTCATTTAAATACATATATAGGGCGATTACACTTGTCGTAACGGCTATACAACAGTATATTCTGTAATTATTGTTGTTCTTATAAATGAACCTCAATGAAAGTATTTATGTGATTATAGATGTGATTTGATAAGGGAAAAAACTTATCTTAAAATAATATCGACAATAAATCATCATCAATCAGTTCATGTTACTCAAACTTAAAGTGAAGCTATGCTGTATCTACCAAAACTTTAAATCATTCATACAGTCAAATTGGTAAATTACTCCGTATAGGATGCGTGTATACAACCAAATGGTCTGCAATTATCGAATATATATATATGTTTTTGGTTAATTCGATTATTTTTATATCAGTGCAATTATATCCCGTAACATTAGATATTTGATTACTTTACACAAAACAACTAAATGTTCTGATATTGTATAGAACAATTTTCAATATTTATGTAAACAAAAGTATTTCGTACTTTCACTTCACAGTAAAAGAATTTATTGCCCAGAAGACATCGCTAGTACAGTAGAGTAGAGTAGATTATAATAAATTATTTGTAATAAAATCTTAAACGTTGATCGATTGATATTTCTATGATATATAAATGCATTTTCAGTTATTCAAATTGGAAAATAAACTATAATATAGAAATTAGTAAATGCCGATTTGGCAGAGTTCTTCTTATAATAAATATTAAAATAGGATTGTGTTGAATGTCTATGTTAACTTCCAGTTCCTATCCTATCACTTGTAATTGCAACGCTTAAAAAAAAGACCGAGACGTGTGTCTTTCATCCGATTTCCGATAACCAGTAGTGTATTGTATAAATTTTAATATAATTTTATTAACTCACAGTTTTAAACTTTAATGTGATTCGGCTTTTTTTATTTTTAATATTTAATCCATTTTGCATTCATTTTCTCGTTAATATAATTTAAAAACTGTTTCCATAGAACTGGTACTGACTGGTTCTGACCTGAAAAAAAAATGTATATAGTAATTGTTCAAATTTAATAAATAGTACGTACTTGCAACAGCTTCTAACTGGTTGTTTCCTAATATTTTTATATAATTTCTATATATTAGAAATTTAATTTACACGCATTCAAAACTGCATAGCCCATATGGGAATTTCAGCTATCCAAATATCAATAAAAAAAATATGGCAGATATACTATAGTTGAACCAACAAAATTAATTCCATTATGGTTTTTATTAAACCGAATATTTTCTGTAGTTTCTGTTGCATATCTTCTAGTTGATATTCACAATTATTTTTGTATCATATTATGTAAGTTATCATAAATATGTAATTGCACACCCAACATGTATACACATGTATGTTATAAATCTATAAGAACTGTAATAATATAAAATTAATCAAAAATGATGAATAATGGTGAAAAATCACATATGGTTAAATTTTATATATGTTTTAAAAATATATTTTTAGTATACATATCACGAACAACAAGAAAGAAAAAAATGTTCTCCTATAATATTCTTATATTCTTTTCCAATGGGAAATGATATAAACTCTTTATTATTCTTGAACAGATCACACATTAAGAACATGATGTTCAAAAAGTATATATCTTAACTAATTTTTTTATATATATACTACAATTATACTATATACTCGTATGTCAGTGAAGTATCTGTGGTAAATTTAATTCACGTATACCCACATATACTACTAGGTACTAGAAATATACAATATTATAAATATATATACGAGTAATTTTAACACAAAACCACACCAAATCTGTATATAACAATTTTATATAAGTACCAATGGTATAACTATATAATACTATCATAGTGTGCACCAATAGAGATGCTCAATCTTTGACATTTTGTGTTGCAGTAACACCAAAAATCTATCATCAAAATTGTTGTGATTGTGTTGTTGTCAGTCCATTATATACCGCTTTATCAAATACAATAAATTGGGCTCTAGAACAACTTACAATTGATTCTCCAAAAATCATCTTCAGTAAAGCAGTACATTTCTGGTTGAATAACTTTTTTAACAAGGAAGATAGTAAAACCAATTCAACAATTGTCAATGCATTCAGGAAAATTGACTGTTTTGTGTGGTTTATGATGCAGGTGCCACACTTACGATCAATCGAATTCAAAAATTATTGATAATCAATGCAAACGACATTTGGTTTCATCTGAATGAATCTCCGTGGCATATTTGATCCCGTCAAAGAACAGAATGTTTGGAGGCGAAGATACAATTTTGAATTAGACAAGCTTTACGGTCAACCAAATAATGTCAAAACAATCAAGATCAATAGATTGAGATGGCTTGAACACGTAGAACGCATGGAAGAGGAGCGTGTGCCGAAAAAACTGTTAAATAGTAAACCATAGGGTAGAAGGAGAGCCGGAAGACCTAAAGCGAGATGGCTAGATGCAGTAAACTGTTATATAAAGAGCCTAAAGATTCGGGATTGGAAGACATTAACTGCGGATAGATCAGGTTGGAAAAGCGTGTTGGAGAAGGCTAAAACCGCACCCGGGATGTAACGCCATGGAGTAAGTAAGTAAAAATGATGTAACATTCTATACTTAATTCGTATTTTATTTCAAATTCAAAGTACGAACGCGCCTGTAATGGAAAACCCTTACATATATGTATATTATTAAATGTATGTAATATGTTTTATATACTCGCGCGTACTTCTAACTTAAAACATATATAATATGTTTTGGTCGTATTATAACTTTTAGATTTTCGCTATAAAAAAAAAATAAATGCATACTCTATATAAAAACGAATATACTCACACCGA
The DNA here is from genome assembly GCA_910594885.2 of Bibio marci. Lineage (NCBI taxonomy): Eukaryota > Metazoa > Arthropoda > Insecta > Diptera > Bibionidae > Bibio > Bibio marci. The sequence continues at coordinate 45,608,232 of OU343116.1, read as the reverse complement.
CATATACATACGCGTAGTATATAATATGTATTTATAATAATATGTCTTGTATAACTTAAAGAATCATTAAAAGAAAAACTTTTCCGGCAAATGTTAGGTGATCTGTAAAGAAGATAATTTATATAAAATAGAAGCATTTCGAAAGAAAGAAGGAGTAGCACAAAAAAAACAGTGATATAAAAAAAGTTTTACAAGTTTAACATTATATTTATACGAAATAATATATATATTTATATTAGAGAGAGTGTGTAATGTACTAGCAATTCATTTGTACGTATCACAGACAGCAAAAAAAAAAAAGAAATCAAAATGAAATTTCATTAATGAAATTATATTATGTGTAGTCAGATAAATTTACAGACATATGCATGTAGGTAGGTGTAGTTATATCTTTTAGTTTGATTATTTTTTTAAACATTTGTATGTTACTAAAAATTTATTTTTACATTGCATTGCAAATTTGTTTTTTTTTTCTTCTCTTTCACATAATTATGAATACATTTTTTGATCGCATTTAATCTGATCCCGTGCTTTTCTATTAACTATTATAACACATATAATTATAGGCTAATGGTTTGAGTATTAAGTAATTGCAAATTTTTATTATGATAATTTTATTCAGTAGTGTATGGTTCACATCATTTTTATCATCTAATATCTATGACCTTTTGTCATCTTTCAACCATCGTCATAATATCAATTCTATGTTGATAAAACATTTGGTTTTTCTCGAAAATAGATTGAATAAAGAACAATATAACAACATCATTATTGAAATTATAACGACACATACAGTTTTGCAAAAAACGAAATAAATCTGGGCAGAAAAGCAAATAATGCTAGATTAAATTAGCTAAACCAAAATTTTATTGAATCTTTATATAGCAAAGCAATTACTAGTAATAGAATAGAATCAATTAAATAATTAATGTCACGGTGTGCGGTCATTAAAGATCACATTAGATAGTATGTTAGGCTATAATGACAAGAAAGAATGTTTGTGATAAGGTTATCCATGTCATCTTGAATAGATATATATATAGCAATTGTTACTAATAGAATAGAATCAATCAATATAATTTGTCATGGTGTGCGGTCATTAAAGTTCTGTTTCGGCTATAATAAACAAAAAGAATGTTTGTGATAGGGTTATCCATGTGTCATGCAATGTCAAGCCAATATTGAATGATGACGTAAAAAGAATTTCCAAAAATACGATATGCAATATATAAAATAAAAGAAATTATTATACCGTAGTGATAAACTGAACGAAGGTTCGACAAATCCACTGTACGGATTGTTTTGTTCCATATATTGACCGATAAAAATACGCAAAAATAGTAAACGGTCTGTTTTAAAAATTTCCTACAACTATTTTAAGATGCCAACATATATGGGCATACAAAAATGTTAATTTAATAGCTGTGTAAGTATTACAGTTTTCATGTTTCATTTACGAAAAACATGTAAATAATTGATTATTGATTGTAATTACCATATGATCCAAATTTCTAATTTCTTGGCAATTTTCTAAATATAATCCAATCCGTTTAAATCTGATGCAGCAATATCTGATGAATTCAGTTGCGATACAATAACACATAACGCAATCAAAGTGGCTTCTAAGTTTACCATTTGTTTGGCAATTCTTGTGTAACATGTGGTCGAAAATTGTATAGTGTTACATAACCATTTTATGGTGTTATTGTTCTTTTCGAATTTCAAATAGTGATCACGGCAGCAAATTTATTATACAGTTGTTGAGTTGTTCGGTTTCAATAGACATATAATATACTACTTCTTGCTGATAATACCAACAAATATTCAAATCACAATTTTTGAATTGTTTAAATTTTGAAACTATGTTTGTTGTGTGATAACACATTTACGCCAGTCATTTCTGATATCCGACACCAAATACTAAATGTTGTTTACATACTTTCAGCTGTGTAGTTGCCTGCGAATAGAAGAAGAAAATCATTTATAGATAAATATAAGAGGCAAACGTATATAGTAAAATAGTAAAAAATTAATGAATTGTGCATGCATAGCATATAAAAGCACCATATATGGAATGTAATACAAAGCTTAATTTCTTCAATTTAAATATAAAAGAAAACCGAAGGAATACATAGGATAATATAATAATATTAAATATACTTTTATTACTATCATAAAAACATATAACATATAACGCACATAATTAATCCGTATATGTGTATACGACGAGTACCTATGTACAATATATATATATATATAAGAAAATTTCCTATCAAACTTATCACCATACAATTACCTATCAGTATAATGAAAATATAAAGTTTGTTATATAATAGTTATTTTCATGTTTTTGTTTATTTGCACAAGAATCTGTTCGTATTTGTGTTTGTTTGTATTTATGCGCATATTTATTTATCTATCTATAGTTCTGTATATAAAAACAGATATATACCTCTATTTATTTTTATATTATATACTTTTCGATAACATAGCATAAATATAAATACATATGTTACCTTTTTTCCCATAAATATAGAAAAAGTAAATGTGAAGGCACAATATAAAAGGAGAAAAAAAAAAAAAAATCGGAATATAAGAAGTCTATCAAGAAAACTTTCTCCAAGTGTACTTTGACACAAGTTTCTATGAGTTTTTTATGTGTGAAAAGGGACTTATTATTACTGCCCATATAAGAAACTATCCCATTATATTTTAACATATATATATATATATAACTATATTTATACTAACTTGGCTATAATACTTATGAATATGTATGGATTATATAGCATACGAGCATAAATATGTATATTTATTGGATATGGAGAGGTGCGTATATATATATATATATGAAAAGGTTGAGTATGGCTGTTATAAGGGTTTGGTAAATACAATATATATATATTAAATGCTCATAATAAATTGCTTTTTCTTTACCTTGAAATATTCTCTCTGATGTCTACACAAATATATATATATATATGTTATGTATATTATTATATAAGTATATATCAAATAATACATATTCATATAATATTATATATATATTTGGAACCATACCATTATATGGTAGAAGAATATTGAGGAAAATAATAGTGTATCAGTCTCGTTTCTTTCAAGAATTTCATTTCTTCACACCGTCACCACACAAGCAATATTAGATCTCGCACCGTTTTCATTATTTGGTAGATCGGTATTCTGCAATTTTTAAGTAGATGTTCTGAGGTTACTTGTAAAATTTCTATTCATCATTCGTTTCTATATAGAGAAAATTGTTATTTAGATTTTTCTTTAGTCTATACAAAATAGTGTAAATATTCATGTAATATTATTTAATGACAATTTTGATATCTTTCAGTTGAAGCTCTCAAAAGCTGTTTTCCTTGTCTTAAGCCAGGATGTTTGTTTCGTTGCTAGTATTTGGTTTCGACCTTTCTCGTATAGTGCATTTTTCTACTCCACCCTAAAATTTCCGGACCTATACGAAAAGTATTGCTGCAATCACTTTCTTTCTAGTCACTCCTTTTCTTAATTTCCCATTAAACCAGAGTGACAATGCATCCATTATGTTATTTTGCTGTTCCTAGCAAGACTACTGTCACATTCCGCATTATTCTGTAAATTGATAGTGTACGAACTTATTGTTCCAATGGCTGCTATCTGTAACAAATGCATTAGTATTTTTTTGCTATTTTTATTATCTTTTGAGAAATTGAGAACTTGATGGTATACACTTCTGTTTGAAAGATATTTAGATACATTATTACTTCCGTGCGGGAACCATCTGTGTGTACCATATGATGGCATGTTTTTCCATCTAGTACATTATAAAGTTAATCTTCAATGCATCTATACTTTATTTAACTTTGATCTGCATTTTTTCTCAAAGTTATAAATCTATTGATGAGATGTTTTGTTATTGTCCGTTATTACAGGAATAAAACCTTTTTCACTTTGAGAACATGGCCCCATATTCTTATCTTGCGAGATTTTTGCAAATGTAAATTCAAAATGCAATTGATGAACTGTTTTAAACCCGTTTTTTCATTGGTATCAAGAAGCGATTGAATGTCGACCGATAACATGTAAAACCATCAGAACACATTGATGGAAATGATATTGGTAATGTATAAGGAAATTCAATCGCAGCGCATCGATATGATGTAACTAATAATATCAAATTTTAAACATAATCATTTAATTGTAAATTATTAAAACTGGTGTTATGTTGTGGATGCAAGTAAAAATACTTAAACTACTCAAATATATTTCCATTCCGTCACCGTTTAATTTGACTGGAAAAATGTCACGAATTTTTTTATATGTCTGTTAAACGCTAGTATTGTCATATGGTCGCAAACTAAAACCACATGCCCTCATATATAATATGTTAATTAATTGTTATTATTTGTAATGTTTAAACTGAGCACGCATTATTTACATATATACATTTTACATAAAAGAAAGAATAGTATACAGTTTATACAAATTTTATAATGTTAACATTAAATTATAGTACAATATAAACGATCTGCACACTTACTGTGTATGTGTTATTTACTCTATGATACTGTTTAGTATATATAGAGGTACTAAAAATGTTACTATTATAATGAGAAAATACTCTATAAGCAAGTAATATACATATAAATGAGTTTAGTTTTTCCTATTTTGAATATTTTTGTATTGTTTTTTCTTATGTTTGTATACTGGGGGGTAGATGGTTGTTTGGTATTTCGATGTATTTCTTCTATAAATAAATATATAGGAACATAATATTTATTTACATAGGCTCTATTTATTTATCATTTAAATACCTAAAATATGTATTATTATTATTATTATGTGTATACGAGTATATGTATATAGTTTTTGAATTTATAACATTATACATAATACAAAAATTATAATTCATAAAATATATTATGATACCTTCTTCTTCAGTCTACATATCGTACATAATTTTTCATTAGCTTTTTAAATCGTTAATTTAAATTCTAAAGAATATATATGGTTGGATATATATGTTAATAGTTATACTAATAGAAATAATATTTATTTTGAAGATATTACCCCATAAATATTTATATAATTCTATAATATACAAATGTTTTAAACGAATAAATATTTAAGTTTTACATTTATATATAAAGTCTTTATAAACATCGCACATTTGTAATAATAAGCTGAAGAGTATTTATATTATATGTGTATATATAGTAGAGGATATAGACAGGGTGTCCTCGACTGTACTGTGTGATTCTTCTAATGAGGCGAATGATGGCACATAATTTAAAGTAGAAAATTGTATATTAAACAATTTATAATCGTTTTTCAATTTGTATCTCAAATTTGCAGAGAATTTCTACCATAGGGATCAAATTTGCTCGTACATACTCTATCTATAAATAATATACAATATACAATTAGTTCTAGAACTAAAACCGAATACAAAAATAATCATATCTCATACAAAAAATATTTCGCGTTATGGAAAAATTTCGTAAACATGTTATGCCCAAGCAAATGAAAACTTGTGATACACTGTTGACATTTTCTCGCAGTAATTCATAATCATTTGCCATACGGATATTTAATAATTCCTTCTCGCAGTAATTCCTAATAATTTGTCATAAAATCTATTGGCAAATCCATATAGAAACTTCTTAGCATTTTCTTGCAAAACATATTCCTGTTCCGTTGTTTTTTTTTAAAAATGTGTTAAATTATACATACACTCAGTGACGCATTAGGTAATATATAATATCTGGTTCATTTGCCGAAATTTACATGTGAAATTTATCGGTATTTATTTTAACACATTGAAGACAGGCAAGTGATGAAAAGCATATAGCTTTAATTCCCGCATATAACATTCTTCGTTGTAATGCTTTATTTACTTATAGTTGCAATTTTTTATACGATGTTGCTTGAAATTCCAAATAACTTTAATAACCGCCATGAGTCTGCAACGGTTGAAAAAATGAAAAAAGGAAATTCACGGCATCCGTCTTCAATGTGTTAATACTGTAATTTTTCAGCTACAATTTGGTCGTTTATGAAATAAATTAAAAAAATATATATCTTTTAAAAATATATAAAGGTGGAAGTTCAAAGATGTCTGTAACTACACTATTATATCCTAATTTATATTCATATAAAAATTATGGAATTAAGGAAACATCTACATTTGGATAATTTCAGATCAATTGGGCTGAATTGTTATATATTCCCATATATGCGAAGTTAATTTACCAACTTGATTGCGTAATGAATGTTTGGTAAATATATGAAATAATCACCACTTACGGGAAAACATATGACCTATCTATGAAGTGTTTTCTTGGTCCATCCTAACATAACACTCAAGTTGCTGTATACTGCTTATGAATCCGGATGTATTGGACTTATATATTATAATATATATATTTTGTTCATATAAAAATGATGTGTGTTTTATGAAAATGTTTATCTTTCCTTTTTATTAATTTGTTTTTATATGTGGGTGTGTATGTGTGTGTATATGCATTAATAAATAATTTAGGTACTTGTTGATAAATCAAAAATGGCTTACTACATTCTATATACTCTTATACCAAATTTAATGTTTAATTTCCTAATTCTTTTTCTTTTCTTATATTTTCCATTATATTTATTGTTACTTTTTTAATATACTATTTGATACTATGTGTACCATATATAGTAGTAATTTATCAAAACTTACATTATATAAATGTGAACATTGTGTGTAATATATACGCCCCATCTCCATGTATGATTACCTCGTTAATATTAAACACTATAATAATATCTATATATTTAAACATAAAGTATGAAATAAAAGCTCCTATATATAAACAACACACACACAACACTCTGCTAGCAAATACATTGTTATATATATATATATTTAATATGGGATATTTTTAGATGGAAATGGCAATTGATTTACGACGTGACCGTATAATAATACATATATAATTTATACTTGTATATTATATAAATTGTGAGTATGTTTTTTGTATAGTGGCTGTGATTTTCCTTTTTATTTCTATACTATTTATTTATATGGTAAATAACTCTATGTTCAAAGTAAACCCTTTTTTTTTTTTTATTTTTTTTAAAGGTTTTCTTCTTTTTTCTTCTACATCATCATCCACTCATGATATTTTATATGATTTGGGATATGAATATACAATACAATATAATATATGTAAACATATAGTTTAAATAACATAGAGGATATATTATAATATATATGTTTTATTTCTTATATATATTTAAACCATACTCTCCGTAGACCATTATCGCTATATAAGGGTTATTATTGAACATAGATTATATTTTATCAGATTCACTTCTCCTAACGAAAAAAAAAAAAACCTTTTAACCTTTCTACATTATTTCTGACATTTAAAATGGAAAATAGGATCAGCGGCGACTATTTAAGTTTTTCGTTTTTGTATATACATATAATATTTACATTGAACAATAAATATATTACGGTCATATACATATCAATATTTTATTTATATATACATTCCTATATAATATTATAAACATCGTTTTTACAATATAGTTTTTTTTTTATTTTGATACTTCTTCTTCAATAGGCGGCTGCTCTATATGGAGAACATAAGAAGTGAGCAAAAAAAAATGTTGTTAAATAAAATGAAAATATAATTTTGTAAAATATACTGTTGTGCATATCAATGTGTAATGTATACCTCTATATAGATACACGTTCATATATATTTGAATGGGTTTTTAAGGGTATTTCTTTCCATAATCAGTATTACAATATATATAGTTTGATGATTCAATTTATTGTAGATGCTATTTTATAAATTCTTTTTATATAAATATATATATCTATCGTTATTGCTATTGGGAATATAACATAAAAATTTAAGGTTCAAACATTTGTTTTTCTATATAATAAATATATAAATACATAATAGTTTTGTTGTTCTCAGGCAGCACTCTTTGTTTGTGTCCATTTATTATCGATAAAATAAATTGGGTAAATAAATAATAATTTTTGATTATATTTTATGTATTGTAATACATTATAGAAAATGAAAACTTACGCCCGCAAAAAAAAAAAAAAAAACAAAAAATAAATAACAAAAAACCAAAAGGTCCTTAAATTAGTATACCACATAAATAATATACAAAAATAAACACATACGTACCATTTGAACAGATCAGGGTTAAAGAAATCAAATATACACATATAGTTATGGTTTTCAATTAATTATAATAACAATAATAATATGTAGTAGTAAAAGGTTATTCAAAATTAATTAAACATTTGTTATCCAAAAGTAACGCGATATATTTTATTTTTTTTTTCGGTCTACATAGACGATGTATGGTGCGACAGTTACGATGATAAATCTATAAGACCATGGATTAAATCAATTGAATTTTTCCGATTTTACGTTTTTACATGATAATAAGTCAACGGATTCCTATAAAATTGAATTTAATTTATAGTAAATTGTAAAACAAATCCTATATTTCTGTTTTCTTCACAATACCGTGTTTCTAGCAAGTTTCTTGTGGGTATTTCAATACGGAATTATAAGTCTTCACACAAATTCTCATTGAAATTCAGTGAGAATTACCCATCCGGCGTTTAGATAGGTGACAAATAAAACTACAATTACTATCGATATTCCAGAAATAGTCATATATAAGAACTATTCAATTATTCATCTAATCCTATATTATGAGTCTTCGTAAAAAATGTCAACATAGAGTCCCATCAAAATTGGTAAGTAAATTTCGTGTAGTTCCATAAGATTTAATCAATTTCACACTATAACCAATCACATAGTTAACATATTCTTCTAAAGTGCACTAAAATTGATTGCAATTTATGAGATAACTTCAAATTTTAATCGGAATCCGAAACAGTCGTTTTACTTCTTTTTATGGACATAATCATTTCTCATGAATTGCACGTAAATTTTCATAAGTCTAAATGTGACAACGTTATTTTTTAACATGCCCACCTATCTAATTTGAAAAGATCTTCGTTGCGGAAAAAATTCAGTGAAATATTTGCGCTTTAAATTATTGTGTTTATTAATCTTTTTATATGTAAATGTCTATGAAAATATTTATGCAAATTGCACCAAATACTGCAATATGAAATGTCTAATTCAACAACATGTTTTTGTATAAGTGATAAATCTAACACAACGAATCTACTCGAATTTGGTATAAGCGTTGTTACGACAAATTTAACCAACTAACAGTTTATATATTTTTCTTGAATTTAGTAAACAAGCTGATCAATTGCAAATTGGTTGCGATTCTATAATATTTCACAAATCTCGTGAACTTAACGACGACATGTCATCTAAGATCTTTATACTTTAGTACGTTGTGATTCTTAATCTGTTTGTCATTTTATTCCATCGATATAAACCTATAGGTTGAAATCATAAGATAGGTAAATTTCTTCGATTTGCTTTTATGAAACTTTCTCGGAGTCTTCTAATTAGACTTCCTCATTAAAGACTTGAACTTTTAATCGCATATTATATAATGGATCTGAATTTACATAGTTGTGTTTTTTATTAATTGTTTAGTTCATTTTATATAAATATTGTAATATACCTACAAAAATGAAACGATTTATAATTAGCAATAAGTTAAACAAAAATACGCTTATTAATTATTGGATAAACAATAAAAATGAAATATAATTTAGTAATTCGTGTAATCAAATATTTACATATTTTTTTTTTTTTTAATAAAACTGGCCCATCAAAATATTATAAATTTTAATTAAATATTGTTGATTTGAATATTCCCGTAATAATGTGTAAATATAATTACAATAAAAATGATTGTTTTGTATTTTTATTACGTAATTTTTCTGAATTGTTTTTATACTAAGTTCATCATCGTATATATGATTTAATTAAACATCATTTTATTAATAATGTTTGTTTATTTATTGTACTATATTATTTCTTTATTATTTTAATATAAATGTATTGTTTATCCGCGAAATACATCGTTATCGTGTACAAAATAAAAAAATAATATTAATAAAAATAAAAGAAAACAATGTTTATTTTTTTTTAATTAAAAAATATGCCAAATCATTCAAATACATTAATTTAATGAAATGCTCCTTTTTTTATGTATGTAAAATATAATGCGGAGAGTTTAATGTTTTATGTACCTAAAATAATATACATATATATGATAAAAAGGATATATATGCATATGTGTGTGTGTGTGTGTAAAGGACTATGTCGCACATAATAGGAGTGGTAAAAAAAAACTGGTACTGTGTCATATACTCATTTATTATTGTTTTCTGAGACTTTTAAAATATATAGGAAAATAGAAACCAGAAGTTTAACGCAAATAATAATAAAGATATTTGATAATATTTGAACATTTTATATAGTATTAAAAATAGTTTTATTATGCAATTAGCATTATTATTCAAAATAGAGATATATATAATATAACAATTTATTTATTGTCCATAAATGGGATCGTGTTAGTTCTTTAAAATAAATTAATTTCCTATTATTGAATTCATTATATATAAATCTTGTATGTAATAATAAATTTATACTTATTTACTAGTAAAAAAATATTTTAGAGAAAAAAAAGTAGAATTTGTTTCATAAAAATATTTAAGGAAATAAGTTTTAAATCTATAAATTACTGGTATAAAGTTTATTGTTTTCTCAAAAATGTCCTCTAACTATAACGCTTTTCTTTCTTTTATTTGTAAATTCTATGTTTTATTCTGGCAAAAAACTTTATTATAAAAGATAAACTAAATGTTAAAAGTTTTCTAACCGTTTCTTTTTTCTATTTTTTATATGTACTTTAATTTTATTAAAAAAGAAATAATAAATGCATATATAAACATATTCTCACAACAGACACATACACACACCAACACACAATTTATGTTTTTAAAGTCAAAGTTAAAGGGCTTAAAAGATTCTTTGAAGAGTGTATTTTATGTATATAAAACATACATTCGTTATGTGAATATGAATATACAAACGAATATATTGTACATAGGTAGATATAATTTATAAAATACATAGAGAGTGAAATTGTGAAATACACATAAAAAACGATGTATCTTTTGCTATATCCTTAATATTTTATCGTTTTCAAAAGTAATTTGAAGAAGAAGAAAAAAAAAAAAATAAATAAGAAATTTTAAGATTTATATTTTATAAAAAGTTTATTTTCTGTAGAAAACCTATTTTTTTTTATTATTATTATAGAATTAAATTAATCGTAATAAAGTAAACACGTTTTGTATGAAAGTTCACTTTGATATTTCATCAATGTATATTATTACAGCAAATCAAACAAAGTCAAATAAATAAAATAACAAATCAATATAATAATTATTCTATAATTATTTGCATGTAAAACAGTTAAAAATTTCTGATTATTTACAAAAATGATAGATAGGTTTTTATAAACGAAACTCAATGAAGGTTTGATAAGAAAAATTAATTTTCTTACAATAATATCGACTAAATCATCATCAATCAGGCTATGTTAGTCAAACTTCAAGTGGAGCTATGCTGTATCTACCAAACATTAAATCATTCATACAGTCAAATTGGTAAATTACTCATGGGAATATATAACCAATTGGTCTGCAATTATCGAAAGATATATGTTTTGGATAATTCCATTTTATTTGTATCAGTGATTATATCCCTTAATATTTAATGTGTGATTACTTTACACACAAAACAACTACATGTTCTGATATTATACAACACAATTTTCAGCATTTTTGTAAATAATAGTATTTAGTAATATCACTTCACAGTTAAAGAAATTATTGCCCAGATATTCAAATACAATATCATTAGTACAATATAGTAGATTATAATAAATTCTAAGTTATAAAATTTTAAACATTCTATTGATTGGTCTGTAAAATATAAATGCATTTTCAGTTTTCAAAACGGAAAATAAACAATAATAGAAATTAGTAAATGGTTTAGGAAGAGTGCTTCTTATAATATTGATCAACAAATTAATAAAATACGATTGTGTTGAAATGCATATGTTAATTTCTAGTTCCTATCCTATCAATCGTAATCACAAAGCTTAAAAAACAGACATATGCACGTGTCTTTACTTAGATTTCCGATAAACAGTAGGGCATTGTTTAACATAAATTTTATTAAAATTTTATTTACTCACAGTTTTAATCCATTTGATTCGGCCTTTTTTAATATTTAATCCATTTTTATTCTTAGTTTTTTCCGCAATATAAAACTTTATCAAAATACTGGTGCTGGCTGCTTCTGGCCTGGGTCCTGATAACAGAAACCAAGTAATATCCAAAATTGATTTCTGAAAAAAGCAGTATATAGAAACTGTATAATATAATAAATAGTACGTACTTGCAACATTTTTTTCCAATTTAATAGTATTTAACACATATTTTCCAACAAAACATTTTAATAAATGAGAAAAATAATAAAAAATTTACATAATTAGGAACAAAGATAATAAATTAAAATATAAGTCACAAAATACAAAAACAAATATCACATTTTTGAAGTTGCGTTAAGCGTTCAACAAAAACCATGCGCTGAATAAAATGAACGTTAAATTACGTACGTTAATTAATGAGAAATGTCAGAGTGGAGACGAAGTCAATCACTCTCATTTTTGCATATACGTATACACATTAACACACACACATGACATAATGGTATATAGCAATATTCACAAGAATGAAGATGGCCACTCTGATGAAGGCATAAGTAATAAAACCAAAATTTATTAAAAAAAATTAATAAAGTAGAAATTAAAATAATTTTATATTATATTTTTCGTTATGTTATTCTAAGCAAAAAGAAAACTGTTCTATTTAATTGTTTTTATCAATTTATCTAATTATTGTTTAAATATATGTAAGTATTGTACTACTTTAATCAATTTAAGTTTACCTTTTATAAGAAAATTTTAACATTTAGATTAGATTGGTTGATATTTTTTTTTTTATGTTCGTCAAATGCATTCAATGGCGGCTGATGGTTATTAGAGGTTATAGTTTTTATAGTGTAGTAGATTGCTTTAGAAAATTATGTAATTTTAATTTTTTTTTTTTTCCATTTAATACAGATCGGATTTTTATTTTCTATGGAACCTGCAAGATGTTTGATTTGAACTACGTAACATTGAATTTATGTATAAAATGTGAGTACAATTTTGTTTTATGCATATTTTATTATTTATAAATTATATTTTAATGAAATATACAATAATTTATTCACAAGACATACGATTTGTTATAATATATGATAAAAATAGGTGCATATATAGTGTAATACATATGAAATATTGTGTTGAAATTACTTTTCGGTTTTAATTTTATGTAAAATTTTATTATTTATTATTGTTCCTATGCCAATTTGACTGTTGAAATTGAAGAATGTTAATATTAATATTCAGTATCTTGATTTTTTTTTTGTCTCTGCCGTGTGAGTATTTGTGTAAAAATATTTTCTTACTTGCTCGCTCCTTGTAGCTATTAGAATAACATCCATGTGATTTTCAACAGAGAATTTGTTGGCTTTTTAAAAGTGTAAGCATTTCAACATTTCAATTGGAATTAAAATATAAAATATTACATATTTTTTTACAAAAAATAAATAAATTTTAATTAAAAATTATTGAAATGAAGACCAATATTTTTCAATAAAAAAAAAAAAAAAATAATTTCTTTCGGTAATTTTGATTCATCACACTGAATTGAAACTACCATTTAATGAACTAATATCAATGCATCATCATATACGTCACACACACACACCATCTGATAAATAGGTTCATTTTGATGCTAAACTAATTGAATTATTATTAATATTATACGAAATTATCCACAAGCAATATTTATTTTTTCAATAAAAAATTAATTATTCATGTAAAATTTTAAAAATTGTTAAATTGCACATTTTACTTACAGTTTTATACTATACAAATGCATAATAAACATTATACTATAAATAAACTTTGCAAAATAAATATAACTATTAAAAAATTTTCTCCATAATTATTAAAAATAAGTTTGAAAATTAAATATTATAAAGAAAATATAAACTAAACCACACTTCATGTAAATATATTCTATAATATATTTTATTTTTAATATTGTTTAGTTTATCATCGAATTGCTAATCCAATTAAGGCTTAACGAGATTCTTATAACAATTGTAATTCCATATATAGACACACATATATACATAAATAAATTGACAATAAGCATTAGATTAGATTGAATTATATACATATATTATATATATATTTAATATAATACGTTTAAGTGCTTAAAAGGAGGAGAACACTTAATGCTTTTCATTAATACTTCTTCACTTCACACGAACTTACGTTTATATTGTTTGTTCTATTAAGGGAAAAATATGTTCTTGTATTTATATATATATTTATATATTAAGTTATATATGCTAAAGGCAAACCATCAACATATACATAGAAGGCATTAGAGTTATGTAGTCATATAGCCTAGATATGTGTATTTTATATAATCTTTTGCTTTATAACAAATTATTTCATCCCAGTTAATGATAAAATCAATTATTCAAGTTGACTAAGAATATCAGCATTATTTTCTCAACTGTCACATTTATCTATTGCTGTTATACGTTTACATAATAATATTACTATAAGGGAACGATAAAATTGTTGGTTGATTTATTATCCATTATATTTATCATTGTTTTAACATATACATATTATTTTATGTGTCACCGTGTATGTATGTATATTGTATACATAAACACATGTATTATATAAAGTTAATTATAATTAAATTTTTTAAACGTTTTTAATATATTATTATAATGTAATATTATTATTTATATATAGAAAATTATATAACACATTAAAGAAAATTCAATACTTTCCTCAATTTTTGCGCACGCATTTAAATAATATTATCTATTTATATTGTAGATAGATTCTAATTTAGTAGTACTTTCCATTCGAATAATTACAAACTGCTTTACAAAATAACTGACATTCGATGTTGATTACATTTATTATTTGAATTTTTATACATCACAAATTTTCTATTATTTAAAATTATTATTAAATTGGCATATTAAAGTTTATGTTTACAAATATAAATCTGTAGATTACAAAAAAATTGATACTTATCGTGTTATCAACACATTTTATACATAAATGATTTTTCTATGTGTTATGCATGTACAGTTGATTGCATATAGATAATACGTTTTAATATGATAATATTTATTTGTATATGTTTGACGATAACATATCCTATTATTATTTTTATTTATATTATTATAAATGATTTTGTTTGAAAATAAAATATCAATACATTTATTTATTCATCACACAATTACCATTACCGCATACCCAGCATCAACCCATATTAATATATAAAATTAATAAAATATATAGATTACATACGTAATAGGATAATAGTAAATTACAACAAATATTTACAATAGTGATCAATAATTTAAGCGATCCAGTGGTACAGTTTATTAGTGTGCATGTAATTACTTAAAATTACTCAATTAATTACCATTTGATGTTACGCTATTTAGAGATTCTAACTTTGTCTCCGCCACACCCAAAGCTATATGAACAAGTAATCCAATACAAGAAAAAATACGTCTGAAATTTTTAGATGGATACACAAGAGGGAATGGTTTGCTGTATGTATTTGAATACCGCCGTATAGTCGACTCGTTTGGAGTACAAAAAAGAACTGAAATGGTGATCAGATACGCACCGAAATGTTTTATTAATTATTTCATTTTAATAATATAAATAAAAATTCACTCTTAATAGTATATGGTTCACTAAGGCTTTGTTAAAACTATATTAACATAAATGGGAAAATAAATTAATAATATTAATAAACTTTGACTTATTATTATAATTTGTCATGTTAATTTTTAGGCAGCTACTGCTAAAAAATAAATTCCGCATTTATATTGATGAAGTTATGTACTTGTATGCATGGACAAGGTGTATTAAATGATACCAGCCGGTGATCAAAATTACCCAAACAACTCAATATTGGCACGTGGTTGTTGTATGAAAACGTTGAAAACAGTTGTTGTAATTATGGATGCCCAGTGTGAAGCAAAAGTTTACTAACTTCATAACGAAATCGATCAAAATATCACGCTACATTTTCGGCTCAAAATGACCCAGATACTCAGTATTTACGTATATGGTTGTCACATTCCCGTGCACACTGTATGGGATTATTATATATAGTTGTTTATATGCATAACATTTCCGATAATATAACACCATATTTCAATAGAAAATATTCATGTAAATTTTAAAATAAATATACATAAACATGTATGGATAAAGTTAAATAAATATAATTAAACATAAATTAAATTTCCACAAAATAACCAATGGAAACAATAATTTTATGACATTGATGTGCATAATCCCAAATAAAAATGTAATCAAAATGTTATTTCAATATACATTTTATGCAAAAATTTTTGTATGTCAGGTACAGGTATCCTTTGTCAAATTACTGAATATATATTGGTTCTTAATTTTCTAATATTTATGTAACATTCATTTCCAAAACATTTTTGCCCGAACGACTGCAGAGTTGATGCACCGGGTTGTGATTCGTTATTCATTTGCCAACAAATTTGTATCAGCATTTTATAAGAATTGAACCGGTTTCAAATTGCTTTGTATTGACACATAGAAACTGTTCAAAACCATATCTCATAATTTAATGGATTGACTGATAAATTGGCATATATAGTTAATTTAAGTATTGTATATTTCAAGGGATGCCTGTATATGATACATATGATTATGCGTTCATACATAATGTTTCCACAAATGTGTATTTGCTTTCACATAATGTAGGTACTTGTTTATATTATAATAATAAAGTGTTATTTATAATTTAATAAACGGTCCGTCCAGTGTACTATTGTGTGGCAAATATAAATGGAGAAATACAAGAAATTAGTGAGATTAATTGTAAATAAATTTAACATACGATAATTTCATTATAAATCAGTTAATTTTGGTAGTTTTCTATGGGAGAAATATTATTTTGTTATTTTATGGTTTATCCATTGAATTCTAGAGATGACATTCTGAAATCATTTTTTTTTTGTTTTACATAAAACCAAAAATTGCATTTTGCTTTGTTGAAACAACGATAAAATATTTAGAGGATTGTTTGCTGTAATAGTTCAACGGAGATAAAAGTCAATGTACAAGTGTAACATTCCATGAAATTTTTGGATATCGCGATATTCGTAATATTATTTATTACTGATTTTAAGCCCCTTGATTTTATTGTTAATTTCTTCTATATAGAAAGTATATTTGTTACCATTACAAAATAATTTTTTCTATCGAGATGTTTTGCAAAATATGAAATTTTATCATATACCTTTATCTTTTGTAAGCAATGCTGGAAGGAACTTTTTTTTTTTGTAGTACAAAATAATTGATTTTGGAATGTTATCTCTAATGTATTCAATTACCTAATCAAAAAATAGCTGTTTATTTAAAATGAAATTAGATATTTTTGTCATCATCGCAAAATTCTATATGCTTTGAAATACATATTTGAAGAATATTATATGATTATGTTTTAATAAATATAAATACAATTGAGGTCACACAACATATTTATGTTATTATTATATATGTGTTAGCTGTTAGGTTAGCGCATCTAATTTTCTATATAATATATACCATATATTTTGTATTGGAATAAATATTTCTCAATATATATGTTACAATATATCATTTCCGTTATTTTATTTTAATCTATAACTTTATAAATAAAATACATTAAAATAAATAGTATATTATTGCATAATAAAATCGTTTTATAAAATAAATAATAATAATAATGGAAAAAAAAAACACTTATCTATTTATATAAGCCAAAAGTGTATATATAATATTCATGAGAATTGATTTAAAACGTATATTTGCTTCACAAATATAACACCATTTTTTCTGCAAAAATAAATATGTATATGCTCGAAACTATAGGGTGAAACTACATGTATTCAAATTCCATCTATAGAAAGTATTTGTTTTTTTTTTTAATAATTTTGTTTGTTTAAATAAAATGGAATTTTTATAGTGGTGATATTATTTATTTATAGAAATTTACTAATTCATTGAGAAAAATAATTCGTAATATAAATAATATCATTCCCATATACATAATCGAAATATAGAATATACACACTGTTACAATAAGTTATCTAACTCTATATTATTTATATATATAGAAATACACAAATATTAAAATAAAAAATTTCTGAAAAACATATTTTCGTATTTAAATTTTTCATTAAATGTTGTTTGTTTCTAAATGTGTTATCCACAAAATTTTTCATATAAATAAAATTTCTGAATTTTGTTTTATACAATTTATTTAATATATATTTTTTGTAAAGTTTTAGTTTATTTATTTTTTTTTTTTTTTAGTTTTTCAATTCAATTTTAAAGTTTTCTATATTTAATATTTGGATGATTTTATTTATATTATATATTTTATCACACACAAGGATATTTACTTCCTTTCAATACCACAGAATATTTTTTTACTATATATTTATTTAAAAAAAAAGAATGCTACAAATATTTTATATAAAATTTTCTATTATGTACTGACTACTGATGTATTATTAATAAACTACTGGCATAGGTGAAATAACCAAATTGCGAGATAAAAGTGTGTGTTTTTTAACAACATATCTAAAAGTAAAAAAAAAAAACATCCCACAAATATGGAATTTTGAACACAAATTTTGTTAGTAATTTGTTTTTAAATTAATATTTTAATAATTTTGTGAAAAGTAAATCAGAATCGATTTATTTACACGAAATGGTGAAAAAATAAAATGAATGAAATTTTTTTTTTCTTTTTACCAATATATAACTTCCACTTATTATTTTTATAATATAATTTTAAATCAAATAAATAGCTGCTATTTTGTTGTGTAGGATGCCGCCGGGTCCGTAGCTTTCATATGAACAGAACGAACATAGAAACGGGGCGCGTATGAGTTAGGGATGCGGGAAACTGAAAAAAAAGAACGCTAAAATCATCTCACAACTCAATTTAAAATTAATATTACTTTCCTACGACTGTCTGGGGTAACGTTTCTAGTAATATCTCTGCGGTTGCAGTTTATATTTTTACATAAAATAAAAAGTAAATGAAAGACGAATGAATCGAGAAGAAATATTATTTGGTCAATTAAGTATATTAATTTAAAATTATATTGTTTTTTTTTTACCATTGAATTACAAACCGAAATATTACTTAAAAACGTTACCCAGAGAATTTCGCGCAGTGAATCAATTAGGCGTAATCAACTTACCCCGAGACAATCTAAAACCGTAGGAGGGATTTAACATAGATAAAAATCCGAATTTTATTTACTTTTATTAGTTTTTTACTTCAGGAAAAATTTTGTGGATGTCGATTTTTGCCGGCAAATTAAACTGCAGGTGGTTACTAATAATAATTAATAATAATAATAATTAAATAATTAAAAAACAAATTTTATTCTGTAGAATACTAGGCACCTGTAATGAGGAAATCTCATAAAAATGCATTGACAATCTATCTCACAAAATCTACCCCACATCTCTGGGGTGATGTGGAGACGGTTTTATTACACACAGCAAGAAACAAAATGTAGATTCAACTAAAATATAATTGCTACGATGGAACAAAAATAACAATTTTTCAAATCTTTTTTTGGCAGAAAAATGAAAAATCATTTGTTAAACAATGTTGATAGAATTTTATTTAAGGGAGTATTTTCAAAATTATGCACAGGGCGGAAAATTTGCTCGATACCAGCCTGTAGGTAGCAACATTATTTGCTTTGCAATTGAATTTCTATTTTGTGGCAACAATTTTCGTTTATTCAGTGTGTATAAATACTAGAAAAAATATTCTTCTTAAATAGTTAAATTATATAGCCTATTTAAATAAATTCGATTTGATTATATGGCAATAAATAATGATTCAAAATATTGGTTAGTGATTTACTTGCAAAGAAACTAAGTACTAAAATAAATAACCAAATTATTGTATTGCAATTAAAAAATAACAACATTTCTTTGTATCAAAATCTATCAAATATTTTAACCAAATTTTGACGGTATAATGTTTGTTAAATGGTGTACATCAATTTGCATGTAATCCACTCGGTATATACGGATATGAACTATTGTTATATACGACGATATAGGCCGCCAAGTGAATATAAACTATTATTTGTTTGTAAACAACCATATGCAGATACTATAATAACAACTTATACATCCAAATATAAATAAATTTACTAAATATCTTGAGAATACACACCCAATAAACATGTATGCAAAAACCGCATTGACCAGATTTATATATATAATCGTATATATTTATATAGTTAATATTTCATCTCATTTACTAAATTTAATCCTTTTCAAATGTATATTTATATATACACCACACAAGTATATAGCAAAACAATGATTATACACAGAAACATTTCTATATTTTTGGTTAACTTAAACACAATATAGAAATAAAATATTATTATTATATATTTTTTTTTTTATTTATTAATAATATTATAATATCTTTCGGTCAATATTTACTTATTTTGTATATGCCAGAGGTCTATCAATTTTATATGATATAAATACCATAATAATACTAGTATGTGTACATGGATATAAAAAAATAAAACTATAATATATATATCCAAACCAATGCGTTGTATGATTGTGATAAAATAAAATGAATGGAAGGATATAAATAATATACCTTAGAAATTTCCCATTAAATTTCATTACAATAATATATGTACATAATCTTATGTGTATTATAATACAAAGCGCATGAAACAGCAGGAGAAAAAAAACAACAAACCATGAAAAAATACTTAGATTTTTTTATTTTTTTTTTTGCTCTGTCATTAATTTAACGTTTCTTTCGTAATCACCATGTACCAAAACGCTTTTAGACATACTGTTTGTCATCTATTATGGTATCAGGTGAAATAAATAGCAGAGGTGATTTGTCAAAAAAAAAAAAAATAAATAAAACTTTTATTTCTATTACACTCAAAATATATATATAAACTGATATATAGCACATCGTGGTGGTGCCGTTCAACGCGGCTGAGCTCACTAAAAAAACTATATATATACAATTATTTTCTAAAATAAAATACGACTACAACAACATTATTTATAAAATATTTCAAATGGAAATGACATTTCCATAATAAATATATAGGTACGAGTAAATTCAGTTTAGTTTAGTGTTTAGTTCATATTATATACAATACATAAATAGTTATTGATTTTTATCTCATTGAATATTCTTTTATTTTGTAATAATATTTATTGTATTATTATTGTTTTTATTTTTTCCATTATTTAAATTAATTTAAAAATATCTTGCCGTTGTTGATATGATGTTGGGTGTGTGCGTTCATGGACATTTTTTTTTTTCATTTTCTTTAAATATAATTTATAAAATATTGTTTACTTAATGGTAAATTTTCAATGTAATACGTGAGCGAAAATTTTTTGTATATAGTTAAACAGGAAAAAAAAAGTTTGAATTTATAAAATATAAATATATATTTAATTGTATCTAAAATATATTGTATATGTATGTGATATTTATGGAAATTGCAAAATCGTTTAAAATATATACAATATAAAATAAAAATACATTTAAATATTATTTTTAATTGAATTTTTAAATACATTTAATATATAATATATAAAACACGAAGACACGATTAATTTAACAATTAATATCGTACGTCTAGTACATATTAGAACAATACAGTATATGGAAATAATATAAAAACAAACCAATCATGAAATATTTATAACTGAAAAACCTATTTCGAAAATTCATTATACATATTATTTTTATTGTGAAATTAAAATAGGGTTTTTAACATATATAAACCCTTACAAAATTTTATTCACCATATATTGAAAAAAAATAAATAATTTATTATACACATATAAGTTTAAATATAAATTCCCTACAGGAAAGAGAACTAGTTCTACTACAAATATTGTACAACTAGTTACAAAGTAAATAGTACTGGTTCCACGCTACGCCCTTTTACATATTGCCAACTGTTTCTTTTAACATTGAGATATCTTACGAAAAGATAATTGTCCTCTTCTGCTTTACTTTTCAACTAGTTGAAGAACTAGTTAATTTGTAACCAATTACTGAACTAGTTCAAATGTAAACACTTATGTTCTACTAATAGTTCTTCTGTAATAGTTACTGAGTTACTGGTTAATTTTAATTTGAATTACATTGTGTATTCTTTCACCAGTACTTTAATTACATATTTAAAAAAAAAGGTTGTATTTAATTTTAAAAAAATCTTAAACAATATATTTTAATATAATTTAATATTTATTATGTTTTTAATACAAAATAATAATTTACTTCATATTTAAAGAATATTATAAATTTTTGGAACTGGTGCTTAATAGTTTATCACCTTTTCTTAAATTATATCAGCTCCATTTTAATTTTACGTGCTACCTCTAAGTTTTCCTCGCGTAAAATAAAACGCAATTCTTCGAAACCTTTACGGAATTAATGGTTTATTCCTAAAATACCAATCGATTAATTTCTCTTCAAACTATATTTTTTGTAGCGCTTCGTTTTCCAAAATATCCATATTGTTGGAACAATCTTCTGTCACAAAGTTCTCGTTACATACATACATGTGCATATCTTCTTCTACTGCACTAAAATTGTTGAATATTTTGGATGGTAATTTACTCAAATAAATTTATTTTTCACTTCACAATCACTATACATGTTTTTAATACGAAATTCATTACACTATTAAAAATAAAATCAAAACAGTGTCTAAAAACATCACATATATTTCCATAAATTACTATAACAGTTCAAAAACATTTTTGTTTATCTTCATTTCGTTATATTTTTGTATTATTACGTATTTAAAATGGTTCCTATCTGTATTACTTTATTAATAGTTCTGTAACTAGTTCATTTTACACTAGTTGAAGAACTAGTTTTTATACGGAACTAGTTTCAAAATTTACTGCAGAGTTATATATAGCTTTTGTTATAGCATTGTGTGAATGCTGCTGAGGAGTTTATTGCAATTCAATAATATACAATACATATTATATAGAAATATATCGGGTTCAAAAAAGCATTACAAATAAAATCGGATTATATTAATAAAAAAATTTTATTACTTAATAACAATATATTATCTTATAAACATAAACGTATATATAATAACATATACACGAGTATGATGTGTATAGGTGGTATATATTGCCAAAATACAGTTTGGAGAGAATTTAATTTTGATACGAATACTAAAAAATTATACACAATATAAATATATATTGGAGTATATATAAAATAATATAATAAATGAAATAAAATAACAATTCATTTTTGCAATGCAATTTTCTTTTATAACTGTAATAAGGATACTATATATTATATATTTAGTATATGTATTTTAGGTGAAATAAGATGAACCAATTTGAAGCAGAACAATATTTTATCATAGCATATATAGATATATGTTTTATGATTTCAACAAATGAAGTATTGTTGTTGAAAAAAGCAAATATATGACTTCAATTGAACATCGTTCAAATTCATTTTAATTAAAACACCGTTTCTGCAAAATTAATCTATCTGAAAAAAAAAAATGCATAACTTAAACATTACATACATTAAAAGCTATGACTGTCAGAAACAATTATTATAAAGTTAAAGACAACCGGAAAATTTTCACAAGTGCGCTCAGTGACACATTTTTTCTATATACGATACGAAATAAATTCACATATATACAAATTTAAATTATCGCATTTATGTTTAAATTTTATCAAAATTTAGTCTGAGCCAATTTTCTTCATTGGCTGAAGTAATGTCACACTTTTGTATATATTAGATTGAATTATTTGTTAATTAACAAAAAAACGTAAATAAAATCTTCTGCGTATTGAAAAATCTATACTGCAGATATTGATACTCTAAACTTATAACGATTTTCATCGAAAATCCTTTCACTCGTATATATAGATGCGATCCAATTTAGTGATTATTTAATGCTCTGTGTGCTATATGTAAATCGAATATATTTTAAAAGACAGTATCAATTCATGCTATACACATACCCAAAAATAATTATAGTAACATTCACACTAGTCCATCGAAAACATTTATGCACCACATTTTAACTACTTGTATGAATCTTTTTAATATTGATGTTGAAGTAGTGATTTAATATTTGTGACTATCCATTAAGCAGCTTAAATGGAACAGAAATTATTGTATCGAAAAAGTATCTATAATTACAAACAAATTAATACTGTAGATTACGTCAGGTACAAAAACTAGTAAATTAATAATGAAAACTCAAATTTCTGTGTACTAAATAATATAGACCATTTTAAATTATGCTTCTTTTGTAAATTACGAAAAAAAAAACCATAAAATAATGAGTCTTGCCATTAAATTTTATACATAGTTCATATATGTAAGTGTACTTTCTCACTTTGACCTTGACAACATAAATATATGTATGCGATGCAAAATTTAAATCCATTGTACGTCACTTAAAATTGGATCCTCATCTATATATGCATTTTAGTCTATATATTGTACTAGTACATACACAATTGCACAAAAACAGAAAATCTACTAAAATATTCTATTCAGCATTATATAGTTCGTGAGCAGGAAACTATAAAATGTACAGACTATGTTGTAATCTGCAGTAGCATTAAAACGTGCATTGAATATGATTTCATTCAGATTTTTAGTTGAATTTTTGTTTCATATATGGTATATCCGTATATATGGTACTATTCACATATACCGACTGTATGTGTATTCATTTTTAAACATTTATCTGTACGTTCGTTATACAATATATATTTATTTGTTTATCGTATATATACATTTATTATTTGTGTAAGAAAACTTGTGTCGTCAACGTTGTCGTCGTCGTCAATATATTACTTACATTTCTATTTCTATAACTATTTATTTTATATCTTATATATAGATAATATAATCTAATATACAATATCCTCTGATATAATAATATTTCATCACCACACACTACTGCATATTATGCATATTGCATACATGTAAATATATATATTAGTATGCACGTTTATATGTTTGTTTGTTTTACAAAGTATATGGATGCCAGTGAATCAAAAACTATTGAAATTATAAAATAAATATATATATTTTTGTTATTTATTTGACATACTATTAATTGAGGAATAGAATTTTACTATAAATGATATATATTTATGTTCAAGAAGCGAAATTTACTGTGTATTATATGTTATTTCAATTTAAATATTAAAAATCTTATTGGAAATGTTGTAATTTTACCACATTTTTATATAGTTGTAATGCGATTATACTGTATGTACAATACATATTAGCAAAACTCATATATATAGAATAAACGAATATTCCTTTGATGGGAAATGTTAGAATTACGCATGATACAATAATACTACATATCACATATGTTAATAAAAATCCTTTGAGAATAATAGCTATTATCTATATCTGTTAAAAATCTTGAATTGAAAACTATGTGGGACAATTATGTTTCTGTCTGATTTTATAAAACCAAATATTTATTAGAAATAATTCGTCTGTGTATATTAATTGTTTTTTTAAGTAATTTCTATATAGAATTTATTGAAATAATTGTCAGATATATCAAATATGGTTGAAAATTATCTTCTAGATTTATTATTACATTATTTTATTGGATTTTCGCATAAAAGTATAACCACAATATAATTTGACAGTATTTTGTAAGTAACTGTGTAATTGTTATTTAATACATACGAAAATGATGGGAGATTTTTGATTATTATAAAACTATTGTATATTTTTATATGAGTGTTATTATTTAATTTTTACAATTTTTTCATTTATATTTATTTAAAGTAATCAGTATCTTGTGAAATTGAATTATTTTAAAAGAGAAGTGATTTGTTATATTTTAATTATTCTATATTATTTGTAGCATATTTTTGTGCATCTCTAATACAAATACAATGTTTTTTCTATTTCATTTTTTTGGAGATTAAACTCTTTTGGATTCATGTAAATAATGTATAAAAACATAAATGCTGATTTATTTCAAAAAATTAATTAATTAATCAACCTATTCACATTTAAATGAATAATTTTTATTATATTATTTCTCAAGTTATATATATATTTAACTTTAAAGTTTTAAATTAACATATCACATAACATATATACATACCACCTATACGTGTGTATAAATGTTTGTATTTTGAATACATAATTTAAGATTATATACCAATACATATAGATATTTTGTATATTTAAATATATACATGTATTTTTTGATAACACCGAATCGAAATACATTTTTCATTACGTCAATGAATACAATTTTTTTTCATCAACAAAATATAATAATAAAATTTCATTAATCAAATTTAAAAAAAATAAAATTATATTCAAAACAAATTTTTTCACATTTCTTTAATGTTTTTATATATTTTATTTCATGTTCTCTAAAATCTAAAACTTACAACCCACCTAAATATACCATATATATGGTATGTGTGTGTACTTACTTATGCCCCATTATATATATGTAATATCTAATATAAAAGCATATTAATGTGCATATATATACAATATATATATATATTATTCATATTACATACATAAAAATATAAAATGCAGAGAGTATGAAAAGAAAAAATTCAATTTTTCAATATGATGCCACCTGTATATAGATCTGTGATCACAATTTTTCAGTAAATCTTAACCTTAAAAATAACGTATTTTGCATTAATCTTAAAACATTTTACGTTTTCCTAATAGAAATGTCAGCAACCACCTGAGTCACATATAGACTAGAATAAATAACATACATTTGTCAAAGAGCTTTCTCAAAAGCTTACAAAGATATTTTATTACATATAAGATATAAAACATATATATATATATATAGTAATATAATATATAAATGTTTTATGTAAGAAATAATGTATATATATATATATGCGATGGTATATACAGAAGAAATTCTTATAATATTGTAAAGATTCATTCTAAATATTATTACTCTGTTAGTATTTGTATTATACATGTAAAGACTGTATATAGATACTAAAATACAAGATTGAATTCAATGTAATTTACATTTGCAATGGCAAATGTTGTATATAGCACTTATATACCATATATATATATATAGCATAGCATTGAATTTCTATATACTGTACCTCTAATACATTATAATGTGTAACAATCACAAATTTTCTACTGAAAAATCCATTGTATTATTGTTTGTGTGTACTATATGAATATGAAAGAAAATGTGAATGCGACAATAAATAATATCATTTATGAGCTAAATAAAACAAGTTACAAATTTGTTAGATCAAGATTCAAAAATTACTTTAATATAAAGTTTTATGCATTGTTGTTGGTTTATATATGTAATACAAATGAGGATGAGTTGGTGAGGAAAAAAATTGATGAAGCTAAGGGTATGATATGCTGTATATACTAATACACCTATACCTACCTATATATATATATATATACTAAATATGGATAGATGTTAAAATGAAAATTAAGATAATATTCTATTTTATGCATTATTACATTTTTTTTTATGGATTTTCACAGAATATAAGAATTTTTCATTCATTAAAATTTTTATTATATATATTTTGTATATATGGAAAGAGAAAAATATCAAATTAAATCTTAATAAAAACAATTTTTTAATATCCCAAAAGGTTGATATAATGAAGATTGATGATAAATTAATAATAATAATAAGGTATAGCTGGATCTGCTACATATCACGTAAAAGGCTCAATAAATTCAATTTAAAATTAAATTGACTTAATTTTGTTGCTGTTGTTTTTTTATTCTTTTACAGAATATTTATAAGGAAATGAAAAATATCATATTTAATAATGTTTTTATTTTCTATTGAAATTATTATGGATGATATTATATTGTTTGTATATAGAATATTTGTTATAATTTTTATTATCTTCGCTAAAATAAACACGATAATAATAAAAAATAAAAAATAATATTTGCATTAAATCAAATTTTTATGCATAATATTTTTATTATGAAAATTATAAAAAGAGAAATAAAAAAAATGGTGAAAAAACATGTCGATAAAAATTTACATGTTTATGGATTGTCTAATTAAAATTAATATAAAATAATTTTAATCAAACAATAAGAAATTATTAATATTAATTTTTATGTGTGATTTTTTAGACGTAATAGTAAATTTTGTTTATGCGTTTACTACTGGCAAATAAATATAGAGTTAACAATATATTCACCAGTTAATTGTTTCGATCTCTTTGGAAAACCCATATCTAAATTGCGTCTTGCAAATTGTCAATACTTATTACTCATGGCCATTGCCAATATACTGTTTCGAAAAATGCGAATATAAATTATGTCTTACAAATTGTCACTACTTATTATTCACGATGAATATACTCGTCATAACACAACATAACACATTTTGCACTTTTTCCATGACGAGTATACGCGTCACAAACAGTTAACTGGTTAAAGAATATACACTTGCACTGGCACAGTAGCTATAGTGTTCATGCTATTCAATCGTGCAGTATATCAGGTTCAATTCTCGAAATTTACATGCAAAATTTTTCGGTATTTATTTGAGAATACTGAAATTTTTTAATAATGTGTCATTTATGAAACCAATTTGATATTGTATGGATGTGGATCAATATCTATAAACATAACTTTTATATTTTTTTTTTGGTTTTACTTATACACACTTTCATTAACAACAGCGCCGTTTTCTTCGCTGCAAACGCTTATTTTATTTAAAATCAATCGTTGTTCAAATGTTAAACGTTCCACGCCATTTAGTCTTAAATAATTAATTAATAAATATATAAGAATGTGTTGAAATGATATATTGAAAATATGTTCTAAATGAAATATTTAAAATTTACTAAATCTATATTTAAATAATTGAAAATCCATGAAAAAACTTCTTTGACAATTTGCCGGCAAAAAAAAAAAAAACTGTCAAAGCTTTAATACTGAATACCGTAGATTTTAATTAATTTAAAATTTCACTTGTAAATATATTTTAAAATATTCCAAAAAACAATTTAATAATTTACAATTATATCTTATTTAACAATATATGAACATTATAATAAGTGTGTTTACGAAACGAATACTATGTCAAATACTGAACAATTGATTATTTCATTGATTAGTATTTATTTATACATATTATACGCTTATTTGTATGTTATATATATGAAAATTTAATAAACAATAAACATATTTTAGTGACATAATCACATAATTAATATCACTATATAACTAACTGCGTTGATATGTATTTATATAATTTGTAAATTTAAATTTAATACAATAACTATATAACAAATATATATACAATAATAAATTTTAAAGGCAAACAAAATGTGATGATAAATATGAAAATATGATATAAATAATATATTCGGTGAAAATTATATATGTAAAATGATTGTGAATATATATTGTAATATAATATATAATGTTATGTGAGCGACGAAGTTTGAAATATAATTATAGGCATCAAATAATATATATTAACTATATTTATTAAATTAATAATGTGTATATGATTTCGGAATTTAAACAATGTATAAAGAAAAATGTTTTATTTGAATTTGTATAAAGTATTTTTAACACTTTCACATACAATTTTCGTTTTCTATTCACTAAATATTCATTGCCACAATAATTTGAGTACTGTGACTACTTTTTTTTTATATTTATAACTTTCGTCCTTATGACATACGTACATAAACAAATACTTATATATATATATATACGCATTTAGAATATCTCAGTGAAATGAACATTATCAAATATTATATCTGCAATGAGGATTTTAATACTATATTGTGATAATAAACATTATTTATATTGAAATTGCACACACAAAATTTACTATAAACATATAATTTTTATATACATTTTGTAGTGCACTTTCCTTTTATATACCATCGTCGTATATATGGTACGTTTTGAAATTAAATATATAAACAATACTAACACGATGAAGTATTTCAAATATACAAATATATATATATGTATAAGTTATTCTCATTCTATATATGATTTGATATGTTATGTTTTACACATAAATATAATTTCTAGATTATGTATAGCCATTGTATATATGTATATTCGAGATTTTATTATATACCATACTATATATATAAATATACCTATATATAAAGTAGCAATATTCCTGTTTATATATTATATATTGTATATAATACAAGAGTTGAAAATGTGTAAATCACTTTAAATGGCACCATATATATATATATATATATATGATATTTTATGCCTATAAATGGTCTTTTGTATATATGGTATGCTCATTTATATCTGAGTATACCATTTAAATGATATATCGTTTGAAACAGACTTGTTTTGTTTATTATTTGTGTTATATATATGTATATATTGAACGTTTTAATAAAGTATACCTATATATACGCACATCACATCATACAACAAATAAACATATGTTATAATACAATCTAGTACATGTTTGTAATAAATTTGTACATGTATAAATAAAATTCTTTTCAAATGTTTATTCTTTTCATAAAAAAATACAAAATTTAAATGGAAATTATAATGATAGAAAAATAAAATGATGTCGTACAAAAAAAAAAATCGTGAAAAGAAGATAAATAAATTTATACAAATTATAACACATTTAATTTGGTATAAGTATTGTAAAAAATCATATATGAATAATATATCAAATTAATAAGTATAGGCAATGAAATCAATGAATACGCACCGTTGTCAATGATAAAGTTACGTTTTCTTTAAATTCATTCATTTGTTTGCATTATCAGAATCACTAACATACATATATTCCAAATATAATATGGCTATAAGTTATATAATATGTTATTATAATTAATCCATTTTCTTTTATGGATTATATATATATTATAAAAGAAAATATTATAACATAAATTAATCATAAATCCTTTGGTTTTTTTTTTTTTTTCATTTCATATGTATAAAAATAAATAAATACTTGTGAGTTAATTAGATAAATATTTAATATATGTATTACCATCATTTTTGGTGAAATTAATATATAAGAATTGCTATATATGTAACATATTCGTATAAAAATTATTATTTATTTTATTATGTTATATCCCGGCAGGAAAGAGAACTAGTTCTACTACTAGTATAGTACAACTAGTTACAAAGTAAATAGTACTGGTTCCACGCTACACCCTTTTTCCATATTGCCAACTGTTTCTTTTAACATTGAGATGTCCTACGAAACGACAATTGTCCTCTTCTGCATTAAGTTTTCAACTATTTGAAGAACTAGTTAATTTGTAACCAATTACTGAACTAGTTCAAATGTAAACACTTAAGTTCTAGTACTAGTTCTTTTGCAACTAGTTACTGAACTGGTTAATTTTAATTTGAATTAGATTATGTATTCTTTCACCTAAATACTTTAACTACATCTTTAAAAAAAAAGGTTGTTGTTTAATTTTAAAAAAATCTTAAATAATATATTTTAATATAATTTAATATTTATTATATTTTTAATACAAAATAATAATTTACTTCATATTTAAAGAATATTATAAATTATTGGAACTGGTGCTTAATAGTTTATCACCTTTTCTTAAATTATATCAGCACCATTTTAATTTTACGTGCTACCTCTAAATTTTCCTCGCGTAAAATAAAACGCAATCCTTCGAAACATTTACGAAATTAATGGTTTATTCCTAATATACCAATCAATTAATTTCTCTTCAAACTATATTTTTGGTAGCGCTTCGTTTTCCAAAATATCCATATTGTTGGAATAATCTTCTGTCACATAGTTCTCGTTACATACAATGTGCATATCTTCTTCTATTGCACTAAAATTGTTGAATATTTTGGATGATAATTTACTCAAATTTTAATTTCTTTTTCACTTCACAATCACTATACGTGTTTTTAACACGAAATTCATTACACTATTAAAAATAAAATCAAAACATTGTCTAAAAACAACAAACATATATTTCTATAAATTACTATAACAGTTCAAAAACATATTTGTTTATCTTCGTTTCGTCATGTATTTGTATTAATGTGTATTTAAAATGGTTCCTATCTGTATTACTTTAGTAATAGTTCTGTAAATAGTTCTTTTTACACTAGAATTAGTTTTTATACGGTACTAGTTTCAAAATTTACTGCAGGGATTATATGTACTTATATTTTGTGTGGTTATAATAGTTAAAAGAAGTCATCAACCAAAATTAAGCACATGCAATAAAACTGATATAAAATCTTATATATATATATAATTTTATATTGTATTATATATGCGAATAAATTTTGATATATAATTAATAATATTTACTGCGGATTGTATGATATATAAAATATATAATATTGTAAATGTTATGTAACTACAATATATATATAGAGTTTATTATTATTATAATATCGTATATTTTATGAAAATATCAATTAATTAATTTATGTGAAAACCATTATCTTTTTTTATTTATCTAAACCTTTGTATATATGAGATATTGCTGATTAAATCATATAATATTTTATCATGTATAATACAATATATAAAATAAAACATGAGATCTATATTCATTAATTTTTGTTGTATATATATAGTTAAATTATTTATTCATTGAATCATTTTTATTCATGGTTAAAAAAATAAATAACCTTTATCTTAAACATACAATATATATATATATAATTATGCTATATTATGTATCGTTAGCATGATTGGATAACTTGTTGATTTTTAATTTAAAAATAATGATATTATTATGTAATATAAAGTAGAAAATTTAAATATATTTTATATAAAAATGAGTGTATAAATCTTATTGTAAAGTGAAGATTTGTTATAGTAAAATGTATATAATATGATGATGATGATGATGATGATATGGAGTTGGCCGAAAAAATGTTACATATAAAAATAAATACTCATATATATATACATTGAATATAGGTTAACACGTGTAGTGCTTATTATTGTATAAAAATTAAAAAAAAAACCAACAAATTTGAGTGGCTGGTGTATTTTCATTTAAAATTTAATATTTCAAAATGCATTATTAGCTTTATTAATATATAATAATACATATGATAGAATTATAAAGTATATATATAATAGAAAAAAAATTATTTCATCTAATATATTTCACTTAATAATTTAACAATACCAAAAAATAATTCCACAACACATTATTTATTCTCTATGTCGACTATCAAATATGTGCTACTATACAAACATACCAACTTTTTCTTCTATATATATATATATATATGTGAATGAATGAATGAATGAATGAATGAATATATGTATATGTACCAGCAATTGTATAAACACATATCTCTACCATATACAATATATATATAGTTATAATATCATACAGATGAAGAATAAAATAAACAACAACCGAAAACAACAAAATGCGAAACGAAAAACACAAACATGTTTATAAAATCAATTTTGTTTATACGGAAAACAATTGACCTGAAAACGTGCACGAAATTGAAAGCAATTTTTATGTCAGAAGTGAGATTATTATTCTGACAACGTTTTCGTGAGCGTCTGTTTAAATAGATCAAATATTTGCTTTCATCAATTTTATATATATATTTGTGTACGTACATTGTATACGTATAAATGTGTATACATAATTTCTTCTTTGTTTTTTTTTTTCATTTTTTTCATTTTTCATGTACTCCTTGTCGTCCTTTTATAAATATATATATATATGACGTGCAAAAAAATAAACAAACTGTATAAAAAAAGAACAACAAAATAATAAATAATCTAGTAAAAAAAAAAAAATGATTTAGTGCTTAGTTATGTTAAAAAGATTATTTTTTATATTTTCTATAATACAGTTTTCCGGTTGTTAAATACTATTTTAAGGACACCTCACACATCACATCTC
The DNA here is from genome assembly GCA_910594885.2 of Bibio marci. Lineage (NCBI taxonomy): Eukaryota > Metazoa > Arthropoda > Insecta > Diptera > Bibionidae > Bibio > Bibio marci. Next base: position 45,574,041 of record OU343116.1, on the reverse strand, counting down.
ACACAAGTCATATCATATCATTATTTTTTCATAAATATATTATAATATATGGTATATATATGTATTGAAATACGTGCTGTGCTATTTCTGTACATATTATTATTTATATTGTGTATACATATACCAGCATTTCTTAACATCGATTCATAAATTATATATGTAATAACGTATATATGAAATGAAGTATTATATATTTATATATGTTGAGCAGCAAATAATTATTAAACTCTGTAAAAAGGAAAACACTATATTGCCTTAAAATTATAATATTATTTACGTAATGTGAACGGTGAAAATACTTAATCAATAATCAACACCCTTAGGAAAATTTTTGTCTGTATATATACTAAAAACTTATATAAGGGAATTATTTTCTAAATATTCTAAATACGTATATTCGTTTGCAATTGTACATAATATTTATATATATATATAGATTATAAATAATTGCTTATAAAATTGTATATGGGTAAATCAATTCCATCAAAACATTAAAATAAATATAGATTTTGGTTTCATCGATTCAGAAGCTTGTAATTGTGACGACATCTTATTATTATTTTGTCGGGTATGGAGGGTGACGTTTGCTATGTATACCAAACGTAACCGGCAGCAATTCACTAATTGGTAGAATCATTTTAATCAACATCAATTGCATAAAATCGTTGAAATGTAATTGACATGAAATTATTTCGAAATTGATATGACAACCGATGAAGTCAATAAATATCGGTTGCTGAATGGATTTAATATTAACAAAAAAAAATATTGTATAAATAAATGGATTAATAAAAAACCGTTTGCAACAATCACCTCATAAAAATCCTATACATAAATTTTGACTTTAATAATTAAATATTTACATCATAAATGTATATATGTATAATATCATAACATTTGTAATAAATCATCATAATAATTGAATAATTGTTTTGGTAATTGCAGATGATAAATATAAATATTATATATCATAACATTTGTAATAAATTTGTTTTTCGGTTATATTGCGATGTTATATATACAATATTATATTATTCTTATGCTATATCACTACTGGCTGTTATGATATATGTCGACACACTTGATTGATTATTAATAATATATTGTATATGGTATAATATAATAAAATAATTGATTTATTTCTATTATATATATAAAATATAATAGTATAAAAATTATTATTATTATATTTACGTTTTAAGTATACAATATATGTGACATTTACAAATATACATTTGAAAATATATATATATAAATATTTATCTATATAATACAAATGAGTGTAAATAATATATTATAATGTTAAATGTTATAATAATTACTGTTTATATAAATGTATGACAACATATTTTTCTATACAGGTTGTATTAAACGGGAGTACCATCTGTTAATCACAAAACCAAATAATATTGATTATATATTATTTATAATATGTATAATTGTAAAGAATTTAACTAAAAATTACATCAATTTGCGTATGTGCAAATTTTTTCTTAATAATTATTTAGAAAACTGGAAAAAAAATTATATTGTATATTTTGTAAAATTTATTTAAATGTATATACGCGAGTCGACAACGCATTTAACAAACCGCACCAACAACATTCGTTTATTTAGTGATTAATTAAAAATTATATACTCTTTGCAATTCTTTGCCGGTTTATGTGTACGTATAAATTTTTTTCATATTTCTTTTCCCAGTTAAAAAAGCTTTATCTATATATATCGTATATATATGAGACTTTTCCAGATATAAATATATAGAAATTAATATAGCATAACGTATCGCATAAATAATACTACACATATACAATATATATATAATAAACGGGAAAAAAAATTAAATATTCTTATTAAAATATACATATCATCCTTTTTCATTGACGATATCTTATCAAAAATATTAATAATAATAAAAATGATAATATATTTTTTAACATTATAATACAACAAATGTACTCGTGTATTCGTCGCATATATATATAAATACACATTTAAAATATAAAACTCATTTCTCATTATATTTATACCATAAAAACATGGTATAAATTTAATGTGTATACATAAATTCGTATATATATATATATAAAAACATTCTTATATCCTTATATATTTAGTATATAATACATTTTATACAAATATATATATATATATACTTTACTTATATATAATTATTATAATATTATATACATTTATAGGTAATGTAGAAATATATAAAAATCTTGAATTGGTTCAACTCTGTGACATACCCTTATTTTACCTAATTATAATTTTTCCTTGCCATGTTTTTACATGACACACATATACATTTACATAAATAAAAGTAATTTTTTTTTATATATATATAAATATATATGTATGGATGATGGTATGGTATATATATATATATACTGAAAAAACAAACAAAGTAGTAGTAGTAGTAGGTAGGTTAGGGTTAGGGTATATGTGAAAACATATAATATATAGGTTTATATTTATATTATATATATCTATATGTGTAATTTACCTATATACATATACCTACCGACATATAAAAAGAGTCATTAAACATTTTTGAAAGTAAAAGCTTTTACATGTTACTGTGGTATTACCGCATTCATAATATATCGTATATGTTAAAAATTATATCTTATATTGTATATACGTCGAGTGGATATTGTATGAATATTATTATATTTTATTTTTATATTTAAACATTAATTATTCTATAATAATTATATTATAATTATTATATTAAAAATAATGTATATAAATATATATATATATTAAAAACATATGTTTTATTTGACTTTGTGTATATTATTATATAAAATATAAAAATTTATTAAGTTTTGAATTGTTAAAAAAAAATTCTATCTTTATATTGCATTAAGTTTTTATTCTTCTTGACTACACATAAATATATATATGGTAACCACAAATCCACAAATAATTAGCTTAAATTTCCTGTTTATTATATTTTTCTTTATACACGTATTGAAAAATTTAACATGATATCATTGTTAAACAAACTACACATAGTTAAAGTATTTATTAAATTCGATATATATATATACTTTTCCCTATAGTTCATGTATATATGCTAGTCATATAATTTGCTTAATTTATATGACAATGGCTTTGATAAACAATATCACATCTTTATTTATATTACATACACATTATATATACATAAATATATATATAGCCTTATATAACATAACAAACCTAAAATTTGAAATATTTAAAAAATTTCACGAATGTGAGAAGTTGGAATTTTCCTACCAAAATGCCTTTTTTTTTAAACATGAATATACGTGTGTGTGTCGGTGTGTACATATAGTATAAAATATATAATTCACCATAAACTTGTAACTTTTTCTGTCTATATATATATTATTTAATTTTATTTTACATATACATATACATGTATACGTGTGCTCATTATGTGCTCAAAATACATAATATAAATTGTAATTATATATACTACATTTTTTTTTATTTTGAATATATAACATAACATCCCATAAAGTTAATGTGTTAAGCATAAGAATTAGATCTTTGACAATTTCTATGCTATATATATATATATATCTTTAAATTGTCTGCGTCTCTGTTACACTTAAATATACATATAATTTAATTTCATGAATAGTATAATGAAATGTGAATAGAATTTTAAATTGTGATATTTTACTTAATTTTTTTCAATGGAAAAAGGAGTGTTTTGTATTTGTTTCTATATAAATATGTATTATATATAAATTGCATATATAATATATATATATACAATATTACACGTGTAAAATATAAAATAAATACATATAATATAAAATTATATATTGTAAAAATATTTTATAAATATTAGATTAGACACAGTAGTAGTAGCACCATGTAGCAACTCCGTTTATAGAGATACCTATGGTGGTGTAACAGTTAAGACAAAAAGCCAACGTAAAACGGAAAGTAATTAATTTTAATTATTTTCTTATATACGAATTTAATTTTTTATTTGGTTTGATTGTTTTTAAAATGTAATCTAACATTGTGTGTTGTATTTCTATATATATATACTTTTGTTGTTTGTCACCATTCAGTGTAGCAATCAATATAATAGTTAAACATATTCTTTCCATTTATTTATAACAAATTTATCATATATTTTAAGTTTTTATTAAATACCCTAGTTGCACTGTCCGTAGTTTGTCCGCAAAATTTCCGCATTAATTGTAGTAGTCCATAGTTTCAATCCGAGGAAATATCTATGGATTTCTTACGAATATCCACTGGAATTTTATATGATGAGTTCAACCTTGTCTATGGATTTTTATAAAAAATGTCCTTGGATTATCCGCGTATATTTTCGATGATAATTTCTACGGATTCTTAGAAGTACAATATTTATCGTTGCTATCATTCCACATAATATCCATAGAATATATATTCATATTTTTTGTCAGTAGATCCACGGATTTTGACAAAAATGTATGTTGGCAAGTAATACCCGTGAATTGTCCGTTTTACCAGAATAAATTTTTTTATGACGATAATGCAAAATCGCGGGTTCATTCAGTATTTTACCGATAGACCAGGTGCTTTATGAGCACGGAATGAAGATTCTGAACGATGGTAAAAATTCAACGATTGTGAATTATTTTTTTTGTAATAAACAAGAACCAAAAAACAGCGGATAAAATCCATGAAAAGCCTTACAAAATTCCTCGGAAATATATTGATTTGAGTTGATGGTTGTTTTAAAAATTATGAAAATAAATTAAAAAGAGTGAGGACTATATATCTTGATAAGCGATATATACAATATACACTGTCTTGGATAATTGGTGAAATAAATTATGAATACAATGCCGTGGATATATGTTGGACATATTACCATCCATGACAATCCAAAGATTTCAATTGACCGAAATAAAATACTATTATATTAAGTGGAAAATATATAGAAATACTTTGGACAAATTCCAATATATCTTTTCCATAGAAATTATGTGGATTTTTGCCACGTAAATTTTCCTCATTTTTCAAAGTACGAACAAATTGTTACTAGGAGGGTAGACCGATTATTGGCACAAAATAAGTATTTGTAAATTTTCACATTTATGCTGACAAACAAATGTTATACATTGAAAATCGCAGTAGTTTTATTACAACGTAATTTCATATAGTAACAGTATTGGAAAAACTGAAAACTGATTTTCAACTGTAACTCATTGTTTGCATTACAGTTTTAGTGATGAAATTCGTGAATATTTTCAATGTGTCACCTTGTGTGTGTCACCAAAAATGTTATAATTTACGAATTAGTAGCCATCATGTTTACAATTTACAAGACTATTTCAACAATTCAACTATTATATTCTATACCATATATATGATATTCGATTGACATGAACGCTATCTTATTATGTACAGATCCTCTGAGATTGATGAATATATATGTACAAATTAACTTAAACCTGGTTTATTAACCATTAACTTTGACTGTGCTTTTTATACAAGATATTTTTTATATAAAATATATACGATATATTATAAAATAAATAAAATAATTAAACATCTATAAGTTTTGTTAATTTATCGATATAGTGTTTTTTAAATGTTCATACTGTCACACAATAATTGATATATGCAATAAAATATAAACATATACTATGTATACTGTATATTCCAATTAATCTTTTATTTAAAAAATTGTGTGTGTGTATTAAATTAAAAAAAAAAGAACAAAACAATGTTAAATATAATTGAATTGAATACAATTTTTCCTATATATGAATATATATGCAGTTTTATTATTTGTATATGCAAATATAAATTCATATGGTTATATAAATTGTTACGGCAAACGGAAAAATATATAACAATACAAAAAAAAAAAAATTCATTTGACACATAACTTTAAAATTTATTATCAAAATAAAATACAATAACGACAAATAATTGTAAATAAAACATATGCACAAATAACATATTTGTAATCATATACAAACACACACACATATATAAACAAGGACATGCACCATGAATAAATACACAAAGCACTCATACAAATGTAACAATGAAATTATAGGTGTACATATCTCTGTGCTGTATATAATAACAGAAAATAAATATATAAATCCTTAAAATTTGTCACAAATCCACATATTCAACAATTTTGTGAATGTGGTATGAGAATATTTTATGGAATATAAATTATTTGTTAACATACCTCTATACATCTCATATATCATTCTATTTATATATTGTATATGTATAAACCTACATATAATCGAGAATGTATATTATTATAATAGTGTAGTTTTATTATACATATACCTATCGTATAACTATACTATATGCATTTAGTTACAATGTATCTATGCTATATGTAACTATAAGTTTATAATAATAAAACCTACATACAATATATATTTTATATATACAACACTAAATATACACGTTGTTTATATTAATTCCATGCCTATATTATTTTGTATATATAAATTTATATATTTTCTCCATATTATTTAAATTCATATACACATCATAAATACACTATATATACCTCCATTCATACATATAAGATATAGAAATGTATCATGTAGCAAATGTATACTATCATTTCAAAGGTTGTATTTTAAATCTTTAACTATCATGATTTCATATATATATAGATACGAGTACTCTATACAATATAATAATATAAAATAGATAGAATGTGTAATGAATTTCAACGAATTTGAAATAATATTTATAAAAAATGTATTTACTTCAATATTTACAATACAATTGTATTACCATATGGTATAGAGTAGCATAGAAATACAATTTGAAATAATAACAAAATTCCATATATATGTATGTACTCCATATAACCAGCGGCGTTGTTTGAATTTTTCGATTAGATAAACAAATCCTGTTTTCATCCCATTACCTAAAAAATGGCTTATCGTTAAAATTTAATACAATTTCAATTTTAGAAAAAAATTTATCAAATCATAAATTTATGTATCAGCTACGCAGAGCTCTATATTCTTTTGGCAATAATCGAAATAGGATATATTGAAACATTTTTAGTGTGAAAAAGTTATTATTATTTAATTATTTCAAGTTTGTTTGTTAGCAGCATCTGTGTCAATGATTATTTTTTTGAATTCATATTTATGTGACATATAATTGATTCTCTATAATGACACATCGTGTGTATAAGTTTCACAGTCTTGCATGGTACATATACCATTACGAGAAGAGCAGTTCAATTATAGCAAGCTAAAAAAAAACTCAAGATTATCTAATGCCAAAAATTTAAAAAAATATTAAATAATATCAAAACCGATAAATTTATTTTGTAAGTAAATTTCATTACTATATAAAATTACATCAAATTATTAAATCATCATTAAAAAACGTAACTGACAACATCTATTGGAATAAATTTCAAAACAGAGTAAATTTTAAATTTGAAAATTCGTTTCATTTCAAATAAAATTACGATAATAATAAAAAAAAATAAATTCGAATTTCTTATTCAGCCGAAATAAATTCAATTGTTTTTTTTTTTCGTTTCTCATGTGACACATCAATTTTTTATGTCACATTTATAATTTCGATTTTTATTATTGCAAGTTTTTGTTTTATGTGTGTCTCGTCGTCGTAGTAAATGCAGAAAAAAAAAAGGGAAAAAGAAAAAATAGAATTTTAATCCTATAAAATTATTTTATACTTAATAATTAATGCAAAGTAAATAATTTATTATTTTAATTTATAAACCGAAAATTAATAGTTAATATTATTTATAGTTTTATTTTCTATATATTATTATTCAGTGTTTAATTAGTGCGTGTGTTAAAAAAAAATGCCTACAATAAATTTTAACTTTCTTTTTCCCTTGTTAACGATGGGTAAGTGGTGGTGCCTCTCATTTATTTCTATTTTATACATTAAATATTGTAATTGTTTTAAGTATTTTTATTTTATTTGTTACCCAACAAATATCAATTTATTTAATAATTAATTTTATTGGAAAAGATGGTATAGATTTTTAGTTTTTTTGATAATGCAATTTTATCTTTTTCCTATATGCATGCGCAAAAAAAAAAAAAAAATGTTATAGCGTCTATGTGACGCCGTGGTGACAGAAATTTTTATATTGCATTTATTGTTGTTGTAATTGTAGTTGTTCTTGTTGCTGCGTATTTATATTTATGTTTAAAATTGTACCAAATTCTATTTTTGTATTTATTATGTTTAAAATTGTACCAAATTATTTCGAATAAAAAAGTAATAAAATAAATATATTTAATTTGATTTGACACAACATTTATTTAAATTCACCCAATAATAATAATAATAAAATTAATTTTTTTTTTTTTCTTTTTAGCTTAGCCGTGTGTCGCTGTTCAATTTTGTTATTTGTCAAATGAAATTACAAATTGAAATGTATGTGCAGAATATTCATTCTTCTGTTACCGGCTTCGCTATTGCGGCTTATTTGGGGAAATGTGAATTGGTGAGTACACTTTTATTTATTACATTTTAATTATCGTTCATATTATTTTATTATATTATATATTATTTATTTATTACTCTTAATTGTTTATGGAAAGTATATTTGCTTTATATTTTACCTATATTTTAATTTATAACATAAGAAAAAACTATAGTAAACTTTAACCAATTGTATATAAAATATGGTCAGTGTCAAAAAGATTTTTTTTTATGGTAAACACTGTTTACTTTGTTTACATGCACGCATATAAATAGATAATATGAATTAATAATGATATTTATTTTAATAATATTATTATATACATATTTTTAATGTCATACATTGAATATTTTTCACAATATAATATATAGTATAATATCCATGATATATTAGATAGAGGAGGTGTATATTAAATAAATATATATATCTAAATCAATATATTATATTACATTGTTATGTCACCTTAAATAACATTAACGTTGAATAATTGATGAATAATGAATATTATTTAATAAAATTGTAGTATATGAATTTTATGAAAATATAAATACTATGACCGCATAAATAAAGTAATTTAAATAATATATTATGATGATAATAGACGAATGAAATCAAAATTATCAAAATTTCAATTGTGTAACATTTTCTGCTTCATGGCATTCATTTGAAATATACCAGTATATTAATATATAGAGACATACTAAAATTGTATAGATAAAATGTTTATTTACATACTATATACGCGTATTGACAATAATAATGTCCATTATGTTATTCAATATATTATACACGAATAAATACCCGCATGATCAATCAATCAATCAATCAATCAATCAATCAAATAATCTATCAAATATATTTTTTTTTACAAAATATTTATATATGTAAAGTAAAAATTCATAAATAACGTGAAAATAAAATGGATATAAATTTATCAAGTATAAAAGGAAACCCTATTTTCTATATGTATTCGAATATATTCAAATAATTTTAAATGTATAATATACTTGTGTATAAAATTATATAAATATCCTGACAGATATGTTTCTTATATATCTTTATATTACATTATTTTGTCAACCCCTTAAATTGAAAAGAAAATGTTAACCCTTATTCAATCATCAACTTCCAATATATATTTAATCGTAAATATGTGTATGGTGTTGTTTGTTATATGTAATAGAAAAATAAATAAAATTTTTGTACACTTATATGAGAAAGAAAAAAAAAACCTTTTATTTACCATAATCATTCCATAATTTCTTGTGTATTCTCACAATATAATAGTATCTTTATGTACATAATACAATACTTTTATTTAGTAACTTTCTATTGTATATCGTTTATTATACATATAATGTATATATCATTATGAGTGACTAAATACATGCAGTAAACAAAGTGATTAGTCACGTACGTTGTTAAATTATTTCGAAATTGGTTTCTACATGATTATATGGTATTGTTTTATTTTTTTTTTATTTTTACCACTTTCTATATGGCACACGATCATAGAAACATATAGTGTAAAGTTAAAAAAACCCAACATGTAAACAATATAATATTTTATTAGATATGCTATGCGGTTAACTTATACAATATAACATAATTTTCACTTTGGCATTTTAAGAATTTAATATTTTAAAATTTTATTACATCTTTACATTACTTGAGTGCGGATAAAAATGGAGGATATGCTAAAAAAAAAGTGTTTTATTTTATACAATTAAATTTTCAAGATAATTAGAATTATTTAATCTTTGTTTATTGTTAAAATTAAAAAGAAAATATACATTTATGTGATATTATACACCTGCACACCCGTGCACCTATATAAATATATGATAAAATAATAAATTCTGGGTATAGGTCTTTTTACTTATGGAAATTGTTTAATGTTTTTGTTGTGTTATCTTTATCTTTTGTATATATATATTGGAATATTTTATTAAATATATATAGTTGCATCTTATACAAGATAACAACACATTATTATTGTAACATAACATACATTATGCCTATGTACACACACACATATATATATATATTTTATCTTTAAAATAAAATAAAACTTAATATTATACATATAACATTTGTTTATATATAAATACAAGTATTATTTTGTTAGGATTTTGTTACGTGTACACCTTTATACATACTTAAAAACATACATGTTTTCAAATATATATCAGCATTTACTTTATTGTTTGTTTTTTATTTGGAAAATTGTAACAGCCGTTGGCCAATAGAAAACTAAAATAATCCAAATAATAACTCTCATAAATAAACTTATTAAATCTTTATTTTATTCTACTCGTATATACCCTAGTAACAATGTTCGTAGTTTGTTCGCAAAATTTTCCGCATTATATGTAGTAGTCCATAGTTTCAATTCGAGGAAATATCTATGGATTTGTTATGGATGTACGCTGGAATTTTATATGATGAGTGCAATCTTGTCCATGGATTTTTATAAAAAATGTCCTTGGATTAACCGTATGTTGCCGATGATAATTTCTACGGATTCTCCTTCCACAGAATATCCATAGAATTTATATTCATATTTTTTGTGAGCAGATCTACGGATTTTAAAAAAAATATCTTTGGATTGTTCATGTATTTTGGCAAGTAATACTTGTGAATTGTCCGTATTAGCAGAATAAATTTTCTTATGACGATGACGCCAAATCGTGGTTTGTTTCAGTTTTTTACCAATAGACCAGAAGTTCTATGAACACGGAATGAAGATGCTAAACTCATCGATTGGGTTTTTTTTTTTTTTTGTAATGAAAACAAGAAAAAAAAACATCGGGTTAAATCCATGAAAAGTCTTACAAAATTCCTAAGAAATATATAGATTTGAGTTGCTGGATGTTTTAAAAATTATGACAATGAATAAAAAAGAGTGTGGATTATATTTAGATAAGCGAAATATACAAAATTTGAATACACTGTCTTGGATCAAATTGATGAAATAAATTATGAATGCAATACTGCGGATATATGTTGGACATATTACCCGGACAATCCAAAGATATCAATTGAACTAAATAATATACTATTGCATTAAGTGGAAAATCTATGGACATTCTTTGGACAAATTCCAATATATCTTTTCCATAGAAAATATGTGGATGTTTTCCACGGAAATTTTCCTCATTTTTTAAAGTACGGAATTGTTACTAGGGTATATATAGAAATATACTGTAAAAATATACCTATAAATGTTTTTGTATAAAATATATAAGCCATCTTTATCTATAATATAAATTCATATGTGTATATGTAAATGTATATATAAATATATATTCTGGTATTTTATTCATAAAATAAACATACAAATTTTTACTCTCTATATATCCCGTATAACGCTCTTATATGTAGATAATACATTTTATACATTACATAATATACAATATATATATATATATATATATCTTTCAAAACACCTTATGCAGCAGCAGCATAAAATCAACCATCTACCAATTCCAGGTATTTCAAATATCGATTTGTAAGTTTTTATTAAGCTATTTTGTATTATTTTTAGATTTCATCATAAAATATATACATATTTTTGATGGTAAATATAATCGTCACGTATTGCTTACAATAAAAAGAAGAAAAAAAACAATGAAATGAAATAAATAAGCGAAAATAATAAAAGGAATTTATTTAATACGTCCTTTTTTTTTTATTTTTTTTTGACTGTTGAAGAAAAAATGTTTTTTAAAATTAGTTACCCAAAGAAAAAAAAATTGATGGTTAAAATGACATTATTTTTCTTTTTTCTTTAAGAATTCTTAAAACTTTATTATCATTTATTTTTGATACATATATTTTTAAATGTGTGTCATTTTATTCATTAATTGTTGTGTAACAAAATAGTTTTATTTATTTTATTTTTACAATTCGTGTAAAAAGTGTATATAAAGTAAATTTATTTTGATATTCGTTTTCGATGGGGTGGCCTAAATATTTGTTTTTAAATTTATTAAATAATTTGATTTAGTCAATCTTTTAACACAAAAGAATTTTAATTGATTATTTCCAAATTTTAGAAATAGTGATTTATATAGATGTTCTCTTATATATTTATAGGCTTCAGTATAAACATAAACTTGAAATAACATTAATTCTTAAAAATCTAATTATATATAAATATTAAAATTAGTAAAATAATTAACACGAAATTACATCTACTCGTATGTATAAATACCATATAAAGTAGAGCAGTCTCATTAGTACTTTGCTATAATGAAAATTTTACATTATGTTTTATAATGTCATTATATAATAAAATGTTATGCTTTTATATGATAGTTTGAATTCTTTGTATGCCGTTGTATTGTGTATACGCAAATATATTACAATAGAAATATAAATAGAAAAATGTAAGTTTAAGGTATTACAATTTTATATATAAAATAATGCATATACATATTTTATATTTTCATAGGTATATGTATATCCATAATTTTAACTTTTAGTTTAAAACCTATATACAAGATATATAAGCTATACATTCATATACAATATTACATTTTAATTCTTCAGAAGGAAGTATATTAGAAGTTATATAATATATAAATACAATAAAATATAAAGAAGCCGTGTAAACATTTATAGAACTTTTATTTATTTACATTTTTGATAAATATTATAAAATTTTCAGAGTGCATGTTTATATATTGTATATAAATATATATAGGTTTTTTTTCCTTTATATATTTATACTATATAACTTATGTAGTATATTTTCCTAAAAATATAATGAACTTAAGTCTAAAATTTCTGTCAGTGGCACATGTTTCAAAGATAAATAACATAGAAATAAACATGATTAAGATTCCGATATCACGTTTTATTGCCTTTTGTTTGTCATTATTATACACACACACACACACTGTAAATGTATAAATATGCTTTGTAATGTATATAATATTTCTATATATAACATATATATCTATATGTATTTGCCTATTTTTCGTTGAGTTTATAATATGCATTTATTTTATTTAATAAGAAATAAGAATGTTTATGGGATAGTCGTAATGTTCATATAATATATCATAATAATATTTCTTTGTGTGTTGTTATGATGCTTCTTATATACAAAATATATAAACTCCTTTTATACTCCTTTTTTTATATATATATATGTTATACCCTTTATTTTATAGGGATATATATGGTAAATATATTAGTAAATATATTATATATTGTAATTTCGATTAAAGAATCAAAAACTATATTTTTGTTATTATAAAGGATTCATATAATATAAATAGTTAACTGTTGTTATTATTACATATACGATTATATAAAATGTATGTACATGTGCATGCGTTATTAATAAAATTAAAGTTTAATTCTTTTATATGCACTTTCAATTTATTGTATAAAGCATTTTTTGCTATACCATCAAAAATACCTAACAAAAATATACATAAAAAATTTTTCATTAAAACGTTTGATACATGAACGTTAAGTTTTTCGATTCACTAAAATTTATATTTATTATCCAATGTAATCGTATACATTTTTCAAAGGATTCATCCAACCTTTATTAATTATAATATTGCATATACATATATATATATATATATATTGTTGTTGTTAATTTTATTATGAAATAAATAATAAATACATAAACATAAATAAATTACCGCATCCGCATATAAATATTTCAAATTTCTATGTGTATATAGATTTTGCATATATTAAACGAGTATGTATAAATGTACATATAAGAAGAAACACACCACACATAAATAATCATAATATACTTAAACTTATGTATGTACATTAATTTAAAATGGATTTATGTTCACGAAGGAAGGATACGGTTGAGGGAAAATGATTATATAATATAACGATTTTGAATAATTTTAAATTTGATTGATTGCCCGACCGACCGGGTTATCTATTATATCAATGCAACATATATACACGAACTCAAAATTCCTTTAATTATTCACAATATATATATATACCGTTTTTTTTTTTTTTCCTTCACATACACTATTTATTTGGTATCAATAAAATTCAATTCGATTTACTCGATTAAAATTGAATAATATCTATTTATACAATTTAATTTTATTGACATAACAAAATATCAATTATAATTTTAATGTCTCTATTGAATATTTAGAAATCTTTTTGTATATACAATATCAATCATTTATCGGCATACATGTGTACTGTATACGACAGACTACAATAAACATTATATTGAATTATTGCACATCATATATATGTATAATATGTAATTTAAACTATTTATGCATAACAATGCTGTTCATTGTTTAAAACGCATTTCAAAACCAATAAACATCTATATAGAAATATTTATTTATATAGGAATATTTATAGTTAGAGATACATTTTAAATGTTAAATTAATTGGATTACTATATATAAATATAATACATGAAAATATGAATAGTTGATATATTCCAATAAATTATGAATTAAATGTTTTCTTTTGTTTGAATAGTAAAGGCAAAAATTAGAAGAAAAAAAAATAAATATAAATGTCATATTCTTTTCATATTTAATGTTATTTTTAAATATAGCAAAAAAAAAATGTAATTTTCAAGTTTAAATGAACAATTAAAATTATTCTCATAATTATTTCATATATTATATATTGTACATCTCATTCCGAATATACCATATTCGTTTCATTTGAAATGATAAAGTTTTAAGTTTTGTTTTTCTTTCTATTTAATTTTTATTAAAAAATATGAATAAAAAAAAAATAAAGTAAATTCATTATTTCACTTTTCCCTAGAAAATTTTCTTCCATATAGACGAAGTTTTTCTTTTTCATTTTTCTTTTCAATTTCATTTCATTTCATTTCAATTTTTATCTATATCTTTATCTATCCATACAGAAATTATATGATGTCAATTAACTTATTTTTTTAAATTTGTTAATTGTTCTGTCAATTAAAAAAGAATATAATAAAGTGTCATTATTATCTATAATACCATATATTTTATATGTATTCGGTATTATTTGGTGTGTCCATTTTATTTGTATATTTTCATAAATTAATTATATAATTATTATCAATTGATTTTATTTTATTATATAATTATTAATTTGTGGGATAATTAATAATATCGCATAAACTTATGTATAAAGTTATAGAAATACAAAATATTTTAAGTTTTTAACATTGCATATAAAAGTCTAAAGTAATTTTTTAAATTTCAAACAATAGCTATCGGTTTTTTGTTTGATTGTTATATGTATTATTACTACTTTTTTTCATTTGAATGGTTCATTTTTTGAATTTTTGAAATGATTGGATTTATTGTGATAAAATTTGTGCAACATTTTATATCGCAGTCTGATTTTCATTCTAACAGTTCTCATACAAATATACACCTTTATGCTGTAAAATGTAAACCAGGTTTACACTCCATTCTCCGATCCCATCGTATTTCGTTTCCTTTTATTATTGTCTTATGTTTATCATAAAAGAAATAATATAAGTTGTTTGTTATTTTATAAATAATTGTGTCTTCTACATTTAAAAGAGTTGTTTATAAAAATGTAGTAATTATAATAAATAAATATTTGCCTAGCACCAGCACAAATTGTATATGCACATTTGTAATATTATATAAAATATATATGATTTTAATTGCTTGATGCGGGATCGAAATAAAACAATAAACTTTTTATTTTAAATATATTTTAAAGAGTGATGTATATTATAATATATCTAATATTTATTGTGAACAGTAATTTTTGTACTATAAATAAATATTGATTAACTTTTAAATAAAACAATGTATACCATATAGTTATATATGAATAGCATTAATAAATCATATTCAGAGAGAGAATATAGTGCAATAATACAAAAAAAAAAAAGTTATTTGTATTGTGTAAATGTTCGACTAATAATAATTTATGCATAATACAATATGTACGTTTATTCGACATCGATCTATTCTCTTTTCACAAAACTTTGTAATACTGCAAATAAACTATAAGATTTATTTAATATCTGAAACAAATGAAAATAATATCAAAATACAAAATAAAACTAATACATAATACAATATAATAAATACATATAACCAAATGTATATTTACCGATGAAAAACTGTATAGACTTAATTCAAATATACCTCCAACCTTTATCATTGTTGGTTGCTTCAATCGTTCACGAAATATTATAATATATTTACGATAGAATGGTGATAACCCTAACCAATTTGAATTATATGTATCAATAGTTAATGCATTACTTTTTATTAAAATGTCACTACCAAAATAACATGGTACAAAAATTTGCGTTAACATCGTCATTACAAAACAAAAATAAAATAAAAATTCAGTAATGTCTTCACTTGACGATATCTGCATATGTATACAAATAAAATTGAACATAAATTTGTAGACTATGTGTAATTGTTGTATGTGTAAAACATAGTATAATATATTTTCTATCTATTTCTCTATATGTGTACAATATAATATTAATACTATTTTGTAATAAAAAATGGTTTATTTAAATGATTTTTTATTTGCGAAAAAAAAAACAAAAAAAAATATAAAATAATAAAATATAAATGGTCACATACAAATGTTATTTGAAAAGCTGAAACACAAAGGACAATTCCACTGACACCAAATTGAACAAAGAATGGTATTGTAAATATTTCCTCTACGTATGATACCAACCTGAAAAATATTTTAATATATTTTGAATCAAATGAAAATAAATACAAAAAAAAAAAAAAAAACAAATATGTACCTACAAAATATTCAGTTGCGTAAAACTATCAATATATATAAAATATATGCAAATACATTTTTAAAACCAAATGAAATGTGACCCTATGAGCATAGCAATTACGTGCTATCGAAAACTGCTATTATAGCAGATAATATAGTTTTATATATAGTTACAATTGTACATTGTATTGTGTACGAGTGTGTTATATGGAAATGGAATATATCCACAATGATACAAAAATTATGAAAAATTCAGTCCGAACAAATTTTAAGTCTTTATATTTTCGTTTCGCATATGCTTGTGTATATGTGTATACGTCCATTGTACGTGAACGTTACACAATCCATTAGAATTACATATTAAAATAATACTTAATATATACACAATTTGAATTTCTTTATTTAAGATTTGAATGCAAATTACATAATTCATTGTAATTCTTACTTTATTATATATTTATAAAATAATAAATTACCTTAATGTAAGTTTATGTGTTTTAATACAATTAATAATAGTTACAACAGCATTTGCTTCTTCGGCATGTGTATTCATTGTATTATTTCTAATATTACTAATGTTACTATTATTATTATTTTTATTATTATTATTAATTTTATTACTATTATTATTATTGTTATTATTATTATTATTATCATTATTATTATTATTATAACAACCAATTTTTGTTAAACGTACGCCCAATATTGTAAATTGTAATTTTATAATCATTAAAAAGTAAATGGCATACAATTCTATGGTAACCAATGTATTAACCATTATGAAAATGCCAACAGCTTGGTATACATAAATAAGCCAATAATATAAACGATTATGTTTCCAATCGATTGGATACCATGCCGGATACATTAATTTTACATCTTGTGAAAATAATGGTGCTAAATATGATAAAATTGTAGCCATTCCGGCAATACCATAATACCATATTCTAATTGTGTTAAACAATTTTAATGTAGATTTTAATAAATGTCGTTCATCTTTTGACACATATTTAAATTCATTGATTACTAGCAAACATTTGTTCACCAATTTTAAATGCCAATAAATATTTATCACTTTTATACAAGCCGATGTTTCTTCCAGACATACAAATAACGTTTGAAATAAATCACGTACATCTTCTAAATGTAAAAAATGTATCCATTTAAATGTTGTGTACAAAAATGAAAATATTAATTGAAATATAAATGTATAAAAATTATATAAAAATTTTCCATTTTGTGGCCATAAACCAACATAATATAAAAATTTAATTAGAAAATTTGTTGGACTTGTTGGATCAATAAATACATCAGACATTGCAATTTAATTTCTTTTAATTATTATTTTATATATATATATTATTTTGTATTATATAATTTATACTTTTAATAAAATTGGTAAATTTGTTTTCGGTAAAATGTAATTTATTTTATTTTTATTTTTCTTTCGCAAAATAATTTTAATCCAAATAGTTTTAATTTAATATTATAACTAAATTAATTTAAATAAAGTTTACTGTTTTTATATTATTATAAATGTTCACTAAAACTCGTGTGAACAGTTTAATAAGTATCACCTGTACCCATCTAAATAGAATATGTACATATTATAATATAAATAAAATATGGAATGATGTGTGTGTGTGTGTGTGTGCGAGAAGGTTAAATAAAATTGTGGGGGTGGTTGTTAAATATCTATTATACATTTAATGTATATATACAATATATAAGACGAGCACATATATATATGTACATAATGAGACTTATATACTATTTATTATATATTTTTATTTATTTTTATATAATAAATAAGGATCTGCTGAAGTGAAAAACTAACTTTTATCGAAATATAAATTAAAAGTAAAAATTGTGTATATATGGTATAAATGTATACGAGTATATATATATATTTATTGCATTTAATGTAACTTCTATAATTATAAAGTTGTTGTACATAATAACATTTTCATTATTAGTTTAACATTAAAATAAATATATTACAATATTATTATATTATAATTTTATAAAAGTGGCAATAAAATGCATTTGACTAAAAGTTTTTATATAATTTCATAAATTTTTTATATAATCAAAAAATTTATTTTTGTCTAATTAATGATACAACAGTTCGATAAAATACATATATATGCGTCAGATTATATCCAAAGGATATCTTAACAAACAAACTAACAATTTAATTATATTAAAAAATAATAAGATATTATTAAAACTGCATTAATTGTCTCTCAATAAATTTTTGTTTTCTTATATGTTAGTTTTCATAAAAAAAAACCCATTCTATTTTTATATCAATATTAAATTTTATTTTTATTGATAATTATGGTTAAATAGTTATTGATTGAAATTATATGGTTTATAATAAAAAAAATTAAATACAACATATAATTAATATCTATATGACAATTAACTTTTTAAAACTAAAATATAATTATATGTATGGTATAATATAATATAATTTTGATGATAAAAAACTATATTATATATATGCTGCTATGCTATGCTGTATAGTGGCCATTAACATGTTTAATGAATTTTTAATGCGATCATCATTAGTACATCAAAATTAAAAATGAATAATAAATGTGGGTAAAAATTAATCATAAGTTTACTGTAGTTATTAAACAATCACGTACCTCCATATTTATGCGTATTTGAGTAATTTTTTTTTATTACAATAATTAATTAATAATGCAATAATTGTTTTAAATTTGAATATAAAATGAAGAAACATAATAATGTAAGACGTATTTTTATATATTGAAAAGAAAAAATAAAAAAATATTATTTTTGACTGATAATATTAACTTAAACAAATTCTCTATAGATATATATTATTGTAGTTATTCATAAATGATGGGTTATAAAATTTAATTTGTTTAATTGACCCTAATTTTCTTATTTGTGATCAGAATGATCGATATTTGACGACAATAGCAGAATATTGGTTACAGTGCGATCCGATATTGTTTGAATATCATTAGCTTAGATTTTGTTTTTCACATATAGCTCCTTACTAAATATATTAGATCACTAATTATCTGTAAAAAGATAGTTTTGCTATACTGCACTACTGTGCTACAATCAACAACTAATATCATCTATATTCATTATAAATAAGATTATAATTAGAAAATAAGAAATATTTACTAAAACCGACAGAAATTATATTTCATGTAAAATGAAATCATATTGCATATTGTAAATATATAATTTTAATTACATGATGCGGAATCGAAAGAAAACCAAAAACTTTTTACATTAAATTTATTATAAATACACCATATATTGTGTGTATACGTGTAAATAAATACCTGTTTATATATAATATAATATACAATAGTTATTTGCATATTTAACATCTTTATAATTAAATATTCAAAGCTTTCTCTTCTATATTATTATTATTATTATTATTATTATTATTATTATTATTATTATTATTATTATTATTTTTGAAATTAAAGTTTCATGACTGTGCATGCGGCTTAATTAAACATAAAAATTATTTTCATGAATATTGATGGACTGTTAAATGAAATTTATTTATTAAGAATGAACCATATATTATTCTATTATATATAATTCATATATATTGTATATATGGTAGTATGATGTACGTGTGTGGATTGTATTGTGTCGTGCAGTATATCATAATTAATTTAAAAACATATCTATGTATATTATTATCGTTAATATAGTAAAGCATAGAATGTAGTTGAAAATTTTATTATATTTTTGTTTATAAATCTATAAATGAATATACAAAACTTTATAATACTGTAAATAAACTGCAACCTTTATTTAATAAATATATATATATATTGTATATGTATTATATATTTTGTTAATAATTTTCAAAATAACATAATAATAATAAAATATAAATATTTTAACGATATAAAATGTAATTCAAATGAACTAATTTCAGTAAAATTCGTCACTATACGAAATGAATATAAAATATAAATTCAGTCTTAATTTCAGCAGATGCAAATATTTATATATATACTAATATATAAAATACGAAATAAAAACAACCTGCGTGTGTGTAGATTAGGAAAAAAGTAATACTGTGTGTTTAGCAATTTTTAGTCAATTTACTACCATATTCATATACTCATTATTCAATGTAAAAATAAAATTATACGTTTTCAATGTGATGTGTATGTGATGTTCAAATTAATTTTCTCAAGCAATTTCAATACATATTGATTATTGCTTCAATTACGAGAGATTATTAAATTTAAACCGACGCGACCGGGAAAACCTTGTTCTTCTTCCAATAAACAATCTCTATGGAATGTTAATCTGTTCCAAAAACAATGAGAATTGTGTATCGCTACAATTTCTATATAATTATTATAAAATCATTCTCATTAGTTTTGGGCGAATGCGGTTATATAAAATAAAAATAAATATATTTTATAAATAAAATAAAACATCATCAAAAATAATGGGTATTTTCCATTTTCCATTTTTTTAGTTCATTTATTTATTGGATTGACTGATTGATTGTATAGTTTATGTATAGGGGACATCCAATTTTTTTTTATTTTGTAATTATATATTGTATATAAATTATAATTGATACATTAGCCTTCAATTAACCAATTGGTTTTATATTGTCAACATGAACAACAATATATGTTTGTAAATAATGTATTTACATATTACATTTACAATATACATAAACATTTAGCCTATACACTTTGTATGACATAATAATTAAAGTATAAATTTGTCAATAATGTGGGAATATGGGAGACACATTACATGGATTAAAATCTATATATTGTAATATATATAAATATATTGAGCAATAAATTTATCAGTGTGGTATGAAAAAAATTATATTCGCATTTACAATACTAATAATAATAATGTTAATAAAATATGTTTTGCTGGAGTTTTATATTAATTAATATTAAAATTATAATTTTATTATTTTAATTTCGTTGATATATTACAAAATTAAATTAAAATTGTGTCATACACGAATTATTTGCGTAGTATTTTCTAACAAACATTCTTATATACATTAATCACACAATTAGAACAATATATTCAATTTTGAACATACAGTATACATTTAAATTATATGATTGAATATTTAGGACTCTATTGACTATAAGGCTTGAACTAATCAACAATGTAAACCGGCCATTACTTTCTTTTTTTTATCGAATAATCACTAATTATCATTATTGATTTATTAATAATATAGTAATTGTTTTAAATTTAGATATAGTATAATAAATATATTTATCTCTAGTATCTCTATATATATTTACATTATACAAATATATATAAAATGAAATTTATATGAACTATTTCATATATAGATTGTAAAATCAAGAAATAAAAGAAAATTTATTATTTGACAAGCGATTATTTTTCACTTGTATACTTCAATTTAATATCAACTTATAAAATTCTCTATATATGCTATATGTTGTGTATGTATAAAAAGAATTTATAATAGTTTTATAATATATATATATATTTATATCTATGAAAAAAAATACTTATAATATAAATAATAAATTGACTGCAGTTAACTTTTTTTTTTTTATATACTATATAAAAGCAATTTGTTTTATACTCACAAAATCATTATATATAGATTTTTACGTAGTAGTAGTATTATATACTACAAATGCAAGAAACTTATATACGTGTATATTTATAAAAAAAAAAATTCTAAATATTTAAGATAATACAAACTTTGAGAACAATCTCTTTAAAATGTTATATACATTTTATACAATATACATATGTACTTTTATAAAGAATTTAATATATTTATTTCATCATTGATTTTCCAAACATTCATTAGAGTATTTATTTCAAATTAATAAAATGATACAACATACAAACTGAAAAAAAAATAAAATAAAATACCTAAATATTTTAAATTCATTGACAAATGAAATTTATTTTTTATTTTATAATTAAAATTTAATTGAATTAAAATGTAATTTATGTCACCATATGTTCTATAAAAAAAAAAAATTGCGCATAGTTTTAACATCCCCTAATATACCCTTAAAAATTTATGTTGAATATAGGCAAAATCGATTATTTATATAAATTATAAAAAGACACATTTTTTTGTATATAAAACAATAATTTAACAAAACATATAAATAAATATATATTATTATTAAGTTTTGTTGACCGTCAACTTTGAAAAATGATCAAATACTTGGCAACATCTAAATGTTTAGTTTTTTTATTCAAATATAAATATCTTCAATGTTCGATATATTATATACACGCTGCGCTATATTGATTTTGTATATTATGTACCATATATAGGATATGCATAATAAAAATTGATGAAATCTATGTATAGAATATATACATAATTTTTAACATTTATATATTTTACAATACACATTCATAAATTGTATAAAATAAATTTAAAATCAAATCATATTTTTCTATATATACCCCGATTTAATATTGAAACAATAAACATAAAATATTGGAATCTTGATTCTCCAATAAACATATATGAAATATATAAATATAAATGTAAAATATTATATACAGATTTTTTGCATTTCAATATTATACGATATATAAATTTATATAGATTTGTATTTTACACATGCAATAATTCAGTATTTTTGTAATAACTCCACTTGTAACTGGCGAGCGGTACACATTAGCAGAGCGTAAGCACTGCATCCCAAAACAGTATTCTAATTTATATTTAACAAATTCAACAATTATATATTTTGCATTTAATTATAAAATAAACACGCATCTTTTCTTCAATTCATTGACTCTTTATTTTAAATACACAAAAATCAAAAATATACAAATAACATTAAATAGAGAAAATACCTGCGACCGCAACACGACAATCTATCATCTATATATATCCCATATATATAATTATATAAATACCATATTTTTATTTGTATCATTGCACTAGCAGCCATAAATTCATATATAAACGTACAACACACACACACACACATCACAAATAAAAAAGCTCGATATGTTTAATGAAGGGGAAAAAAATTATTTGAAGCCGTTGCGTCTATATCATTTTCAGTAGGAGGCGTTAAATACATATAGATAGATGACATACACACACACACATATTACCAATATAAAAGCTCGGTATGTTTAATGAAGAAGGAAAAATTTATTTGAGGCCATTACTTAAGGAGATCTGAAAATAAATAATAATAATGAATGCAAAATTGAACAAGAAAAACCATAACATCTACTCAAAAACGGCCTGGGTGCAGCCAGCGATGGTGTGAAGTGTCTTCATTCAATCGACATCATATATCATGAAATATATATATAAGTTATTGTTAATTTACAATTTTTTTCATATATATCTTTCGAATAACTTTATTTCACATTTCAATATAAAATTATTTTTAACTTTGACACATTATGAAGTTACTTTCGTTGTATATATAATTGTACATAAACTTTATATGTGTTTACAATACAATGTATGAATAAGTATGTTGTCTGTTTTTTTTTTTTTCATATAATCAGGGATGCATAACCATTTAAATATAATGAAATGAAACTAATGTGTGTAAATATTTGAATCTCATATTTGTTGTGGTATTTATAATTAATAGTTTGTTTTCAACAGGTTATTCAATAGTAATGCCGAGCTGTTATATATAAACATAAACAATATTTTCATTAAATTTTAATATTTATATATTGTGTTTATCATTTATTTGTAAAAATTGGAATAAGGTTTAATACTCATTCAATTGATAGTTTATCGCTGATTTTATTCGTTAAATTAATATTCATTCGTTGGTCTAATTGATCTAATATAAATATTTCACATATTATAATATAATATTTAATTTTAAATGTTTACTTTATATAATATATAAAGTATATAAGAAATTCTAATTGTATATAATTTGAATGTATATATATATATATATAGTTTACCATCTCTGATAGAAATTCAAAAAGTGACACGTGTTTAAACATAAATTGTTCAAACATACATTTATAGACTATATATATATATACAATGCATTACATATGATATATAATAAAAGTACATATTATATTATATACTTAATATATATATATATAATATGCTGTAGTTAGTTAACTAACTATATATATTATATATACTTGATTGTACGTACGTTGCATGTTATATATATGTATGGTATATAACAAGACACGTATATGTAATATCCGTTGTATCTGAATGCTTGAGTGTACACATGTATCGTCAATATACTATATATATATATATATATGTACTATATTATAAGACTATATATTAACACAATGTATATATATATATATTGTACAACCATATAAATATGACTTGTACAGTTGTACATTATTATTGCTCATCTGTTATATATATATATATGTACTGTTTCAATGGAATTCTTTTACATTTATTGAAGTTACATTTTATACTTTATATCATTTGCATTGTAAAGTGCCCGCCTTTATATATATTCACAGACGTATACACACCATATAACATAACAAATACATAATTTTATGAATTTTTATTATTTTTTGCATAATATAACATATATATAGACTTGTCTATTTCTCTTACATCATTTATTTTAATATTAAATTCAAAAATAGTATATATTCTTTTTTAAAAACATACTTTATTTATATAATATATACCATATATATATATATGTGTGTGTGTGCAATGAATAGTTATATAATACTTGAAAACGAATATATATACTTTGTGAACATAAAACATAATGTACTCGTGTATGTTAAGCTTACAATTATAATAAATATATATATATATATATTATATAACATATATACATAAAATAATATATAATACATTGTTTAAATTTTATACAACTATTCTATATTTGTATTACTCTGTATTGTAATATATACGCTATAAACGTTATGTATATGTTATCTTATATTACAATGTATTATATGTAAATAAATGCATATTGTTTGTATATTTATATATTTACTATATATTTGTACTATTATATATATATATTATATAATATTAAATGCAGATTTACTATATATATATATTTGTAACTAAAGAATATTATATAAATTATAAGTTATGCAATAAATATAAAAAGTTTTATTAAATTTCTTTATCCTTTTATTATTTTTTTTTTTTATTATTGAATATACATAAAAAATATGTTTGTATTCTATGTATTTTATACAATATATATATTAAATAATACATTCACTATTACTGTGTATACTTTATGCATATAAAATTGTAGGTACTATATTGGGTGTTTACATTGAAAAATTGTTGTGTTAAAAAACTAATTGATTTTATGGTAAATGAAACAATACGAATGATATGTTAATGAAAATGTTGTGCAACATTTGCCAAATCTTTCCGAGCAATAATCATATATATCCAAGAATGGAGCCTTTTTCTTAAAATTCTTCTAACCATTAATATGTTATTTTGATGTGATTATTTTTTTTGTACAATTCTGTCCATAATCAATGCAATAAAAAAAAACAATCCAAATATACCACATATACTAATTTTGCTCATTTAGCCATTATACTTTAACAACAACAAAAAAATTGTGAATTTTCAATGTAAAGATCCAATAGATAAATAAATAATAATGAACTGTATAACTTTTTATATATTGTATATATATATAATATATTCATATATATGCTCTGCGCTTAAACTAACAGATACACTATTTATATACCATAGATAATCTATATGAATAGATGATCAAAGTTGCATTTAAATTTCAAAAATAATATGTTAAGAATGAATTTTATATTTACTCATATTTATTTTTTATTTTCTATAATAATGATTAAATCAAACTATTTTATGAAAAGTTTGGAAACTATATAGATTACTTATTGATTATCATATATAAATATATATTTTGTATATATAATGGTTCCGCATTTGGTGCAAAATTGAAACTTTATATTAGGAAAAATTGTATGTTATTCAAATTAAATATGAATTTATTCAATTATTATCTTTTTGTTCCGAATGGCCAACAATTGTTTAAAAATCTGATGAGTATTATTTTAGAAACTGATGCGAAATATATAAGAATTATAGCAAGCAAATTGTCTTCAAAAGACTAAATAAATGTTTAAATTTGAGGATATCTAAATACGACAGTGGATTGTATAGCATTATGAATTTGTATTATTTAAATATAATTGTATAAAGCTATTACACCTCTACTCATGTCATATCAATTAGCATTTCATAAATATTGTAAACATTATTTTTGTAAAATTTAAATTCTGTTAAAATTATACAATTAAAATTTTAAATTAAAAATATAATCAATTTAGTAATTTAATATCTATATATGAAAAATTTTTTTTTATTGGTGTATTAATAGATTTTCTTGAATATAAATTATATTTTCTTATACAATAACAATGTATATATATATATATATAGCACACACATATATTTTGAGAAATATATCTATTTATAACATATTATTATTCATTTTACATACAATGTTCTATATATATAGAATATTTTTAACGCAAATATAAAACATCATTTCTGGAAGAGAAAGAAAACGAAAATAAATAAATAAACACAACACATTTTATTTTGAAAGCATATTTTATATTTTATTTAAATGATAAGTTACGTTTATTTTTTACAAGGATATATACATTTTTGTTGGGTGTATTTTCTTTTTCCTTGTTTTTCATTTTCTATTATTTAATATCGAATATATACAAATTATTAAGCCGTCAAAAAATATTATATATATAATCACATATCATATATATATAATATTCATAATCATCCTTGTAACATTTATATATATATATATATATATAACAAAGCTTTGAAGCATATGTTTGTTGTATACCTATATAATATATATTATATATAAATATATTTGTACATATATATTAGAATAATTTATACATAAATAAATAATATATTTTATGCATATATTATACATATGTCGAATATATCAAAAATCCAATTTAAACATTACATCCGTCTATATTTTTACCCATTTACAAACTCTGCCACAAATTCCATTCCCGCAGTAAACTCTCATTTCATTGCCGCATTACGAATAAAACTTTTCTTTTTTTTTTTTCATACACAATACATATAATAAAAGTACATAAATATAGAAAATTTTTAACATATATGAGTGAGTATGTGCAGTACATATTATATATTGTATATATATGTGAAAATGTGTATATAATAGGTATATAACAAAAGATATGTACGCAGATATATATGTACAAATAACGGGGAAAATTTTTTTCCAACTTGTTACATATATAAATTTTCCAAAATAAAATAAAAAAAAAAATAAATAAATAAAAGTTTTCCCATTTCTATAAAGTTAAATAAATATTTTTATTTTCCTTGCATTAGCGTCCTTAAGGAAATCAATAAATCTCCGTCAGCCATCTATGTAAACTATGAGAATGGAAAATCCTGTTTATGTGCTGTGAATAAATAAATTTAGCGACATTCACTGTAAGTGGAAGTCGTTTTCTTGATTTATTAGATTGTCAAAATGTATATATAATATAAAATATAGTATAGTATAGAATAATAAAAAATAAAAAAGAATATAATATAGAATAAAAATTTCAATAGCTAGTTTTCTATGAACGAACGAGTAAAAGACTCTATATAAGTGCCTATTTATAATGACACTATATATTGTATATATAAATTCATATATAGAATTTTAATGTTTATTTAT
The DNA here is from genome assembly GCA_910594885.2 of Bibio marci. NCBI lineage: Eukaryota > Metazoa > Arthropoda > Insecta > Diptera > Bibionidae > Bibio > Bibio marci. The sequence goes on along the minus strand of OU343116.1, from coordinate 45,545,055 downwards.
TTAAATTGTGCATGGAAAACAGACAGACAGAGGAGAGTTGTTGAAGAAAAAAAAAAAAATTATTATATAAGATATAGTTGCGACACTAAATAGGTAAAGAAAATAGAAAAAAACAAAAACGTAAAATAAAACGATAAAAAGAAAATATTGTTGAAAATCAATCAATTATTCAATTGAAAATATTTGAAGTATTATGAAATATTATTCAAATTAAATTTCTTATAGTGTATAAACTCGTACACACACCAATCTATACCCCATATATATTAAAAGAAAGTTCACTTAAAAATATATATATATATATATTTTTCAACCATTTATGTAAATATATTCAATCGTATAGTATTCAATACTTGCAGTTGACTGATTACTTACTATATATTTAATATATTAAAATTTCGTATAAATTATATTTTATTTTATATCTATTTATCCATTATTTGATTATATACTTATTCATACTGTTATACTAAATTTTATGTAATCTCAATAATATGATAATCGAATGTATATGTAGACGCATTCAGAATCTATATAATAGCACATATCGTTTGTATAATATTTATTTAAAGGTTAAACACTTCACTTATATATAAAAATAATGGTATTAAGTAAACTAATATTTTTCGATATAAATGCAGACAAATTGAAAAAATTGTTATACATTTTCATCCGGAGTAATTTACCTACTTGTTTGCAATGAATGTATATGGCCATATATTCAGTAACATAAATAACTTCATGATATTAGTATACTGATGTATAATAGAATGTTTAATTTTTTTAACTATATAGCTGTCCTTAATATTATTATTTCGATATGAGTGATTATGATATATACCATATAATGGCTGCGACAAAAATATATATATATTATAAATTTCAAGCAAATTAAATTTAATAACAACATTCCTTTTTAGATCTACGCGCCATTTCTTCCTATATATATATATATATATTCATATATGTAAATATACCATATGTATATATGGTTGCCATTTCATCCGTATCTATATGTAATTTAACCGTAGAGAAGGAAGAAAAAAATTATGTACGCGTAGCATTTTCTATATATTCTCTTATTACATTTACACAAATTGGAATTTTAACAATATTTCAGCATTTTTCATCAAGAATATTCCATACATAAATTTATTATAATATACTATCTTTTTTTTTTTTTTTTTCCATATATAAATTTATTATTATATTTATGTACATATTTTGTATATTGTATAGTGTGTGTGTGTGTGTATATGTTTACACAATATATATATATATATATATATAGACATTTTATATGCAATATAATATATATATTGTATATAAATTCATTATAAATATATGTATGAATAGTAAGTAAAATTATACTATATTATCATAGAGTGAATACACATAGAAGATAATTTGATTGTAGAACAAGAAATGATGTAAAAAGGGATATCTTCTAATTTTTGTTACCGCTTTTTTTACGCTATTATATGTAAATTGTACATATTCGATTTTAACATATTTTTATAAATATATTGCACATAAAATATCGCAATCGAAAATTTTCGAATTAATAAATCTGAGAAAAATAACTATAGAGATTTCTTGTTATTTACAATCATCGATTTTATTATTCGGTCTGTCAAAATCAACAATTACATTTAGTGTGAGTGTGAGTAAAATAATAAATTTTATATTTTATATTAGCCATAATTTTAGGCTGGCATAAAAAATTGTATGTGCAAAAGAATTATTATTAAAAATCACTATTTTTGCATTTCACTTTTCTCATATACAATATAAGCAATTCGCACTTCTATGTGTATTTATTCTATGTTTTTATATGAGATGAATGCTTATATGAAATGTATATATGAAAAAAAATATATAGTTATGTATATAATAATACACATGCATCAATATTTGGATTTTCATTGTACATTTTCCTATTAAAATGCTCATACATATATATATATATATATTTTAAAATATTCTTTTTAACGTTGATAACAAAAAAATATTTACTCTTAATGTATACATTATATACATTCTATACAGCAGAACACATATGAATATTTTGGCGTATAGTAGATGCATTGGAATAGTATAAAAAGTGGAAATATTGTTTGTTATACTAACTATACCAATATAGAGTAATACTATGTATTATATAGAAATATACACAAAAAAAAACAGGATTATTTCATTAAGTTTATATATATAATTTAGTTTTCGAAATTTATACAACGAAATGTAAACACTATATCCACATCATGTGTATGGTATATTGTATTTATATATTATAATTATATACCATATATATTTTATGAATTTACTTTAATATTTTACATGTTATTAGAATAACTAATATAAAAATAGAATAGAATACATATTTATAAATTTAAAATTCAACCAACTGATATTCATCACTGATTGATTTGCGTTTAACTGTAGAGCAATAATATAAATATATCATCATATATTATTTTATACACGGAACATTGATTCAATGATTATAAATTATAATTGATATTGTCTATCGTTACATTAGTAAATTTAAATGTATTTATATATTAACAATCGTATAATTGTCTTCAGATAATATTTCAAATAATCCTTAAAAAAAAATATATGCAGTTTTTTCGCCACATAATATACATTCCTTTATATATTGATATGCGTTTTTAAAATCTGTTTGTGTTCTAATTAACCTAAATAAGGTTTTTTTGTTTTGTTATGGTGTTGGGTAAAAATTGTGTCAATCAGATTGATTCGCGGAATCAATTGTCATCATATATATCATTATAACTGAGTGACTAAATATATGAAATTATATATAATTTAATTTTAAACTGTACTAAATTATTAGTATATACATAAAATAAGTCTCATTAATATATACCATATGTTCATTTTCCGGTTCAATTATATGGTGAATTTTTCTGTTAAATTGATTTTGTCATTATTTTAATTTTTCAAATATAATAAGCTAATTTTTTGTTATCATTTAAAATAAAAAAAATGTTACAATATATTATTTAATTTTAATAATATTAATAGCCTAATTCAAAGTTATTAATTAAATAAGATATTGTGCATTGTGATCTTTGTTATTAATTTTAATATTGTATGACACTGAAAAATATATACTATATATTTCAATATACTTGAACAGAAAAATCTCGCCAATTTTTAACAAAATTCATTCTCTTTTGTTTAAAAATTTAAATAAAAAGTTATGAAGAACACCTGCTATTATAATAATCACTATCAAACAAAATATACAATATAAAAGTTTGTATGTTATGTGGTGAAGACAGCAGTGTCCACAAATATATAATAAATACTATGGGCTAATCACCCATATAAAAATAATAGTATTTTGAAAACATCTATCTTACGTTAATTACAGTACAATTGGTAAATTGTTATATACTCCCATGCAAAGTAATTTACCAATTTGGCTGTAATGAAAGGTTTATTAGATGACAACACGCTCCCCTTGGAGTATGACTTAAAAAAAATAAAAATAAATATATTTTATGTATGAATAATACAAGAATAATAATAATAAACATTATAATATCAAAGTTAAACTATAATAATCTTTATATTTTTATATATCAGATAATGATTAACTTAAAAAAAATATAACATTATTATTATTATTATTAAACGAATTGAATACATATATTTCTTTATGTATTTTATATATAATATATAGGCGTATATATAGTGGATAACATTTCGAATACGTCGATAAACATAATACATATAATATTTATTGACATACATTTATTATTGTTAGTAGGATACATATGCCAACATTCACTTATAACCGCGTATGTTTTATAATAAGAAAAAAAATACACAGATATAATAGAATTTTCCAAGTTCTTTTTTTACCATTATATTGAACAATAGATTTATATTCATTATATTATATATACCAATTGTATATTAACTTAAGTGGGTGTTTGTCTATATAGTAACAATCATAATGATATATATTGTATGCGTTATCTAAAATACAAAATATATTATACATCAATAAGAGATCGCGCAGTTAATGACATTCTTTTAGTTCATTTATGTTACAATATATATTCGATTGAATTGTGCGTAAAATTTATATTATATAATTTTTCAATGTATTTATATATTGATATATATATTTATGGTATATGTATTGATTGTCCATATATAATAACCACACATATAATAATCGACCAAATATTTCATCATTTAACAATTGAATCAATATAAATATAAATAACACGCACAAACATTTGATTAAATAATATTATATAATTATTTCGAATCGATTGCCATACAACAATTCATAATCTGATTTTCAAAGTAAAATTTTTGTTTGATTTGTATTCTATTATATATATTTTGATTATTTCGTGATAATCTAATAAATATTATGTGCCTATGATGATGATTATATTAATTTATGTATTTTATTTTCATTAGAAATAATTTGTCTTGATTATTGAAGTGTTATTTGGAAATAAAATTGCCCATGTTTATATCCTTTATAAAAACGTTTTATTTCTTTTGAATTTTCCGTTTTTATTTTCTATATACGCATTCATTTGATTGTTCAATGCTATTCTATATTATTATTACTTAAAATTTAGCTAAATTACCTATATATAAAATAGTTAATGAATAATGAATATATTTTTCTCTTTTATTGAATTGTTTATAAAAATTGAGAGAACGTGTATTAAAATTAAAAGCTTTTCTTTCTTTATATCTTATACTTATTGATAATTATTATTTCTTAACTATTGTACTTTATATTGTATATAGCGAACATTTTGTTCATTATATTCATTGACAATAATTCTCTGTGTGTTTACAAAACAGATTTAGTAGCGCGATATATTTTTTAATTAATGCGAAAGCCTTGATAGTATAAAAATTATTTAATTAAATTGAAAATGTGATAATAAAGTTTTATTATTATTTTTTTTTTTTTGCCATACTGTGAATAAATAAATTTATATATATATTTGTATATTGTATACATATTTTGTCAGCACATAAAATTTAAATGAAAATAGGAAAATAAAATAATACTATTTAGTGCAAAAAAAAATAAAATAAAATAAAATATTTCCATTGTTTCGAAATAATATATTGTACAAATAAAAATACCTATATTATACATAAATTTTTTTTTTTACAATTTTACATTGGCGCTTTTATACAATAAAAATAATAAAAATAAACTTGAACGATTACAATTACACAGATTTTTTAATGTTTGTAAAAATAACTTTTCCAATTAGCACATTTAATATATCATGTTGTTGGTTCCTCTTCTATATGGATGTATGTATGAAATGCGAAGGAATGAAGTGTGCAGGAAACGAGGTAGAGAGAATAAAACAAAAAAAATAAAATAAAATAAAAACCAACGAGAACACAAAAATAATAATATAGAAAAAAAAAAGAAAAGTTTTTTAATTGAAAAATGCTGCAAATCATCTTATTTTATTAGTTTACAAAATAAAACTCTCCAAAATACGATTTACGGCCTTATTCTGAACTTTGTTTATACTATACACAAATGGTGTTTTTTTTTTCCTATAAAGGTTTTGGTCGTTATATACATATAGTTTTTAGCAAAAATATATTCCATAAGTAAATATCGCAATAGGTGTGTGTGTGTGTGTGTGTGTGTATGTACAAATTCATATATAATAATAAAAATCCATAAATCAAAGAAAATTTCTTCTATATATAGACACACACATATATATAAATTTGTAAAGAAAATTTATAAAAATTGTGAAAATTTTATTTCTTCTATCTATATATACACACGCAGTATTTTCTTTTTTCTGTCGGTGTTGCCAAATAGACAAAACCTAAAAAATATATAGTTTAACATTGTACATTAAATTAAGTTAATTGTTTATTGTAGCGGAACGGCATTCACGCATTCAAAATAATAAAACAATTTGATGCAAAACAAATAATTAGAAATAAATAATTTTTAGTTGTTACATTTATTTATATATGGTATTTAGACACAGAAAAATAGCTTTTCCAAACACAAATCGCCAATTTCCGAAATCAATCCACTTTAGTATAATGTCCTATATTAACCAAAATTGCAAAAGTTTTTATAAAGTACATTTAGTAAAATTTATAGTTTTAGTTTATTGTAATTTTTCGTCCATATATGCCGGAAATTTACATTTTCCAATTTTCCAACACTGCAACACTCTTTATTTTTATTTGCTTCAAATGTTTTATTATTATTTGTTGGCTTTTTTTTTTTTTTTTTTTCTTTCCTATATAAGTTTATTAATTTCTTTATTCTTTTTCAAGTTTTCTGAATTTTAACTCCGCGTAATCTGAAATATATATATTCATATATATTTTTATAATTGCATTTTTTCAAATGAACTTTTCAAACATTTTGTAATAACTTTTAAGATTTTTTCAGATTGTATCCGTATAGGTAATATGTAATATAATGTATATATTGGTTTGAATATATTAAATGATTTCAAAAAATATAAATATATATATATATGGATGGGAACAAAAACTGGTGAATGGTAACGAATGTATAACCTTAATTTTTATTTATATTATTGTCATTATTTTGTGAGTTATATTAAATTCCCATATAGCTAATATTAACATATATACATTTTGGATAATAAATGGTACAAATGCTATTTATTTAATCGGTACATGTATAGTTTATTGTTTTGGTAAAATTGAAAATATTATTTATAAACCATATAAAGTTATTGAACTCATATCAAATACCATTTATCAAAAAATTAATTTTAATAATAATATTTTCTATTTTTGTTAGCAAGTTCCATATCGATCCCATATCATTTATGTCGTAAATGTCACAATAAATTAAATTTCTATATATATATTTTTAGAAAAGCTATTTAATTTTTATACACCATTCATTCCATCTCCATAAACAATTTCCGTTTATTTTAATTTTATCATAATTTAATATATTGTATAATATATATATAGGAATTGTTTAAAAACGCGTACATCAAATATTGTCTTTTAATATTAAATGTAAATATTTTCTATTCGTAAATCTTCAATTGTTTTCATTTAAAATTGTATTATAATCAATTGTTACTTTTTTGTCTATATATATGTATTAAATTCGATCAAATATTTTATGGTATATACCATATACACAACAAATACCATATATTCATAATGGTAATAATAATAATAATAATAATAATAATAATAATAATAATAATAATAATAAAACAAACTTATAATATAACTATTGTATAAATGTATATTATGTACATGAAAATATTTTGGATGGTTAAAAGCCTATTTATTATGAACTGTAAATCATAAGCTGAGCTGGCTATCGGTTTTGGTCAGTGACACGTGTGGTGCACCACACATAAAGATAAGCCAACCTATGGATATACCGAAAATATAATATATATATACAATGTTTATAAATAAATACATATGTGTATGGTACTATATGTGAATGGTTATAAATATATTTAATATATATGGTATAATTCGGAAACAAAAAATAATATATATGCTGTTAAAAAACAAATAGTAGTAATATGATGTATTTATATGTATGTATGTGTTTATATTTTAGTTAGATAGACAGATAGAAAGAAAAACAGATTTTTTTTTTTGTAATTTTATAGGATAATTAAAATTTAAATATACATCTTTTGTCCGAAAAATAACCGGAATAACTTTCTAATAGATGAATGTGGTCGAACGATCGACATATTCAATAACAATCCATCCAATTATAGCGAATGTTGATCGTGTAAATTGATGCATTGCAGTTTGAGCGAAAATCTTGAGAATAAATGAATTAAAAAACTAATAATTAAATGTTTGCTTTTTTCTTAATCCCATTTCGAATGATTTTGTGTAGACGGGGAGGATATGTGGTGTATGATATATACAAAAACTTTAAACATGATGAAAATTAAATTATTTTTTCAACTCAAATATTGTATATATAGACTAAATAAATTATTTTAATTTAGTGACATTCATAGACATATAATATATATATATATATATATACGTATACAGTGTTTGTAATATAAAGTCTGGATCCTAGAATATAATTTACAAAAATATCCATATACATTATATACAATATAAATTAGTTAGCAAATATTCAATAAAGTAAATTAATGGAAATTATATAAAAATATATTGTTATTTAAACAGATTTAATGTAATTTGATAAATATAATGTTCTCTAAACATATTCACATATATATATATATACATAGACATATAATATTGAATTTATGTGATATTATTGAAGTTATCATGTTTTACATAATTAATTGTATATATAATTAATTAAAAGTATAATATTAAAACATTTTCATTTCCGTCTAGCTATTTATTTATATATTTTATTATTCATATCATCCATATCTAAGTATAAAATAGAATACGAAATTAATTCATATAAACAAAACACGAGTATTCCTTTAGGCAGACCCAAAATGTTTTCACTACAAAAGTCATGTATTTACATATAAAGTTATATATAATAAAAATATGATACTATTATTATTATTATTATTATCTTTATCATTATTATTATTATTATTATTCCTTCTATATATGTATAAAGAGAATATATGAATCATTTTCCTAAGTATTGAAGTCACATATAGATTCATATTAGATACATTTTCTATATCATAGCAATTATATTATATAAAATGTATTAATATATATAGTATTCTGATGTAATAAGGGATTTATATAAATTTATGATAATTATTATATAATAATATTAACATAATAATATTAACATAATAATAATAATAATAATAATAAACAACTATTTGTTAACGCAACTTTTATTATATATATAATATTTATTGCAAATCGATGTGAAGTGTGAGCCGTTTAAATTCTAAATTCTGTACTCAATTACTGATTAATATTCAAAGCTATTATTATATTATATATTTTAATAAAATATATAAATTATCATCAAAATGTATAAAAAAACCGCGCGCAATCAAGAAAAAAATAAAAAAATATAATAAAATTGTTTGTTTATTATTTTTATATTATGTAATTTTCTTCTAACATACATATTTTCTATACGTGTACATTGACACAATTTATTTTAAAAATATTTTCCCAAATAAAATTTCCCGTACACGTCGGCTAAAGAGATGTCAGAGACTTGAATCTTTAAATATATTTTTATATATATGTATTTATATTGTGCATTTGTGTACTTAACTATATATGGTATACATAAAGATGAAAACACATGTATATGTACAACGAAAGCCCGTAAAGAACCCACCACATTTATATCTACAAATGTTTTCCATATGTTAAATCATCTGGTTTGAAAAAAATAGTAATAGTTGCAGCAGTATATGGAAATAATATTATACACATTCTCTAATACGTGCAGAGTGAATAAACTAAATTTCGATATTTTGGTAGAGGCGGGGTATATATGAAAACAATTAGGCAACATATAATGTGGAATAAAAATATTAATTTAAATTATATACAATATATGGAATGTGAATAAATATTTTGTAATATTTTATTAACGCAAATTGTATTCACTAAAAATATATCTTATTAATATTTAGTAAATTATTATTATAATTTTCTAATAAATTAATATCCATCATCGTTACATAAATTCTTATATATTATTGTATATATACGCAATATTTTAATAATATTAAAAGTTCTATTATATATTCGAATAATAATCTATATAAATTTTATATAGCTTGGGCAAATTTGTTTTTGATGAATACATATAAATATACAATATCAAATTCCTTTATATATGATATAAATATACTAATACTATACTAGTAATTATATTAATATTATATATAATGTATATGTTTATATAGTTTGACAAAGGTAAAGCTCATGCTAAATCTTATATGTTATATACAATATTTAGATTAGTGAGTGGTTAAATTAACTTTGAAATATTATTATCCTAATGAAAATTGATAGAGTTATATTAAATTTTTGTAGGTAATCTATATCAATTTGTGTGTGTGGTTGGTTGGTTGGTGGTCTTCTTTTTTTTTTTTTATTATTATTCTATATTAGAATATAATTATTTGTTAGCTATAATCTATAATATTATATAATATAATAAAATTAATACATAATGAAAGTTTATTGATTTGATTATACACACAAATTACAGAAATTTAATTTTAAAACAATATTATAATACAAAAGAAAAAAAATATGATGATTTTAATTGAACTTTCAATTATAGATTGTTTATGTATTAATTTAAATGAGGAAATCCTAACACATGAAAATCGATATATATTGAGTGGTTCAACTTTTGTTGTCCTAATTAATTTTGTTTTGAATATTATTTTAAAATAACCTATATCGTATATCGTCGTCTTTTCTTATATGGATCTTAGAGGGAAAAAATTATACATTGTACTATAAATATGTATAAAACAAAACCACTAATTTTAAATTTTGTTATACACCAATTAATTTTTATCCTATTTACCAAATAAATATTCTTTCTATAATATTTATTATATTTACATCAAATAAATAAGTTTCAATTATTATTAATTTTTTGTTTGGATATATTTTATACACCCGCATACATTTAATAATCATATTTTCTTTAGTATATGCAAATTATACAACAAGGTTATTTCATTTTTTTTTTCTTAACATCGCCTATTAAATCTACTCTTTTTTTTGTTTTTTTTTTATGAATTGTATACACACTTTTCACTTTTAACATATAAAATATTAAATGTTGTTATTAAGTTGTTAAATTTTTCAATGAAAATTACCAAAAAAAAAAAAAAAAAGTTTTGATCATAAAATTCAAACGATTAAACCATCGACGTCTTGTTCATTTTTGTATTTTCTACTAAACGAATATTATTATTATTATTATTATTATTTATATAATCAAATTTAATATACTAATACTTGTTCGTGTACTTATTTTATATTGTATATATACAAAATATTTTGTTATTATTATTATTGTTATTAGCACAACGTCGTTATATACACGATAACAAAAACAGGAAAACACAAAGTAAAATACCAATAATTGAGTGTAAAAATGGATAGAGAAATGATGAAATTATAAATGAAATATGTAATTTGGGTAAATTTAGGGTTGCCTAACTTCATATTCATATATATATATTTTATTATATATGATGTTATAGGAGTACATTGTTTTTAAAATTTTTGAAAATGAATTTTTCTTATTATATATATATTGCGGCACCAGCAAATGTATCAATAATTTTGAAATATAATTTAATAATAATTAGATGTATATATCAAACCCTATCTAACATCATATATATATATATATAACTTTTATATATTCACCCGTATTCAGAATTTCTTTAACACACACACTGCTATTATTTTCTTTACGCTTTTTAAGTTATTTTATTTTTAAATACCGTCAACTAGATAAGCTTTAAATTTATACAAGTCGGACAATAGCTGTAAAACTTTAGATTATATTTGTGTTATTTTTGTATACTTTAAATACGATGCGAAATTACTGTGAATACGGGGTAATAGTATATCGTAAAAATACATATTATTAATACGTATATATAAAACAGGAAGAGTGTATATATATATATATATATATATACACCATTCATAATATAATATAAAAGCACATTTTAAAGATTATACAAATAAAATTAACTTTATACAAAAGATTTTAATATGTTAAATGGAGTATTAATAACATTATATGATATAGCGATGTGTATAGTGGATACATATATACCATAATGTACTATGTTATGTAGGAAATATATAGGTGAATATAGGTTTTTTAATGATATTAAATATAAAATTCGAAGAAGAAAAAAAATTATTGTATGTTCAGTTTTATGTTTTATTTTATATTATTAAAATTTTATTAACGTTGTTATTTATACCCAAACAATTAAATATTTATGATTATTATAAATATTCATTGTTTACTATTGTACTATTGATAATATTTTTACAATTTAAAACTTTTGTAATTGTTTTATATTTATAAAACTAATAGAAATTTAACTATAACGAATATATCACATGAAAATTTGGCATTTTTGACATTCGTATAAACACCTTTTTTTTTGTGTGTATCGCTTAATTTTTGAACTTCCTTTATTTTTACTCTTTAGCATGATGTATTTGTAAAATTATAATTATTTTCTAGAACTTATTTAAATATATATAAATCCCAATTAAATTAATAGACTCTATACAATTTTATATTTATACTCAAATATGTATGTACCATAAAATTATAATTAAAAATTTTGATATTAGATTAAATTTTAAAATACTGTATATATATATATATGGAAATATTTAATTTAAGTAAATATACAAAACTCAACATAATATATTTTTAATGATGACATTTTATTTAACATTTATTATCTTGTATTGTATCTTATAGAAAAATGTATATATAAATAATAATGATATATACAATAATAATAATTCACAAAATAATAATAATAATGATAATAAAAATACAATAATAATAATAATAATAATAATAATAAAAGAAAATGATTGTAATATTAAAAAATCCTAGCAAAAAAAAAAGAAAAGACGAAAATCAAAAAGAAAATAGAACAATTTTTCTTTTTTTTTGATAAGCCACCTGCTGACAACAACATTTCCTACTACGTGAATAACACTATATATATACCACCTGTACTAACAATAAGTACACTATATATTATATCAATGTGTATATAGTTAAATCTATATATGCATCTATAGAGTGATTCAATTTTAACTGTAAGACTATAAATTTACTTACTTTTTTATTGCATAGAAATACGTTAATAATGTTGCTAAATTTAGCAATACATTTATTTATTTATAAATCAGCTGTACTGTGTTTAAACTCAATAATGAATAATAAACCCAAGTTTATTACAATGAATATTTCATTGTGATAAAAATGTGATTATTTTAAAATATATTCTAATTTCATAACGATTGCATACATAGCCAAATTGTATACCATATATTACTTTCAATTGGATCATCCTATATATTGAATATATATTCATTATATACATATATATAAACTCAAACTCCTTTTCTACATATATACCATGCACACACAGTCTCTGAGTCTCTGTCGCTGATATAACAAAATAAAAGTGTCACAAACAAGAAATTGTATTTCAATTCAACACGAAATATTTATATATTTAACAAACAAAAGAGGACTTTGTGCTACATACAAAAATATAAAATATATATATATATAAATGGTTATATTTTATAGTATATAACAAATACATATAATATACGTGTATATGATATATAAAATGTATATACTATATAACAATAATATAAAATAAAATAAGTATCTAACGAAGGACATCTCATTAGTGTAAATCAGTTTACCATTTTTTTTTTACGGAATTACGATTTTTTATTATTATAATATTTATATTTGTGTTTTTCTTCTATTCTTTTATATTTATATGTTATTCATTTGACTTACTAATATTATTCATTGTTTATTTTTTGATGAGAAAATGAATATAATTTTTGTACAAAAATGTGTTGATTATTAAAAAAAAAATATTATTTCAAAAGAAATGGAATTATTTTCCATCCAATCTTATATACCATACTTAATTTTGAAATGAAATCAATCACTTTATAATATTAATATATATGATTCATTCATTAAAATAATAATTTTTAATTTTATATTTTATAGATATACAATAATAATAATTGTTGCTGCGATGAAAGATAAATATAGCGTTATGTGAAATTCGTATATATAAATTAATCTTGGAATAAAAATAATAATGGTATGTTTAATTTTTTATACACTTTTCATAATCCCATTGGTATAAATATATTGTATAAAAATGTAAATAATAATATGGTTAATCTTTTGATTTTAATTTAATGTTATATAATATTGCATATATATAAATTGGTAAAGTTAATTATTTATATTTAAAAGTCATTGGACTTATATAGATAGAATGATATGATGGTGTCATACTACTGAACATTTACTTTATTTTTCAAATGTATAAATAAATAACAAATACATTTCAAGTTATAAAATACAATTATTGTTTATAGTATAAAAATATATTACTTAAACATGCAAATATAGTAGTATCTGGCCATCGAACATGAAATAAATATTTTTTATGTATATATAAGGTGATAATTATATTGTGTTATGTGGAATATAATCATTAGAAAAAAATTCTAGTATAACTTTACCAAAATATATCCATAGTGTCTGTGTTCGTTTTTGATTATATCTCAAAAGATGTAACCGTCAGAGTCGGAATAAAATTTATAAATAACCACCAAAAACATACAATAAATTATTCCTCATTTTGCCGAAAGCTACTGTTCTTAAAATTTTCTTACAATTAATTTGTATATTAAGTCTCCTTTAATTAAATATGTTAAATAAAATATACATAGCAAAATTGTCCCAGAAGATGATGCACCTATATATTAAAAAAGGAGATACATAGACAGCGTTTGGAGGTAATTTAATAATTTTGTTTATGAGAAAACATATTAGAAGCTCATTATGTTTTTTTTAAACAACATTTACATTATTATACGAATATTAAATATCTACATTTGAATATATATATACATAAAGATAATTATTTTATTTAATGAAACTTAACAAATTTTTTTGTTATAATAATGAAAGCTTTAATTTCTCCCAAATAAAATGATTTGGATAATTTTTCATTAATTCGACAAATACATTGTTTCAATAATTTATTTAGACTAATTTTTAGTTTATATTTTATGCCAATGCAATTACATATTGCCTTATGAGTTCTTATTAATTCCTATAGCGATTCAACTTCAATGACCACATGCTCGCTGCATATTTATTTTAATGATTTTTATATATATTGTACAAATTTTAGAATATATTGATATACAATATTTATATATATATATATAATATGTGTATACAATTCAATACAATATATATATATATATATTAATACTATATTAGAATATACAAAATAATAAATAAAAATATAATAGAAAAAGAAAATGAGCACTCCCCGTTACCACATCTCATTTATAAGCAATAAGGAAATAAAATATATTACAAAAAAAAATGTATATATATGTGCTCTTGTAATTTTATTCTATTTATATATACAATACAATACTTTTATAGTGTGTCGAAAGAATAAAATAATGTACAAATATATAACAAAAGAAAACGAGTTCCTTCTATATAAGTATGTCATAATAATAGAACATATTTTTGCCACGACACATAAATTTGTCACATAATTTGATATATGTAACAAAGAAGTCACATAAAAATAACAACTTTGGACTTGTTGGAAACAAAAGAAACATATAAAATTAGACTTATATACTCGCACACACATATATAACATTTATATGTAACGAAGAGAAAAAGGAAGAAAATTGTATATATGTCGAAGGTATAACTTTGTATTGTTGTGAAAATATATTGCATGCATATATGAGTATTATAGTGTATATACTTATCATATATAGGTATTAGAAGTAAAAATTTATTATTTTCCATATTTTCCATATTATACCTTCTTCATATTATACATACCATATATTATATACACACGTGTTTTCAATATACCATATAAAATACAAAGTATTTCTTGAGTGAAATTTTATTTTTGCGAAGAAATTATATACAAAATATATCTGTAATATATAAAATATGGGAATAAATGATGTTGTGTAAACATATTATTTTTTTTTATTTTTTGGAAAATATTATAATTGAATCAAAGTTATTACTAAAATAAAATATAAAAAGATTCTTTCAAATTTATATGTGCTCGTAAATGTACTCATCATATTCATCTTCATTTTGCATATATTTTTTGAAATGAAACATCAAACACTTTTACTTTATATTGTATATATATTGTTCAATGAAATTATTTCAAATTAGTAATATTTTAAATAATTATATTATTTATTTTATATATAATGAAACTATGATGGCAGTAAATATATATATAACAATTCACCTGTAGTTTTTTCTAAAGATAAATGGTTTTCTTATCCATCCATATTATTTTTTTTTATCAGTGACTATAGCTCATAATTGAATTTAAATAATTTAATTTTTTTATTATATACTTAAACGCGATGACGTTCTCGTGAACATGATATATATATATATACATATTTAATATTGCGATAGTGCACATCATATTAAATCATTTTAAATTGTTTTATATAATAATTTCTTTATTGCTTTCAAGCATATATATATATATATATAATTATATACATATTACATATTATATAATATAACTTCAACAGAAAAATATATATAATATAAAATTACAATATTATAAGAAAATAAAATAAAATCTTAAGATAAGAGATTAAAAGCAAACGATTTTTTTTTTTTCAAAGTAGAATATTATTATAATGTATCTTTTGTATACATATATATATATATATAGGGTGTGTTAAAAGGTATATCTGGCAAATTAAAAAAATTTTTGCTTCTTACATAAAATATATAGTGTCTGATATTATTTTTTTATTTTTTTATCGATTTCTTGTCTAGAAAATTATCATTATTCTATTATTGAAACCTAATTAATTTATCGAAAAAAAATATGTTTTTCTTTTCATTTAAATATTACACGATTTTTCTATTTCTATATCTATATAATAGCATTGAATAAATTTCAGGTACTGTATGTATGTCACTTAAAAAACCAACAAAGTGTCGTTGGCTATTATAATTCCTTTCAAAACACCCTACATATATACAATATATATACTCGTGTAACAGAAAAAATAAAAATAAATAAATAAAATTTAAATGAGAAACAAAACTATATATATACATAACAACCTTCACTATTTTTCAATGTGATTAATAATCCTTTTGTTGAATGCACACACACATACACACACACACACACACATAAATGAAAAAAAAAAATTGTTAAAAATATTTTGCATTTATTTTTTAACTTTGTGATACTTAGAAGCTTAATCACATGCTTTGTTGAGCATAACTTTCAATTCTTTAGAGATTTAAGTTTTCAAGTTAAATTGCATCAAATTACTATTATGTATTTGCTGTAAGTATATAATTCTATATATATTATATAGTTTATCTATGAAATATACGTGTATATATAACAGTAATGTATTTATATATGGGATGGTATAATTTATATATAAAAATTCTTTCGAAAAACAGATATGTATATATATATATATGACGGAAATAATTAGTGTGAAAACTTTTTATGTTATATGTTTTTACAAATCATCATAAAAGTTAACTCTTTTTAAATATAAACTAAATAAAATAAATTCAATAATTTACCACTCATTGTTGTGTAATTGTAAAAATACATGTATGTATGGTATAGTGAAAATTTTGTACGTACGTTGTAGGTATGGGCGTCTCGTGAAAAAAATAATTTTGCCGCCTACTACAATATAATATAATACAATAGTAGACCATATAGATTATAAAAACAATTTTGTTTGTTCACCTATATAGTAATTTTTTCCGGGAAATCCGACTTTTTTTTTTTTTTTAATGATGAGCATGTGTTCACTTTATATTATCTGTATAAATATCTTTTAAGTGCGGTTGGTACAATCGATTTTCCTTAACACAAAATATTAGAAAAATGTTTATATTTTCTCATTAGCTGTAACTATTAAATGAAATCGCTAAGGGTCATAAAATTATATATGATAATCGATTTGTCGAAAGATTTAGTTCATTGCATATATGCCAGAATGTGTTACATAAATTATTTACCTTCAATATTATCTGCTCGATTTTTCACTAGACTTCACCACCACTACTGCATTGTGCATATATATGCACATAATATATGCTATTTAAATTTCTATTCCAATATAATACCAATAACGTTTCACACATATTATATAGTAAACACACCAATGTCATTGTTAACCTTCTTTTTAAAATTTAAAATTTTCTTATATATATATCAATATGTTTATGGTATATATAATAGATAATGTAGAATTTTGTGAATATGCGTGATATGTGTCTTAAAATCTTAAATCTTTGAATAAATTTGTGTGTATACAGGAGTACGTAAATATATTTATGTAATATATGAAACCTACTCTATATATATAGGTATATTATTATACATTCCATATATGTACTATGTGTATATTATATACATATATAAAATTTAATATACTATCTATTAGATTTATTACAAAAAGGTTTATCTCTTTAGGTAAATGCTTAAAATCTTACTTCAACTAATTTCCCATGAGACTAATATTACACATATACGATAAATACTCTTTGTGAATATACACAATATGGTATATATATATATATGTTTTATATATGGTTAAAACGCTATATATTGTATATATTTTACTTGTTCACACAATTGTATTATGTATTATTTGACATGAATATGAATAAGATATCATTGTGTGTATATATATATATATATATATTATTTTAATCAAAAATTATAAATATTTTATTATCACAATTATATTTAGTTATATACAAATATACTGGGAAATGGAATATAAGAATTTAATATTGAAACGCGTAAGTTTTTATATTTTTTGTGTAAGTTGTTAAACGAAAATACTGTTCTTCAGTAGCTGCATAAACCACTAGTAGGACACTATTGCAATATTTTCAACTATCATTTATTTTTTATTTCATTTGTGTATCTCTTGCATTTAAGATTTAATAATATATCATTCCACATAACATCAATTATTTATATATCCATATAGTTATATTTTATTATCATTTAAGATATTATATACAACCGAACCAATATATTATTATATTATATACACACACACGTCACACGCTATGTATGTTATATAATATGTATTTTGGTTTCTAAATTATAATTTCGTAAAATTTATTATCACATATAAATCTGTTTTATTATTTGATTTTATTTATTTGCATTATGTACAATAATATAATGTGAAAAACTATAAATTGTATAATTGCTTTTGTTATTATATAGTATATTACTTACATTTTTATATGATAACATTGTTTAAATTTTCTATTTTTTTCATGGTGACATATAATGTATAGGCTGTGTATGTATGTACGTACACCCCTTGTCATCATGATTATGTGGATTTTGTTGGTAAATTTAAGTCATATTTTATATAAATACAATACTATATACACATATAGCATAAAAATATAACAATGTTATTTATGTAATATTATATAGTATAATAAAATAAAATGTTAATTATTCATCACCGCAACACAGTAAACGTAACAAAAAAAAAGTATATGTATATAAATGGTTTATATTAATATATATTTATATAAAATTTACCTTTTTCTTCCTATATACTTTTTGTACATTATATATATATATATTAATAAAAGACATTGCTAATATATACGTTTCATTATAATAAATTATAGGGTTTATACTTTAGAGACATTGTCGTCGAATGTCGTGCAACTTAATGAAATTGACCTTTATTTTACTCTTTTTGATATCATTGTCATGATTTTAATTTTTATTTAGTGTATTATATATATTATTATTTGGTAAAGAGGTATATAAAGTATATATATATGTATATATAGTTTTTCCTGCAAAGATATTATAATATTACATATTAATTTTATCTGACCGTATGTGATTTTGGGATCTCGGAAATATTTCTTGAATCATTTGAATTTTAAAATTAATATATACATAAAAAAAGATTATACCAATACTATATCTAATGAAATGAAAACTTCAAAAATTACTATATTTAAATATATATGTGTGTGTGTGGATGCGGGTTGTCGACTGCGTATGGTAATTTGTCATATATAAACTCATATTATGTATAAGGTTATTTTTGGTCGTATACCTAAATGTGTAAATTCTTGTAATATCCGCAAAATAAATGTATGAACATAATATAAATCATTTTTATATCCTTGATTTTTCTTTCACCAACCATTAAACATTTTCTATATATATATGAACCAATTTTTATATATTATATATTTTTAAAAATGCACAAGAAAATATAGAAGTTAAATGCAGAAAATTTATGCTTTTCTCTATGTATAGAGGTACACCTATATCGAGTGTATATGTTTCATATATATAATGTAATATTTGTATATGTGTTTATTATATAATAATATATATATAAACTCGTTTTCTGCACAGCGCTGATTAAAGCTTAAAATTTAAAGGATATGTGTAATAATTCTATTTATATATATAGATATATTTTTACTATGGAAAAATGTATATATTGAATACGATCATTTTTTAACATTTCTATATTCACTTTATTTTTTAACTATGGTGACGATATGTAATAAATGTTCTTCCCATATATAGTATTTAACATTGCTGTTATTTGCAGATCTACAGACATTCCGTGAAGAAAATCTATTATAATTTTCCAAATTTTATTCAATTATTTTTATCGTTATTGTTTCACGTACCATAATATTATCGTATGGTTAAATTAAATGCAATATTTATATTACAAATTATTTTTCATTTTATTTTATTGCACACAGTATCTTTCTTTTTAAAAATTTCATTACATTGTCTTGATATGAAATCAGACAACAGTATCATGACAGTGATATTTAGGGATATTCATTAGACCGTCATACTGTCATAACAGTAATACTGTTCAATGGAGATGCGCTGTTATATAAACCGAGGTATAACTTAATATTAAGCTTTAAAACTTATTTTCAATCGATTTCTGTTATAATTCACACTTGAATTCACGTTAACAAAATGAAAAAATTGAAAAATTAATATTATTAAGCTATTTTCTGTTTTCTGTTATATATAAAAATTATGTATTTTCAACAACTTACACACGTTTATAACAAAGTTATTTTTAAAATAAAGAAAACACATTTATTTATATACTCGTATTTTGTGTCAATGCTGGAAAATCTCCTTATAACTTTAGGATTTTTTTAATATTGGCTTCATATATATAATACAAATAAATGTATATATATGCACAAAATATAATAAAAAAGCTTTATATAAGATAAAAATAAGATTAAAATATCTTAAATTATTTCACATCAATAGATCGTTTGTTGAAAAAATAAAATGCTATAGACAACGAAAAACGAAAAATGTCAATAAATGTAAATAAATCCTTTATTGTATATATATATGAAGTATAAATATAATATTGGCTTGAACAAAAAGTAATTGCCTTTTTTTTATATGAAATGCACTGTGTCTGTTTTGATCGATTACTTTTTTGTCAATTTTATGATTCCTTGCTCACAGCACTGCTTGTTGGTCCTTAGCCTTATTATTAAGACTGAACTAGGTAGTAAAAATACAAAATATGACGAAATTTCTTGTTTTGACTTTACATTTTCCAAACTGCGATGCTACACAAATACTCCAATTAAAGCGGTCGATATAATTTATTTTGCGAAATGACAATTAAAGTATATACGTGCTATCACTATCACATAACAATATCGGTTTAACATGCCGAATTCGTATAAACATATAGGTAAAAATTAAACTAAAGTTATCTATCATTTAAAAGGGGCAATCACTTAGTTGTCAACCCAATTTGATAAAAATCTACATTACAAATATATATATATATTGTATATTCCAAAAATCCATTTATTTAAAGTTATTTATTTATAATTTTTATATACAATATGTGTGTGTGTGTGTGTGTGTCTGATATATAAATAATACAATGATATAACCCCCATATTGAAAATAAATCTATTATAAATAAATATATTGATTATTGATTTAAAATATAAATTCTATAAAATCAACCAATTATTGATAAGATGATATAAATATATATCAATAAATTGATTGTGAGTGTGGTGCGGTATATATATAAACAATATAAGCCATTGTTCTAGATTAATATCCAAATATCTATATGTGTGTACTCGATATATAGTAACAAAAATTATTTATATTATGTCAATATTACATCAATTTGTGTGCTATGGGTGCTAGCGTAGTTTTGTACTTAACATAAATTCAATTCAATTGATATTACATTGAAGTTGCATTAAATATATATTGATATAATATATAAATGTTGCATTAGAATTAATTAAATCAATTAACACAATGTATATAGTTAAATTATAATGTTTTTCTATCAAAAATATTTCGGTTCAGTTATCGCATTTGTTCAACAACAGCTCATCGATTCGTATCCTAATCCATATGTAATCTCTGCAGAAGAATTTCTGTATCACTGACCAGTATTTTCAGTTATGATGGCAATTCACACTCATAACCTGAACGATCTGCGACCGAAAATTTAGACAAATGTGCATTTTAAAAAACAAATAATTCTTCTAGTAAAACATGTCAACATTTATAATAATTATATAGAAAGTTCTGTAATTACCAAAGATTTAGAACGTACGTAACATACCATAGAACTTTAAAATAGCAGCATAATTATGTAGAATATTATTTTCATAAAAATAATTAGAAAAAAAAAAGACACTCTAAATCATACAAAACACTGAAAACCATATAAGCAATTAAATATTAATAATATACAAATAATAACTTTTATTCAATTAGACATAATTTACATAGGTATAAATATAAATATATATATATATACCTCTATTTACATATAGAAATACTTATATATACTTATAAATTATATTATATATATTTCAAAATTCAAATAATTAGAAATAATATATATGGTGAATAATTAGTATATATATACATAATTGCTTAAATATAAGATCATTTACATACAGTTATATACATATTTATTTATTTATATAGTGTATATATACAATATATAGGTAGTGTGTCAATTAATTTTTAAGACTGGACAGCCTTCGATATAGTAATGGTATATCAACCACAAAATATGTGTTAAAATAAAAATACAAACCTGCACTCGTGTCCAGCTCACACCAAAACGATAATTGGCCAATTATGGATACAATGTAGTACACGAACACGTCACAAAACGCACACAGGATCCGTACAAATAACATAATAGAACCAACAAGCACGTAATCCCGAGTATGGTTCAAAACCACAACGAACAAACATACCATCGATGTCATTACATCAACAAAAACACGAACAATTAATAACATTGCAGACGTCTGATCATTGGGTCCGGCTTATAGTTTGACTAAAAATTCAAACATATCATATAATAATAATTTGTTTCTATTTAATTTTACAGATCCAGTCTTAAAAATTCTTTGCCGCAATGTGTATATATTGTTCAAATTATTGTATGTGTATACACGGGATGGTGTATAAATTTATATATATATAAAAATATATATTTATAACTATAACGAAATTACTTTAAATAATATACAAAATTTTTCGGAAATTGAATTAATTATGTTATGTCTTTCTTTATAATATATACCATAATGTCATTATAATGTACATATATCCGAGCCTGGAAATATCAAACAAAATACAATGTTATATTTGGGGGAGATTTTTCATTTTTTTTTTCTCCATATATTTATTGTATGTTATAGCAGAGCTGCCAAAGACTTTGTAAAAGTGTGAATAAAAGTTATACGAAAATTTTGTATATTAATATATATATATATACGTTCATATTAAACTATATGTCTATAATATAAATAAAGTATATATATATATGCATTATATTATATATAAATAATGATACATGTGTATATATAATATATATTTATAGTATATGTATGACTATTTATACAAGCTAAAGTTTACTAATTAGTTATATTAATACTTGACTGAAGTTAAAATTTGTGTATGTGTATGCTATATACATTAGCTATTTGATGTAGAGAAAACAATTTTTAAGATGAAAATACTAAAGAGAGTAAACCTTATAAATTTATATGTATAACATAATATTCGCATATATACTTTATGCTAAATTGATGATTCATGTAATTGGAAAATTTCTTAAGTATGTTAAATATTCTTATATACATATATATATTTTAACATTAGATTGTACCACTCAAATGAAAGAAATTGATTGATTATAAAATTAGTTCTTAAATATTTTATGAATTTATTTATTATATAATTAATATATTTCGTATATATTTTTATCTGCATTTTATATTCATATTATAATATTTTATTTATAGTATAATTGAGGCGCTGACAAAATGAAATTTCTTTCTTTCATTGCGGGTTAATTTGTTTGGATATCAGAATATTGTATCCAATTGCCTATGCACTTTTTTTTACTATTGTGCTCCAAGTGTATCGTGAATAATTTTAGTATACAAAATAATAATAACAATTTCGCATTCGATTTAATAATAATTCGAATGTTTATTTATAATAACTACATTTTATGCAATTAATGTGGGTGATTTGATACAATATTTATAAATAGTTTGGGCGATATCGAATTAGATCATTATTTGGGCTTCTTTTCGTTCACCCACTTAGTGAACTATACAAGTTAGTAGTTGTGATAAACATAAAGCCATCCTTCCACAACAATTTCTTTTGGCATTACCCAACATTTGTTTGAAGTTCTATCTGAACATATTCCGACTTTTTGATTTAGTGAATTCTGGCTGTAACCTCAATTCAGTTTGTCGATGGGGAAATTTTCATAGTATTTTGCAAAACTTTGTTTAAAATACTTGTTAAAATTTTTATAATATGGATTTAATTTGTTCACATCTAACAAACGCATAACAAAAATATTTCCAAAATATTGCTAGTGGGTTGTTGTCTCCGCTCACCTTAATCTTACAAATATATAATAGTCGCAAACATATCCTTTTCAGAAAAATCTGTAAAAATCATTAACGAATCTTTGTATAACTATGTTATTAATTTTTTATTGTACTATATAGTGAAAATCTGTTTCAGTTTTAAAAATTGTTTTCACATAAGAAATATTACAAATTGAAAAAAAAATGACTTCTCAACTCGCTCCGTAACCAGACGCATATACATTATTATATATTTTATTAAAATTATGTTATCAATACTAATAATAATAATAATAATAATAATATCCATTTCTTCTACTATATTATGAATGCAATAATTCATAAGTTTAATTTTAATGGATTTTTGTGCATAAAGTTTTCATAACAAATCCTTTATATACACTTATATATATACAATAATTATGTTCATATAAGGTAAAACTACCAATTTTTAATACAAATTTCTATCATTTTTTGTTCGTTTTGTTATATCAAAAAGTGAATATCTTTGAAAAAATATTCGGTTGAACACCATTCAAAGATTATCAATGTCTTTGTCTCCACACACACACTCAACACTATATGCTCTATTTACATTCCGTGAGATAAATTGTATAATTAAAAGCATATTTACAAATCAATTCTAATTGAATTGACCAATTTAATATCTAAATTAAATGTAATTTCACATAAACACCATATATATATAATATATAAATGGTGTGGTTTTACCTTATTTGAAACTATTTAACATTATAATTTTAAACATATAATAATCAAAACCAATTTGAATTGATGAAAATTATAAATGTAGGTTAAAATATAACTTACGAGTATTATTTTAAACTGCATAAAAATATCTATATTATATATAAGTTTATAACTAAATTCTACAATATATATAAAAGATAAATTGCATTTGCATGGTTATATAGTAAGAAAACTACTATTAAATATTGTATAATATGTTTGTTATGTGTATATGTATGACTTTGAATCGATCTATCTATCTATATCTATATTATACAATATATATATATTAAAGTTTTTATAAAAATCAAATTCAAAATTATGTTGTCTGTCTGTTAAAACCACATTTTCTTCACTATATGTAATAATGAAAGTTTCACATATAACATGCAACCATGTGGTTGCGATATTATAATATTTTACTATTGTAGATATATTTTATATTGTATATATACATATATACATATTATTATAAGACATGTAGAGAGAGAGCTACAACAATATTAAAGTACATTTTGAAATAATATATATATAGACTAGAGGTATTTTATATAGGAATGATGCATGTATTCAATCTGTTTGTATATAAATAAGTGCATATAAAAAGTGTATATATATATATATTGTGCTTGTAGCACTATTAAATTAAAGTGGTAAACGTAGTTCCATTGTTTATATTTATATATGTTACATATATTGTTTTGCATATAAAAACAAAAAAACACTTTTTAAATATTAGTAAAAAATTGAAATTTATAAAATATTATAAAAATATGTACTATTTCAGACAGACATGCAAATTTAACTAAAAATTATTAGAAGTAATGATATTATTTGACCCAACCCCAAAACATAAAAGTTCACTATAATGACTTTTGAAATTTACAAATAATTTCTTCAATTTCAAAAATATACCAATATTTTACAAAATATATATTACATGAAATTTGATCTAAATTTAAACAATCAATTAATTATATATCAACTTGAGAATAATTAAATAAATGATATATACACGAGGTTATCATGTTCGAATTATTTTCAACAGAGTATAGTATAAAATAACATTCTTCCATATATATTGTACTGTTTTATTATTTTTGAGAAAATTATTTAAATAAATTCAACATAATAAAAAAACACAGCTGGTTAATGATGGTTTCTATTTAATATTAGTTATAAAGTCATGCTTAAAAATAAAATAATTAAATAAATATGTAATATGGAATTTACTTTGAATTTTACATTTATATCGATATTTCCTTTTGCCTTTTGTATATATAAATCTTTATATTAAATTGTTACACTATCTACAATTACTACAATTTTACACATTATGTTTGTAATTAATATTATTATTTGTTCCCGTGTTAAAAGTATATATAGTTTATTTTCACATTTAACAAATCGAAATTGTGTAAACATAAATTTGTAATTAAAATCCTATATATTATATTAAAGGATTTATATATTGGAAACGAGAATTGCAATAATGTAATAAAAAATCAATTGAATGCATTATATTTTCTTTCTCTTAATTTTATTTTTTATTACAAAACACTTATAGGTGTATATTATGTATGCGAACGTCTTATACATTATTTAAATGGCTTTTAAATAATATAAAGTTATTTTCCATTAAATTCTATTGACTATATAAGGAAATTATAAAAGATATTTACTATTTATATGAAATTTTATAAGATTTAGTTTGCCACCTAATACACACACACACACACACACGTTAACGTCATTTACAAACGATTACGTCATAAATTAAAAATTAACTTTCGTATATCTAATTTATATTATATACAATAATAATAATAATAATAATAATAATAATAACAATATAATAGTATTATATAATAATACAATATATAATAATAGCAATAACAATAACAATTCGTAAAATTATATAATACATCAACTGCAAATATATATATATTGTACTATACTTGTGTATTATATTATTATAGGCGAGTTATATAAATAGCAATATATGTACAATATCTAAAATTTATGATTATAGTAATTTTGATTAAATTATTATTCATTATAGATATGGTGGTGCACACACAAAACACAGTGTGTACATGAGATAGAAATAGAGACAGATGTGTAGTGTAAGCGGAAAGTGAAACAAATAAAAGCACTAAGATAAATATCCTTTTTATATATAATTCTACATATATACGAGTATACATAGAGAGAAGTTTAATCTATCAGAAAATTTATTAGTCACGTATAAGCCACATATAAATATAAGAAAATGGAATTTTCTATTCGGTTATATATATTGGAATGTGTTACTGTGTATATATAAATATATATATATGTGTGTTTGTGTGTGTGTGTGTCCCGATGTGGATAAAAATAAAATAGGAAAAACAAAAAAAAAAAAGGAAAAATATGAAAAGGTTTTCTTTTTATTCGACTTTATGGAGTATATTCATATATATATTATATATTCGGTACAATAGTATAACAATAATTCAAAAGGTAAAATACTATAAAAAGTCATTGTTTTTCATCTGGAAAATTGATTTTAATTGAGAATTGTTTTATATATATATTTTTATATAACCTTTTTAGTACCTTTTTTTTTTTTTTTTTTCTTTGTCCTTATACACTTATATTGATTGTTTTTTGTTAAAAAAATTGAATAAGAAAATACTTTAAAAATTATAAATTACTAAAAAGAAATATTAAGTAGGATTCATTTAATCCTGTATATTGAAAATTAATTATACACTTGTATATTTTACATAATGTAAAAATTGAATGTTGAACTTTTGTTAAAAATTTGTGTAATGTATTTGATTATTATCTATAATATAGTATATATTTTATATTATACTATTTTATTGCAGTTAATTTGTTTGTAATGCATAGGATTTATTTAACGATATAAATCGTTTGCTTTACCAACGATATCACGATAATAATGATTAATAATTAAGCATAGTAAATTGTGTACAAATATATAATGTTTTTGAGTGAGCCGTTTTGAGTATCATTATTTTAATTTTTCATATTTATAATTTAATATATAATCATTGTGTGTGTGTGCCTTTGTTTAAAAATAAAATGTAACAAAATATAAGAGAAAATAATTATTTATATAGACAAGGCGGTGGTACTTTCGACATAGCCTCATTGATTGAAGTATTGATTCAAAGTATATCTGGAATAGATCAACATTTCCTTTTCGTCAACCTATGCTCATATATTTGATTAAACGGTTTGATTATACGCAAACACATCAAACGATCCTGTCGCGTCCTGTTTACCGTGGGTCTGATTATATGCAGTCATGTTCATACTCTGTATGTGAATATATAACGTAAATTTTTATATGTTATATTCCGATAATCTGCAATTATCTTTTGTTATTGAAGCTTTATGAATTCAATTTTAAAATTTGAATGAAATTACCGCATAAAAATTGTTGTTTGTTTTGATACATTGTCATAATTTCTGAGCAACACAATATTTTCAAAGATATTTATTTTTTTAATTCCATATAATATCAGCAAATGGTTATTCAATTCAATCATTTATTTAGTATAAAAAATATTTGAGAAAAAATGTTTCCTGTCAGTACCGAAATTAAATTTCATACGCAGTAAAGAAAATAGATTAAATACTAAAGGATTCAATATACTATTTTTAAAGGAAATATCATCATATCAAAGATAAAAGTTATTGATTTAAATTGTAATAAAAAATCACAAAATCATAACGGCATCTCATTAATTGTAATGGAATTTTTCGTAATCCTTTGAAATTTAACGGATATATTATTTTGCCTCTAAAGTCCAAAGAGTTGATCATTGTGCACGCAAATAAAGGAACAAAAACATTATTGCGTTAAGTTATATAATATATAGGATAGTTTATTAACTATAAAAGCAAAATAAACAAATTTTGATTTAGATTTAGAAAAGCTAGCTTCGCATTTTAAAAATATTATGTTACTTACTCCATGGCATTACAACCCGGGTGCGGTTTTAGCCTTCTCCAACACGCTTTTCCAACCTGATCTATCCGCAGCCAATGCCTTCCAATTCCGAATTTTCGGGATCTTTATATCACAGTTTACTGCATGTAGCCATCTCGCCTTAGATATTCCGGCTCTCCTTCTGCCTTCTGGTTTACCATTTAACAGTTTTTTCCGCACACACACTCCTCCTCCATGCGTACTCCGTGTCCTAGCCATCTCAATCTCTTGATTTTGATTGTTTTGACAATATTTGGTTGACCGCGTACAACTTGTCTAATTCAAAATTGTCTTGTTCGCCTCCAACCATTCTGTTCTTTGACGGGACCAAATATGCCACGGAGTACCTTTCGTTCGAAAATCCGAAGTAATTGTTCAATATTATATGTAATTGACATGAAAGTGGAAAAAACAACAACGCGAAAAGAAGTTCAAAGAAAACGGAATTTCATCTAATATATATTAAAAATAAAATTTCATTATGTTTGTGAAAGTTGTTAATAATATATTAAACCATTGCATAGACTTATTTATTTTTAATTTACTCAAATAAAATTTTGTGTGTGTGTACTGTAAGGTGATACAAACAAAAAATGAATTCATTTCAATTTCAAATAAATTAAAATTTGAATGAATCATTATCATCCTTACAATATATCATATTTTTATTTTATTGATATATGTACTAATATATAATTTTCGAATTTCAATTGAATTTGCCTTCATAAGAAAAAAAAAAAAAAAAAAGATCCATGTCAATTGAAAAATATATATACCCACTCATAAGTATATAATATATATATTCTTCTATTTTTATTATATTATTGTATATTAGAATACCTAAATCTTTCAATTTCAATATCATCGTATATGTATATTATATAGTCATCATTACAAAATAATCATTATCATCATACCATATATACCTAACATACATATATATATATAGTATTATGTGTATCAACTAACTTCCCCTTATCAACGTTCTGTACAGACAAAAAAAAAAAACAAACATGTTTACAATAATTTCGTTTAAGAATTCTTGACATATTACACTCTTCTATATAATTCTATATCGTACAATATATTATATTATTTTATTTTATTTTTTTTTAAACCACCCGTCGACGTCTTCGTTGCCGTATATATATATATTGTATATGGTATACATATAGTAGTCATCAACGTTGATGTCTATATGTAAATAAGAAATATCTATCTTATATATATATATATATAAAGAAATTTAATGGGCTGAGAGTGATATTCATCCTCTTTTTTTTCTATATTTTGTATATATTTCAGATATATTGTATGGTATATGTATTTGTGTATATAATATATATATATATATATAACTGCCACCTTTACCTGCATAATTTTTCTAAGTATGTATTTATATACTTATATCACATATATATATTTTATATAACAAATATATTATATAAAGAAATAAGTAGCTATACGGAGATATTATTTTTACTGGTATATAAAATAATGTGTGTATACCTAAACCGATATTTGAAAATTTAATATAAAAGAAAATTTCATCGTGTTCACAGAGTAGAGAGAAAAAAAAAAAATGGAAAAAAAAAAACATCATCGTATTATTCTAATTTGAATATTTTCCGATCAAAATTCAATAATATTCGATTTGGTTGTGCTTATTGAATGCCAATAACAATTTTGTTTTTTTCTTTCTATTTTATTTTCATATTATTGTTTGTATTATTATATATTTTGGTTCTCACTTATAATCGTGTATAATATACCATATATATATAGGATAGGTACATATATAAAAATGTTATATATATATAAAAATGTTATATATATATATAGAATAGGTAAAAATGTATGCGATAATAAAATAATACACACGGAAACGGAAGTATGTAGGTGATGTGTAACTTTCTTTTCCCTGTTTTTGCCTTCTTTTTATTATTTCTTTTATTATACAGCTATTCGACGAGATATACTTCTTCGTAAATTTTTAAGTATATGTGTATGTATTTTTGTTTTCCAAATTTTATGTGCATATTTGGTGGTTTTTTTTTTTAATATTCACATCATGCGTGTGAACAACAAACATCAGTATAACGTTATGTAGACGAAGTACTTAACAGATTGTTGGATATATAGGCGTATATACATAAACTGTTTCTATTATATATATATTGTATATCATATGTAGATATAAATATTTATATCCAAATTATATATTACATGGTATTTGTAACTATATAACATTCAATTTGCAATTTATTTATTTGGTGTGGTTTGTATTTTTCTGTACTGTTTACATGTAAATATATTTGTTTTTAATATTTTACATATAATATTTACTATCGGAAATTTTCAAGTGAAAATATATAAAATCTCTATTTGATTATTATGTCAATATATATACATATATATATATATGTACCTGTATTATAACACACTGCATTCATATGTTACAAAATTCTGATGTATGATTATGGTATCATATTTATTTATTATTTACTTATTTTATTTATTTAATACAAATACATATAATAATTTAATTGATATTTATTTATGTGTTAATAAATATGTATTACATAATATATTATTTACAATATTGTGAAATTCTATAAATAAATATCTAAATTAATATTACCTACACAAATATATTGTATATATATATAATGTATATTATATTAATTTAATTAAATTGAAAATTTTATGTTGAAACATTTGATTTATTTATTATTAAAATATTTATACAATTTTATATGTAACATAACACATACATAAGATATTGAATTTATTGTGATGGAAAACCAATATAATATTATTGTATCTCTTTATAAATACATATAACTATTTTATATTGTTGTTATTATGCGGTATTTAGAATATTTAACTTATTATTTGTGTATATATGACATTTGTAAATGCTTCAGTTATACACGTTATTTATTGTACATGTATATACATTTTATATGAAATACTTATATATTTATGTGTACGTCCATTTATAATTATCTATGAATTGTATGATATTAACATATAATGAAGATTAATTGTTGAGTCTTATATATACAATAGTTAGTTATGCATGGAGAATGGAAAAATTTAGAAAGGGTTGCAAAAAAATTTGTGCATTATATTGAATGGATATTGTGCGAATACTGTAGCGTAGTATACACTTTTCCTTCTCTTCCTTATAGTGCCACACAATGGTGGAGTGAAATATGGAGACCGAGCAGAGACGGTATATCTGCAAACATTTCATGTAAACTAAACATTAATTGTTAATTAATTTTCATTGTGCATATATGAAGTGTATATGATATATGGTTAACTTTTCGAATTTATTTAATTAAAGAAAATACATATGGAAAACATATGTGTGTACACCTTATCATAATATATACAATATATATATAGTAAAAATATATATGTGCACATCAATATATAAAAACAAACTCCATTATTAGTAAGCTTTAAATAATCCATAAAATTGAAATGCCCTTTACAATATATAAACATATAGGACTTAGGTATTATATTTATATAGTAATATGTTGAATTGTATAAAATTCTTATATAAATATTGTATTTACAATATATTGTTATTGTTCAAGTATCGTTTTTTGTGTATATAAAACAGGGATAAATTAATATGATCGATGCTAAAAATATATATTACACATTATATACTTATGACAATTGCAAAAATCTGATGAATATAATTTGATTGAAATTTTTACTATTTTTTGATACATTTTAAATTTTCTCGACTCTCATTATAATATGTAATGTATAATATATTGTGTATACAAAAATCTATGCCTTTGTGTGTTACTGAATTTTAACATATGTTTTCTATCCCTGTATTAAATTATATTTATACAATACATATACCTAACGTGTTCTCAAATAAATAACTTTGTTATATACTTAAATATTTTAAGCTATAATAATTTTACATTTGTGTATGTATCAGTGGCGAGCGGTCCAAGGCCTGATGGTACGGGCTGCTGCCCAAACAGTGTTATAATTTATCAAATACAACAATTATGTATTATATTATAAAACAAACACAAATCTTTGCTTCAATTCATATTGAAAAAAATACCAAATCTTTATTTTATAGACACAAAAATCAAATAAATTATTTTTTCTAATCTAATCAACATACAAATAACATTAAATCGAATAATGCATGCGATTGCAACACGGCAATATAACACCTATATATAGATATATCTCATATATTATTATCGCAATATATATTTTGCTGCAGTCATAAATTCATATAGATGTACAACATATACACACGCGAACACACATATTACAAATAAAAAAGCTCGATGTGTTTATAATGAAGGGGAAAAAATTATATGAAGCCATTGCAGCAAAAACTTTTCAGCTTTTTTGTATGGTATTTGTTATCAACAAAAGCTAGCTAAATGGCGTAAATACTATATATTTGGTAGCATGGTAGTGTTTAAATTGTGTAAATGTATTTGTTTATAATTATAATTCTATATTTTGTGTATATTCTGATAAAATAAAATAAGATCTCCATTGCATTGACTTAATATCAAGAAATACATTCAAGTGGCAGGTGGGGAATATATAATGTAAAGATGGTAAATTATCATAACAAGTCGTAAGGACATTTGGGTACAATAGATCTTTTACATCGCAGTACTTTAAAACGAAGGATTTTCAGTTTTAGTCATTGCAAGAATCAAAATATTTTTTAACCATTTATAATATTTAAATGGATTTATTTATTTTGTTTATTATTTTCTGCAATTGAATTATGCTCTGCTTACCCAATATAATGAATGTTCTTCCTCTCTTGCCACTGGTATGTATAATAAAGTATAAAATTTTATATATACATATATATGACATATGTTAAATATATTAAATAAACACATATGGATTATATATTAATGCATTTGTAATATACAATAATATTCAATTATGTATTTGTATATGTACTTTTTATTCATTTATTTATAATAATAATAATAAACATTTCTGCATTTACCCCATAATATAATATTTACAATTTATATATAGAAAATAAATAAAGTAAATTTTATGGTTTTTGTGATATAATCTATAAGCCCATGGTTTGTAATATATTAATTATATAATATACAATGAACACAGTAATTCATATAATGATAACGTATATATATATTTATTTTAATTCAATATGTAAGAAGCCTATATTTTTAGAAATTTTCCAACACTTTTTCCTCTTCAGGCTGACCGCATATTACCAACTCAATTTTCTATATTAGATTTATCTAAAATTTATGATATGATTAATATTAATATACTATGGAATTTAAAATTTTTGTATTCATGGCATACATTCATTAAAGCTATTTTATTGTACATGCATCGAAAGGAAACTAAAAATATAATATATTTAAATATATATTTGTAATAAATATTGTTTAACTATTTTTTTTCTATCCACCATGTGTATCCTACGGTACGGTTAACTTTACCTTATTTATAGCTACACCGTATTTAATTTTTATTATCTTATAAATAAAAACAAAAAAAATTAATTATACTTATGATAAAAATTGAATATTGACAAAATTTCATATAAAAGAAAATCAATATTATATTTTATGTTATTATATTGTATATAAATATTAAGACGAGATACCGCAGCAATTGAATATCCTCTTCACGCAGACAATATCTCTAAATATATCTCTATTGTTAAATTGTATCAACACTAGACAACAAAAACGAGAAAAACGGCAAATATAAAACACTTTTCCATTTTTTTTTTTATTTTTCTTCTAGATATTTACAATAGAAAATATTTTCAAAAATATACTTATTATTACAATATATCTGTATAAAAATATATACTCGCTGCTGCTCGCATATATACAATACATACAATAATATATACACTCATATAAAATCATTTATTTTACAATGAAAATTTCCAAAGAAAATATTTTCTTTTTGGATACAGATACTCTTAACCAAAAAAAAAACGAGGAAAAAACGACAATTTGCTTTAGGGTAAAACAATTTACCACACTATCTATCCATATCTATCTATATATAATAATATTCTTTGATGTACATGAAACCTTTCTCGCGTTGCAGCAAAAACACTTACAAAAAGACAATAGATAAATTTATTTTATTTATTCTTTTTTTTTTGGAGGTTTTTTCTTTTTTTTCTTAATGTTGTTACTCTCTTACTATTCCCATACTGTTACTGTTAAATAAATATTATAATAATGAAATTTAGGGTTGATTTAGAAATGGTTACAAGAAGTTACAAAATTCATTGCTTTCTCTATATATATATTTATGGTATGTAGACAAATATATGGTATATGTATACTCGTTGTAAGTATAAAAATTAAAATATACGAATATATAACAGATTAATTATGTATGTTTAATGAAAAATTTATATAAAATGTAAAGTTTGAAAAGAAAACAAAAAAAAAAGAAATTTCAACTAATTATCATATCATTATTATTATTTTTTTACATATAAATAGATAAATCAATCTACCTATTATATACGATAATTTCTTTTGGTTATAATGTTATACGGGGGAAATAACAAGAACAATTATTTTTAAGGGAAAAATATTGAATATTTAATATTGTTTTATATTTTATAGGACCTAGTTAACTTTATAATTGATTGTTGTTAATGTTATATATAAATGTTATAGATTGTTTAAAATCATAAATTATTTAAAACCAAGAAAAAAAAACTGGTCCTATTAAAATTTCTAATTTGTATACCCATACAAAACTATAATATATTCTATTATTATATGTATATCGAACAAATATTTTATTAAGAAATTATAACAATTTCATTTCAATTTTTACAATTCTTTATGGTAAAAAATATGCTGCAATGAAAAGTAATATTAATATTATAAAATTTAATTTCGTTTTAATTAATAAAATAAGACAATTTATGCGACAAATTTACCTTAATTTTACTTTTATAATTTAAAAAAGTAGAAGAAATACAAAATTATATATTAACACGTTAATCGCCAGAAAAATTATCACATGGGCCATTGTAACTTTATTAGATCGCGTACGTCAGACATATATGTCTGACATGTCTCATGTAGAACTTCTTAGCGTCAGACACATATGATTGACATGGCGATTAACGTGTTAAATGATAAAAATGCATTTATAGTGTACTATACTATACAGTGAATATTGTATTTAGTCCAAAGTGACGGTATATTTTAAACAAATGAGCTTGAATTCAATATATTTTTATATGAAAATTTAACAAAATTCTTTGCTATATATACATTAGTATTTATTTTCATATTAATTGAACGTTATAGTATTTTGGATTGAATGTAATATTTGCTTATATCATCTATCGCTTGTATATACAATACCTCAGTGTATATTTGTAGTACAGTTGAGTGTTAAAATTTAAAATTTTCATATATACTTAAATGAATTTTCATCAAATATATAAATATGTTTTTCATGTCAGCAATTAGTATTTTATAATTTAGTGAACTTTAAGTAAAACAAAAAATCATATTACATTGTCTATTCGATTAGATATAAATAGCGTTAGTTCTATACCATATGTTCTACTTTTAGTATAACATTTACTTTACATCAACATAAATATAATACAATACAATTCACATATGTTGGAAGAAAATTATGTATTCTTTAAAATTATCCTTTACATACACATATATATTTTTATAAGTATAAGTATAAAATAAGAACCAAAAAAATTTATATGACCAATATAAAATTACAAAATGTAAACGTATATCCTTATAAATAAATATTATACATATATATGTTATACTGTCCATACATATGTTAAACTGTCCATACTTTATCCTCATCGATAAATACATATAGAGTAGAGGTATCAATATTCAGCCCTTAACGTGCAGTCGAAAAAAATAAATATCACAAATATTAGTATACTTATGTATTATGTAGTATTTTGTTTTGTAAGGAATTGGAGACGACTATAGTTAAGGCCTGAGTACTCGTGCCTCTGCCCCACTCGTATATATATAGTTAAATATTTCTTATATAAATTTGTACATTTATACTTATATATATTGTATAGTATTTTACATATAAGAATATATGGAGGAGGTGTACCTGAACCAAACCCATAAAATTGTTTTCCATTTTCAGTCATGCAAAAAAGTAGAATTACTTCTTTTTTTGTTATTTTTTTTTTTTTGTACCTTTACATTTCTTTTATCCTATTATACTTAAATGGATGTTTTTGTATTGGCAAATTATTATATATGTACCATATATATGCGTCTGTTGTATAGAGGTATATCTTTGTTATTATTACTATATATACAACTATATATAAGTATAAATTTAAAAAAACACAGTGGCTCTGTCCGAAAAATAACCGGCATAAACTTTCTAATAATCAATTGATATGATCGGCAAATATTGATTGTTTTTTGTATATTGTGAACCCTTAACAAAATGATATTTTTTCAACTGTTTAAGCAAAAATTTAACGAATTAAGTGACAGTCGTCTAAATGTAAGTAAAATGTATAAGTACCAATATATGCTTAAATTAGCTTATTTTTAAAATAGTTTATCCAAAACGCCAAGTTTTTTTTTTTAATGCAATATCGACGATTTTCGGTGATTTTCTTAATACATTATACGGTTATTTTTGGGGCACATATATATAGGGGTATATGTATACATTATATAAGTATAACCCACCAACATATATATATATGTATATATAATTTAGATAATATATGTACAAATATACATAAATAGGTTTTGAAAATCAATTTTGTTTATAGTGAAAACAATTGACGTGAAACGTGCTTGAAATTGAAAGCAATTTTTGTATTTGAAAGATTAAATCGAGTCATGTTTACGTGAGCATCTCTTTGAAATTAATGGAAATGTTGTATTCATTGTATATATATTGAATATATATGGTGTACACAGGACATTAGTTGAGTTATTTTTTGCTTTTATTTTTGTGTTTGTATATTTTAAGAAGATGAAACTATTGATTTTATTTTATTATTTTTTTAATTTTTATTTTTAAATTCCACATAAGTATATATAGTAGAAATTATTATATATATATATGTGAATGAATAATAGACAGACAATATATTTATAATATTCATGCACATATATTTTAATATAAGATTATTTTTCACATTCTTTCTATAATATATAAAATAGTTTTATTTACTAATATTTGAAATAATATATAAAATTTTTGTTTTAAGTAATTTTATTATTTGTATTAGTATTTGTATATTGAATAAAGCCATATGTTTTATTTGATTATATATTGTTATATTTCATTAATAATATATCTTCGTATTTGTTATTGTACACAAATATATATAATGTGAAAAATTCGAATCTTTTTTATTCGAGATTTTCTTTTATAATATTTATATATACTTTCACCCACGTTGTTACACATTACATACATACATTTTTTTTTTTTTTTTATTTCTGAAACCCAAGAGACATTTATAGCTTTATTATTGTTATATATAACCCAATTGAATATGTCGAAACATATGTTTTTGACAGAAATACATTACCAATTTAGTTTTAGTTTAGCACACCTCTTAATATATATACGAGAATTATATAAGAGCGCACACACACTCGTCCGTATAATCATAAAAATAATAATAATAATACTTGAATTCACACAATAAAAAGTAAATAAAATATATTCGCTTCGGTATATATGGTATTAACAAAAATATTATTAAGGGTTGGAGAACAGAGCAAAAACATTGAAAATTATATAACGGTACGGTTATAAAATTTAATAACTTAACAAACAAAAATAAAATTTGCTATATGTTTATATCACCATTTTATATTATACAATACAACAATTTTTAGTTTATTTTCTTTGAAAATGAAAATTTTAGTTTTAGTTTTCATTTATTTTCGTATACAATAAAAATTCTGTACGTACAGATACAAACATATGTATAGAATAAGATACTTATAGTAAATTATTTTAGATTTACTAAAGAAAAATTGCAATCTTTCGCAAACATGTTTTTCTTTTTTTTTGTATGTATACAAATAACTGAAAAAGGAAAAAAAAGCACTGTATATATTTATAGCTTTATTCCGTATCTTCTTTTATTCAATCAAATATGTACATAACGTTCACGATTGGTAAATATTTACATTTCAATATTGAATATATATATTTTGTCGAATGTAAAATTTGATTGACTATTTTTCGTATTTTAATTATTATTAAAATGAAAATGTATGCATAATTAACACATTTGTTAAATTAGCATAATTTTGAAACGGATAAAATACATGAATTATTATAACCTTATAATATTTCATAGGGAGTTTTTCGGTATTTATTTTCATATTGAAATTTTTATTTATTTATATTATTTCTTTTTATGAAATAAAAAGAAAAACGGATATGTTTGAAAATATGGTGTTGGACGCTACTTAAAGATTAACAATGTCTGCACACACACATCACTATGGGCTAATCAGCTCTATAAAAATAATAACGTTTTGAAAACATCTATCTTTCGGTAATTGCAGTATAATTGGTAAATTGTTATATACACTCATGCGGAGTAATTTACCAACTTGAGTGTAATGAAAGGTTTATTAGATGACATAAAGCTCCACTTGGAGCAATATATGACTTTAAAAAAAAATAATCCCCGATAAAGAGAAGACAAAGTAAGGCATCGTTTTATTTTAATTTCGAGTTATTGAATCAGTATATATATAGTATTTGTTCGTTGACTGCTATATATATGTTATATACATTTTAGCACGCTTTCTATCCGCTAAAATTATGAGTGCTTGAATTTTCAATAATAATAAAAATATTAGATTTAAAATAATTCTAATGAATATTGATTTAATTAAATTACTTTTTTTTATAATATCTATTTTATGATACAATCGAGTATATATATACGAATATATATGCGAATATATATTCTAAAAAATTGTTTAAAATTTTATTACTTTTTATTGCACTATATATTGTTGTTTGAATATTTTCCAATTTTTTTTGCATATATAGTTATTTAATTTAATTCATATATTCAGATCTGCAACATTTCTGTATATATATATATATATATTATGGACCATTGTACTCGTTTATGCTTATATGGAAAATCCGGATTTTTACATACAATATTATAATATTATTTATATATTGAAAAACTTTATAATTTTTCATAAATATAATAATAGTAAATATTTTTATGGACCATATCATAATATCAAATGTGTGCTATATACTCATATATTCTATATATATACAATATCCTGATGTAATAAATAAATATATATATATATATATTAGTATATATTTTTTATATAGACGTAACCTTAAACGGAATTGAAAAGTTTTCTAATATAACAAAAAAAGTTTTCATCGCATATAAACTCTAAAAGTGATAATAACTTTATATGTGATAACGACACAACAAAAAGATATAAAAGTATAACCCATATAATGTATTTATTTATTTACAACATCAGTAGTATATGGCGTATAGAAAGCATTCACTATATTATCTGTATTAATAATATAATAATAATAATAATAATAATAATAATAATAATAATAATAATAATAATAATTATTATGTGATAAATAGACAATAAAAAGTTTGAATCGATAAAATTATTATATTATTTTATTATATTGTATATAGAGATTTAAGTAAATATAGTTGTACGTATTTATAAATATAACCACAGCAAAATCAATACATTCAATATTAATTACATATAATTATATATTGTATATACCATATTCTTAAAGAAGAAAATGTCAGTTGATTATACCGATAAATATATTTATACTAATTAATTTGATGTTTTCAATTATACTTACAAGTATTTAATTTTTAATGAAATGTTATAATAATTTATAAAAAGGTCAACTCTTATTGTACCATATATGTTACGGTAAGAAATCTTCGTATAATCTCCATTAAAACATTTGAGGTGAGATAATATTTGTAAATATCTAGTATAGAATTTATGACGCTATAGTCTGCTGAGACTATGGAAATATTTTTTCTTGATTTTTACTATGGTAAAATTATTGCTAATTCATCACTTTTAATATATATATTTATAATTTGGTAAATTTGCCACAATTCGAATCTATTTAGAGTGCAGTACTTTCTAATTGATATAAATACTTAAAAAATTTCTACTCAATTTCATTACATTATTTATATTATCCTTATTTCTAATCCTTATTTATTATATATAATTTTTTTCTGATCATTGTTTCTCACATGAACATTTTCCATTTAAATAAATAAATTATATAATAAAAATTAAAACAAAGTTAATGATCGATTTCTTTCTCTATCGCATATATTGTGTATATAGTTAATTAACTGAAAAATTATATAAAATTTGCGGTCGTTATTCAGGCAGCAAAAATACGATTTTAAAAATTAATTAATTTTGACAATTTAAAGTTTTTAAATACTACTACATATACATATTGATAATGAATTCATTTATTCATTTTATATGTTTATAGACAAATATAGATATATATATATTTACATATTCGATGTGGTTGAAGCTTTTGTGTTTTATTGAATTTAAATTTTATATAACAATTGCAATTAAAAAATGCATATAAATTTTATATCCTATATATGGTTATATCGTATATTGTATAATGTGCATTGATTATTCAATTATTTTCATTCATTTTATGTATTATATGTATGTGTATATATGTATTGTACACAATATATGTATTCCATTCTGTATTGATTATATTTGTGCTTTTTGATTGTTATTTTCATATAATGTATGATTTGCATTGTTTCATTTTATATAAAGTTTGTTAAATGGTTGACATAACAATCAGAGAGAAATTGGTATACCGGGGAAAATATATATAAACACATATATATATTGAATATGTTTAGGCTGAGGAACATGCCGTTCATAATATTTTTGTACATTGTATGTATAACAGTAGATACTTTAATGATCGATTTTTCACAGATCTAAATATAAAATAAGCAACAAATTTTTCTAATATATAATTATTTATAATGAATAAATATAATGTTCGTATTACAGCCTATCAAGTTCTTTTATCAAAAATTTTCTATGGAAAAATAACCATCTTATACGTTAATATTATCGTGCTTCTTTTTTTTTTTTTTTTTACAACCGTTGTACCAACCGTAATTTATAAATGTTAAAGGTTGCATTTCAAATGAGTCTAAAAATTAACAAGAAACTAATGTCATTTTCACCAACGACATTAACAGTAAAACATATATATATATTGTATATTGTAAAAAGCATACCATATATTCCAAGTTAAATGTATCATCATATATCCTTTTCATCGTATCGTTTGAAAAAATGTATATGCGGTATTAATTTTTTAAAACAACAAGTCAATACCTATACACATAAATTTTATTATATACAATTTGTATATGAAAATTATCCTCATTGTATAATTGTAAAATTGATAAAATATACAATTGTCAGTATTTTCGTATATAGTTTTATATAAAATAAAATAGAAAGTTTAATTAAATAAACTTAATTGTTATATACGATTATACCATAGTTAAGATTTCTTATAGTATATAATATACTCTGCATAAATACAATATATACATTTTATACGTATTAACGTGCAGTTTGTTCAGTGTTCATTGTACATTTTTCATAATAATAAGTAAATTTTATAAACATCAATTTGTATGTAAAGAATATTTTGAATAAAGGATAAAACATTTTGTTTATATGATGCTATACATGTACGGAATACGTATACTTGTATTTTTATTTGTTAAAGAATTGTATACATATAGTTGATAATAGTTTTAGGATAATTAAAAAACTATACACATAGATTTACATTAGTTTAAGGATTTATATAATATAATACATGTACAACTTATAACCGTTATGGTCTTATTTGAAAGTAGTGTGCGTTGAAGAATTAATTATTTTCATTACTATTTTAAGTCATAACTTGTCCGCCATCAATAACAATATCTTAAATAATAATCTTGAACTGTATTCCAATAGATTAATAAGAAATTATTCCATTGATAGTTATAAAAATCCAATTGCAATTTTATTCAATTTTACTCATACATACTTTGAATGAAATTCCTCGATATTTGTTTAAAATATGTCCAAATAATATAATAAAAGAAAATCCTTTTTTCACTCATTGCTTATAATTTTGACCTTAACTGTATATTAATATTATACAATGGAATGATAATTATTTATAAAAATGTTAAACAAAAATATATAGGTATTTAAAAACTATTCCAAAAGTTTTTTGTTTGAAATGTTCATTATTATATTTTATTTATAATTTAAATTATAAAATATAAATTTTAATTAT
The DNA here is from genome assembly GCA_910594885.2 of Bibio marci. Lineage (NCBI taxonomy): Eukaryota > Metazoa > Arthropoda > Insecta > Diptera > Bibionidae > Bibio > Bibio marci. The sequence goes on along the minus strand of OU343116.1, from coordinate 45,501,022 downwards.
GTATTACTCAATTAAATATGTTAATTATAAGTTAAATATTAAAATGTAGAATATATAAATATTTATCTTCTTATCGGGCATACAAAAATAGAAATTTAATAAAAAGCAAATACTTAGAATTAAAAACTATAATATTTGTAAGGAACGTAATTAAATTATAAATAATTTATATGTTAAATTTCTATATTATAAAATACTCTGTTCTCTTTAATATGCGTTTATTGACAAATTATAAATTGAACCTTTTTTTTTTCTAATATCCAAACAAATGCATTCGATTTTAATTTAAAATTTAAAATTTATTCAATGTTTCAATTGTTGAAACTGTAAAATGAAAAATCAATATTGAAATTTTTGGAAAAGCTTATGGTATATAACCAATTTATATATTGTATATATGTTCATATAATTTATTTAAATTCTATAAATTTTCATAAGCTTTTTTTAAGTATGAAAAGAATCAAAATGTTTAGGATTTATAAAATATTTTTATAGTTTTTATGTATAATAATATAGTTCGCAGTATTTTATAAATACAAGCGTGTATGTAATGTACATCGATACATATATGCCAGCAGTAAATTAAATTGTATATTTAAACACTTAACATAATCCAAAGCGAAAATTTTTAATTAACGGTGTTACATTTTCATATAAATAAGAATTTTGGCCACAAGGAAATTTGTATATCAATTTATAATATGTAAATATTTATTTACACATAAACTAATATTAGTTACAGGTGTATATAAAAAGTTAAGTTTCACTATAAAATATGATATTTGATAAAAACAAAATAAACATTTCATATTAATGTGTATTGAAAAGTTTTATTATATTATGTTTTTGTTAAATAATATATGAAGTCAATTTTCAAGTGTGTTATTTCAATTAATTTAATTATTCTGCATTTTTTTAGTCAATATTAATTTGTTTATGTTCATATATAATTACAAAATAAATTAAATGTTTAAAATTATTAAATTATTATATTCAGCATATACCAAATATTTTAATACAGAAATATTAAATTATATAAATTATACAAGATTAAACTAATTATAACATTTTGTATTTGGCATATTTTAGGTGTACCTATTTTTGGATTTAAAACATTACAAATAAATTATTATTTTATAAATAAAAAATGATGTGATGAGACTGCATGAAAATTAAATAATTCAATGATATGTGTGTGTTTATTTTGATGGTGGTGCGGTTGTTGCTGTTTTTAATAAAGTTAAAACCATATTTTTGGATAATTATAGGCAAGTAAAATATTTTAATGTTTATTTAATTAAAATCTCATAAATTATTATATTTAATGATTCAATGGTATTTTATTTCAGAATATATTTTTTATAATATGATTTTATATATTATATTTGTTTAGTGACATTTCCTAAATTTTTAAATTAAAATTAAATTTAAATTCACGAAAAATTTATTTTTTTTTATAAGAAAATTTAAAAAGTTAATTGTTTGATTATAAACGAAAAGAGTAAAGAAATATATAGACAAATTTTTAAATTTAGGAAATGTCACTGATTACAAGATAAAACTAATGCCAACATTTTGAACTTAATATATTTTAGGTGTGTTTGCCGATTAATATATTATAAAAAAAAAATAAAGAAAATTATGAAAATGAATGTAAAAATATTAAATTACAATTGTGCGAATATATAAAATGATGATTATACGTTAATGGAGAAAGAAACACTCAAATTTATTCACAGAATTTATTGACTTTTTAGTGATCGGGTGAGTTTTTAATACTTTTCATTTTTCTGATAAATTTGTTTTCTTTTTACATTTTTGATAAAACTATATTTAATTTTAATGAAAATATCTTTTAACTTGAAACCAAGATACGAAACTTTATTTTATACATATATTCAAATTGAAATTACTGCACTATTATTAAACAGATTCAATTGTTTCAAAATACACTTTGTGCAAATATTAAAATTCATATTTGAACACCATAATAATAATAATAATAATAATAATAATAATAATAATAATAATAATAATAATAATAATAATAATAATAATAATAATAATGCGAATACGAAAGTATGTGAATTATAATATATAATTGCTAAATTAATTTTTATTTCATCTGCAAACTTGTTATATTGCATTTCGACATTATGATAAATATCAAAATTTACTACATCTTTTATATGTTTTTTTTTTTTAACATATACATTTACCATTTTTCATTTTCCATTTGTTATTATGTGAAATGGTCTTTGTTTCTCCGTGATGTTATACAATTATTTTCAAAATGATATATTTATATTGGTGTCGTAGAGTAGCGAATATAGACTAAAAAATTAAAAACCCTCTATATTATAATATTACATAATAATTATAATCTTATAATGATTTAAAATACTTCAGTTGCAAGACAAAATTACACAAAATTTATACTATACAATATATATTTATTTATATATAAAATATACATTTTAATTTACTCACAAATAATAATTTTCACAAATAAATTTGTATAACAACGTGTGAGATTATACATAGATATATTTAAAATATAAATTCCAATTATATATGTTATATAAATTTATATTAAAATTATATCTTGCTGGCTGTCATGTTAAAGCAATTTCAATCTGAGTAATTATACGTAATTTAGAGTTGATTTTTTGAAAGCATAAATTAATGTTCTTATCGCAGAAAACATCTGGTGTCATAATCATTGAAAATATGTATATGCTGTGAAAACATTTTGTGTATATAATATATGGTGTATACGCTTAAGTATATATTTATATTGTTGATATTTTATGAATGAGCTTTTATAAGAATTAAAACGAATGACATTTTCGGTATAACATTTAATGAATTGATAAGTTGTTTGTGAAACTATATGCAGAGAATATATATGAACTTTATGTATGCTTATAAATATATATATATATAGTTTAAAACCAAATATACCATTCATATATATATATATATTTCATTAGAATTGTTTGATTTGTCTTATATTTTAATAGTGCTTTTTAGACAACAACGGAACACTAATATCTTACATAAATATACTATTATTTATATAGTAAAATTTATATATAATAATGCATTTTCAGTGATATTATTATATGTTTTCAAAGATTTTAAATGTGGCAGTTATATAACAGACATGACATAATGACGATAATAATAATAATAATAATAATAATAATAATAGGAGAAATGACAATGGTAAACTAAAAGTAACAATATATGGATAGTAAAAATAATATATAGAAATAAATCTTACTTATGGTAAAACTCATTCATATATTATATTATCACTCGTCAAGTTATTTCCTTTTAAATTTCCGTTTTAAATACTGTAATATAAACTAAATTTCTGTAATTACTCTGACCATTATTATCTTTTTGCAATGAAGAACAGATGGCATTTATACATATTACATATTGAATGTACAATTCATTTTGTTTAAAATTTAAAGTGATGGAGAGCAATATGTTTTACCATATAATATAAATTTTCATTAATTTATCAAATCGTTCACCACCCACCCATCGTTGCGTAAATTATAAATGTGTGTGTATAGTATGTATAAAATATATGAATTAAATACGTATGTGTCTTATTTGAATTATATACAATACAATACGTCACTATATATATATGAATATACATAAAATTATTAAACTGGGTGATCAGATATACGCTTTTGAATACTATATAGTTATACACTTAAAATTACTATACACTTATGATTAGTATTGACTTCAGAAGTAATGATCAAGTTCATTTAAAATGTAAAAAAACATTAAGAAATGTTAAGGAAATGCTCAACTAAAACATTTTTTGACCGCCTAACTTTTGTTCTATCCACTTGAAAATTAATAAGCTAAGAAAATAAATGCTCTAAATTGAACATATCATGACATCTACCAGTCATTCATTATAGTCATGTTGGAAAATCAATGCGCTCATGGAAATATTTAATAACAATATAAACCAATTGTTGTGTAAATATCGAAGGTTATCTTAGTTTTAACATTTATATAGCTATATATTAACATTAAAGATTAACATGTAGAACTCTGATTATCAACAAAGATTATTATATTTTATCTTATTTTTCTTTTAATTAAAAAGCTTTTCCATACGCCCTCTGTCAATTTACAGAAATCTGGTTATATAGAAATTTCTAAACCTGTATAAATTTATTCATTTGTTAAATGAAAATGGAAAAAGGATATTTTCAATTGTCGATAAATATAATAGTATACATTTCAGTGATGGAAAACTATTTGTATATATAATAAATAAAAAAATAAACATATGAATTTATAAATTTATAAACACAATCAAAATAGTCACAGCAGCAGTTACATATTATAAAAATGTAATTAATTACAAGGACGTTTAATTAAAAGAAAAAAAAAAAATTTAAATAAATTATTAATCAAAATTGAACCGATTTAACTTCACTGAATCATATCACATAGATTTATTTTACTTGATTATTTGCTATTTGCATTCGATATACACACGTATGTTTACATAAAATAGAATGGTGACGATTATAATTTCATTCGCAAAATTTGTGCATATAACATTATTTGATATTTATTCGTTTAAAATAACTGAAATATGTCTACTTAAAAGTATAGACATATATAGATATAATGTAATTTTGAAAGATATACAAAATTCGTTTCTGCTACTTATATATTTGTAATATTTTGTATTTTATAATAAAACAAACAAAAACTCTATATATCTGTGTTATGTGTATATTAAATTACCAATTATTCATATACGAATATTATTAAATCAATATTAACATATTTAATTTTCCATATCTTTATGGTGTGATCCTTTGTATGATTATACATAGAGTTAAACAATTGTATGTTGTATATATTTGAAAATTGAAAGCATACCATTGTATTTTAAATAAACTATGAAAGAAAATAATATGTATGGAGTAGATGTGTCTATAATACACGAGTATTATTGGATTGGTTACAATATATGGTAAATAAATATTGTACAGGATATATATGAATATTAATCTATTCTAAGTCTATTGTATATTAACCATAATATATATATATAGTACATGTAAGTACATGTAAAGTATAACAGATTTTTATAAAATTTAATGTGAAACTGATATTTTTTCAAATACCAAAAATTCGCTATAATAATTATTAATATCAAAATCGATATTTTATAATATGCTAAAAATATGTACAAAATATTAAATTATAAACTTATTGTTTAAAATTACTTTTTTTTCCTCTTCGTTATGATCCTTCAATATTATACAAAAAAAAATACAATAAAATGAATTCTTTGTTTTATACTTTATTGAATATAATGCTGAAATTGTTTTATGTATATTTTGTAAATTATATAATAAATAATAAGAACTAACTAAGTCTTCTTAATATTTGTTATTTGTTAGTATATAATAATATTTATATATTAAAAATGGAAATATTGTATATAATATAAAAAAATAAATATTAAAGGTGTACCACTCATAATTAATAATGCATTAATATACAAATAATAGATATTGAAAAGCTTTCAATATAAAATCATAAATGAAAATAAATTACTTTATTATTATATGATTATTTTTATTATCATTATTATTTACTCTCATTAATTCTTTCTTAATAATATATGGTATCTATTGTATATATAAACAAAGAATATATAGGCGGCATACATTAAAGATACCATATTAACCAATATCTTATACACATATCTATAAATATACATTCTTATATTAATATTTTATATATAAATATATAAAATTGTTAATATGTACAACGCGTATATCTTTGCATGATTACATATAATATAAGAAATAATAATAATAATAATAATACAAATAATAATCATATAAAAACAAATGAAGTAGAAAAACAAAACCCAATTTCCATTATTTTCAATAATACTAAAACATTAATATTTGTTGTATTTTTTTTCCTTTTTTTTTTTTTTTTTTCTTTGCTTTTTTCATAATAATATTCTCGCCAACATTTGCCAATTATACCAATCTACAATAATTTCTACAGATATATAAATATTTATGTATATTATATGGTACATATATATCTGCAACAATAATAAAGGTATATGTATTTATATATAAGTTCTTCTGTATGGGATGCGGCCTATATATTTATATATTGTATATTCTATTTGTATTTGATTGTAAATTTGCAAAAAACATAAATATTAGGGTGAAGTCATTTCTGGGATAAGATCGTTTATAAAAGGAGAAATGAAATGTTTAGTCTTATTTGAAAATGAAATAGTGGTCACCTTTCGTTTGAATATGATTATCTGCAGGCAAATAAACAAAATCCTTAATAAACTATGGGTCTGTCAACGGGGTTATCCTTTTTTTTTCCAAAAAATTATCTATCTTCAAAATTAAAATGAATCGTTCAATACCAATTAACAAATTAAATAAAAAAAAGCGTTTAGTTCTCAGCAGTGCACAATAATGGTTTCTATAATAAACAATTGTATGGGGAGTACGTTAATGCGTTACGTCATAGTTAACTAAACAACAAATTTGTATTATCAAAAAAATAAGGATAACCTTTCGTATATATGACTGACCTTTATACCATATCGTTTTATCAGTATCAACGATATTATTACTTCCCCGTAATATTTGTACGTATATCTACGTATATATTAAATGGTATATATATATAAAACAAAAATGATACCAGAACGCATAGAGAATTTCCCTCGTTATATTGTATATATAATATAGTATTATAATAACTGCGTGTGGCGGCGGCGGCGTCGTCGTTATATATATATAAATATATCGGTATATAAATGTATTCTATATATACGCAGCACCGTATACATATAAATATGCGTATATAAATAAAACCTAATCTAGAAATAATTCAAGAAAATACGTGACTAATCACTTTGTTTGTAAAAGGAGGTTTATATAGGTTTAAGAAAAATTATTTCCATTAGAGTGAGCGGGTTATGTTTTGGAAACAAAAATAATAAAAAAACAAACAAATAAAATTATTAGGGTTTCGAATATAAAATTTGCAAATCAAATCGAATTAAATGGTTTTTATTGTTGATAATATATGAAAAAAGAAAATGTGAAGTAAAAAAATACAAAAAAACTATAACAACAAAATCAAATAAAATTGTTGCGTCACATTTTATTTCTTATAAAAAAAATATACATGGTGTGGTGGTATGCGATTTGGAAATGAACTTGTACTTGTACCATTATATAATAAGATTACCTGACTAATTTGGATCTAACATTTTTTTTTCTTTGTTTATGACACATACAGTTTAACTCTAGTTTGAATACGTTTTTCAAATTATGATTTTATGTGGACCTGAAATGGAACACTTTTTTTTTTTTAAAACACGTTTTACCACAGATAATGTATATGTAAATTTAGCATTGGTTTATAAGAAGTGTTCCTATATATATACAATAGAAAATTATATGCATCCATTTCTCATATAATTATGATCAAAATTGTATATAACATTTTCTTAAAACTTGTTTGTACATAATCTTATTCTAAAGCTATATCTGAAATTTCATGAATTTTTTTTAAGTATATTCTGCAATAATCATAATTTATTTTTATGTATGTTATGAGGGAAGATGTTTAATAAGTCAATATGTACTTGAATTGAATAATTCTTACAGGGAATTTTAATGATATATATTTATAAATGAATGCACATCTATCACATATATATTATTGATCAACAAAACTATTATTATAATTTTTTAAATTATTTATTTAATTCTTGTTCAAAGTTTACACCACACAATTTTTCGCATTACTCATTAATTAAATAAAATCATTGTGTTTATATTTTATACTAAAAAAAAAATTAAATCCATCGATAAATATGTTCAATCGATTTACCGGAAATGAATATTTAACACAGTATTTAAAATGTTTTAATTAAATCAACTATATGTTTTATTGTACTGTATTGAAAATAATTTAAGTTTTCTTTTATTCAAATAAAAATTCAATATATGCGCGACGCGGATGTAACCGCATTGATAATTGAATTTCTATTCAAATTATAAACGCATATATATATATGTATATATTTGTATTGTATATAAACAATAGTTATACTATATACAATTTGTAAATAATATGTATACATTTATACATTATATATTGTATTATATAATAATATATAATTGTATACGTGGACAAATATATAAATGGTGTTAAATGAAAAATGAACAATGAAATTTTCCTATATATTGTATATAATATAGTCTTTCAATTTTATTATCAAAACTTTTCACCATTCAATAGGTTACTATTAAATTGATTCGATTTATTTTGCATGAGAAAATTACCATTTGCTGAGGATTCTTGTTATATATATATAATATACCATATATTCAATAGTATATATACAGTTAAATACTAATATATACTCGTATGTATTATGTATACAATAAATGTATATAATAATGTTAACAAAAAGGTTACCATTTATATACATAGAAAATACATTTTAGCACATTAATATACATACAGGCATTGGTAAATAATTTTATATTGATTTTACACATACACTTACACACACATATTATACATTTACAGTAAAATCTTCTTGTATATAATAAAATAATTGTTTTTATTTATAACACACATTTACACACCAAAGTATAAACTAAAAATAATTTTATTTGCATTAGATTAAAACGAGTTAAAATTTCTATTAATATATCGATTAAAATACTAAATTTAACTATACATTTTACTGTATTAAAATATATAAGGTTGTCAAATATCTCCCTTCCGCCTTTTTGTCTTTTTAATTTCGCGGCTATGTACAAAGCGCTACAGAGCTCGTATCTGGCAACACTGTACATAATTTGAAAGCTCTTGACATAACAAACAAAACGACGCTATGTATGATTAGTTTGGATATTGCGTTCAACAGTTATAGACGTGTAAACATGGAGTTCACTAACGCCGAAATTCGCGCTATTTTAAAGTTTTCCTTCGTTAAAGGCAAATCCGCTAGAGAAACGTTCCGTGAGATTAATGGTGTTTTGGGGGATGGTACTCTATCACTTCGAACCGCGGAGGAATGGTTTCGACGATTCAGAGCCGGTGAAAACGACACCATGGATAAGCCAGCCGGCGGAAGACCTGTGACGACAAATACCGATCAAATCATGGAATACATCGAGTTAGACCGGCATGTGGCATCTCGTGACATCGCCCAGGAGATGGGAGTTAGTCACCAAACCATTTTAAACCATCTGCAGAAGGCTGGATACAAAAAAAAGCTTGATGTTTGGGTGCCACATGAATTAACAGTGAAAAATCTAATGGACCGAATTTCCATTTGCGAAATGCTGCTGAAACGGAACGAACTCGACCCATTCTTGAAGCGGATGGTGACTGGCGACGAAAAATGGATCACATACGACAATATCAAGCGAAAACGGTCGTGGTCGCAGGCCGGTGAATCGTCCCAAACAGTGGCCAAGCCGGGATTGACGGCCAGGAAGGTTTTGCTGTGTGTTTGGTGGGATTGGAAGGGAATCATCCACTATGAGCTGCTCCCATATGGCCAGACGCTTAATTCTACCATCTACTGCGAACAACTGGACCGCTTGAAGCAGGCGATCGACCAGAAGCGTCCAGAATTGGCCAAAAGGAAGGGTGTAGTGTTCCACCAGGACAACGACAGACCACACACTTCGTTGATGACTCGTCAGAAGCTACGGGAGCTCGGATTGGAGGTTTTATCGCATCCACCATATAGCCCGGACATAGCGCCAAGTGATTACCACCTGTTCCTGTCCATGGCGAACGCCCTTGGTGGTGTAAAGTTGATCTCAAAAGAGGCTTGTGAAAAGTGGCTGTCCGAGTTCTTCGCAAATAAGGAGGGGGGCTTCTACGAGGGAGGTATTATGAAGTTGCAGTCTAGATGGAAACAGATTATCGAACAAAACGGCGCATATTTGAACTAAATCCGATTACTGTAACACTTTTTATAAAGCATTGAATAAAGAGCAAAAAGGCGGAAGGGAGATAGTTGACAACCTAATATGAATAAGAAAATATTATCACATCCCGCCAGCGCGAAAAGTCACGCGGGTATAGTTTTATTTTATTTATTTTTTTCCATTTCTATTGTTATTTTTATATTCCCGTATATAAAATTGCGGACACATTTTATTGTTTGCTTTGAATTTGTCATAAGGATATTTAATTCATATGTGTATGTAGAAAAGGACCTTAAAAAAATTATGTGGGAAATGTTAGTTTATTTTTTCGTAAATCATATATGGTTAACGTAAATATTTGACTCTTTGTATATTAAATAATTTTTATGCACCACACACACCACTGCGCACATTTAAAGAGCATAATAAATATACAAAAAAGTGTTTGTATATTATTATAAGCAAAGATCCAAAAATATATAATAATATAATAAGCTCATATATTTAACAAATAAATAGTAATACAATTTATTGTATCATAATTTGTTTTGAAAATTGATTTAAAATCTAAACCAACACATCGTCAATACAAATTATTATTACAAAAATTTAATTCAGTATTCATCTTTACCATATATAAATTTTTGTAATCATAGAAAATGTATTGTATTATAATGTTGATCAACTAGTGATTCTATAGCACCTGAAATATTAATCTCCAGCTCGCGCACAAAAAATATACAAATACATTACATGTTGATTATGGTGAGATATCACTACATTATACGTATAAGAAATGGTGACTATATACAAAGTAATATAAAAAATTTAAATAGGAATTGAAAAAAAAAAAAAACAGAAGATGCAGTAAACTGAAATGCTGAATGAGTGACCAAGAGTCACAGGGACAGCATCCTCTTTCTCAAAATTTTTATATTTGTAGCATATACCCTTTTTAAGATTTACCGAATGAAACCAAAAACACAATAAAATAAATTATTCTTTCTTTCTTTCTTTTTTTTTGCTATCTATATATATTTGTTTGTGCACGTATAGGCGTTTATGTTGGCCATATATATAATATAATATATTTATACTAAACGTGATCATTTTTGAAGGTATTTTGTATACACGTATTTAAATAACAAACTCATATATATATGCACAGGCACACATTTGTGAGTCTTCATATATTTATGTAGGGCACATTTGCTATACATTTAACATTTAGATTTGACTAATAATTTTTAATTTTCTGTTAAATAGTATATCAAAATTGGTGGTTATGTTACAACTATAAAATTTCAGCTGAAATGGACAGTTATATGAAACTATATTGTTGAAGAAAATCAATATTATCGGTTACACAATTGCTTGATTTTTAACGTAAATTATAGTTGTTACGTTTATAACAACTGTAACTTACTATGGCCATACAAGCCTTCCATAGTTAATGTATATACTATAATTGTCCACGCTCTCCTGCAGTGTCGGATATTTGTTTTTGATTGGGCGATAAAACTTTTGCTGGTTTCATGACAGTTGTGTCTTGTCTTTTTACTTAAACAATTTCATCAATATTTTGTAAATTCTGTATGGTTAAAATAGAAATTGTAAAAATACTTTTACCTTATAGTTCATAAATCGGTATGGTATTCACTGCTTTCAATTTCCTATAGTATAACAGCACATACGCTATTATTTTTCAAAATAAACGCCGAATGTGTCTCAATTCACCTTATAAACAAAGTATATATATATATATATAGAAATATATATAAGTATAATAAGGTATGCAAATTGGGGTATATTACGGTTGGCTAATAAAAAAAAGTTGTTTATTTTATGTATTAGATTTTTGGTTCTATATATATATATTGTACATACACATACATATATAGGCATTTTATATTTTTATATAAATTTATTAAACTATTTAAAAAGGACTTCTTTGTATACTATTACCATATGACAAAGGAAAGAAAAAAAATTTAAACCTTTTAGTATTATTATTATTATTTTTTACATTATTATTTTAGAAGCATATGTACAAATTTTTACAGATTTCCGTATTTTTTTTTTGTCAGATGCAATCTTAGCTAAATAATATTACTTTTATGTATCATATGTATATGTATAAGCGTAATCCTTTAAAAGAAACAGTGAGTCTGTACATTATTGATACATACTATTTATTTTTACTTTAACTAATAGATTATATGGCACATTTACATAAAGATGAACTTACAATATCGTTGTTCGAAATATTCAATGTGTTTATATTCTACTTTATGGCAAGTTGTTTTAAACAGTAATTTTCTATGAATTATATTATCGAAATGATATAGTAATTTTTGTATTCAATGCAGAATTATATATGGCCAAATTTAGTTTTGTTATTGTAGTTTAAATTTTGTGACTAAATGTTATTTATATTACATATAATACTTGCATAAATAATACGAATTTATAAAAAACTACTAATAAAATAATGTGCTCAATAACATTAAAAGTTTTAAATATTATATAAATTTTATTGTTTAACTGTTGAAAATTATTTATATTTATAATATAATATCAATATAACTTACTATATAATAATACGTGTATTAAGTACTATATATATATATATATTTATATATGTAAATAATAATATGCGAAGTTATAGAGGATCATCCCTTTTGTTGGCATTAAATTGTCATCAATCTTCATGATATGAAATACACCATACCATTGCATCGATACCCTACTAAACCAATTACCACCGTACCAAAACCAACTTGACATAAAATATAGTTAGTTTTATTTATACATAATATAAAATAGATGTATTATATATTTTATTATATTATATATTCATATATAGATATAATATAGATAATATATACATTTGTATAGATACTTTTCGTAAAAAGTAAATATGTGCGATGTCTATATTATAACTTTGGTAAATTTCAATTTAATGGTTATCTGAGGTTATATCCACTTTAGTTTATAATAGATATATATTTATATATAAATATACACGCTACCATTTATTTTACCTTAAAAATATATATAAATTTTGTATAAGTATATATTATGATTTGGTTATAAAAAGACGTACGTACGAACGAACGAAGGAATATCACCCCTAATGCATAATGTATAAAATTCTATGCATATCCATATTTATATATATGTTTTATATTTGTTATATATATATATATATATTCCACATATATTTATCATCATAATATTTATAATAACGTATGAAGAGCATATATATTTAAATTATATATAGAAAATTACCTATCTATATATATATATATATATATATAGACACATAGGAAGACTGTGTGTACATGTGTAACGAAGTATAATAAAATTAATGAATTTTCATTAATATTAATTTAATTATAAATTAAAATATTTAATTATCACATTAATATGCATTAATATATTATTAAATTAATTGTATATTATTTATTATATGTATAAATATATATATTAATGATGTTGTAATGCTTTTTTTGCAGGAGTTTAAAAGAAACAATATAATACATTGTGCGTATGATTTGGTATATATATATATATTGAAGGAAAGTTATACGATATATTGAGTAAGGTAAAATTGTTAATAACTGAAATACAATTTAAAAAATTTGCGTTTATATCTTTTTAAAACATATAATTAATTTTTTGATTTTGAATAACTTTATATTTTAGAGAACCATGTGCAACACATGATGACAATGTTCTTGTGACTTTAAGAATATGGAATAAACGAATGTTGTGAGACAAATTAAAATTCATAAAATAAACACATAAGATGAGTGAGAAAAATAATAAAATCCACGATACATTAATTTATACGATAACTTCTACTGTAAAAGTTTCGGAGAAATATCGTAAGTTCTTGTGACATAATATATGAATTTTTAATAAATTATTAAATAATGAATTTTTAACACTATATACACAACGCAGGAAAATTATTATGTTAAATCAATACTGATATAATCTTATTATGAGTAAAAAAAAAAAAGGAATAAAATATAGATATAAATGATTAAAAGCATGAAAAATGTATAAGTATATCCCCGAACACACAATGACAAATCAAATGTGTATATGTGTTCCATATAATTTTCATTTTTTTCTTCATCAAAATTATTATTACCTCATTTTTGTATCATCAATTTTCAAATAAAATATGCTTTTCAATATTATTAATATACAATATATATTGCGTAGATATATATATTACACATAATATAACGCATTTCATTTCAATGTTTTCTCTTGTACATGTTCATGATAATATAATATTAATGTTGAATTAATATACCTACTTGTTGTTGTTATTATTGTTATTATTTTCAAAATGTATATACATTTAGCTATACATACAACATACATATAATGGGCTGCAAATAAGATACACATAATTCTTTTTTCAATACAATATACCCCCCAATATTTCATATATTTACTAATCTATTCTTTGAAACAGGAAAAAGAAAATTGAATGTGAAAAAAAAAACCATAATAATACAAAATAAGGCTCTTTATTAAAATGATTGATTGATATTTTATATGTATATACGCACTCACACACACATTAACATTATATAATATACAAATATTAATTTTTGTTCCATTTTTTTTTGCTTTTCCTTAACATAAAAATCTCATTCCCTTTATTTTTATACGTAATTTTTGGTTGTTAGTTTGCTTTTTTTTTTTGCCTTTGTTGAGCTAATTAATTATTATGTTCGCAGAAAAATATCAATTTTCTAAATATAATCACATGCTACACGTAATATAATCAGACAGTCAAAGCTCGATAATTTAGGTATGGGTGGAAAATTTATATGTGTATAAAATTCGTCTGCATTCCTATGCCTGCTGTACCGTTAATGCAAATGAAATTCTAGCAAATACTCAAACCCCTACAAAGTCTATAGTGCGTCTAGACATTTTTTTGTTTGTCAATTTAAAAATATGTTTGCATTAACAGTAGCTAAAGATAAAATTGACTTTAGAGAGATTCTGGTTTTGTTAATACTATAAATATACTGTAAATATACAAAAAATTAGTAAATAATTATAATAATTTTGTTGAAAATATATCAGTGGTTTTGAGCTGTTAAATCAGGGGTATTTATGTTTTTTTGCTAGTTGAGCTTTTCATTAAATTTTTAAATTAATCAATTTTATTGTCATTTTGAACTATTTAAAATTTTATTTTCTTATTTACATATATTGCCAGAGGTGGTACTTTTTTATAGAGATGATAATTAAACGAAAAAAAAAACATTGATTTGTTTTAATATCACCTGTGCCTGCATTAAATCTCTAAAACAATTGCATAAGATAATGTTAAACAAATTTATTAAATTTATATCCACACCAAAAGTTTTTCTTATGAAATTATTTTCTATTATTGTATAATGCAGTTATACTTCGAACTGTGAATGTTTTTTACTAGCTTATGGGTTTATATAAATTTCTGACGTGAAATCGCTATAATATGTATTTTAGAAATATGTGCATATATTAAATGTAACAAATTAAAAATGCAATAAAATATAAATATGCACTACTTAAAATTAAATTATTCATTCATACTTTTGTGATTTAATCCTTAATAAAATTTAATTACATTTTTTTATAATACATTTTTTATTATATGTGCATACAAACAAAAACCTTTGACATCAACAGAGCTTGAAAAATAATACCGTATATATATACATAATATATTCGCGCTATATATCTATATATATAAGCATATTTATTTTTTTCCTCAAGTGTCTCAAATATATATGACAATTTAAGTATATAACTTACAGCGTCGTATAACATGTATTAAGTAAATATTATTTTCTTATGAATATTTACTCTTGTCTCTTTGATGTGTTGTAAATATACCTTTTTGTATTGTATATGATTTTCTTATGCGGGAATATATGAAATATATATTGTATATACTATGAGAGTATAAATAGACATATATTGTTTATTATATTATATATTGTATATATAAAACGAATTGTAGTATATATGTTCTTATCGTCTATTTATATAGTATATATATGTAATATCCAATTTCTTATTATTAAAAGATACGAGTTTATGTTATATATGTATTGGCTGTTATTCTTATCCAAATTTATGTGGATACAATAAACAAAGTATGTACTCGTTCGTCTATACAATATTTAGTAAAACAAAACACAAAATGCATTCTCAATCAATTTTATATGTTTTAGTATGACAAAACGAGCATTTATTAGACTAACTAAAGCTAGACATTTCATTTTGATTTTCTATATAATATGTACATTCTGTTTTATTGTGGTATTTTTCTATATTGATATAGAGAGTCTAATTTTCGTTACATAATAATAATAATAATAATAACGCTTTGATAACGAAATTCAAAATATATACAAATTTAAATCTACTGTGCATACAAACAAATCGTGATAGCATATAGATTATTTCATCTCTACAATATATTTGTTGTTCTCGCAGTAAATATACAATAAATTTGTATGTACGTATATTGTACATAAATGAAATATATATTACAATAAATGTTTAAGTGGTATTGTGTAGCTATTATTATAGAGATATACTATTTATATATGAAATACAGATACTTACATGACAAGTATTTTGACTTTTGATATTTTCTTTTATAATAAATTTGAATTCTTTAGAAAGATAATAAACGAATAACAATGATATAATAACATAACACCAATCATATATACTATAATTCAATATAAAACAGAATAGATTAATTTATATTTATACCATATTACACATAAGTATATATTATAATATAGATTATTATAAATAGATAAATTATTTATTTATTGCATTTAATATATTAGTTAAATGGAAATTATGTAAAAAAATGAAATGATTTCTATTCAAAAAAGTAATTCTTTGTTTTGTTTTTACCTTCAATATCAACCTGCCCAATAGTACATACTTATATATAAACTAAAATATAATAAAATAATATTTCAAATATATGTGATATTACTAAATTATCTTAATTATTACAGACGTGTATATTAAAAAAGTTGTATATTATTAAAAAATTCCTTATTTTAGAACAGCCATTCCTTTTTATGTTATATGACTAAAATTGAAAAATATTGCAAAGCATATATTTAATTATTTGAAGGTCAAAAGTTAGTTAATCCTTTATATACAAAATATTAATAATTACAATACAATAACATTTTGCCAAACAATTTTATTCTGGTTCATATTTTCATAAACAAACTAATTGTATATAATGCACCTATTTATTAAATAAATTTATATAATTTATTTACCTTGTTACCATAAGCTATAGATATTTAAATAACATTTTAAATTTTAAAATATAACTCGTTTAGAAATTTTTAAATCAACACCATGTTTTGGAACTAATGTTATAGCAAAATTATCGAATTCAATTTCTGTGTCGTCTTTACATTCAAAATTGAAATTTCGTAATAAAGTTACTAATCCTATTTTAGCTATAAGTTTTCCCAAACGTAAACCTGTATATAAATTTCATTTAATAGATTATTTAAATCATCAATTTATTTTATACAAGTATTATATTTTCAATAATAAATTAAATAAAAAATTTAAATTTACCAATACATGTGTGTGGTCCATCACCAAATGGAATATAAGCATTTACATTAATTAAATGTTTATTTTCATCCGAAAAACGTTCTGGTTTAAATTCAAGAGCATCTTTAAAGTAATTTTCATCACGAAACATTCCCATCAATGATATAATTATTGGTGTACCTTTTTCTATTTTTAAACCTGTATCCTCTAATTTATAATCTTCCGTACATATACGATTAAGAAATGGTAACACTGGATATTTTCTTATTGTTTCTATATGACAAAAATTTAGAATAAATAAAAATTATTTCATTAAATTATTGCCAAAAATGTTATTATATAAATGTTATTAAAAAATATCATATGGATTAGGATAAATACCTAAAATACAAAGTTCTAAATATTGCATATCATTTAATGATTCATACGTTAGTTTTCCATTATGTTGGTTCAATGCATTATCAATGTCATTTATTAATCGTTCTCGCATTTTTGCATTACGTGACATTTCAAATAGAATATATGTAATTGCTGATCCAGATGTATCAATGCCGGCTGCAAAAAATATAAATATTTGAGAGGCTAATGTTTCCATTGATAAATTTTTTATATCGTCAGCCTCATCATCATCATCTTCATAAATATCAACGTTATTTTTATTATTGTCAACATTGTTAACACCATTTTTATCATTTTCTTTTTTTCGTAATTGCATCAATATTTCAATCATATCTTTTTGTGATGTAATATTATTTTTATCACGGAATTCAAATGTTGTCTTTGCAACTCCCATCATCATTGCCTGAACATCTGATGGTATAGATGAAATTTTTAAAAATTCTAATAATCTAAATTATACAATAAATACAAAATATATGAAACACAAATTTAAAAAATATTTTTGTAATAATTTTTTTTTTTTTTTTGAAAAAAGTAAAACCATATTTACTCGGGAAATAAAAATGTACTGAAATTTCGAAATAAATTAATAAATTCTGGTCCATTGATACGCTTTTCAGTAACACGCATTTCATGCTTTGGATTTTCTACACAATTTATTTCTATGCCAAATAAAACATTACCGATAACATCGATGGCATATCTAAATAATTTAAAACATAATTTAGCTTTGCTATAAGATTTTACCAATATTAATAATTTTTCATATATATTTTTACCTTGTCATTATTTCTTTAAAATCTATATATTTATTATTATCATTATTATGGTCATTCATTGATTGTAAATAATTTACCAACTTATTACTTTCATTTTCGATTAATGTAAACATACCTTTTAACTTTCCCGTCGTAAACATTGGTGATATTTTGGCTCGTAAATTTTTCCATCTTTTACCTTTCATTGATAACATTGTCTCTGACATTGGATCATTTTTTGCACTTACATAGATACCACGATCATGAAAATTTTTAAAATCTTTTAAACACATTTGATGTATTAAATTTGGATCGCGAACTAAAAGTGCTGGTTTAAATAGTATATAAATTCCTTCATATGGTTTGTCTGATTTTTTATATAATTCATAAATATTTAATCCCATTGCAGTTTTCCGTTGTACAAATGAATTGAAATTTCCGATGAGAAATGTTGGTGACATATATGGAAAACCTTTACGTTTCCAATATGAATATATAAATTTTAAATATACATAAATTAAAAATGTTATTATGAACAATAAAATTAATAACATTGACATTTTTTAAAAAATGTATTTAGTTATTATTTGCACCACACACAATTTGTATTATTATTTAAATTCACAAAATATAAGTACAAGTCAGTTATTGTTGCCTTTGTAAACATTAAAATATGACTGCGATAAACAAGTAAAAAATAATATTATTTCAATTGATATATGTGGTTTTGATAACCTTTACGTAACATAAACAAGTTATTTATGTAAATGTATAAAAGAGCTATTAACGATTAACGACTAATAAAAAGTAAAGTATTTGTATATTAAATATATTGCTAGAATGTGCAACAATTTAATAACGATAATTTATAATTTATTTTTTGTAAAAACGTATTTAATTGTTTGTTATGTGTTGAGAACTATAAAACAGTTTCATGTGTGCATGATGATGAATTTTAATTATATAACTATGTTACATTATAATAATATGATTTTAAATCCAAATTAACCGCTTCTGTAATGAATTTCAAGATATAATAGATTGGGTTCAACGATGACACTGCACCGTCACCCAAGCAGTAACATACCATGTTTTCCTTTGCAGATATGTAGTTTTTGAGTAGATGTGTAGACTGTTGTTTATTTTTTAAATGTTTCCTCAATATGCACAGACACAATAAGCATTCCTGTCGTAAACCCGTTTCTGTTCATTTTTAAACAGATCTTTTCAGGTTGTATCCATCCAAAATTTCCTTGAATTGTCTTTAGCCTGATTATTTATTCTATATAGCTTAGTCCATTTCTTATTGTTTTACTTACTGGTTTGAGCGAGTCGCAAATAGTACACAGTTTCGTGTACCAAAGAAAGGAGCCAGCGTGATCTGTGACTGTTGGGTTACAGATTCATTTCTTAATGCTATTTATTTGGTTTTGCACGGATTTCGTCCACATTACACTACATCACAGAATGTTTCCATAAACTTTCCCCTCACCATGATAACATTGTCATATGCCGCATAACCTTATAACCTAAACTTATCTACGGATATTAAAACATAAAATCAAAATAATTTTTTTGTTGTTCATGCAGAAGGAAATATTATATTTATAATCTTCAAATATTGTACGATATTTTATAGAATTTATGTAATAAAGAAATTAAGAATAATATAAATAAAAATATTAAATATATATTATATTATCTGTAAAACAAATTACAATTAATTTTTAAGCAATTCACATGCACGAGTAAAGTATAGCATTTTAAAACAATATGTTTAAATTAATATAATAAGTCGCATTTATACACACTCAAACACACACATCATTATACAAATAAATATATATTATTTTTAAAAAATTCTTATCAATAAAATTAAATGAAAAGACAACAATAATATAATGTTTACGTAATCATAATTAGAATTTATTTATATACTGAGACAGTAAATATGAATACGCTTTTTTTTTAGTTTTTTGATAAATAATATATATTTGTTTGTATAATATAATACAAATAAGTCTTATTTATTCGAGGTATGCTGCATCTGAAACTAGTACACTCTACCATTTTCCAGGTCGTTTATGGATGTCCGCTCGGTAAAAATTAGGTTCGTGCTAGGCGATCCAATTAGTCAGTCAAGTTTTCCTTGCTCTTTGGTCAAAGTCGTCATTTTTAAAACATCGAAATCTATCTCTCTCTGTATGTTGTATTCGATGAAGAGGAGGGCATGTTCACTGTAAATTTTTGCCAGCAAACGAAACATTTCCGCGGCACTTTTTTGAACAATTCTTTACATATACAATAATGTTGTTATTATTACATCAACTCACGTAACTTTGGTTCACTTCGAATATATTAGGATATGCCAAAATATCGAAATCATAATTTTTTGTACAACAATTTCTCTATGGATAATCAGATTAAGAAATGAATATATATAACATTTGATTATTTTTATTTATTTTATTATATAAGAGTACCCATTACCGCACTTTTAAAATATTATAAAATAATTAATGAAAATAAAATAAAATCTTATACATAAATTAATTAATAATAATTAAATAAAAAACCCAATACTCCCAATGAAAATAAATAATATGAAATATAATTATTGGTTTTATAAACACCCTTATAACATAATTATAATATCAGTTATTTTTTTTATTAATTGTTGTTGATAGTTTCTGGTATTTTGTTTGTCTTGCCATCATGATATCTAACACTAGTTGCGCTTTCCTTCCATTCCAACTTAAGAACCTTAGTTTTTTATTATTACTTTGACGTGTTGCTGATGGTGTTGGTATTGCTGTTGGTACAGCCGATATCACCGGTGGCGCCAATTGAGGATGTAATCGACATTTTTTTTCTAAATCTAATGTTGATGCTGATGGTGTTGATGAGGATTCATATGTGAATTTTAATAATTTAAGTGCCATTAATTTAATCTTTAAACTATCAATAGCTTCACATGTGGATGCTGATGATATTAAAATTGATGGTGATAATAAATATGTAAGTTTAAGTGCCAGCAAGTTAGCTTTTAAATTGTCAATAGCTTCACAGCTCATTTTTATACACCATAGCTGATATTTACGTAGTTCTTCATCACTGTTTTCTTTATCATTTGAAGAAAGTCTGTTGGACAATAATTTTCTTGTTTTTGCATATAACGTTAAGTACCACGGTTTTTTAAGTGTGCTTTGACTTGTTGCTGATGGTGTTGTTATTGCTGTTGGTACCGCAGATGACATCGGTGATGTTAATGTTGATGTGAAATGTAATTTTTTTGGTGCCATCACCAATAAAGGATGTAATGCACATTTTTTTTCTAAATCGGACGATGATGATGATGATGATGATGTTGATGAGGATACAGATGTCAATTTTGATAGTTTAAATTCTAATAATTTTAGTTTTAAACTATCAATTGCTTCACATGAGGATTCTGATGATGCCAAAACTGATTGTGGTATTATATGTGTTAGTTTAAGTAATAGCAATATGTTTTTTAAGTTATCGATGGCTTCACAGCTTATTTTTATACACCATAGCTGATGTTTACGTAGTTCTTCATCACTATCATCAATGTTACTTGAATTTTGGTTACAATTATAATAATAAATAGACATGTTTAAACAACTTGAAAATTTAGCATATTTTATATAACTAATTATAATTAACTTATACAAACGATTATATTAAAAATATTATATTTTTGTAATTATAACTATAAGAAATTTTGTTACACTTTTCATACTAATAAATATACATGCACATCGTCTCCAGTATTTATATTAAAATTTATAATCCCTACTTATTTTTATATTACCTAAAATTTATATATTTTACCTAATTGAAAATAATTTGGTATTTTATTAAAAAAATTATTTACAAGGAAATTCCTATCGGGTTTTTTTTTTTTTCTATTTTACTTGTCCCATTGATTTGTAATATTTTGAAATACATTAAATAAACTTAAAATTATATTTTAATCACGAAATTATATATATAAATATAAAATAAAGTCATTAAATATCTTCTATATCATAAATCAAAAAATTACTCATTCCTTTTTATTTTTTTTTTTAATTTCCTTCACCACCCACATTCATCGTTTTTTCTTTTTTTTTTTTTTTTTCTTATTTGTACACATTATTTCTACTTCTTTTGCTACATATTACATACATATTATGTATATGTATCATAGTCAAATATTATATAAGTGTATACATAAACTGAGATTCCGATCCTTTTCCTTGTTTTTTTTTTCTTATATTTTTCTATGTAAATTACTTTCCTCATTATCTTCACAATTTTCAAGACAATGTTGTTGGGTTATCTTAATAAATCTCTTCGAGTCTCATGAGAAATATGTAAAAATATATTGTATGTGCATGGTACCGTTGCCTTTACACAGTATATACTTAACAAAAAGAAAAATATAAGAATGAAAAAAAAAAAAAAAAACAAGATGATGATACTTAACAAAAAATAAGAAAAAAATTTTCAAAAATATCATCATTCATATTTATTTTTTTCCTATCTATAATATGATAAACTATAAAATAAAATGTAAATCATAAAAATATCAGTCTATTTTTAAATTTATGTTGATTTTATTTATTTGTCTTTAAATTGTATATTTTTAATATATTATATACATTTTTTATATGTTCTAGTAGTGCACGTATATACTCTTATGTATGGTATATCATTAAAATTATATCGCATAATTGTTGGGATAAATTGTCTATAGCTCTAGAGACTAGATATTTCAAATTTTACAATTAAATCCATATATTATTGTGGTAAATAAATAAGTATAGAGGAAAAAGTTAAAAAAAAAAAAGTATTTGTAGAATGCTTACCGGAATTTATAATTATTGTAATTGTTATTAATACAAAATTGTTTCTTTTAACTTATATTATATGAATTTATATTATACTGAACAAACCTGAATCTTTAAATGTTATAAATTTCGTCAAAATCCACATTACATAAACCGGGGTTTTTCACCACAAATCATATTGTATTGTAATAATTACAATTAAATATAATTAAAATTAATTTTACCTAAATATATACCTACTGTATTGTATTAAGATATAGGTGGTTTATATTTCACATATATTACTCTGGAAATGTTAATTTATAGTTAGTCTTGTAGGTTATCATTACCGTATAGGTAATATTCATAAATAAGTGTATTTATAAAATAATAATAAAATAGTGTATTTTATATAATATCTCAAAAAATAAGAAATTACATTTTAAATTTTATAATATATTTAACACGGCAATGGCGGCTAACAACGATAAACCGTTAAGTATACATAATCAAATGTGTAATACAACTTCTACTTTAATACCATTCAACATAAATCCGGAGCCAGTGGCCATTATTGTAAATCGACAAATACACCCTAATGGTGTACCATTTCTAGAAAATATATCCTCTACATCATCAGCCCCATCATCATCATCATCTGTACCATCAGCTACACATTCATATGCATCAGCATCGTCATCGTTATCAAATTTAAATAATTTACGGATGGCAAATGCTGGTAATGTATTACCACAATTACAAAGAAACATATCACCTACAATGAGTATATTATCGTCATCGTGGACGACAGTGTCGTCGTACTCGTCGTCATCACCATGGCCGGCCTCAAATTCATCATCAGCATACGATAGGGATAGTGTACCAAGTTCACCAGAGTTGGGAGTAGGTATTGTTATTGAAATACCTCGTGGAGTGGATATATCTGCAATCTTCGATTGCTCAACATCGGATTCAGAAGAAGCATCAATAATGCGGTTACCACCACCGCCGTTATCGTCGTTGTCATCGTCGTCGTCAGAACAATTATCGGGTTATTACTCGCAGTCGTCAGAACAGTTATCAGGTTATTGGTCGCAATCACCACCACCATCACCATCACCGTTCGAAAATTATTCTTTACCACCATATGTAATCCCACCAGAAATATTGTTACAAATGTTATATGAACAAGATTCACATTTATATAGGATATTTTCAGACGAATCATCAGAAGAACCATCAGAAGAATTATATGAAGAATCATCACAAGAATTTGCACCTATTTCATCAGACGAATGTTATTAAAATAAATTAATTATAAATTTGTAAAAAAAAAAATTCCAAATACCGGCCTACGTTAATTACGTTAAACCGCAATTAACATATCACCAATTTTTATCAGATAGATAATGAATTGTAACAAAAATTTACATATAGTCATTAATTGTGTTTCTATATAGTGTTGTCAATAACCGCAATATGTATACCATTTCCACAGTATAATTTTCAAATAAAAATGATTAAATTAATATTTTTGACAAAAAAATGAAAAAACCTATACACATTTATAATTGTATTATTGTAAAACGATTTAAAATTAAATATATGTACCTAAATTACCATATAAATATACTTATATAATATAATAAAAGTTAAATAATATACCATTTAAATTTTTTAAATTTTTCTATAATCTGTATAATTTTGTATGTGGTGTCACAATAATAATGGTAATACATTTACACATTCTTGCAGACAATTTAATTTTTATCTAAATTACATCATACATATATAACATAAGGATATATATATATAATGTCTTTACTTTATATGGGTATACATTTTTACATACATAATATATTAAATTACAATATATATATATATTACTATATTATTATATAAATTTCGCAGCTATAAATTATTAAAGGTTTTCTAAATATAATTTTAATTAAATTAATAAATTTATTTTAATATAATTATATAATAATAATAACAAAAAAATTAACTTTTCTGTGCGTAACACATATTCTTTGGTCCATTCATATCTATATCCTGCTCTATACACATTACAGAGTACATAGGGTATACCATTATAGCAATTTTTTGAAAAATTGTCTATTAATCGTAGCGTAGAAAAGCACACCATTACCATCAACTATATATTATTGTTGGTCTTTAAACATTCACAGAAATATCTCTAAAAGATTTTATTGTTTATTTGAATTAAAAATTTATAATTTTTCGTACAGAATATTATTTTAAATTTATTTCAACCTTAGCTTATATACATTCGATATTTTGTTATAACCTCCGCATTTATCTATTACGCTGCACAAATATTGTTTGCATGTTATGTTATGTTATGTTATGTTATGTTACACACTACCCACACATCACTCTGAAAATAATAACAAAATTATAAAAAAATGCTATTTACATCCAAATCATTTATATACACTTTTCAATTTCTTACAAACTTTAATAATTGTACGTTTACATCTAATCAAATATAGGTTAGACTCAACACCATAGTAATACATAATATATTTAAATTATACCTAAGTTATATTATACAATATAATAGTACATTTTCAATACATATGATTATTTCAATAAATTCAGTCTTATATATATATATATATGGCAGTACCAAATATTATAATATATAATTGAATATTCTATATATACATTATCATCATCATCATATCTCTATAAAATTTATACATATATATATATATATATATATGTATAAAGTGGTAATGAAGTATAATTTAATCATCTCTAAACTATAAGCGTTATAGAATAGAGAATCATAAAGACATTGAAAATCTGTTGGGAAATACGTAAAATGTTTAAATTGTATAATTTCGTCGTATCTTATTTCCCTAAAGTGATTATGGTTAACAAAGATCTGGCTGAAAGCTATATTATATAATTTGAAGAAACAGAGTTAAATACATATTATAATACAATGTTACCAAGCCTTTCTTTATAATGTTACATGTAAACATTTACGTATATATGTATATATATGTACAAATGTATATTATATATACATATGTATAGTTATTATATGAAGCTTTTAAAATGAATAGATGTAATAAATAGATACCTATATATGAGACATTTATACAAATTAAACATTTTCAATATAAATAAATGTATAAATATGTGTGTGTGTGTGTGTGTGTGTGTATATATTTTTCCATACAGTATACAATATATAGGATATATTTTATTGCAGCCAGCAAATATATAAATTGAAGAAATTTTCCCTTGATATTTATCACATGAAAAAAAAATACATAACATCATTGATAACATAAAATGGAATATAATATACACATAACATTTATACATTACACCTCACACAGTTACAATGTATACGTATATTTAAAAGTAATTTAATTATCATTTGAATAATTTCTAATTATAAAGGATTTATTTGTCTCATTACATTATATTGTAATTGATGCTGCATATATATGGTATATAATATAATGAGAGAAATAAAATCATTTAATTAAAATTATATTTTAAAAATCATGTAAATAAATGATTATATAGATATTTTAGAGTCTATATTTTAGTATTTAGTTTTATTTTAATTTTGTATTTTGAAACAAATACGTACAATATACAATAGAACATCAATAAAAATACGCCACCTTGTCCTATTTTGATCTAAAGTTTTCACCTCTCACCATATTTCAATGGTAACTCGGACAAGTTTTTATGCCACTTTTATATCCTGTGAAATATCAATTTTTGTTTGCTTGCAATTAATGTACAACGTATGCGTTATTTTATGTACTACATGTAAAGTAAATTTGCTTCACATTGTTTTTCACATAGTTGCCAATTGTATGTATGCGTTGTTATAAAGGATCAAAAGTAGATTTTACTATGAAGATTAATTACTCTGCGTGTTGAATATATTAATAAAAATTTACAATTTATTTATTTACCACAAACAAATTTATTGCTTTATAATAATTTACCGCAATTTATGTAATATTTTTAATAAATACCAATTAGTTTTTTGGAATAATCTGAAATAATGAAGTCTGATTAATATTAGATTCATATATATATATAAAATCTGCATTCATTTACACAAGTATATGATAAATTCTATTATCTATATTATGTATAGCACAAAAAAACACTATCATATTTTATACAATTATGTTTATTATAAATTTTTCTATTTTATAATACAATGTCGAATAATTAAAACAATAAAAATTATACGTAAATATTCTATATTTATTATATACGAACAAGAATATAAGTCTTTTATGTGTGTTAACTATATAAAAATATGTTTATCGATTTTGTCAAACTTTCCATATATAGACTATCAAATCAATTGAAAAATTTGTTCATCACCTATCTTACTGTTGTATAGCGAGGGTTATATTAACCTTAACTATAATTAACACGAATCCCTTAAATAATAGGAATATAATTGATGACTGTAATTGCAGTTTAATTGATTTGCATATGTTGTTATATGAATTATTTGTATAAAAAATAAATAATAATAACAACATAAACAAAATATCATATAACATTTATTATTTTGCATGTGTAAACAATAATAGATTGTAATTGCAAGTAAATTAATTATATTTTATTTTTTAATAATTTAAATTGATATTCGTTTGTACTTAAGAGTTGTTTGAACTCTTAAGTATTATATATATAATTAATCAGCAAAAGTATTACACGTGCGATTATTATTGATATGTATGAAAATGTGATTGGGTTTTGTATTTTAACAATAATGTTAAATCGTAAAAATATGTAATGTAAATAATTTAAATATATATAATAGCATTTTTTTTGTATAAGTGGGAATAAAAAAATAGTATATAAGATTAATGTAAAATTAAAATTAAGAGGAGTATATTTAATTAATTGTAGTAAGTAAGAGGAGTATATTTAATTAATTGTAGTAAGTAAGAGGAGTATATTTAATTAATTGTAGTAAGTAAGAAATTTGTTTAATATTAATTTATTTGAAGTAAGTGAAAATTAGTAATGTTAAGTAATTGTAAAAAGTGAAATAGTTTAGTTTAGTGTTAATTAAATCAGTTAATAAATTTATAAAAAAAAAAGAAAAAAAAAATAATAAATATTTTTTATAATGAATCAAGACGGTGAACTAGCAGAAGGACAACACAACATTACAAAGAACTTGTTTTTCCTTAAAATGATTTTACACAGCATATAATTACATTTACAATATTTCGTATACATTATTTACGATACATCACTGTCGGAAAAATATCATATACCATATATACAAACTATATATGTACAATATATAACAATTGTGAACTATTTCCATCCGTACAGCTCTATATATAGTATTTAATGGTTAGATTATAAAGCATATTTTCAAAAAGTTAAAAAAAAAACCACTCCGTTTATGTTTCTTCTATTGTTGAATAACATATGTATTTATAATAGTATTAATAAAAACAAAACGTATATAAAAAATATTATATTCATTGTATTAAAAATCAATACCGATGTTGTTTTTAGTTTATATCATAGTTTGCATAAATAAAATACATATATTACGTACATATAAAATATAGAAAATATTATTCTACTAAATATGAATATTATTATATCAATATATATTTTATGTGTTAATATAAAGAACATAAACAACATAAATGCTGGTATATGTTTTCAAAATTATATATAAAATTCTAGATATATAATATTCCTATTTGTCACTGTTTGCCATATATTCTATATATGTATGATTTGAATATATATAAAACGTATACCATATATATATATATATAACAACCATAATTTATACTTTTGTTTGTATACCTATGAGTATAACAAAGTTTTATTAAATTTGTTGTCGTCTACAAATTATGACAAACATTCGAAATTTATAGAATAAAATTTAATCTCAATACTTTTTTATTTCATTATTGAATTTGGTTATAAAATAATATTGTATTATTATATGTTAGATAGAGTTGTCGTTGATGGTACTATAGTTTATTATTCCTATTTATTTATTTATTTATTTATTTATTTATTAAAAATTGTGTATATCATCATAATAGTGAGGTGTTTGTATACAATTTTATTATTTTAATAGAAAATTTGTTATATGTATGGAAATACATATAATATTACATCTCTAAATATATATATATATATTCTATTGTGATCATTTGTATATAATATAAAAATATTTGCACATACACATTGCATACAAATAGTTTGACTACATTGTGAAAATCAGACGGCAAACAACTAATTTATATTTAAAATGTTTTCAATGGGTTAAATAATATATTTATTAAAATATTATTGACTGAATTTTATATTGAGAAATACGAAAAATGGAAAAAAAATTAATGCAATACCGCAACAACTTCTACAATTGATGACTATAAATCGGTAATTAAGTTAAGTTAAGGTTTTAATACTCTTAATATTTAATAACTTTAAATTTGATTTATGTGTAAAATACATCAATATATAATGTTTTTAATATTTATATTAAATTCCTATGTTATTTAGAATACAATTTAATGTGCAGAATATCGGAAAGATAATTATTGCTCATATATCCGCATTACCTAACACATAAAAATATGTTGATGTAAGAATTTTAATTTTATTTGTTTAAATTAACATAATTATTTTATTTTAATTTTAATATAATTTCTTTCTTTGTATTACATTATATTATTAATGAACCTGTGACAAATTAATATAATAATAAAATTTCTAAGTTTATTTTATTTATATTATTTTATATTTTCTCTCATTTATCATCATCTCTCCATATATTTATTTTATTTTTAACTTAATTTTTCAAGTTTATTTTTATTTTCATTAACATATATTTTTGATTAGCGTATACTTTATGTACTTTTATATATGTGCATTTGCATATATCTGCAATTATCTATTTTATTAAAACAATTATATAATTATTTATTTATTATATTTGTTTCATATGTTCATAGATGATATAAAGATAATCTGACATACAATAGAATTTATGCCATCATATGCATTGTAACGGAAATTATTTAATTTGTAAATCCCAAATGTACGTACATATAAATAGAAAATTTTGTATTCATTCATATATAATATTTGGATTGTATGAAAATTAACAAATAATTAATTATGTCTAGTAACTACAATATATATATATATATATTTTATAAATTAAATTTATATATACTATAACTACAATATATATGAATATGAATATGTTTATATTATAGTTTGGTATATACGAACACATCGTCATATAAAAACATAACAAAACATACTTCTTTGTGCATTTATCATATAAATATGTATATATTAAATTATATTAACTCTGTAATTCTAATGCTGTGTATGTACTATAAAATTGTATAATATTGCACAATGAATTATAATGTTCATATACCAATATGGATATAAAATATGTTTGTGTAGAATAATTTTTAATTTTACTTCTTAACGATATATAGCAAATGCAATAATATGCCAGCATAAAACACATATACATACCAAAATTTAAATTATTATTCAAAATTATTCGGTGTATACCTATGAGATTGTAAATTTTTATTATATGTTAGGTGCTTTTAGGTGCTTTTATTCTATTGATTGTAGAATATAATAATTGTTTGAAAAGTATACCATCAATAATAAATTGTTGGTGTGTTATATATAGAAAATTTTGTGCCAAAATCACATCATTTGATGAAAAATTTTTTTACTGCAATGAAATGTGTCACACGAATTGCATAGTTTACTTCTAGAAATTACTGTTTGATAAATGGTCCTATATACGAATACAACTTACAAACAGTGGTTTTGATGGTTCTCTAAAATAATGGTTATCAACAATAATTATTCCAATTGATTCGAACACTGAAACAAGACAAAATAGTTATTTTTTCAATAAAGGACGGAATCATACGAATACATGTTATATTGTTATATATACAAATTATATTATTTATACATTAATATATGTGCACAAATTTTATAATATGAATGAGATAAATACACTGAATGAAAGATATATATCTATATATTTATAATTTATAATGTTAATATAATATAATACAAAAATTAGTTAATTTTAAATATTATCGATTATTACAGTACCATGATATTACCATATTACCTTATTATTATATTATATAAATTTTAAGTATAATAAATTATTTATGTGTTAACGTAATTTTCATTGAATGTATATATTGTACAACAACTCTATCAAATACGGTTTTAATGTGTGTTATCCAATATACCAACATTAAATTATGCAAAAAGTTATTCCCAAAACAAAAATTATTAGTAAAATACATACAAAAAATATTAAATAATATATAAATTCAGTTTGTTTGCTGCGTTAATATGTGCGTTTAATAATTAATAGTATATATTACCATTTGATCGCAATTTAGGAACTCTCTGCATTTTAAGTTTACGTAACCATCGTTAGGTTTTTTTTTTATTATATATTAAATTATTTAAAACATTTATTTTCGCAGTTATAACATTTTAAAAGTGGCTGGGATGTGTTAGCTATCTCCAATTATTTATAATTATAAATTGACAGATTAGTGTAAATGGATATCGTTCTGGACACCATTTAATATTTAACAAATTCAACGAACAATAATTGTGATCGCATAAGACGACGTTCTTGCTTTGTGGAATTTATTTTAATTATAGTTATAATTTATTTATAACAATATTCTAATATTTCATTATATGTATATATCTTCTACTATACGTATTAAGGTTTGACCAGTACGACCACCATACTATACTATATGTATAATTGTTTTTACATTTTGGCTTTTATTAATACATATTTTTGTGGTATCCAGATTTGTTTTGGTTTTTGCAATACGCAGTCAATTTTGTACGTATAATTGTTGTATGCTTAATATAACTAGCAAACCTTCTCGCTATTATAAATCTGTCACAATGTAAAAATCATTAAATTTAATAATTTTTCAAATATCATACTATTATTAATTTTTTTTTTTTTATTATATTTATTGTAATATTGACTTTTACATTGAAAGGTGTGTGTGTGTGTGTATTTGCGTTACATACCTCTATTATTTTTGTATTTAGATATGATGAATATACATTAATAAATAATCGCACGTCACATTACTAATCCCTTAACGAATTTAAATCACTTATATTATATTAAAATATAAATTTTTTTTTAATCATTATTTAGAATTTGACTATAATTTTATAAAGCTTTTAAGTGCAAATACATTTTTATTTTATTTATATTTATTTTTATTTTTCTTCATTTTCTACATACATTATACATTATATTGAAAAAATATTTCATTTATAAAAAATACAAATGCAATTTCGTTACACATTTATTCCATTTATATATATTATAAGTACCTGTGCACTATATTTATATATATATATAGTATAGTATTTGTGTATTGTATACATGAAGAAATTTATATATATATAAAAATAGCGTTAATGCAAAGCTATATAATAAATAACATATATATATATATATATAACAAGTAACATATAGAGGGAAACAAAAAACAATTAACAAAATTACTTACCTCTGAAACACAAAATATTGTGGATTAATGTTATTATTATATACAACATTTTGAAAAGAATGTGTAAAATATATAAAGCTAAATACGAAAATAAAAATTTATAGAAATTTTATTTTGAAATAATATAGCAAAAAACTGAAATGAAGATTAAAAGATAAATGGAAAAATAAAGCTTTTGTCATTTTTCACATTAAATTAAATAATATAACTTTACCTATACATATACAATATATTATTTTATGAAAATTTGATTGCATGCATTTTACGAAAACATTGTATATTCGAAAAATAAAAAGCAATTAAAGAAGCTTATCATTTATTATTTCTATAATAATAACTATAAAAATAAGGTTATTACATGATATAATTTCATCCGAATTATAAAAATCTTTTTTTTATAAATTTTAGTTTGATGATGATAATAATTTCATATAAATTTTATATATTTATATTTTTTTTTTACTCGAATACATCATCATACGGTCGACGTCGCATATGTAATATTTTCACAATAACTATCATATACTCAAAATTAAACTAACTTTGAAGTTTTTATGTTGTGTGTGACAGTGTGGCAAATAATATAATAACATTAAATAATAATTGTCAATTTTTCACTACATTTCTATATTTATATAGTTTTTCTTTTCTCAAATCATCGTAACGTAACGTTCTATGTGAGAATTTCTGTATATTGATATAAGAAAAAAAAAAAATTATATTTTAAAAATTATTTGTAAACTTATAAACATATAATACTTTTGCAGTTGCTTTTCAGTTAAATAAATAAATATATACGCGATATATGTCAAAATTACAAAGATGAAGAAAAGTATGTGATTTTTTGTAGAAAAAAAATATTCTTACAATTTTTTTTATTTTTTTCATTGCTTCTTTTATAAAATGAATTTTAACATTAAAAAATTTTTCAAATAAACATTCAACTTTAAATTTATTTTAACCGCATCATATTATATATCATACATAAATTGCAACCACACACACACACCCAATAAGATAAAAAATATAAATGGTAAAAAAAAACTTTATACATGCAAAAAAATAATATAAAAAATACTTATTTTTCCAACTTCCATATTATATAGTTACAAATTTTTATTTATTTTTCAGTTTTGTTCTATTCTACAATATATATATATATACACACACACATATATGTACCTTTTGCAGCTTTTTAGTTCACTTGAGGATGTTATAATGTTGATGGGACACATACTTTTCTATTTGTTATTTCATCTATATAGTTCCTAAATAAAAAAAAAAAACTAAAAATATAAATATATATAAATACGTGCAGACACACAGATATATACAAAATACTAGATGTTTTTATGTCTTATATTAGTACACACGGTATGTTCACTCTATATATACGTACCGTCACATATATATTGTATATACAATATATATATTTATAGAATGCCACCAAGAAACAAATAAGCATTATACAGAAGTTTTTGAGGCAACATTTTTGAAAACTTTGTCTGAATCTCAAAAAAAAAAAATACAAATAAAAAAATGTTAAAACTACAAAAATAGGAAAAAAAACAAGAGAAAAAAAAACACAAAAATAGAAATTCGCTATACAATAAAATGACATCGAGATGAAAAGTTTTCTTTTTTATTTCAATACCATACATTTCTTCCGCATTTCATTTCAATTTTGGTACATATCATATATATACAATATACACTCGTATAGTATTGATGTCACTGTAATGTATACGTATTTTGTTGTTAATATGTGATGTGTGTGCATATACGCAGCTATGTATGTATTCTTATAAATAATTTCTAACTACAGAATGTTACAAAATTTATTTTGTATATGCACTGCTGCACATCTGTCCGACAAATAAACGAAATGGATTAAGAACGAAAGAAACAATTATAATTCATTTATTTTTAGAAATATAATTTTATCCAACCGAAATATTGACCATATAAATTGATCGGCTTAACTATTGAATGTCTTCATTTAATTAACACCGGTTTCCTTTTATCACCAAATTAAATTTACAAAATTTGGTACAGAGTCTTAGGGTTTGCCGGCGTATACACAATACATAAACCAATCAGCAACAAATTTGTTATATCATTCCATTAGATGTGCATAAATTAGAATGTAATTTCGTTTAGTGAGCACAAACTTTGAATTCACCATTCGTTTAGACAAATACTTTTATATGAAATTCTCATATAGGAATTGTTGGTATATGCCTATCACGTTTTCATTGTTCTATTCCGATAATCCTTATTGGTAATGAGACTGGACGTCGTTTATCATGATCCAAATTTTTTGTCTGTCGTCTTTGAAATGTTTTGTATATACACAATTGTATACACACTGAAGGATGTGTCATGAAATTTTAGCAAATTTTATTAAGATCATTTCACAACAATACATAAATCAATTAGTTGCCAATATATAGTAGTTTTAGCGGTATATCAGATCGATATATGGTTATTTTTCGTATTACAATTGTAAATAAAATAAATTTAATATCTTTATATGTACATTGCATTTTATGATTTTATATATTATATATTGTATTTCCTTATATATTGATGTTTTATTCATAATATGTTTTGTTTCGTTTTGTGTATATCAGCCGGTTAACCCTAAATATATACAATATATCAAAAAGTATCACTGAAATATCGGAAAAAAAAAATTTCTCCAATATATTCCAATATATTTTATATTTTAATTTCAAAATATATGTATGTATTCCGGAAAATTTGTAAAGCACAATTTTAAAATTTTCGTCTATAAAAAGTTTTTCCAAATCTATATACATATTCAATTTCCTATAGATGATATATAAATTTGCCACAATAGCCATTGATTTTTTTTTTTCTTTTCTTTTGTATTTTATATTATTTAACTAATTTATTCATTTAATTTAAAAACTAAAAAAAATATATAGATAAATTGTAACTTATATTGCCATGAAATTAACATTCAACTAATTTCATTTATTTACATGTATATTGATATAATAACTATTATATATCACCATCTCTATATAAACACTTAAACTTATACATATATGTATTTTATTATGTCATGTATGCATATGTATAATACGTACATTTACACTTCTTATCATATATAACATATATATATATATATATATAATATAATACGTATAATATACATTATATATTATATTACCTTATGTGTTCACAGAAAATCTTTTCTATATACCTATGGAAAATTTTCGAAATAGGAAAATTGTTAAAGTTAAAACCCATATAATAACATTTCACTTATATATAACTATACGATGTGTAATATAATATATATATATAGATATACTCGACACTATCGTTTATAGTATACACCATTTATATATATATATAAATAGTTACAATGTACATTATACGTTTTCTGCAGATGAATTTATAGGTACCCATATAAAACTATTCTTGTTTAACGGTTCTTTGCTTTTGCCTTGATAACGTACCATATATATGTTATATATTAGTTTATGTACTCGGTACTTTACATACATATTATTACAGTTATGTTCGAAAAAAAAAAATAAAATAATCCTCAATTCAATTACACGATAAAATCTGCTGGTGATCATTTTCTGAAGATATTACCAATAAATTATAAATATTAGCAATTTTTTAACAATCTTCTGATATATAACATATATCACCCCGATAAAATAACTTGCTGCCCCACTTTTTGCGGTTATTGCAAACTATATTTTAATTTTCTATTTAGCATGGACACGAAGTTATTGTGTATCTGTATCAGAGAGAAATTATTTGTTGTGCATTTAAACTTTGTATACATAAAATCATAATCAAATTAAATATTAATAATGACAATGCAGAAATTTTTCCATTTGGCAAAAAAATTTAATTATTTCGCTATTATTTTGTAAATATCTTCGGAACTATTAAATTGTTATCAATACTAATTATACGCGCAGGCAAGATTTTATGTGAAATATTTATTTAAACTTTGGTATTTCGATTGTACATAATACCTACCTATTATACCCTTCTATTATATATTCTTTTGACCATGACTGTTTATAGGTTTATACATTTTTATACATTGTCAACACATTTGCCATTAAAAA
Source organism: Bibio marci (assembly GCA_910594885.2). Lineage (NCBI taxonomy): Eukaryota > Metazoa > Arthropoda > Insecta > Diptera > Bibionidae > Bibio > Bibio marci. Next base: position 45,463,644 of record OU343116.1, on the reverse strand, counting down.
ACTATATTCATTTGTATAATAAAGATATATATATAGTAATATGTTAGCTATAGTATCAACATAATAATATTTATTTGTAACTATTATATTATATGTGTATGTATTATGTTGATTTCTTGCAACTAAATAAATGTTGATTATACTACAAAATAAAAGTATATAAATATAATAAATAATATATACTGAAATCTTAATAATGATATTTTATTTTTTTTTCAACTCTTTGTATATATTTATATTGTAAATATTATTTTATATAAAATATATGCGTATATAACTCATTTTAAGTCACAATGTTAAGGAGGACTAGATTTATTACAATATTATATATATATATATATATGATATTGTCGTAAATATAATAAATTGAATCTTACTCTATGTACTATCAAGTCAATATAATATTGTATATAGGTAATTGAGTAAAATGTTTAGGTTTGTATTTATTATGTTTGTTATAATATATATAAGAAGTGGATCGTATGATATAGATACATTCTATATCTACATAATTTAGTACCATACTCCTATATATACTAAATAAAGTATATATTCGTTGATTGACTTTTTCTTCAACAATGAATTTCGTATGATTTCAAAAGCATCAGTTTGTACATGGTCTGTGGACATGAAAGCATAAACAATTATTCATAGAAATATATTTATCGAGATAAAGAGAAAATCATTGAATAAATTTTTATTACCGAGTTAGAAATCTGATTACAAAAACCAACAAAGTATTTTCTATATACTTATTTAATTGTCGGTATGTATTTCTATAAATGTAATATAAATAAGCAGCCATATATTATATATTTTCAAGAAAAAATCCTATTAAAATGTTAAAAATTTAGTAAGATATTTGGTGATTTGCACATATTCAACACATTAATAATGGTGTGCATTTGCGATTGCTATCGAGGATGTTGTGACCATATAACTATATAACATTGTACACTATAGCAAAAATATATACATATAATTATGAATCAGAAAGATTGTTAAATTTTATATACAAATATTTTGTAAATGGTGTATTATATACGTGAAATTGTGTATATAACAAAAAATATTTTGAATATATTATTATAAAATAATATATAGTTTTAGATGACTCTGCTATTTTTAAACACATATTATATTAAGAGGAGATGTCATTTCAGTTTTCATTTTATTATTATATGTATACAGTTGATGAGCGAGCGTATGTAATTATAAACTTATGTATACATATTCGTATTGTATGTACCATATAATTCATTCACATTCTTCAATATAATAGTATTATATGTAAAACATTTAACTCCTAATAAATTTTTTTTTTATTATTTTATTATTTAAATCCTAAATTCACTATATATTAAAAATAATTTTATATGTAACGCGCTGCATCCATATAATAAGTATATTATGTGCATTGCATAAAAATGTAATAATTTTATATTTATGGTCATTCATTTTTATCTTTTGTTCATGCATAATTTACATAATATATAATATGCTGCTAGCAGCAAGGTATATATTATGTTGTATGAATACAGCAATGTATATTCACACATACCCAAAAAGAAAATAATATATAAAATAATATTTTATGCGGTATAATGGAATTTTCATGTCGTCCAAAATGCATATATGAACGTGTACGTATACAGGTAGAGATGTATTTCGTTGTATTTTATTCATTATCATATTTTTTTTGTAGAAATATTTTTATTATTTTTCGTTGTTTCTTTTTTGGCTGATACGGTAGACTATACTAGACTAGATGGTATAGTGTGTTGAAGATGATGATTTTGTGAATTAATTTTAAATAATAATATATTATAAAAGAAATAATATTATTTTATGATCTTTTTTTTTTTTATCTTTTTTTTATCTGATTTTTTTATCTTTTTTTTTTTTTCTTTTTTTTTTTTTTCAAACGTACACAACGCATATTATTGTGTTAAAATTTTTAAACAACAATCAATTTATGATAATAAATATATTGTAAGAAGCCATCAACAATAATCATTGAATTCATTGCATCAATTAATATTATATATTTAAAAGAATGTCATATTGAGGATATGCGTGCGGGTTTCAAATACGTTTATATTAATGACATCTGCTATTTCTTTTTTGATTAAATTTTCACAACAACATATAGATGTTTATTGTTAAACACCTAATCGAATTTATTAAATCGATATATTCTGACAATTTAAAAAGGTAAATTTCGTATAGCACGCTGTAAATATGTGCCACCAAAAGAATCATAGTAAGAACCGAAGATTTTATATTTGTCTTATATTTTATGTACCATAATATTTTATATAACAATACTGTGCTGCACGCTAATATAAAAAAAAAAAAAAAGAAATCACAGTTAGACTAATCTATCTAAAACGCATTATAATTCAATTTCAACATTAACTAAATTATATGGGACACACCAGCACACACACAGCATATATACAAAAACCTATATAACAATAACATAAATGATATATACAAATGATTATTATTTATATTATATTAATGATTACTATACCAACACAATATAATCAACAATTTTTTATGTTGAAACAAATGTGAATTTAATAAATTATAAGTGTATATATAGCAATGGGAGGTGTGTTGTCGGTGGGTGGTTGTTAGTGGTTGAATATATAAAAAAATATTGTCATCTATATTCGATAAAAATATGAAACAATATTGTTGTCTTATAATAATAATAATAATAATAATAATAATAATAATAATAATAATAATAATAATAATAAACACCGAAAAATTATATGTTTTGTATATATAAAAGTAAACAATATATAAATATATATAAAATATAATACAAACATAAAACAACAACGAAAACAATAATAATAAAATCAGAAAGTAAGGATGATGTGAAATAATAATAATAAAATTGTATTGGGTTACTACTATACTCAAAATAAATACATCCATATATAAAAAAGGATGTTTGTTTTTTTTTAATAAGAATCATACATTTTTTCAAAAATTGTCAATACTATTTTCACTTCTATAATTATAATTAAAAATTTCTCATTCAATTACAATTCAATTTTATTTTAAAGATCAGTATATTAATTCATTACACTTGAACGTATTTCTTTTGAAATCATGAAGAAACAGAGCGAGTCGATGGTGGTAAATGGTGATCGTTTTACAGTAATGAGTATAGTCAATGTTTGTTTCCAAAATTGAAATGTGAATTGTGCGATCTACATCAAAATTAGATAGATTCATCCTTATTACATCAAAAACATATGTTATCCAGATTGAACTATACTTAAATTCAGGAAAAACTGTGTCGATAACGTTCACTTCCTTTTTTTTTAGAAAAATTATATATTTTCAATATTTTTCTCTAATATTTTATCTTTGAATAATTTCAAACACATTTTATCCAACTTGAATTATGCTTAAATTCAGGAAAAATTGTGTAGGTAACGTTCCCTTCCTTTTTTTTTAGAAAAATTATATATTTTCAATGTTTTTATCTAATATTTTATCTTTGAATAATTTCAAACACATTTTATCCAGTTTGAAATATGCTTAAATTTTGTAAGAACTGTGTGGGATAATATTGGTATGAAAAAATATTAATAAAAAATTGAATTTCAGTCATAAATTCATGAAAAACTGATTATTTTTAACTATTCATGTTTATAATTTCACTGCAATACATCAAAATAACATATATAATAAAAATTTTTAATTTATTCTAATTTCAGTATAAAACTATAGTTTAAGTTGGTTTAAGTATACGGAAGTGTTTAAGTGCGTTTATATATTTGTTTATCCAATACACCATCATATGTTCGTAGTAGTGGTGCAGTGTTTTTATCATAATAAAAAAAATTCGAAAATTGATGTGTCCGGTGTGTTTGTTTTGCTGTCACCGAATAAAAATGGTTTTACTAAATATCTCTTTATCATTCAGTTTGTGTTTCTCACTAGCTAAAGCCGCAACCCAGGCTGCGGCAATGCGGATGTCAAAAATGTGTTTATAGTTGCGAACTGTACGGCCATAAAAAAATCTCTCTTCCGCATCAAAATTTTCAACTCAAAATAATTAAAGTGTTTAATTAATTTCTGTTTGTGCGAGTCAAACACATGCCATATTGGTATGAAGTATAACATTTCGTTGAAATAAAATTATGGTGGTGCAAATTGTAATTTTACGCATTTATATTGTTGATAAACAAACAAAATTTAATGTATTTTAGAAGTTAATCCATAAACCGCATTATAAATACACATAGTAATAGTAGTAGTAGTAGTAGAATAACTAACACTCTGATTGATGCGGAAAAAATAATCAAAACAGTTGACCACCTTCCGCATACATTTGTGTATTTTATTTAACTGTGTTCTTTAAAAAACACCCTACATTCACACATACGTATATATGTAATACCTTATATAATCATATATAAATAATGAAAAGGATCCCATAGTCAGCCTGCAGATAATAATAATAATAATAATAATAATAATAATAATATTATTATTATTATATGTTGTGAAAAATAAATGTGAATTATTACAGATGCTGTGGAATAGAATACATATTATGTTATTTATATTTTGGGTTATATGTAGTATATGTAGCGAGTAGTATATATGGTTATATGGATATATAATTATAAATGATGAAAATGGCAAAGAATATCATTTTGAGATAATGAAATTTTTAATTAACTTCATAAATTAATATATTATTTCTGAGTGTGTGCGTCTGCGTCTATAGAATGATTTTGTCTTATACTTTTTATGAGCTTTTTTTTTTCATTTTTTTGTATTAATATACAATAGATTTTGGGTTGAATTTCTTTCATCAAATATATTTTAATCTTTAATTCGTGGTCAAATTTTTGTCATAAATATTATATCGAACCATTTTATTTATCACTAAAATATCCACTGCCGATAAATAACAAATCAAAAAATTCTTATGTAAATAGAGAAATTTTAAGGATTCATCAATAATGTTGATCAAATTTTCTGATTGCAGATTTAAAATGAAAACTATTATTCAACAATTTGAAGACATATTTGAATAAATTGAAGTCACTTTCAAATAAAATAACATTTTATTCCTAAATAATAAATACGAATAAATCTAATTAATTAATAAAAATCGTTAGTTGTTTTTAAATTTATTCTATTAATATTTATAACAAAAACGTTATGATGTGATTTTATATGAGTTTCGTATTAAGTGTATAAATTCGAATTTTATCTATATAAATATATATATAATTTGTGCAATTAAATTATTTTAATTTATTAATTGAAATATTTTTATATATATTTTATCAATTCATAAATTTTTAAACATATATAAAAAAAAAAAAAAAATCTGATCAAAATCAATCATAAATTTTGTTTTACATCGAATTCAGCAATAACGCATGCAAAATGTCATACAAGTATAAATGCTGCATGCACACATTATAACAATAATAAAATTCAGTTGGTGCTGTATCATCTATACGTTTATAAAATTATAATATAAAGAATGATGTAGCTGAAAAATAAAAATTGGAAAATTTAAAACTGAATCCGCATTTTTTTGTTTTTTCATGTTAATAAAAATGTATATACGCACGGTGTGTTTGAAAAGTTACCATCCAGCAGCAGCAGCAGCAGCAGCAGCGATTCACAATACCGATTCTATATTATACGATAGATTTTATCAGTTATAAATTATCAAGTGTTTATTAATTTTCTCAATTTTGATATGGGAAAAATTGCCGTCTTTATAGTATTAAAATAATTCGTTTTTGATATATCATTATGTTTTAATTATTGATTAATTTATAATTTTATTAATCTAGTTATGAAAAATTTTAATATTATAAATAAATGATATATTTCGTACATAAGAAAGCGATTTATAATACAATTTAGAATTTATCATATATAAACAATTACCACCGCCTGAGGCATTGGTTGGTGGTTGGTATACGTTTTATTATACGGTACACATAATTTAATGGTTTTTATTATATTATATAAATATAATATACACAATACACGTAGGAATTGATAGATATTATTTTGTGATATACATTTATTAAATAAAAAACAGAAAAATATAGCAACAAAACATTATAATCTGATTCTTTTTTGTTCCAAATACAAATGTATATTTTATTTCATAATATTGAAATAAATAAATACATGAATTATTTAAATACAAAATCCAATGTACTATGTACGTAAATTTATATGGTATAGTTAGTTATTATTATATAAATGTTTAAATTTTAAATCCTCTCTGTTGAATTTTGTTTATTTTTTGAATATCCTGTAATTTAATATTAAAATCTTTTTTTTTTTTTTCCATTTTTTTTCATATTTAATATTTTTAACCCACTTCTGAATCCGTCCAGATTTTCAACAAAAAACAGTAAAATTCTCATTTTAGATATTTTTGATTTTAGCATAAACAGGAGTGTACAACAGAAATCCTGTGGTGCAGTGAATAATGTTCATGCTAACCGTTCGTGATGTGTCGGAATCTATTCTAGAAATGTACATGTGAAATTCTGAATTTTTTTACCTGTAAGGGTTTTTTACCATTTGTTCTTTTATATGGCATAAAAATAACCGATATCTTTGAAAATATATGGTGTTATATACCCAACGATTAACAATGTTTATGCAAACACTATTATTGGGTTAATCATTTACATCAACATAATGAAATTATAGAAACAACTATTTGTGAATCTGGAGTAATTTATTAACTTGACTGTATATATAATGAATGTTTTGTAGTTGCTATGCATCGATCAATCTGATCAATGTAAAATCATGATGGATATATCCAAGATTCACACCTATACATTGATTCTGATTTTTACATGCGCATATTTTAATTATTACAAATAGTTATTTGTATTTCTCTAAATTAATAATAAATAATTGGTGTGAATAAAAATGTATGTGAATTCCCCAAAAATAGTTCATATAATTTTATCACCATCATATTTCTATATGAGGTTTCTATATTGTGCTTTGCATTAACAGTTGTGAACCAACTAATGTTTTACTATTGAATACATTGGAGCTGATTTATGTTTTCCTTTTAAAAACTTGTGGTTTATCAACGGATAATTCAGTTCAATTTTCTATATGATAAAATAAAACGCACAAAAGTGTACTTGACTTGGATGTAAATAACTTATCACTTAAAAAGTATTTCGTTGACTTGTGTGTTGTGATTAAATTTTAACCATATTCATTTTACCTAATCATTATATGAAACTATCTACGTGTATATTGGCATTACATATTCGACATCTATACGCATACGTTTATAAATTGTATGCTGTGTCATTTATAGGGTTAAATAATATTATATACATATAATAATATCAATAAACGCCAATTCGTGTTTATAAATCAATCATAATAAAATAATGTTATATATATATTTATATTTTTCAATATATGCGAATATATAATAATAATATAGTTATAAAATTCATATTTATTTATAATCATACAAAATAAATCCATAAAATATAATAACATGATAAAATACATGTGTGTCGGGCATTAATATATTTATAATGTTATATTATATAAAAAATATATGTATTAAATAATATGTGACAATCAGCATATATTTTCTTAAATTGTATTTTAAGAAGATGACAGGCATACGTAAATTGTAAATAATATAAAATTTATGTATAAGGTTTTATAGCCGTGTGTCTATTCATGGATGTTTCTGTATATTGAATTTGATTTTTTTATTTGTGTTTATACTAATGTGTAAATTAGATATAATGCATAGTCACATACCTTAAATACATGTGGCGGCGGAAACGTAATACATTTAGATATTTTTGTTAAGAAAATAAACGCTGCATGAAATTTATTTAACCTATCTATATAATATTCAAATTTTTATTATTGCATATACATATGAGATATATTGTATATTGTATCATATATGTAATTATCTTTCAAAAGATATACTCATATATTTCATATATTGTACATTTTATTATATAGATATGTAAATATAAGAAAATAAAAAATCTGCAACAATTTTCGAATAAATAAATAAATTTTGTATAGTCATCCGTATAGGCGAATTTTTCATATATAAATAACGAATATTGTACTTGTTTTTATATGCGGTTGGTGGTTATATCATACACCAGTGAGTGTACCGAGTGTATATATATTGTTATTATTTTTTTAAATAAATATACAAAATTTTCTTTTACACAAAAACATTTATCGTTGTAACAAAATATATAAGAAAAAAAAAACAGCTTCCATCCATACACCCACACGTTTATTATAAATATATATATATGTATAGTTTTATGTATAACATAATAAAAATGAGGTTTTCTTTTTTATATGCATATACATCATGTGTGTTGTGTGTGTGTTTTTATATAAAGCTTATATTCAATTTTCATAATCGACTCTCGGCTGAGAGTATATGTTTTTATTATAAATTTATTGGGTAAATAAAGTGGATAAATGTTTTGGAATCTAATATTATAATATGTGTGTGGTGTATAAAAACAAACTTCTGAAAAGAATTCCTTATTATGTACTCGTATGTTTCATTATATTTATGATTATTTATTATTATTATTATTATTTTTTTCTTATAATATTATGTGTATATAAGTTTCATTTCAATGCGAAAAAAAAAGAAGATTGATGTGATTTTAATGTTAAGCTTAATTTTATATTGAGAGTTTTCAGATATATTACATACATATTTATTTATTTATTGTTGTATATGCATTTTTATTTATATTATACCATACATATAAAATTAATACGAAATTATACTCATATACGCCAGTAACACTGTCCGTAGTTTGTCCGCAGAATTTCCGCATTACATGTAGTAGTCCGTAGTTTCAATCCGAGGAAATATCTATGGATTTCTTACGGATGTCCGCTGCAATTTTATATGATGAGTGCAATCCTGTCTATGGATTTTTTAAAAAAAATGTCCTTGGATTATCCGCGTATATTTCCGATTATAATTTCTACGGATTCTCCTTTGAAGTATTTCTCGTTGCTATTATTCCACATAATATCCATTGAATTTATATTCATATTTTTTGTGAGCAGATCTACGGATTTTGACAAAAATATAGCAGAATAAATTTTGTTATGACGATGATGTTAAATCACGGTTTGATTCACTTTTTTACCGATTGACCAGAAGTTCTATGAGCACGGAATGAATATGCTGCCCGAACGATGGCAAAAATTCATCGATTGTGCAATTTTATTTTGTAATAAATATGAAAAAAAAATCGAGGAAAAAATCCATGAAAAGTGTTACAAAATTTCTCGGAAATATATCGATTTTGTTGCGGGCAGTTTTAAAAATTATGAAAATAAATTAAAAAGATTAAGGATTATATCTAGATAAGCAAATATACCAAATTTTTTGAACCACTGTTTTGGATAATTGTTGAAATAAATTATGAATACAATATTGCTGATATACATATGTTGGAAATATTACCCTATGACAATCCAAAGATTTCAATTAATCTAAATAAAATACTATTATATTAAGTGGAAAATATATGGACACTCTTTGAACAAAATCCAATATATCTTTTCCATGGTAAATATGTGAATTTTTTTCACGGAAATTTTCCTCATTTTTCAAAGCACGGACAAATTGTTACTAGGTTAGGTATATAGTTACTATATATAAATTTATTTATATATATTTTATAATATTTGTAAATAAAATGAAAATATTAGAAAAAGACGAATATTATTCTTTTGAAAGGTTGTTTTTCAATATTTTCGTCTTTGTATGTGTACTTCATTCAAATATATTGTATAATAATCAATGTAATAACATATTTATTTATTTATTTATGTGAGTGAGAATTCATATAAATTGTGCATTGCAAATGTTATGCAATACATATGTTTGTGTTTCTTTTTTTTTTTTAGCGAAATACGGTGATGATAAAATTGAAATAGATGTATATTTTTTTATACCTAATTTGAAATACATTAAATTTATAATTCAGTATTGTATAAATAAAAGCATTTTGTATGTGTTTACCAAAAACTTATCCAATGCGATATGTATACAAATAATTGCAAAATTCTTAATGACAGATAGTCAGGAATTTATATATAAAACATAATAATACAAAGTTTTGCTAACCACAAGACGGTTTCAATTTATTTAGTTTAGTTAGAGAATATTATAATAATATAAAATATAATAGAAATTGATATAAATAATATTTAAAAAGTCTAAAATGAAAAATGAATATAAAATTGTGTTTTTCATATTATAAGAAACTTTTTACACATAATAATAATAAACATTAATATCATATTAAATGTGATTAAGTTATGGGTGGGGGTGGTGGATATTAACAAAAATGTAGCACCCCATTTAACTGCGAATTACCATTTACTATAATTTACATATTTTTATAGATCTATCGCTTTCTTTCTGGACATCAACGTACTTCTATTAAATACTTATATATATGTTTAATTTTTATATATTTATCATTTTAAATGTTTCTTGTAACTATAATTTACCTTCTCATATTTGATGTATTGATTTTAATATATATTTGATCAAGGTTCAAATAAAATCAAATAATGTTCAATAATTTTAAATATATATAATATTAATCAAATTCTTATGAAAATTCCATTTCTGTTCCATTTTGATAAACGATTTAAATATTAAAATTTTGTTCAAAAATAACTCGACTGTCGGCGGGTACTTAAAATTTATTCAAATTTTTATATTGATGTTGTGTTGGTTGTGTGCGGCATTAACGCAGGTATATAAACATTTTTTTTTTTTCTTACAAAATATAATCGGTTTATTTTAGAAGAAAAAAAAAAAAAAAAGTGTTACAATCAATATTTTTTCAACAAGTTTTGCTAAAAAATATTTTCATATTTTTTATTATGCGTGTGTGTGTGTGTATATGCGTATAAATTTTATTATAAGAATTTATTCAGGTGACAATATAAATATACTTAAAATGATCTAATATCCTATTGGGATACCATAATCCCTTATTTATAATACATATAACTTTAATATAACTCTCTGTAATAATATATAACGATATGCAGACTGAATATTTTGTTATTTTCAAAGGTATAAATATGAAATGAGACATTTTTATTGACATTTTTTTTTTCTTGTATATACAGCAAATAAATAATGAATTTTATACATAATGTAATTGAATGAGTAAATATGTTTATTTTTTTATTTTGTTACATAAAAAAAATATGCTAACATCATCATCATACGCGCACAGCATCTTATGTATACTATGTTTGTACCATATCATAATGTAATAATATATATAATATAAGGGAAAATATTCATGTTGCTATATATTTAACTATATGTTTTCATATATTTGTATGCATTTTTAAATCAAATTTTGTTTCATTAAAATGTTTTCGTACATTTGATTTATAACAGATGTGTAATAATATCTTATAGGTGTAAATAATATATTATTTATAAGTAACTCTCAATTTTAGTAATTAGATTTTGTTTTTTTAAATATATTAAAATACTTTATGCCAGTAAATGTATATACTTCATTAAAATATGCTGTTTGATACTGTTCGATTAAGCTTAATGTACTGTCAACAATTCGTCCTATATTTACATGAGAAATTTATCGATATTTATTTTAATCCTTAAATTTTTCAAAGCCAAAATTTTATTTCTTCGCCGTATATGGAAATAATTTACACCCTCAAAAATAATTTACTATTAAATAGTAGAAAAACCTATGACTACTTTAAATATATTATTAGAACAATATATTGTTATCGGAGTGAACACCCTGTCTGGGTATATCATATAATATACATTTTAATTTTTCAATTTAAATGCAATATTTTAAAAATTATTTCCCATTTCATGCAATAATTATATAATTTTTATAAGTGATAGAAAAAATAAAATATATTAATTTAAAAATATCTGAAAATAAAAACCATTTAAAATAAACACATATAAAATATGATAATAATGTAATTTATATTTTTTCAGATCGGTGTCGGTATCCACATTGAATCTCAATCTGCAGTTGTCTATTCTGTTATATGGAAAGGATATTTATTATGTATTATCGGTGAGTAATTATTTATTTTTATTTATTTTATTATATTTTTATATGCATATTTATGTGATTGATTGTATTTTGTACAATATTTTAAATGGTTTATATTTTCTATATATTCTATATTTTACTCTACTAATGTTTATAGAAATTATTAAGGAATAAGAAATTCAATTTCATTCTATATAGCCATACTTTTATATTATTTTCTTTGCTATAGACTTTTATATGATAAGAAAATAATAAAATATACTACACATAAATTTATACATAAAAAATGTAATGCTCTCTTTTAAAATGATTTTGGGTGTTGTTGTTGATAAATACTAATTACAAATTATTTAAAAATATGTTACTATTTTAACTAATATACTTTTGCTCTTCTGCGTATAGTAATTTTAAATAGTAAATTTTTATCCTATTTCTATTACATTTCGAACATTATTTCGATAATTGTAGACCAATTAGTGTTAATTATTATTTACTTCCTTGCAAATATACTGTACCAACTTGACTATAATAATTGTCTGATATATACTACCAATATTGGAGTAAAATGTTTGATGATGATCATAAAAATCTATGTGTGTTTGTACAGCAGAATATAAAACAGAACATATGCACACGTATAAATTTACATGTGAAATAAATCGGGAAAAAAAATGAATATAAGATTATATAATCAGAAAAAAAAAAAAAACAAAAAAATTTAAGCTGTGCCATGAACAGGCATAAATTTAAAATTATGACTTTTTATAGAAAATTGAAATTTCTAACTTACAGAACATTAAATATATGTAAACGGTATATTTATAGTGAGCGTTCGTTTTATGATATTTTAATACTCCTATTTTTTTCTTTCCTATATATAAGGTTGTCAAATATCTCCCTTCCGCCTTTTTGTCTTTTTAATTTCGCGGCTATGTACAAAGCGCTACAGAGCTCGTATTTGGCAACACTGTACATAATTTGAAAGCTCTTGACATAACAAACAAAACGACGCTATGTATGATTAGTTTGGATATTGCGTTCAACAGTTATAGACGTGTAAACATGGAGTTCACTAACGCCGAAATTCGCGCTATTTTAAAGTTTTCCTTCGTTAAAGGCAAATCCGCTAGAGAAACGTTCCGTGAGATTAATGGTGTTTTGGGGGATGGTACTCTATCACTTCGAACCGCGGAGGAATGGTTTCGACGATTCAGAGCCGGTGAAAACGACACCATGGATAAGCCAGCCGGCGGAAGACCTGTGACGACAAATACCGATCAAATCATGGAATACATCGAGTTAGACCGGCATGTAGCATCTCGTGACATCGCCCAGGAGATGGGAGTTAGTCACCAAACCATTTTAAACCATCTGCAGAAGGCTGGATACAAAAAAAGCTTGATGTTTGGGTGCCACATGAATTAACAGTGAAAAATCTAATGGACCGAATTTCCATTTGCGAAATGCTGCTGAAACGGAACGAACTCGACCCATTCTTGAAGCGGATGGTGACTGGCGACGAAAAATGGATCACATACGACAATATCAAGCGAAAACGGTCGTGGTCGCAGGCCGGTGAATCGTCCCAAACAGTGGCCAAGCCGGGATTGACGGCCAGGAAGGTTTTGCTGTGTGTTTGGTGGGATTGGAAGGGAATCATCCACTATGAGCTGCTCCCATATGGCCAGACGCTTAATTCTACCATCTACTGCGAACAACTGGACCGCTTGAAGCAGGCGATCGACCAGAAGCGTCCAGAATTGGCCAAAAGGAAGGGTGTAGTGTTCCACCAGGACAACGCCAGACCACACACTTCGTTGATGACTCGTCAGAAGCTACGGGAGCTCGGATGGGAGGTTTTATCGCATCCACCATATAGCCCGGACATAGCGCCAAGTGATTACCACCTGTTCCTGTCCATGGCGAACGCCCTTGGTGGTGTAAAGTTGATCTCAAAAGAGGCTTGTGAAAAGTGGCTGTCCGAGTTCTTCGCAAATAAGGAGGGGGGCTTCTACGAGGGAGGTATTATGAAGTTGCAGTCTAGATGGAAACAGATTATCGAACAAAACGGCGCATATTTGAACTAAATCCGATTACTGTAACACTTTTTATAAAGCATTGAATAAAGAGCAAAAAGGCGGAAGGGAGATAGTTGACAACCTAATATATACTGCACCATCCATCCGTATATATATATATATACATATAGTGAATAGTCTGAGGTCTATCTGTATATACAAATTCTTGTATATAGCCTAAATGTGTGTGAATATATACATTTCTTATAAATAGTAAATATTTATTATTATGGCGCTACGACCGACTATATCACAGAAAAATTGCTATCATACAATTTATGCTTTTATATATATTTTTAATTTAATTATTTTCCACAATTTACATATTTTTACGTACATTATACCACATTTGTACAACGAAAAATATAATAAATATATTGATGATAAAGTGTTTGTATGCTATTACAACATTACACACATACTACAATATATATATATTGTATATATATAGAAAAACTAATCAAATATTCGCAAATCTTCTCATACATTTATTTATGATATTAATATAAACGTATAGGTCTGCAACATTTTTCTTAAGAAGAAATAAAAATGCAGCTGGAATTATTAAATAAAAATTTATTATATTTACAATATATGGTATATATGGCGCTGGTCAAAAATATGGAGAGTTATTATATGTTAGATTATATATAGATATAAATTATGGATTTTATTCTTCTTTGTTAAAGTGCCGACTAAATTTTTTGCAATCATTTTGCTGATATTTTTCCAACTCTTCAAATAATTTTTGTTCAATGAACTTTCCATTGAAGTATAGAACAACAATGTTTATATAGATGCAATACATAATCTTAGAAATATATAATTTAGCTGATGACTATATACGGTGTGGCAGCAAACATCGTTAAATAATATAGTTCTTAAAAATGTATATATACATTTCAAATTTACGTGTTTATTGTTGTTACACTTTTTTCTCTCTCTGCAGTTCGAATATAATATATTTTTTTGTCCATACAATTTTTTTTAATCATTTCAATGTGGTTCTTTCTTTCTTATCGCTCCAGGTTTTCAAGTTATTAACTTTCAGGCTTCATTTTTTAAATTTTCGATTGTCTTTTAGTTTTTCGATAATATAGTTTTGTACATATAATTTATTTCACAATTTGCACTTGACTTATATATACTTTGTGTGCTTAACTCACTTTTATTAATGTTTTTTTTTTAAAGATAATAAGTTTAATTTTACAAAAACAAAAATTTATTGTTTATACTAAAATTATAATATTATGATTATAAAATATTTAACATAAAACAACAAAAAAAAAACGTATACCATAAAAATATTATTTGGAATAACAATGAAGTTGATTTTTATAATTTAAATTAGAATAACAATAAATATATATATATATATGTAGAGAGTTAATTAGTAATAAATTATGTATATCTTAATTTGTTTTATTAAAAAGAAGAAAACTTTGTGTGTTATAGAAAGAACCACAAAAATACGGAAATGCAAAGGAAATTTTTATTATGTAGAATTTTTTTTTCTTTCCATTTCTTTTTTATTTTTTATAAAATGTAATACTTTAATAATAATTTATGTTTCAATATGTTTCTTTCTATATTAACATATATATTATATTATATATATATTTTTAACATTCTAAATGCGCTAACGATATACTGTGTTTGGTGTATACAAAATAATATATAAATATATATGTATAGAATTTATAACAACATACATTGTTAGAAAACAATGAAACTTTTAAGGGAAATGTATTTGGTACCATTATATTTGGTGCATATATATATACCATGTACCGGAAAGATATCATAAATTTTGTGTAAACATTTACTCTTGTGAAAATAATTGACAAAGTTTTTACCTGTTACCTGTATATTATACTCTTTCACTAAATTTATGGATACATATAAATATATTGTGTATATACAAATAAGTATATATATATATATATAAATAGTTAATAAGTATGTATTTGTAATATGTATATAACATATGGAACGGTGATATTGGTTTATGTGGTATATTAAAATTTAGTTGGTATATATATATACCATATATGGAAAAGTATAACAAATTTAAATATATTCATGTTGTATAGCTACGTATAACTAACTATATGTTTCATATTACTTAAAACATATATATATATTCCCATATACTAAATATAGTTATATGTATAAATAATTGTTCAATTTCCAAAACTAATTATAATAGTTCTATTTTATATAATGTTTCTATTTAATATATGTAGTACAACTTTCATTATATTCGAATTTCCAAATTTTACCTTATAATATTATTATTGTTATAATTTTTTTTCTTTTTATTAAATATAAGTTTTAACTAATTTAATTCGATAATTTTTTACATATACATATTATATATAAATATAAAATATATTATATACCTTCACATATAATTAAAAGTTATTGTTAAATATATACCCAAACTTAATCGGAGTGCATATTTTATTTTATATTAAAAATATATTTCTGCACAAATTTAAATTAGCACAAAAAAAATTGATTTTAAAAGAACAAATAAAATTTTATATTTTTCATATTAACTTAAATATATGTAATTTAGATACCATAATATTAAATTAAACTAATATTACTTCAGTATATAGACTACATAAAATTTAATATTTATGGTCGACACCAGATAATTTTTGATTTTAATAATTTAAATATAAAATACTGTTTAAACATTAAAAACACTGATATGGTTAATTTAATCAATAATTGTACAATTTTTGTACAAAATTCGTTTACCACAAACGAAAAACGTTCTTTGTTTGTAGACTTCGTTTGTAACAAAAACAAATAGCATTTACAGTAAAAACATACAATAATATAACATTTTGTAACCATATAGCTACTTACTCAAAATGTATACTAATAAATATAAAAAACTATGATTAAATTAGTTTGTCAAACTGTCGTTTGATTTCACTACATACAAATTTTTTCGATTTGCTCCCATCTCAGCACAGCAACGTTTGTCGTCAATAAAACATAACCACTAAATTAAGCTTTATTATTTATACACGGTCAAACAAAGTCACCCCGGTTTCCTAACTTCTTTTTTGTGTAAACAATTTCAACCTTACCGTAGATTTCATTTGTTGTATAGCGTTAATGTTAATAAATCGTAAAATATAAATATCAGGTTCAATTGCCGCTATTTATATGGGAAATTTTTCGATATATTACTACTGAAATATTATTAATAAAATTATAATATTAAAATGTTATATTGTGTGGAGGTATGTATAAAAATCCATATTACTCCAAGATGGAGCTTATATTGTATCTACGACAACGTACTACTCCGCATCGAAGTATATAACAATTTACCAATAGTATTGTAATCATTATTAGTGCAAACGAAATATGAATTCAAAGAAAATTTTTTGATAAATTTGTCATAAATAATTTTATTTTTATCAAAATTTTCAACGTTTATAACAAATTTCCTTTTTTTTGACACAAAAGTTTATTATTTGCTGCAAATAAGTAGTAAACAAATTTTTGTATTTTCCGTGTATATGAAAAACTTTTACCATAAACATAACGATTTTAAACGGTTCAATAATGATCCAACCAAGAACATAGAGAAAAACATTAATGTGTTTCTTTTTATTAAATTTCATTTCTGAGGAGGAACGAATAAAAAAACTAGCTAGCTATATCAACAAAATTCGTTCATATAACGTATGGCATAAACAACGATCAGCTGGTACGAATATATATGGTTCGTGCTGTTGTATGAATAGCACTATACTATATTGTACAGATGTTGTTATATTTGTAATGTAAATGAAAATGCTAGAATATAGTTGAAATTATATATTTTACAATATTCAATCACAATATGTGTATAATAAAATATTGGGCGCAGATAAAATTTGTTGATGGAAACAAATAAAAAATAATAACAATCAGTTTTGTTAAATAAACCAAAAATATGATGTTATTTACGTGGGCGTTTTTATATAAATAATAAAAGTAAAAATCTAAGAATCAACGTTGTTGTTGGTAAATCCAAAGCGAGATATTATTTTAGCCATCGCATACATTCTTTAAAGGTTGCACAACAAATTTTTCCTCGTGACAACTTCAAAACACTATATAAATATGTAAAAATATATATATATATATATATCTGGAAAGAGATCGGATGTTATTATTCCGAAAGCATTAAAACAGTTGAAATTTCGCTATAAAAATTATATCAAATTGTAGATTATGTTAAACAATTAATTAATTTCTGTATATATAATATAAAAAAGTAATTATTTGTATTATTTTTACTTCCCTCTTAGCAAACCACCCGTGCACGTATATATTGGAAAATTTAAACGAAATTCCTGAATAAGTGATTGATGCAATGTGCATATTATATTCATTAATTGTTACACTTGTATATATAATATATAGGATAATTTACTGGTTAGTTATCCAGAAAATTTCAAAAACATTTGTATATTACATATACCCGATATATATATACATAAATATATACATTGTTGTATTTAATATGTATCAGATACATATATTTTTCTTTACATATCTATATATATATATATATATATATATGTCGTACATGTATAGCATGCATCAATAGTATCTAACCACACATATAACTGAATATAAATAATATTGTATAATTTATAACAATTTAACATCATTTAAACTGATATAGTATTCCCATCCATAGTTTATTATCTATATTATTACAATATAATGCTGAATATATAGTTTCATTTCCATTTAACTTGATTTTTAATTAAATACGTTATTTTTCAATTATATAAATTTATTAACAAAATATATATATCACACGCATATATTAATTTACCGCATCGCAAATTATAGCAATGTAATAATTTTATTGATAATTATTATAAAATTTTCTAAAAAATTAACAATTAATCGATATATTTTTATATATTTTTATGGTAAAGAAAAAAAAAACTAATCTTTTAAGCAAACAATAAAATTTCATTATAATAAAATTTTCTATATTCGTAAAGATTTCTGTTGATTATTTGTATTGTATTGTATTGCTCTAGGTTGGAGATCAAATGGAAAAAAAAGTCATTATCCTTTTTTTTTATCCATTTTTTTTTTTTTTTTTTTTTTGAAACACATAATTGTTTTGTTATCATTTTGTAAAGCAAAAAAAAAACTTTTATGTACAATATATATTATCTTTCAACACTTTTTGTTCACATATGTATGTATTAATTTTATTTTTTTCTATACGGTACGTTATTTATTATATCTAAAAAAAAAAAAAAAAAGTTGGTTTAACAATCGACAAAAGAAATGTATACACGAAAAAAAAAAATCACAGTAAATTCAAATATTGTTTTTATATTAATATTAATAATATGAAAGTATATTTATATATACATTAAAAATGAATGGGTAGTAGTAGTTCATTAAATAAATTGAAAATGTATTTTACAACAATGGATAAACATCGCATTTTCTTTCTATATACCTCATACATGTTGATATTGAAGGAAAATGTGTGTATATATTGTAGGAAAAATGAGGAAAAATAATAATAAATAATAATAATAATAATAATAATAGAAAATTAAAAACATTTAGAATAAATGTAGAAAAAAATGAACGCATTCAACAATCTTTTTTTTTTTTTTATTATTATATAAATTCATTTGTACAAATACATATAATATATACAAATTGTATGACATAACGCGACGACACACAATGTGTGATAGTTGTTATATCGTAAAAAAAAAAACAATAAAATATTAGTTTGCTATCATAAGTCAAAAACACAAATTTCTCACAATAGTCTGACAAACAAATTCGTTTTTTTATTATACATTCGTCATGTGTTATTCATCATCATACACCTACCCACCTACCTACCTACCTACCTATAGACATATACCATATATATAGAAACATGAATAATTTTTATTTTACCCTCGCGCTGATGAATCAAAGACTTTTGTTTTGAATAGGTATTAATATGTATATATTTTTATTTTCTTATAACGTATATATACAAACAAATATATGTACAATATATTGAAGTAACGTATAACAGAACTTGTTATAGTATTAAATATAATAGAAAAATTTAGCACAACTATATTTATTGTATATACAAGGTGTTTCGCACACATAACATATATATAAGTTCATATAAATATAAAATAATTGAACCATTGATGGGCTAAGTTTTATATATTTTGTATAAACATTCAAAATTATTATCCTATCTAATTTATATATTATCCTATTATTAATTATATAAAAATATGTAAATAATTGTTACTACTAAAACTAAAATTCGCATAGTTTTATACAAAGTATTTATACGAAATTTCAAAATCACCGAATCAATCACTTGGTTCAAAATATGCGAGCTTTAATGGAATATTTATTTTTTTTTTATGAAATTTTATGTTTTATTATATTATAAACTAATTCCCTGATTATAAAATTAACCGAAATTAATATATATATATTTTATTTTTTTTAAACATAACCAACATTCTTCTATACATAACTTATATAGAAATAATGTATACCATATTTGTTTGTAAATGAAAAATGTTTGATAGAGCTTTCTGTATCGGAACACCCGGTATATGCATTCATGAGGTATATACAATATACTTTTTTATATACATATGATATAACAACAACATAAAGCTTTATGTGTACATAATGTGTAATTTTAATTTCACAAATGACTTGTCTTTTGTATATTTCTTCCGATTTGTATTATATTGTGTAGCTGCTATTTTTCACTATGTACACATCAACAAACAATATCAACTATATGAATGAAAGAAAATTTATGTATATTTGTATATTTGCATGTACTGTGTACATAAATATTATTTATATATATTAATTTTTATAGTGAATATTTTTATATTTAAATTTTTTTTGTTTTTTTTTTCATATTTTTCATATTGTTGTTTAACACAACAATGTATAAATAAAAACTAATGCATTATAGGTATATAAATTTAATATACCTTTACATATAAAAACGTATGTGTATGTGTATTGATATAATAAATACTTTCTACCAATATATATTTTTTTAATTAAAATTAAAATTCAAAAACCGAGTGTTACTCAAACGAATGCCATTTATACACTTTATAACACCAAAAGGAAAGAAAACTATAGAAGAAGAGTCGGTGATATCTTCATTATAGTATACAATTTTTGTTGGACAAGTTTCGCAGAACTGCAGCTAATAATATATACGATAACATTACGGGTCTCTCGAACATCAATTTTTTCTATATCTACTTTTACTATAAAGCCAACACAATCAGAACTATATATATATTGAAAATAAAAAATGGAAATGCAGTTCTTGCAACACCAAATGTATTACAGTTCGAAAAATAAAATCCAAAAACTAAACAAGACAAGAGTCAAAATTCACTAATAATAGAATATTAAAATCCAATCAGAATGAAAAATCGTTATCAATATAATTAATGCCAAATTCAAATTAATAAATTTTTTGAATACATACAATTTCAAATTAAAAGACTATATGAATAGATATGCATTTAAAATGAATAATGTGCTGTAAAAACATATAAAAGCCATTCTTTTTCATTCCATTTGACTCAACTTAAATGCATATTGAAATATATGATTGTGTTTGTGATTGACTTTAGGATATATGATAGTATGATAATACCATGTATACAATAATATGCAGTATAGAAAATAGTATTGAGGATATATTAAATCGCGACAGTCGATATAAAACCAAAACAAAATATATATCAAAAACAAAAGATAAAGCCATATTTAAAAAATGACTTGAAAAGATAAATATTTGACTACGAAAAGATAAAGATAAATTTTAAAGATGATTTTTATGCATATTAACCTGTTGTGCATTAATCACGAGTCTGACTCGTGTAAACTTATTTTGACTTTGTAAATCAATCACGAGTCTGACTCGTGTAAACTTATTTTTACTTTATAAATCAATCACGAGTCTTACTCGTGTAAACTTATTTTTACTTTGTGAAAGTATCACGAGTACTACTCGTATAAATATAAATTTACTTTGTGATAACTTTACAATTTATTCAAACAATTAAAACTACAAGGGGTTAAATATACATCTACTTAAGTCATATTATGACTTTCTAACATTTCCTTCATATTCATTTCAAATTGATTGGTTTTTTGCAATGGATTTTGTTTAAATTTAGTGGTTTTTATAAGTAAAGACCAATTTATGATTGTGTTTATTTTATATATGCGAAAAATTTATGAATATTTTGTATGAACATAAGTATTTTTGATAAAACTCGTAAAAATCTTTTTAACGTACATGAAATTTAATAGAATTTTCTAGGGTAGTCACTGTCTTTTTTGTCTATATGACGCTTTGTGGTTGGTCAACCCATATATTAAAATTGGCGACAAAATAATATTGTTGCCATATTGACCAATAAATAATACCGATGTAAAAAAAGGATATTCTTGTAATAAAATGAATCATCTATATTTGATACATTCAACATACAAAATAATTAGTTTGACCTGTTTATTTTATTGTTATACTGCAATAAATATGTAATATATAATAAAATGTATATCGAGTGGGGATATATAATATTAAATATAACAAAATAGCGAATCACTTGAACTTGTTAAAACTATTGTAATATATATATCGAAATACAAATATATATTAAAACTATAAATAAATATAGTTCTTCTATATAGTTGAAAGAAATTAATTAACATTTTAATTTTAATTTATAACTAATAACTATAATATTATATAGCAAACACATGATAACATAGAAATAAATCCCCACCGCACACACACACACACACACAAAATAAATTTGTAACTTTGTGAATATATAAAAGTTTATAATTAAGAGCAAAATATTTTCCACAATTTTTATATATGCAAAGTTTTTAAATTTAAGTAAAATACAAAAAATAAATTATACTACTTATACGTATATT
Source organism: Bibio marci (assembly GCA_910594885.2). Classification (NCBI taxonomy): domain Eukaryota; kingdom Metazoa; phylum Arthropoda; class Insecta; order Diptera; family Bibionidae; genus Bibio; species Bibio marci. The sequence continues at coordinate 45,440,402 of OU343116.1, read as the reverse complement.
ATATAAAGTGTAAGCATCAACATCGGCATCGGTGGGGCAACAAAGCAACATTTTTTGTAAATGGTATATGGTATGCTGCTGCACTAAAAATTCATTGAAATTCATAAGATAAAATGTTTTTTTAATTTATTTTCCTTTCGGTTTTGTTGTTTTATGTATGTATTTCATCAGAGAGATAGAGAGAGAGAGAGAGAAAAAGGTTCACAAGAGGATCAAACAGACAACGGTTAACTTTGTTATTGAAAAAATAAAAAAATAAATAAAATAAAAATGAAAAGTAGGAAATTTTATTTAAGTATTCATGAGATTACATTTTCAAATTAAATCGGTTATATATATATAATATAAGTATTTATAGAAAACATATATCTTTATATATTTAATTAAGAAACATATCATCTTTTTCTATTATATAAAATTAATATATATATATATAGTATTATATACTCGTATAGCCATAATTAATTAAAATATTATTATGATCGCCATAGGCTGTGTGTACAATTATTAACCCATTATTGATTATATCAAATTATGTATTTATATATCAGTAAGAACGATGTATACAATTATATATTGTTGTTGCTATAAAATTCAATAATTTCAAAGGATTTGAAATCCTTTTCATTTCACAATATATATATATATATGTATTGTATATATAAACTGACTACAATACAGCGTCTATTGAATATAGATTACTCGGCAATAATATGAAATCTAAAATTTATATTGTCAGTTAATTCTTAAAATAACGTTGGCTATCAAAGGATTAAAAAAGGCTTAACATTATACATATATATATTTCATTTTGATGAATTATTTTTATATTATAAATATTATATGTATACAAAATACATTATCCAAATACATCAACAATCTCTGAATACTATTATATTATATAGAAGTAGAAATATTTCGACTTTTGTTTTAGATTGAAAATCAATTTAAATATTATAAATATATAGACATTTATAATTATAAATTATTAATTATTCATACTCGTAAATAATTTTAATATTCAAATTTATTTCCCGAACCAAAGTGATTTTCCTTTGATTTCTTTTATATACTTTGAAAATTTTAAAGAAAACTTACAAAAAGTTTAATTTCATTTATAATAACTTAAAAAATATGTATAACTGTCTGTATGTATAGTATATTTTGAAGGCAATATTAAATAATATATATATATATGTTTTGTATACAAGTATTGTAAGAAAGGAGCACAAACTCGTATGTTAGCGAACCATAATATTTAGGATTTGGGATCTAACTATTCTTATAAATTCTACAATATACAATACAAATCACGTAGAATTCATATTTTATAGCGAATATTCGCATATAGATTAATAAAATATGCATTCGTACAATATACGAGTTCGGATTAGGCACAGCCGCTAGTGTATAAATGTATAAATGTATTACCTAAAGTGCTTATAATAATTGATGGAATTATAAATTTATTGTGGTAAAATGTGTTACACATAGAATTAATAAATAAGTCGTAACTTAATCGGTATACATGTTTATTCCTTATGCAATTGAAATTCTTTAACATTAATTACGATTTTTCGAAGACCTGCATTATGCTCACACATTTATAAATAACATCTAAAAATATTCAATATAGTTGCATTGATAAATGGATCCGCATGTGTGTATATAATAGTTCACAATAATATTTCACAATGTTCAATTATCGCATGATATATATATATCCTTAATTTTATAATATGTGTATGGGTGTGAGTGGAAGCATATCCTTGAGTAGCGTCCGGTGCCACTGTATTTTTTTAAAGATATACGTTTTTTTTTTGGTTTCATGAACAAACAGTTTGTAATTTCAGTATTACAATAAAATAAATACATTTCACATTGCAAATTATTATTTTGAAAACAAGTGTTTTTTTGAACGAACAAAAATTTTAAAACTTAATCAATTTGCAATTTTTTATGTAGAGTGATATTTTTTTAATCCTACAGAGAGAGATCAACTATATTTTTTATCAATTTTAAAAATATTTTCTGTATATTAAATTATGATGAATATTGATTAAATTTTTAAAATATAAATATAAATATAACGCACATCATTTTTTACCTATACAATACAATTATAGTTTTTCTGTTGATATTGCATGCATCTAAATATATATGAGTATAAAATCATTTATGAAGTTATCACATAAATATAAAATGTTTCCGAATCAATCCATAGCAGTACACAATATAGAAATTGTTTAATAAAAATTAACTTCCTTTTTTTTTTTTTTCTCTCATACTCAAATTATTGATACACTTGACTATTTAATTTTATTATTAATAAATCTTTGTCGATATATATATATTGAATTTATAAGTATGCTTTTATATATTTGCAATACATATATTATATATAAAGACGGTATCTCTTAAGAAAATATAACAACTTGAAGATTTGTATACTTTTATATTCAATGAATAAAAATAAAAATTTTATAATTTTGAATTTGTACGGGCGGGGTGCGTTTAATTTTGTTTATTTTTAATAAATTTAACAAAAATAATATATATATTTTATATATTTTATTTGCTAATTGAATAATAATCGTCATCGATTATTATCAGCATATATAAAATACAAATTTCATAATTTTGTCACACTTCCTTTCTATATATTGTGATGATAGAATAGTATAGTATTATTTAATTATATGACAAAAAAAATTAATTTTACAGCACAATAAAATATTATAGACACACTTTATAAATGTAAAAACTTCGATAAAGAAATAAAAAAGGAAAATCAAAGATCACCCAGAAAAAAAACAGAAACGATAAATCCATCTGCATCATTTTACAATTCAAGAAAAACTAAAATTAATTTATTTTAAATATATTTTTTTACACTCATATCTCTGCATCATAATATTTTCTGTTATTGGAAAAGAGAGTTGAAAATGCGCAGTTTTCTTTTAACGAATTTCCTCTGAGACCACGGAGAGTATTATTAGTTTTCCATATCCATTTAGATTTTAAACATAAACATACAATGTATTTAAAAATATTTCACTCATTCTCCTCGATTTTCCATTCCGGTGAGAACAGGCTCCTTTTTTACTGGATACGAATGTATAATAAATTTCTTTGTCAAAGCTTTTTTTTTTCATTATATTTGCACAAATTGTATGTAAATGTGTGTGTGTGTGTATGTTTGAACTTTTGCATTTATAGAAATTATTTTAAATTTTCAATTATTTATTCATAATCCATGCATTTTAATTTTATCCATTTATCATATGAGTTTATATTTAAAGGTGTTATGTGCGATATAAATTTGTATTTATAGCATTTTTCACTTTTTCCAGTTATATGTATTAACGTAAAAATTTATTTACATATATTTTTTTTTTCTATATATGCAATAAAAATGAAAAATATATATTTTCTATTATTTAATGTAGATTTATGTTTGTAAAGAAATTTATATCATGATAAAATATCCTTTTTTTTTATTTTTTGTCTTTTAATATATATAAATTATTAGAATTAGAATTTTAATCTAATATTCACTTTTATCTATATATATATGGATAAATAGAGGTAGATTTATACAATTATAGATCCATAAATAATAATTATAATAATTAATTTCCAATTCATATACTGTGTATTTACCAATTGCTATCATTATAATACATCTATCACAACTCAATTGAAGAATGTTACTCCAATTCCATATATATATACGATATATAGTATTTGAGATTCAGGTTTTTTGGTAGGGAACCAATTTTTGTGATTGTATTATAACTACGCTTATAAAAACTCATAGTGGTTATTCCTATAATGCTGCTAGTTTTTCTTATAATTCAAGTAGAACTTCCACAACAAGCTCGCACTATACGACATATTATAAATACTTCATTCCTGTACACTGTATATATACAAGAATTTGGAACAACGTTTCCAACCAGCACCGTCGCTTAAATTTTTCGATAAAGTAAACAAATTCCGTGTTCATCCCATTACCGTAAAATATAGTTTATCGTTAAATTTTAATACAATTGCAATTATAGAAAAAAATTTATCAAACAGCTATAGAACTATATGCGTATGTAATAACCGAAATAGGATGTATTGATACATTTTTACAGCGAAATAGTTATTATTATTTAATAATTTAAAGTTTGTTAGTTAGCAGCATCTATGTCAATGGTTATTTCTTTGAATTCATGTGATTGCGGCATAAAATTGATTTTTCTCTATAATGACATCGTGTGCATAAGTTTCACAGTCTTGCCTGGTACATATACCATTACGAGAAGATCGGTTCAATTATAGCAAGGTAAAACTCTGCGCTAGTAACACTGTCCGTAGTTTGTCCGCAAATTTTCCGCATTATATGTTGTAGTCCGTAGTTTCAATCCGAGGAAATATCTATGGATTTCTTACGAATGTCCGCTGGAATTTTATATGATGGCTGCAACCCTGTCGATGGATTTTTATAAAAAATGTCCTTAGATTAACTGTATATCTCCGATGATAATTTCTACGGATTCATCTAAGAAGTATTTCTCGTTACTATTATTCCACATAATATCCATAGAATATAAATTCATATTTTTTGTGAACAGATCAACGGATTTTGACAACAATGTATGTTGGCAAGTAATACCCGTGAATTGTCCGTATTACCATCTTATAACGATGATGTCAAATCGCGTGTTCATTCAGTATTTTACCGATAGAACAGAAGCACGGAATGAAGATGCTATACGATGGTAAAAATTCAACGATTGTGCATTATTTGTTTTGTAATAAACAAGAACTAAAAACCGCGGATAAAATCCATGAAAAGACTTACAAAATTCCTAGGAAATAGATAGATTTGAGTTGCTGGTTGTTTTAAAAATTAAGAAAATAAATTAAAAAGATTAAGGATTATATCTAGATAAACAAAATATACAAAATTTGAACCACTGTCTTGGATAATTGATGAAATAAATTATGAATACAATACCGTGCGGATATACATATGTTGGAAATATTACCCAATGACAATCCAAAAATTTCAATTAATCTAAATAAAATACTATTATATTTAGTGGAAAATATATGGACATTCTTTGGACAAATTTCAATATATCTTTTCCATGGTAAATATGTGAATTTTTTTCACGGAAATTTTCCTCATTTTTCAAAGCACGGACAAATTGTTACTAGGGTAATGCCAGAAATTTAAATAATTTCATTACTATAAAAGTACATACGTCAAATTATTAAATCATCATTAAACTTAACAACGCGAGCCATTAAATTTGAATTTAAATGCATTTTCTTTTCTAAAAATACACATTTTTCTTATTGATTTAATCATTCAATAAAAAAAATGTATACACTTTTTTATATATTATTAAAATAAAATAACATTTTTAAAATTCAAAATTCGTTACGTTTCAAATAAAATTACGATAATAATAAAAAAAAATAAATTCGAATTTCTTATTCAGCCGAAATAAATTCAATTGTTTTTTTTCGATTCTCGTGTGTCATCAATTTCTTATGACACATTTATAATTTCGATTTATATTATTGCAAGTTTTTGTTTTATGTGTGTCTCGTCGTCGTAGTAAATGCAGAAAAAAAAGGGAAAAAGAAAAAATAGAATTTTAATCCTATAAAATTATTTTATATTTAATAATTAATGTAAAGTAGATAATTTATTATTTTAATTTATAAATCGAATATTAGTAGTTAATATTATTTATAGTTTTATTTTCCATATAATATTTCAGTGTTTAATTAGTGCGTGTGTTAAAAAAAATGCCTACAATAAATTTTAACTTTCTTTTTCCCTTGCTGGTGTGTTAATGATGGGTAAGTGGTGGTGCTCCTCATTTATTTCTATTTTATACATTAAATGTTGTAATTGTTTCAATTATTTTTATATTATTTGTTACCCAACAAATATCAATTTATTTAATAATTAATTTTATTGGAAAAGATGGTAAAGATTTTTAGTTTTTAATAATTCAATTTTATCTTTTTCCTATATGCATGCGCAAAAAAAAAAAATGTGATCGCGTCTATGTGACGCCGTGGTGACAGAAATTTTTATATAGCATTTGTTGTTGTTGTAATTGTAGTTGTGTCTTGTTGCTGCGTATTTATATTTATGTTTAAAATTGTACCAAATACGTTTTTGTATTTATGTTTAAAATTGTACCAAATTATTTCGAATAAAAAAGTAATAAAATAAATATATTTAATTTGATTTGACACAACATTTATTTAAATTCACCCAATAATAATAATAATAATAATAATAAAATTTTTTTTTTTTTTTTTCTTTTTAGCTTAGCCGTGTGTCGGTGTTCAATTTTGTTATTTGTCAAATGAAATTACAAATTGAAATGTATGTGCAGAATATTAATTCTTCTGTTACCGGCTTCGCTATTGCGGCTTATTTGGGGAAATGTGAATTGGTGAGTACCTTTTTATTTATTACATTTTAATTATCGCTCATATTATTTTATTATATTATATATTATTTATTTATTACTCGTCATTTTTTATGGAAACTATATTTGCGATATTTTACTTATATTTTAATTTATAACATAAGAAAAAACTATAGTAAACTTTAACCAATTGTATATAAAACACAGTCAGTATCAAAAATATTCATTAAAAAACTATATTTTTTTTATGGTCTGTGTAATAAACTAAATTCGGTGAGGTTTTCGATAAAACCGTTCTGGTTTGTGTAATAAAGAACTTAAAAAAATAAGGAAAAAACTAATTGTTTGTATTTTATAAAAATGCTTAATATGTAAAATAATTAATAATTTGAAATGCAATGATGTGTAACAAAAATTTATTCGAAAATAATTAATTATGGAAATGATACGACTGACTCACTCGCATCATACAAAGAAATAGTAATGAAATAACCGCATTGAAATTATTTTACAAGAAAAAGAAAATCTTTATGTACTTCTATATTTTTATATAAATATTATATTCCAGAATAAAAACAAAAAATGAAAGAAAGAAATTAAATAAAAAAAACTTATCTGAAAATTTATTCTATTTTTCCATATTTTTATTGCACTTTGTGAACGGATTATTTCTTTTACAACAATATTTTTTCCATTTATTTTAATTTTATTTGGTTCTTATTTTTTTCCCATGCTATTGTTGGGTGTGTGTGTATTTTTTCCTTATGTTGTTGTTTATCGTTTGTATAATCAATTTTTTTTTTTCATTTCTATATATATTCAAAGCACATTTTCTTACAAAACAAACAACATATATACAAAGTTCAAGAGAAAAATAATTAAGCATTGTAAGATTTTCTTTAATTTAATTTTATTTTTTATATATATTTTCTTAAAAAAAAAAATAATGATGGTAATATTATAATGAACTAAATAATGTTTTTTATTATATTTATTTATTATAAATTTATATATTATATTATATTTTAACTATATTTTATATTTAGATAAAATTGAATAGCGACAAAATGAAAAAAAAAAAAAAACGTTGAGCTTTGTATTTTTTGTTTTTTTATGTTTTTGTTTGTTTGAAAAATTCGCATGTATTGTATAATATCATGATAAATTTGTTACATAAATGTACATATTATCACAAGATTAAACATTTAGATAAATAGTTTCTTTTCCTTTAACTTATATTTATTCTGTTTTTTCATATTTTTATTTCATTTTGTTGTGAATGGATTTTGTCCTTTACAACAATATTTTTATATTTTATTTTAATTTTATTTGATTTTTGTTTTTTCTATTCCATTGTTGGAACATTATACTTTTGTGTATTATTATAATATATGTTTTCAATTTATAAACATATTTGTGTGTGTGAGAATTATACAAGTAAATTGTATTTTTGCAGAAGTTTAATGGATTTAAACATGAACTCAAACATAAAAATAAAAATGAATATATTGGCCTTGGATTCCGTGTAGTCTTTTATGAAAATCTTTTATGTTATTTGTACTCAAGAAATTACATGAAATAAAACATAAAAGAGTTGACGAAATTCAGCCCATTATTTATATAAAATTTATACGTATATTAAAAAATAATATTTTGAAAAATATTATCTAATAATTGTTTGTTTTTTGAAATTGTGAACATATTTTTTCCGTATGGTAGTTGCAAAAAAAAAAAAAATCGTAATGTAAATCAGTATTATTTTTACTTTAACTAATTTTAAAGTTATTTTTAACACTATAGTTATTATTTTGCTTTTTCACTCATCCATATATAAATAATTATAACAAACTGTATATCTACTCGTACTAATAACATCATAACATCACATTTATCTATAGTTCGTCTATATGAAACGGATTAAATTTAATAATTTCCTAGACAATTATACCAAAAAAAAAAAAAAAAAAATAGAAGAGAAAAAGTAGACAAAAAAAAAAGCTCAAAATAAGCTATGGTTAATTACCAAAATATAATTACTTATACATACAATATATAGAATATAGGATGGGATACTGATAGGATAATGTATATACACAACCAAATCGCGTATTCATAATTAAAAAAACATATATGTGTATATTATACATATTTTTATAGTGATTTATGTTAGTATTATACGTATACAGTTTATAGTAAAACCACTATATATACAGTAAAACTCCACATCTCAATATAGTGATGACATTTAGAGTGATAAATTCATCATAGTGCGATATTTTTCACGGCACACAAAATTTTCATATTTCATTCATTACGTTGCCATATATTCTGAACACTATTTTTTAGGCTGATAATGAAAGTTATGTGAAGCAAAATTAATGAATTTGTTTAAATAAATAATTAATATACCAGGAACTTTATTATTTGATAGTTTCACTATCGATTTCGATAAAATTTATTTTGTATGTTTATAATGAAATTACGCATGAAGTTGCCATAAAATGATGAAACCAAGAAGCAGATTATATGAAAGCTTGTACAATTTGGTCATTTCTCTTCCAATATTAATCAAATTTTATAAGTGACTTGAAAAAGGTGTTATATATGGTAATAACAGTTTTTATTTTGTGAAGTTCAATAGAAGTTGATCCACAGAACTGCCCTGCTAAATTAGCCAAAGTTTTTACATAGGAGTTGATCAATCAAATCCAAATTATAAACCTACGTTCAAAACTTAATAAAAATTCCATGAATAATATAAAAAGTTAAACTTGTGCTTTACCTCTCCCGCATCGCATAATATAGTGATAACTTCGCCATATAGTGAAAAAAAAATATAGTGAAATTTATTTGTTCAAGTCCTTTGAAATCTCACTATATTGAAAGTTCTTCTGTATCCATCCAAATACAGTTTATATACATATATATAATATAGAAAGTATATAGGAAATTATAATCTCTTGCAACTAAATTTAATTTAATATGAAACTTTGTACCGGTTTTTAATTATCAAACTGTTTTATGTATATTATATAATGTAATTATGTTGCTTCATTTGTATATAGTATTATATATATATATATCAGTGATGAGCGGTCCACGGCGGCAATGTAAGCACTTCATTAAATCGACTTCATTCCAGCCGTATACTATATGAAGATGGTAATTACCATATAACAAGTCGTGAGGGTGTTGGGTACAATAGATCTTTTACATTGTATAGTACTTTAAAACCACAGATTTTCAGTTTTAGTTATATGTTATATTATTATAAACGGAAGGAATCAACATTTTTTTCATCACTTATACTATGTTAATGGATTTATTTATTGTTTGAAATTGAATCTTGCTCTGCTTATACCCTATATACGAATGTTCACCGTTCGCCACCGATATATATTTAATATACATATAAATTTTGTATCCGACAAGAGTACAAATATATGTAATTATTTATATATAGCTACAGTCAGGCGAACTATATATACATATTTAAAATATATAAACTATATATCCACATTATTATAATTATATTTATATTATAAGTTTTATATATACAATATATGTTATTTACGTGTATATTTTAATAAATTATAAATTTCGTACATATTTATGTATATCACAATCACATAGTGATTGTATATAATATATTAACGCACACACACACACATGCACAGTCAATTGTATATATTATAAATTTATTTTAACAAAAACTTTTTAGTCTATATAATATTATACCATTTCTCATATAATATATACATGGATACTAATGTATTATTAATTACCATTAAAGCTAAAATAATATATTGTATTATTTATTAATTTATTGAGTTGATAGAATTTCCCTTTTTATTTATTATTATTTATATGTTGTCTTATTTACATACTTAATGTATTATAGATTTATAAAATATATAACGCATTAACACTAAATGGTCAAAGCATGTACCGGTACAAGATAAAATAATTATAAATTGAATTTTGTATGTATATATTTGCAAAAAAAAAGACGTGTATTTATATCAGATGAAATCATAATAATAAAATATATTCTGTAAATTATTATATTATTAATTACTTAAAATATTTATGTATATATATATGCTATTGTACTAACGTCATATCAGTTATATATCTTATATTAGTTTTATACCATATATATTTAACAAAATAATTAATATCTAATATTTCATAGTACGTACAATATAATATATCTAAACCGAAAAAGTTCCATTATTGTATTATTAAAAAAAAAAAAAATTATATTTATATTAATTTAAAAAATTATCTTATTTATTCACAAATATAATTAATAAACTTTTTTGTGAAAAAATTTTAATTCAATTTGAAATACATATACCAAATTATAGCCGTGTAAATTGTCTATTTATATAATTTACAGTCGAACCGTTTTTTTTTTTATTCATTCATTACATCGATTTCGACACAATCATGCAAAAAAACATATACAATACTTTTATTATATACGTAGTTTTTATCATTTTGTTCCATAAAAATATCCTAAAAATCATTTTAAAAAAATAATTATATAGCAAAAACTTATGAAATTGCGGTGCCTCTAAAATCCACGTAAAATAACAACATAAAAAAAATACTCATTACGAAAATCAAAATCAAATCAATCGAATGAGCGTACTATGTATCAATTTCATTAGCGGGCGGAATATAATTAATCGTGCAGACACGATAGTTGCAAAATATAAAAAATCGGTGTTTTCATATAAGAATTTATTAAGTAATATAAAAAGATAAAATTCTTGTATCGAAAAAAAAACCGTTTAAAAAAGGATATGGTGTATATGCATATTTATATATATTACAACAACACCTATAAATGTATGTGTAACGTATGTATATGATACATATTTAAATTCTAAAAATTAAAATGGATATGTATACAGAATTAAAACATGTATTTTATAATAAAGTTTTATAATTAGTTTCATTTTACATTGTATCTATATATTATATATTTTTTTTTCCATAATATATATATATTAATCCTATATGTGCAGCATATATATATAGAGAGCAACAACAATATAATCCTTTATTGTACCACCGCAAGGATGTTGTATATACCGTACCTAACTATACCTATCCATACATACATATAATTCCAAATAACATGCATTTTTTTTCTATAAGTATTGTTGGTACGACGTGTATAATATGCATTTACATTTAAACTTATATGTATTATATTCATTTGCTCTGTATTAAGAAGATAGTCTTTTTTTTTTTGTATATATGTATATATTTACAGATGAGTGCCAATGAATTGCAAGCAATATATAAATTAAATAACAATAACTTTACAAATCTGTTGTAAAAATTTTGTATTATTGTTTTTAGCGGAGTGCATTTTCTTGTCATTTGGTCATCTGCATCTTATAGACCATTTCGCTAAAATTCTTCTTGTAATACCTACTTTTTTTTTTTTATTGTTTAATATTTCTACTCTTCGGTTTTTTGTGAATTTCGTTTTATATATTACAAAATGGTATATGCGGAGAAGAAGGTATATATAAACAATTTTCATATAATCATTCTTGTGTTGTTACACACAAAAAAGTTGAACTACTTAGAGCGGCAATTTATTTCGTGTCGTCGAGTATTTTCTTTATTTACATAAATGGTAAGTGCTGTATATATTCGTAAGCTTTGTCCAACCCTATTGCTATTGACACAATTTTTTTTGTTATATGAATATATTGACACCATCAATACCAATTTTTATAAGATTAATAAGAAAAATGAAAATTTTATAGTTGGTTCGCAATTCATCGGTAGCCATCTGTATTGTGCATGTGTGTATGCATAAGGTAAAAATATTTATTTAAATAATTTTCTAACACGGATGTAAATAGAAATAATTATGTTATAAATTCGTGTTAAATGTTATGTATTTAATTTAAATAATTTTTTCATATTTTTAAAACTTTTATTTTATTTAATATATTTTTATGTTTATATTTTTTTTATTTTTTTTTTTTTTGCTTTAATAATAATATGAAATAATTATAATTTTTATTTTATATATGTTAACTTTAACCCTTTTATATACATTTGTATTTAAACTATAATTAGATTTTTTTAATGCTATATGTACGTTTTATATATATTTATATAATATATAGAAATGCTTATACACATTTCTTACATAATATCACAAATTATCTGTGTTTATATATTATTGTTTTATAATTTTAAAGATAGTTTTGTACAATGAAACTCTGTATATATATTTTAATTTATCGTGTATTTAAATGTAGCCATGATTATATAAATATTTGATCCATTACTTATATGCCATAAAATGGTTATAAAATTGTAATATACCATGGCTTTGTAAATTTTAGATGAATGTGTTATTTTTACTAATCTAATTGCTGATAATTTGCAAAATACTTTTCCAATTTATTTACTATATTGATTTGCTTGTATATGAAATCATAAAACCGAACATTTTTGAAAGTATCATATTGTATATAGCATCTGCGATAAAAATATAATTATAAATTAATTTGTAAATTGTTATATGTATATAGAGTAAATCAACTTGCTGGTATTGTTTCGCAGATGCATTGGCGACGGAGTAGCTCTGTTGTGCAAGAGTTTGATTTGATGTATGTCTGTGCAATCAATACAATATAGTTCAGTCGGCAGTGACACAGGATTCAGAAAAAACTCAATGGACCTATAAACTGTCGAGTGTAAGAATATACTAAATTCAATAATTCAATGTACTGTGTGTAAATATTTGAGAGTATAATTTCTATGTTACATATTATAAAAAAAAAACATATAATAACATTTTACAATTTATAAATTTCTTAAAATAACTATAACACACTATAAATTTTAATACAATAATTGTTCATTACATATGTTTAACCATATATATAATTGCAATTTATGAAACAACGCACACATTATTTTAATATTTAATGTAATAATAGAGAGATAGTAAATCAATTCAATGTGCAGAATTTATTTATCAATTATCATTTATAAAATAATTTGATTTCCTATTTAGAATTAAATAAACCGCGAGGTTACATTAATTTTACAGATACTTTTTACATTACAATAGTTTATAGGATAAATGTTATTATTAGCATGTGTACATCAATATAATACATATATTTATTGCGGTATTCTAATATTATAATGTATTATTATTGAATTTGTAATTAACATATTTAAAAATGATGGAATATATTCAATAATGAAATTATACTTTATGCAAAAATTCTATTGTAAAATTGGATAATTTATATAATTTTTCCTAATAATAATTTCTATAAAATTCATATATATCTTATATACAATACAACCCTTTTAACAACATAATAATCTAAATTTATATAAAAATTAATAAATTTTATAATTTAATAATAGTAAATTTTTTCCAATGTCCTTTTATGCCAGAATAATATTGTATAATAATATGTAAAGGATTTTTAAATAACTTCGTTTTTTTTTTTTTTTTTGCATTGAAAGTTAAGAAATTCAAATTAATTAAATTATTTACAAAACATTAATTTTTTAAAAGAAAATACTTAAGGCAGAACAAATTTTATTATTATATAATATTTTATCTTTGCACAAAAATACATTAAAAAATATTTTTTACTATATATTAGACAATTTTGTGAAAGATATAATTTTAATAATATTATTATTAATTTACTGCTATTTTTTTCTATAATGATGATGATGATGCTGATGATGATGATGTTGTGGTTATCATCCACACGATGGTGGTTTATAATTATTAAAAGAAAAACCTAACCATTATATATTATGTAGGAGATTATTAAAATATCTATCTTATTTGTATCATATATATTACATATATGGTGATATACTGCAAAATACATATATTAAAAATAAATAAGTCTTAAACTTAATATTTTAAAAGTTGTTTATATAATATTTGTACAATATATTATCGTTATATAAATAAATATATACCTCTCTGCACTGCCCCGAAAATATACAATATATGTATAAATGAAGTTATGGAGATGATTAATAGATATTAAAATATTTAATATTAATAGACCTTATATATTTATTTATAATATAATTTGTATTTGCTATATACAAGAGTATTATATATATATATATATATCTTATTATATACTATTATTATATACACTCTTATTTCGTATTGTTTATGTAATAATATATGTATGTATGTGTGTGTGGAAGGAAGGATGTTTATTTATTTGTTTAACAAATTCACAAAGTAATTACATCAATTTCTATCCATTATATACGGTGTATTTTATATATATATATAGAATTATGTCTGTATATTTATATATATATATAAACTATACATGTACAATATATATTGTATATAGAAAACTCAATTATTTTATGTATACGTCGACATTTAACGAGCCAAAATTAATTAAAGGATATTTACTTTTGTCCAATGTTATTGTTTTGTTTGTGTTTGACCATTAATTCTCTTTGCATTTCACTACTTATGTGTTTACATTTAAAAGATCTTTTGAAAAAGGTTTTACTTTTTCTTGTTTATTTGTATGTTATATATATTTTTGTATTATCTAATACTCGTAAAAGTATAGGTGTATTATTTTTCTTGTTTGTCTTTTTTTTTGAGAAATTGTAAATAGATTATATGTTTTTTTTTTATTGTATTAAGATTATTTTCTATATGAAAGTATATTTTTTTAAATTTATAATATATAGGTAAAGCTTTAAATAATGGAAAAGCTTTTATTGACATTATATACAAATTTTTATATTATATACTCTTATACCATTATGTAATTAAAATTATTAAAAATTCTTATTTCTTATTTTTTATGTATATACATTTGTTTTGGTATATGCAAATGAAAGTTGGTTTATTATATAAATAAAATTTATTATATATATATATATCTATCTCAATCGAATATTTCTGCCATTTTTCTAAGTTTGTTTAAATCTAAGATGATTTTATTATTTGTATTAAATATATATATATATGGTAGATATAAAACATTTAAAAATATAATTGGGTTACGGGTGTGTGTGGTTTTGTGCCAATCTTTAATATATGTTTATACCCTATATATATATTTATATATGTATAATTAAATTGTTTAAGAAATTTGTTTAAATTATTATCTTTATACCCTATGTGTGTATATATAATATAATAATACAATATAATTAATAAAAACATAAATTGTTTTTCTTAATAAATAGATAATATTATATATTCGTTGTTGTTGTTGTTGTTGTATAAAATTATTATATAACATATATTATATATATATTAAATACCCACGGCGATAATATGAATATAGTATATATGATGAAAGTGTATAATTTGTATGTTGGGTTAATTAATTTGCATATTCTATGAAAATGCTAAATACACTCGTATATATATTAAAACATTATAAATATTAATACACTAATTGAATACAATCTATGTATTGTATATATATTTGTATATTGTGTATGAGAATTGTTGCTCATAGGTTAACGATTTTCCTTTTTATCTAAAATCATCCATTCATTTAAACTTATCCTGTAAAGATTTTAATTTATTTGATACTTGCTACTTTAGCTTCGGTGCGTATAATTATATATATACTGTTTATTTTACTATTAAGGTAAAACTCTTTCGGCAAAACAAATACAGTCGAAGAAATCAATTAAATGTTATTGCAAAAATGTTGTTTTTTTATATTTAATTTAGTCTATACTAAATTATATTTTACATAGACCACAAACATAGATAATTTCATAGTGTATGATTTTTTTTTTATCTAATTTATATCTAAATCATTGTGTTGTTTTTATACCATAGAATAATCAAATCAATCAAACTAATTATTTTAACATTATAACCCTATTTCTATATAATATAGTTTTATTATATCATTGTCCGTATTTTCAAATAATCAAAATTACTTTTTTAAAATGTTCATTACATTATTTATAATTGATTTTTAGCACCCATTTTGTATTGTCATCATTTGAAATCCTCGCCTAAATATAACAATGTCTTAATTTTTATCAACTCCTTTGAACAAATTGTACGATCAATATATTTTGTGATATAATAATACCAGCACCACAACAAATTTTCTAGTAAACTAATTACATATGTATATTGTTGATGATGATAATGATTACTGTTGTGTAATTAAGGATTTTAAAATCTTAAAATACATAATAAATTTATTATATTATTAATAATTGTTAACTGACTCCAAATAATATTTAATATCAAATGTCTCTCTCTCTCTCTCTCTGCCAAATATATATTAGTATATAATAAGTAACATGTATATGCATTTAAAATTAATTACCATGAAACCGCACTATAAAGACTAGTAAAATTATATTTTTGTATATGATATACATGTAATATATAAAATGCATATATTTCATCATTCATTCATACACTTCAAAAATCCGCATAAAATATCTCTAATTACAACATATATATTATTATAGTTGATTTATTGTTGTGGTACGAAAAATGTAAATTTTATGAAATGAAAATAAATTTACTAAACACATAAAAAAAGCAACACCATTTTTAAATGAAATTGCTCCGAAAAAAAAACAACAATAATAATAATAATAATAATTGTAACAGCTTGTACAATTTTATTTTGAAAAATTCTATGTTTTGTATAGCAAGCAATAGGAGGTGTATTGTTGTATAATATTAAAAATTATATTATTATGTGAAAGTGTATATAAATAATACAATGAGAGTGGTGTTATACATTATTTATATTTTTTATATATATATATATTTCGGCGTGTGTTGGTCTTCTCCTCATCATTGAACAAAATAAAAAAAAAAATGCACACGTGCAATGAATTATAAAATTTTTTTATTTCTTCCTTAATTAATATAATTTTTTTAATATTCGTTTATATATGTTTTTATACTATAAACGCATATATTCAGGATTTTATAGTGGTATACATTAAAATAAATAAAATGGCAAGAAATCATAAATTCTTTTATATTAATTAATTTTTATTTTTTACATACAATTATAGTTTAACCGTTTTTGGTGGGTTACATATTCTTTCATATATCCTTATATGCATATCTTCAATTCGATGTGCTTACGATATGATTAAAACAATTAAAAATACTCTAACACTTCTGCTATAAATAACTTGACTATTATGTCTATTATGTCTATGTTGTTTATGTTATTTGCGTTATCCATATATCATTAAATACAGAAATATATATTATTATTTGAATATAACCAAAATTTATATTATTTCCTGTTGGTGTATGCGTATAACTTTATAACCTTTATTTATATTGACCATATCTATGCAAAGAAATTCACCATACTTTATCTTATCTCATCCTCAAAATTGAATATGTTGTATATGTGTGTTAAGCAAAAAAAAAACAAAAAGGAAAAATATGTAAAAGTTTATTTTTAATGTTTTTATGCACTACTATTTGTTTGCATCACCAGATTGTGATCCTTGCTAATTTTTATTTTTTCTAATAAGATATCCAACCAACATAACAATATATAAATATACATTCTGTATCCTTTTATGTACATTACTTATTTATGCATTTTTGATTATGTTCCAAATAAATCAAAAATCACTTAAAAAAAACTGCAGTGTGCGTGATATATAAAGTTGTGAGTCTAGAAGAGGTGACTTCGATCAATGTAAATTTTGGAAATTGGCTGCAGAAAAAATTAATTGCATTCAATATACCATATTTTCTAAAGCAATTAAATATATTGAGAATTATTTTTGCTTAAAAAAATGTCCTTTTTTTTTTTTAATATTTCAAATAATATGCTAAAATCACTTAGTTAGACTTATAATTTTAATGTGAATAATAAATAAAATTAAATTATATCTTTCTTATGGCACTGCCCTATATATGTAGCAGCTATTATTTTTTTTCAATTTCAAATATAATCTAATATGAATTGAATTGATTGCTTACATGAAAATAGCAGAAAATCTAAATTCCCTAGTAACACTGTCCGTAGTTTGTCCGTATTATTTCCGCATTATATGTACTAGTCCGTAGTTTCAATCCGAGGAAATATCTACGGATTTTTATAAAAAAATGTCCTTGGATTATCCACAGAATATCCATAGAATTTATATTCGAATTTTTTGTGGGCGCTTATCCACGGATTTTGACAAAAATTTGTAATATGTAAAAATGTATTTTAGCAAGTAATACCTTGTGAATTTTCCCTTTTAGCAGAATAAATTTTCTTATGACGATGATGTCAAATCGCGGTTTGATTCAATTTTTTTTACCGATAGACCAGAAGTTCCATGAACACGGAATGAATATGTTGCCCGAATGATGGCAAAAATTCATCGATTGTGCAATTTTTTTTAAACAAGAAAAAAAAGCCGCGGAAAAAATCCATGAAAAGTCATACAAAATTTCTCGGAAATATATCGATTGAATTGTTGGTTGTCTTAAAAATTATGAAAATAAATTAAAAAGAGTGAGGATTATATCTATATAGGTAAGCGTAATATACAAAATTTGAATCAGTGTCTTGGATAATTGGTGAAATAAATTATGAATACAATACTGCGCGGATATTTTTTGGACATATTACCCAGCCAACCATCCAAAGATTTCAAATGACCTAAATAAAATACTATTATATTAAGTGAAAAATCTATGGACATTCTTCGGACAAATTCCAATATATCTTTTCCTTGGAAAATATGTGCGTTTTTTCCACGGAAATTTTCCTCATTTTTCAAAATACGGACAAATTGTTACTAGGGTACTTGTGAATTAAACCACAAGAAGCCTGCATATATATACGTTTCTTAAGTTCATAACCGAAAATTAAGTATGGAATTTAGATATAGAAAAAGTTTAAAAAAATGATTAAAGAAAATCAAAGATTTTTAAATATATTTCAATAATACTATTTTACATAATTTTTAAAGTATAATTATAACTTAAAAAGAAAATTAAATTTATAGTATCAGATTTACCGAACACAATCGCACCATTAAGTTATATGGAAATATTGAGAAATTAAAAAATGAAAATATAATATAATAAAACAGCAAATTAATTATTTATTTATGTTTTTTTTTTTTTTTTTGTTCCTCTTCATTATATTATTAATTGTTTTTCAGTTTTTTTTTTTTTGTTTTTGTCAAAAGAATTTTAATAATAAAAAGTAATAATTAAAAATTAATAATTAATATTTATAATATTACATAGTTCTTTCATAAATATTGTAGATAAACAAAATTTTAATTCACATAATTACAAATAATTAAATATTTATATAATATATATTTTAAATTTTGGTATTTAATTTACATATTATTTTAAAATCGTTCCATTTACGTTGTTTTATATTTTAATTATATATAGATATACACATACACATACACATATATATATATATAATTAATATTATTTATATATACGCACGTGTATATTATATATGTATGGAGCATTACTTTCTATATACATTAATTAA
The DNA here is from genome assembly GCA_910594885.2 of Bibio marci. Lineage (NCBI taxonomy): Eukaryota > Metazoa > Arthropoda > Insecta > Diptera > Bibionidae > Bibio > Bibio marci. The sequence continues at coordinate 45,420,409 of OU343116.1, read as the reverse complement.
AAAATTAAATTAAAAATATAAAACCAATTATCATTTAATAAATATATAGTTAAAAAAAAAAAAGTTATAATAAATAATTTTAAATTATTCTCATTAAATCTTTAGTTTTATAATATATTATTTACAATATGATAAAGAAAAATAAATAGTTAATTTATATATGAACAAATTTTAATTTTTAAATTTAATGTAAATAAAGAAAGAAATATGTTATGTAATATAATTTTTTTACAATAATATTTCCTAATTTTTAATATACATTTCTGAGACGATAGGCCGTCATTGATAATATTTTTTAATATATATATATACTATAAGATTACCAACCAGTATGATGAATATATATGACTGCGGTATGAACTGCTCCTATATACCACATATGTAAGTGTATAAGGTAAAAAAATGAAATTATATTTATTTATAAACAAATGAAACTTTTCTCTATATATATATACTCACAATTTTCTATTGTATTATATTTACAATAACTCTGAACTTCTTGATCCCGCATCTATATTATCGGTTTGTTACAGTTTTATTAAAATGTATTTTAACAAGAAGATAATACCATATATTATATAATATAATTGTATATATAATAACAGAATATAAATGCTTATTATATACAAATAACTCATAATCTATATAATATTATATTGATTTTGGAAATTTCTATAAGGTATAAAATATAGAAAGCAATGAAATTTGATGAGAAAATAATTACATTAATTTATTTAATTTAATTATTTTTTGTATAGCACTTATTTTATTTTCGTATATTATATAATATTATTAATTTAATAAATAATTTATTAAATTTCTTTTATATATACAATATATCTTTTTCAAATAAAAATGAATTATTTAGTGATAAATAATTTAAAATAAAATAATTTATAATTTTTATATTATACACACATAAACAAAGATTAGAAAGAGAAAAAATTAATAAAATTATTATTATTATTAAAATAAATAAAATAATTAATATTTTAATAATATAAATATGTGTATAAATAAAATAGAGTAAATTTGTAAATATATATATTTATATATAGAGATATTTATTTATATAACAAATAATTATTTAATAATTTATTTTATACATATATTTAATAATTAATTAATTTCAATAAATAATTTTTTGGGAGCGGTTGGGGTCGGTTTTTCATAGTTATTTTCACATATATTTCAATGTAATTTATATTTATTATTATTTAAATAACAGGATATAAAAATAACCAAAATAAAACATTTACATATTTTCAATTACGATAAACAATATTTGGTCAAATTGTGTATGGCGAAACTATTACTATATTTTATGAAATATATGTATTTATTTTCAATTTTCATTGCATAAATATATATTATTAGAATATTATCTATTTAAATTATTGAATAATAAATTATTGTATTTGACAATATTCTAGATATTCTCAGATGTTTTTTACATAATGAAAAACTGTACACATTTTTTTTTTCTTAACGACCACATGCGGCTGTTATGGTTTTGCTCGAATTTACCCATTTTGTGATATAATATATTTATATTATAAAAAATTATAAATTATTATATAAATTTATATAAATATATTTGTTGCAATAATCGCATTGGGTTCGTCTTGATAATGGTACAAAATTAGTATACCGAAACGTTGAGAGTAGTTTATAAAGTTTAAATAAAAAAAAAACATTTTATCAACCAAATTTTTTATTGTAATTTTGTAATTTACAATATTCTAACACTTATGTGTTATGACATACCGCGCGACAGCCGATTAATACGTATAATTATAATTATTATTGTAATGGTCGAATTATTTTCTATATTAAATAAAATATTTATATACATTTTTTTGTTATTGTCATTGGGTATATAAGAAACAAGGGGTTCCAAGAACCCTGCCGATCCAAATTTGAATTTATTGTAATATACTTAAAAAAAATGTTGATCCATCTTGATTATTAGATGAAAAATCTGAAGATGTCAGAAGGGAGGATCGATAGATGGAATCCATTTCCCAGAAATCTTATTCTTTTTTTTCTCAACCATTTTGCACTGGCCGAGTAAATATATTCTTGGTTTCATTGTTATTTTAACGACGCATATAATTGACAAATGTGATTAGGCTTAATTTATATAAATAATGATTGGAAAGTGTCCCAGACAGGAGACAATGTCAATATTTTTTTATTGACTTTTTTTTTGTGGGCGGATAGAGCTACATTTTATGTTTAATCATAGATATTTTCTTTGTATATGTTTGTATAGAGTTATAGGCTCTTCACCCGATATCAGATAATATATTCAAATGTTGTGCCAATTTTTTTATTATTTTTTTTTTCAAATAAATAAATTAATAAATAAATAAATAAATAAATAAATAAATAAATAAATAATTAAAAAAATAATAATGTATATGTAATATTAAATATATAAATACAAGATCTATAAGCCAAAATTGTATTTCAACCAGATTGTTTTTGTTCCATTTTTACGACGGCATTTATTTTATTATAATTATATATAAAAATCTAATTTCAAATATTATAAATAAAGATTTGAAAAGTTATATAGTAAAAAAAAAAAAAAGGTGACTTGTAATACAAGTTATTTTTTGCCAAATAATTTTGAATATTCTATTTTATTTTTAAATAATTTCAATCGGCGATCCAATTGCCAAATTCCAGGCAATTTATGAATGTAGGCTTGAGTCATTTTTCAACAACTCCATATAATATATGTATTGTTTCGCAGTAAAGCGTATATTACAACGATAGAACCAATAAATTGGTAAAGTGAATGCAAAACATCTAATGGATACAGTAAATTTGGATGGATACACATCCCAACCAAGGGCTTCTAACGTTTGTTTTATGCAAATTGTGATTGAGAATTATCTTGTTATGAAAAACCATTCCTTATTAATTTAATAGTTGTTGACAGTATATGATTCTATCTGTTCTTTCTTGTCCAATCAAATACCTATACATTAATCCAAATCACCACTTTTGAAAAGATGAAGCATATAGTACTTTCACACAATCATTCGATGACTACTGCTGAGCATTTGCTGTAGTTTTTCTCAAAGGAAATATAAAATAATTAATACTTATGCTTTTTCGGCTCTCACTACCCATTCGATATTTTCAACAAGTGCATCATAAACTTTAAACTAGTATTGTAGACCGTGATTTTTATGAACTACTAAATTATTACTGTTTACTATATGTTTTACATCATATAAGTAATTAAAGCTAAATCTTCATTGATTTATTAAGAGGAAAAAGTTTATGGTTTTTGGCATATGTATAGCTAAAAATCGCTTTAAAGAAAGCGGCGGTGTAACATTATGAAAACATTTTACATTTCATATCATATTATTTTGTTAAATATATTCAATTTATACAAAAGTAATCCGTATTAATTTTTAATTCATGACTTAAATTAATTTAATATATATTTAATATTATTTACATCTTTTCCTGTTTTAATTAAATTGTATTTTTCGTTCCTTTTTTCGTTTTCATTTTGATTATACAATTAGACCGTGCGAGCGATAAACTTTTTAATTCTTTAATAATTATTTTTAATATTACAATAATTGGTTTAATTTTTAATTAATAAGAAATTAATTAATGTATATACACATGTAATATAATAAATAACCTATCTATTTAATATTAATTATAATTAATTTATAAGTCAAAAAATTCGTTTTTACCATTTCGTTTCAAATATAAATAATGAATATTGAGTAAATATCGTTTTTAATTTTGTGTGTTTGTTTGCTTTTTTTGCTTCATAGTTTTATTTCACTTTATTTTAGGAACGTGTGTACATGAAATGAAATATGAAACTTAACAATTTTTTTTTTGTTTAGGCTTATGAATTGTTTAATTAGATATTTTTTTTTTTAATTAATGCATAATAATATTATACAATAAATTACAATAATTAAATTTATACAAATTTATTATGTTATTTATTGAAAAATGGCTGTTTATTGTGTATAAACAATATATTTGTTGTATTTATGTGTGCGTTTTTATTATTATTATTATTATTATAATTATAATTGAGGTAAATATAAAATTGTAAATTAATTAATAAATTGAATAAACCATATATAGAATTTTTGCAATTTTATCATATTGTCGAATTACTTCATTGTTAATAATTGAAAGAGTTTTCATTTCTATATATAATAATTGTTTGGATAAAAAATTAAAATATTATCGCATAACTTCCAATATAAGTAAACTAATATATGATCGAACACAATACACATACAGCTCCATTTTTTAGACACATATGTGAGAATTGAAATTTAAATAATTAGAAATAAAAAGTCATTCTCTAGCATTTACTTTACGCACAGTATTTTAATGGAGTAATAATAATTATTAGAACTTTTACACGTACTCGTCGTATATACGCAAAACTCGCACAAAATATGACTAATAATGCTTTAATGCATACGCACCTACGCATATAATGAATTCTGATTTTAATTAAATAGTCCATAGTTGTACTTTTTCAGCTACTACACACCACGAAGCTCTTTCATAATATGATGATACAATATGTAAACTAGCTACATGATGATTAATTAATGAATCTAATTCACCCTCACGAAATACATGATAATATCGATGATGAGTAGATGAACCACCAACTGATGGACTATCTAATGATGCTGTACTATTTGAATGAGCCCATGAATCAAAACTTTGTTGTGTTTCATTTGTTTGTTGTTGTTGTTGGTTATCTGTTGTTGAATTATGTTCATTTAAATTATTATTATTGTTATTATTATTATTATTATTATTATTGTTATTATTAATAATATTATTATTGATATTAATTATATTACTACTTTTATGTTTATTATTTAAATTATCATTACTATCTTCGGTTATATTATCATCTGATGAACTATCATCACCTTCAATTAATAGGGCTCGTTCATTAATTGTTGTACAGTCATCATTATCTTCAATTGATTTATGTTCACTTTTTGGGGATTCATCTTCTTCATGAATAGTCGTTGGATTTGAAAGATAGTGTTGATAATAATGATGTTTATGTTGTTGTTGTTGTTGCTGCTGCTGCTGTTGTTGTTGTGATAGTTGGTATTCTTGTTGTGATTGCTGAAGTTGTTGTTGTTCTATTTGCTGATATTGTAGTTGTTGATTTTGAGCTTGCTGCATCTCCTGCTGTTGTAGTAATTGCTGCTGTTTTTGTTGTTGCCGCTGATGTTGATTTTCTTGTTGCTGCAGCGATTCATTATGAGGAGAATAATTTGTACTTAAATTAGCTAACATTAAACGCCTTTCACGTAATTCTTCACGTAATGAATGTAAATCACGAATTTCACAATTTAATTTTTTAATGTATGGATCATCATCAACAAATGTAGTATTTGGTTGTTGTGCATATTCAATTTCCTGTTGTTGTTGTTGTTTTGATCTACAATGATCTATAACTATCTCTGAATGATCTTTTAGTAATTGAGCGCTTAGTTTTTCTGCAAAAGCAATTAAATGCTGCTGTTGTTGTTCCTGCTGCTGCTGCTGATTATTTGCTTGTGTGTCACAATTCATTGAATCGTTTCTTTTAATATTATCAATTTCATCATGTGAAATTAATTTAAGTGTATCGTCGTCAATATTATTGTCAAATAATTTTTCTGATATTTTAATTGATGAATTAATTGTATCTAATGTTGTTGTATTTGATTTTGTTTTTGCCGACGAACACATTGATAGCGTGATGGGTGTTAATGATAATCTTGATAATGTTGTTGGTGGTAATGATTCAGTAGCTGTGACTGTTGTCGCTACTGTTGATAACGATGTTAGTGATGGTGACGATGTTACGGATAGTGATGAATGTGCTGATGTTGTTTTTAATAAATTTTCCTCTTTAATATTTTGTGTTGCATTTGCTGTTGGTGTTGGTGCTATAATTACACTATCTATTGAATCGGGCGATGATGGTTCACTGGAATCACTATCTAAATCATCAACTTCAGGATTAAATATTTCTAATGATAAGAATTTTTTTGGCACCATCGGTGTTGTCGAATATTGTCGTACTAACGGATAATTTGACATTTTTCTAAATTTTGGTATTGTTGGTAGATTTTTAACAATTTGTTTCGTAATTTTTTCATATTTTTTCGGTGGTGAATTTGTAATTCCGATTTTATTTTTATTATTATCATTATTATAATTTTTATCATTATTATTATTTTTATCATTATTATTTCTATATTTATTATTGTTGCAAATATCAAATTTATGATATTGTTGATTTTTTTTATTGAAGAAATGATTTTGAATTTCAGTATTACTATTTAGTTGTAATGCATTAATTTGTTGTGCCATTGTTAATGGTTTTACTATTTTTAAAGGTAACTCTGTGTCAGGAGTAGCGGTGAGATTAATATTTGATGGTAGTGGTGGTGATAATGTTGGCGGTAGGACTGGTGAAGATTTCGTTGGCGGCACCGATGATAATGATGACAATGGAAATGTTGTTGATGGCGTTGTTATCTGCCATAATGTCTGTGGTAGTTGTGATAATGTTGGTGACGATGGTGAAGGTGAATTTGTTTCCAGTTGTTTCATTGCCGTTGTCAAAGTAAAAGGTTGTAGTTGCTGTTGTACCGATTCAATAGTTGATTGAAGAATTGAAGTCTGTAATAACGTTGGCGGTGGTAAAGGTGACGCTGGTGCTGACTGTGGCAGCGAAGGTTTTGCTAACGATTGTAATAATGATGGTGCTACAGCTACAGTTGGTGATAATTGTATGGGTGTTTTTGAACATGATACAACAAATGGTGTTATTGGCACTGATGATGTTCTTAGAATTTTTTTCTTATGTTCTTTATTTATTATATTACTATTTGTATGACAATTGTTTAAACTACTAGCTACATTAACTCTATTTAAAATCGATGCGGTTGGTGTTGTTGTAGGCGTTGTTACAGATTGATCTGTACGTGGTATATAAATCACAGATGCAAAACTATCTTCTGATTCGATGCTTGTGTCACTTTGTAGGCTACTTTCTTTTGATGAGTCTGGAAATAAAATTCATAAATGAACAAAAACCATTAATAATTGCGATATTTCATATAGGTATACTTAAAGAGTTGATTACTTACCAGAACCGCTTTCTCTGGAATGACGTCTTTCTTCTTCGTTAATTATAATCAATCCATTAGTACCATTATTGTTAATATTATTAATATTATTATTATTAATATTATTATTACTATTATTATTATTATTATTATTATTATTATTATTATTATTATTATTAATATTATTATTATTATTATTATTATTATTATTATTGTTATTATTATTATTATTATTAATAATATTATTATTACTGCTATTATTATTATTATTATTATTATTATTGTTATTAATATTATTATTTATATTATTGTTATTATTATTATTAGTATTACTTTTTGCGCATATTTTAAAATCATTATTAATACAGATATTAGCAATATTATTTGAATAATTACTTAGATTATAATTATAATTTTCATTAATATTACTGTCATTAATTTTTGTTCTCATTTTATCTGTTGATGTTGATGTGTATGATGACGTCGTTGTTGTTGTCGATGTTGAATGTGTATTATGTTTAAAATTTTGAAGAATTTTCACGATCCCATTCTTTGTAACACGTTCTAAACTACCTGTTGATGTTTTTAATTTTGTTTTGAGCCCTTCACGTATTACTTGTAATCTTTTCGCAAATACAGGCCGACATAAAAATGCTTCATTCAATGACATTTGTTTATGTATACGTTTACGAACTTTTTCTTTATCACGTAAACGATTTTCTGTCATTAAATCTTCATTCAATGAACTTTGTTTTCTTAAAAATAATTTTAAATCTTGACTATTTTCATTATTATATTCACTATTGTTACTAATATTTATGATGCTACTATTACTATTATTCTTACTATTATTACTATTACTCTTACTAGTACTATTACTATTAATATTAATATTAGTGTTATCATAATTGATATGATTATCATAATTAATACTATTATTATTGTTATTATCATTTAAATTATCGTCGTCGTCATCATCGTTATCAAAACTATTTTCTTGATATTCCAATGATCCATTTGATAATATAAATTGTTCATCACAAACCGATTGTTTTTGTTTCACTAATCGTGGTCGACGACCGTCGCCGGTCATCAATACATTTGGTGACGAAGACGATGATGATGATTGTTGTGGCATAATATTTTCTGGTATTTGAGCACCTAAACTTGGAACACTAGAACGTGATCGTACTATCTGACGTTGTGGCGGATTTAATATACTTCCTAAACTACGACTTTTTAATCCGGCCGATAATGGTGGATCAGGTAAATCTTCAAAATCTTCTAAACGACGTAATTCAATTGGTAAATCTTTAGCATCTTCATAGTCTATACTACTATCATTTTTGGTATCTTTAGAATTCCATGAATCTAAAAACCATGGATGTCTTTTACCACCAGCCAATTTCTGTGAAAACATAATTTTTATTAAATTTATTTTTTTATAAAATCTTATAAATTAAATTTGCATATGTACCTGAATAGTACGTCTCACAAAACTACAACATGATTCTCCAGGCGATGATGATGATAAACTCGAACTGTCTCCATCACCCGCTGATCTACTTGAATTTGTTGAATCTTCAACGTATGCATTGTAGGGTGTTAAACATTCTTCTTCGTCCTCTATGTATATAAATTATATAGGTTTTATTATAATTACATAAAAATATAATCACTTCATATGTATAAATTAAAAATCGTAATTTTTTCGTAACATACAAAATATTGTTTGTCAAATCATTGTAATTTTTTAGAAAATTTATTTGATTGATATTTTTATGAATTTATTGTTATAAATAAGTGGCGGCAAATATGTTACTTTTTTTTTTGGTCAAATACAATTTATTATAGTCGATCAGATTTATAATTAGTTTATTTTTTTTTTTTTTTGAATGAATAATAGATCAGACCAATAAGTAAATCTATCTAATGTTTACCTTCATCCGAATAATTTGATGTTCTTATTTTTGGTGATTGCATTGGTATTAATACATCTTGTGATTCAAAACGTCTTTGTTTTTGTTCAAATGCCCATACTGTTATTATAACACGTCCACCAATCCGTAATACTCGAGCTAATTCACGAATTGCACCCACACGTCGTTCTGTTGTCGCAAAATGATGTACAACTGCCAATGATAACACAGCATCAAATGATTCATCACGAAATGGTAATTCTAAATTATCACATAATGCAACCTAAAGAAAATAAAAAAATAAATAAATCATGTATAGTATTTATATTGCATTGAAATTATAATAATATATATTGAAATGCATATGTAAACTTAAACAATATACAGTGAGGGGAGAGCAGTTGGTATAGCGGTCATGTTAAACAATCGAGTGAAATACTATTATATTATATTCAATTCCCAAAATTTACATGTGAACTTTTTCAGTATTTAATTAATTAAATTTTTTAGCAGCGCGGTTTTAGCATTAACTTTATGTTAACTTAATTTAGCAATCAAAATATGAGTGGTAAAATATAAATTTGTGTGATACACTTACCTCACCACCTTTATTTTTAGCTACTTTTGTTAATCGATAACATCTATCTATTCCTAATGTATAAATATATGGATTGAATGATGTTAAATAACGACCAGTTCCACATCCAACATCACACACCATTGAGCCCGGCTCTAAAGCCGCTAAGAATTGTGCCACTTTAGGTCGTATTGGTCCAGACGATTCTTCACAATTTTCATATACATCATGTACATAAGCCCGTTCAAGTGCTGCCGATCGTCCGCTATAATCCGATCGTTGTTTCTGTTGATTTTCATTTTCTTCTTTATATTGTTCATCCACTAAAATGAAATTTGATAAGAAATATGTTGTGTATATATGTTAATTAAAATTGGTTGGTGTACGCATACTTATTATATATGTATATGTGTTAAAAAGGAAAATGTATATTATATATATGTAAATATATATAATCTTATTGCTGCGTGTATATGGTTTTAATTTTATATGTAAAAACATTTATGTTTATATTTATAACAGTCCAAGTAATACGATCCAATATACACACAATATTTATCAAAAATTGATTTACCATTGTTTATTCATACTTAAACATATATATACAATGGACAATATGTTTGTATACATGTAAATAAAACATTGTTAGTATTTAATATTTACTATAAAAATTATGGTGATACCCATAATTAATTATACAAATATAATAATATATATATTGTATATTATATATCTCCCATGTGTGTATTATCCGCAAATATGTAAATATAGAGTATAAATGCTAATATTATTTGATATATACATATAATTTGTATATATAACAACAATTTTAAAAACATCATTTATATTGTATATGTACCCCACTCATTAAAATATATTGCGGTCACTGAACTACTTTATATTTATTTCATATATTATTTATATACCTATATTTGTTTTATTTTATATACCATATAACCCATTTATAATTTCATATATAATATATTCATATGTTATTATTGTTTTTATTTTTGCAATATCGATGACCTATTTTAAATCAGCACAAATCCTTATTGCATATATATATATATGCATACAGTCTATAGGTGCAGTACATGACTCTACGTATATACATATGTATTAATTTTAGTATATAAAGATTGTTTGTTATATATATGTTCGATAAAAAAAAAAGGTTATAGAAACCGCATTGAATGAATACATAACTATCTATATTTGATTGCATTTTATAAGCTACATGGATTATATTTTTGATTATATTGTTTACAAAATATTGTTTGACTATATATGAATTTTAGATTTATTATTACACATATATAAAATATATTGTATTATTAAAAATTTCTAAGTGGTATTTATACAATTCAGATTTTATTTACATTATTTTACAAAATTTTTGAAAATGTACACAATAAATAAATAAATCTGTTGTTATATTCAACAATAATTGATTGATGTACGAACAAGTACATCTGTATAATTTAATAAGTTTATTTAAGTTCAAAAGTTAAATAAAACAATAAAAACAACAATAACGTTAACCATAACATACATTTTTCACAAAATGTTTTAGAAAATTATAAAGGTTTTTCTTTACAAAAAAAAAAAAGCATCGTTGTTTGTCGAACCCCAGATATTTATGCGTAGGACGTATATATTGATGTATATTCTATTATATAGGATTTACGTTTGCAAAGTTCTTAAGTTTATTAAAATTAATAATAAAAAATTTTTTATGAATAAAAACATCTCTTTTAGAAAATATTTACAATAGATTAAAAACTGTTGTTGGTGGCCACACGATCATAAGTTCTAGTCTGGATTTATATTTCTTTATACCATATATTCTATTCTATGAGATCAAAGTAAATACAATTGATTCTATTTTTTATAATCCAATATCGTCGTTAAAAAATATTACAATCAATATTTTATAGTTATTGCTATAATATAGTTGAAAACAACTTACTATAAAGTTCTCCTAATTAGTTATTAATAAGTTTTTATTTTTATATAATATAATTAATAATGTATATTTTTGTTTTTTTTTTTATTTACAGAATAGCCGCTAATAATAGGGAAGGATACGTTGATATAGTTACTTCGTATATTGTGTTCAAACAATATGCTATTATAAATATAAACATATTAAATTGATGACGAATTTTCCAACTCCTTCATATGTTAATATAAAATTAAACACCTGCAATAGTTATGGGTACAGTAGATACAACTAGTGTAATACAAGAACTACAAATAAATATACAATAAACCATTTGGAATTGATCTTGAAGAATGAAATATGTTGTCGTTACAATTTTGCAATTTACAATTATATGAAAGGAAATATAAGTGTCAACAATCCTGAGAGCTTAATGTGAGTAGTATAAATATATATAATTAATTATATTCAATTACAGAAATAATTCTACGCTTTATAGATAACCAGTCATTGTATTTAATTTATTATATTGACAAGCTTATCGTTCTGCACACACTTCAATTGCCTTAGTTCGTACAGGTTTTAAAACTCTTTTACATGTTTAGTATCATCTTTCTTTCCAATGACACAACTGTTTGGATTTCTGTCCAATAAAAACAGTAAAGATTTAATCTGAATTTTGCTTAATTTTAATGATCGCAATTACGACTGTTTTAGTACACGAAATGTACGTTAATTAAATAAATTTAATGTTATTTACCTCAATCATCATAGAATTTAATTATTGTTATAACATACAAAAAATAATAAATAAAAGGAATTGACAAAATTAAATGAATCTTGTTATGGGAATTGTTCCACACATATTCACCCAAGCAGTTGAATGTGAATGGGTGGTTTATAATTTTGAACATCTCATCGCACTATATAAATAATAGTTCTAATTGTTAATTTCATAAATTTTTTTTTTCGGAAACTTTCCTATCCATTTTGTTTGACATTTATACACAAAATGTACCTATCTTTTAATTTAATCAAAAATCGAATTAAAACATTCTTATATAATAGATAAAATAATGAAATATCTTTCATTAGGTAATTTATTATATTTTTCTTATTTTCGTTTATTGTTTTGTTATATTGTTATGTTAATTTTTTTGTTATTTTCGTCATTTTTTTGTTGTTTTTTTTTTAAATGTTAATAAAATACAATATATAAAATGTACAATATAAGAATGAAGAAAGAACGTAAATATATGCAATTACTCTTATGATGATATTCATATTAAATTATCTATACTATGCGCGCAGAATTGAAAATGTGTGTGGGTGAAAATATCCTCAGCTATTATATTTTATATGTACATAACGTATCTTGCTTATGTATGTGTGGATGGTAGTATAGAAAAAAATCCTTTTTATAAAAATGTATATACGCATGTATTTGTAAATATAAATATGTATAGTTGTATTTGTTTGAATGAATGAATGAATGAATGAATCAAGTTGCAGCAATTTTTAAGATTCAGTGGCGTATCTCAGTTCGATTTTTTTTTTTTTTTTTTTAAAGAAAAATGTATGTTTGCAAAGGGTTTTCCAATGGAAATACTCAATACACCGGTGCACTATACCATTTCATCACACGAATATGAATATACATTTAAACAACGCATGGTCATTGGACTTTAGAGTAACTTGAAATTGATCCTCATATTGGCAAAAAAAAAAACATCTTCTTTATCGCCGAAAAACAATCTGATTTATGTGAAAGAGAGAGTTATCAGAAGTTACGAAATGGAGCCGTAATGGTCACCTGAATGATGTTTTCCATATACTTAATGGTATCAATGATATTTTCCATTGAATAGAAACAAAATCATTTAAATTGTATCGGTTGTTCTATTTCATTTTAAAGTTAGAGTGCTCTAATATTCCAGTATTTACTTTATAAAAAAATTTCATATTCTTAAATTTACCCATTCGTTTAAAATTCTTATTTAATTGTGTGTGTTGTGTGTGTAATGTAAGTGGCAAATTTGAAATTCGTTGAGACAATATTCATATCACGTCTGTGCTATATGTACATGGAAAATGTGATGTCGATTGTACTATACTGAATGCATATAGAAAAAGTAGACATGTTTGAATACAAAGTTATGGAAATAATCATATATAAATTTCGTTTTATATATAGTTAAATTGTATGTCATTTGGTATATCACGGATATGATTAAAATTTTGATGCAAAATCCATAAGAAAATAAAAAATGACTACTATATTTTGCCAAATGAGTAGCTCTCGAATGTATTTTCTATTTGAAAATAAGTTGCTTTGCGAATTAGCAATAGTTAAAGCAATAATGTCTAGTAATACAAACAATATCGAAACTTCAATGAGTGTGTAAATACAATGAAATACATATCACGTATTATAATTTAACTTATCTATATATATTTTCGAAATGTTCTTGTTGTGCTAGTGCTAATTGACCAATTATAAAACGTTTATTTATTTAATAATGATATATATTCTTTATCATAAACATAGGTTTGATTAATAATTAAAATAGGAACGTCCAATATTTGATAATAATAATTTAAAATGATTTTTTATTCAGACAAATTGAATAATATTACGTCACGTCACTGGGCAGTTTTTTTTAAAAAACTGAATAAATGGTTTTAATGTTGATAGTTGTTGTTGTGGTGGTATGGTGATGGTGATGGTGGCGGTGGCGGTGGCGGTGGTGGTGTTGGTGGTGATGGTAATGGTTTTGGTTAGTGAAATCAAAATGAGTGTATTTGTGTTTTTTATATATAACTTATATATTATATATCGTATATACTCGTCGCATCACTTCTGTATTAACTTTATATTTTATTTTTTCATTTATAAAAGAAAGAAAAAATAAAAACCGCATAAATTCCATTGAATTGCAAAAATTCATTTTTTTCTTCTTATTCATTATTTTTTGCATTATATGAAAACAAAAAAAAAAAAGAATTTAGAACGCAAATTTATATCTGACAAAGTGAAAAAAAATAGTAAAAAAATGGGGCAATCTAAATGCAAAGAATTTTTAAATATTAATAATAATTATTTATGTTCAAAGAATTTTCATTTAAATACTTGTATTTATTATAAAATATGATATAGAATTTATTCTATAAAATATTTTTCCTTTTTCTATAACAAATAAAACATAAATTATCGTTTATTCAGAATTTTTAAATCAATATACTATAAATTTATTGTATTGCTGCTGCTATGGGAAAATTAAAATTATATATTTTGTTCATTTTAAATTGTTTCCCATTTTTTTTTTTGTTTTGTTTCGTTTTGAAATATAGTTTCAATAATTTCATAATTTACCTGCTAAATGATTTTTTGGACATTGAACCAAATGCGCCGAAAACGGCGATAATATTCCCGATAACATTCAATACAAATTTTATACAATATATAATTATCGAATAACTTTGATTGTGTGATTATAGTATTATTATTATTATTTTTATAATTATAATATACTATTTTATATAAATTGGCAACGCCTTGCCTCCTTTGCTGCGTTTTTTCCTTTTTTTTTAAGCCATCGAAGGCTTTTTTTTCCTTTTGGTTTATATACTATACACACACGCACACAATGAATTTATATATATTATTATATAGTAAATAATATTATAAAATTATAATTCATAATTACTATAATTTTTTTATGGATAATAATTATCATTTCATTATCATTTTTTTTTTTTTTTTTTAAATATTATTTCATATTTTCTTATCACCATTTAACATTATTACTTATAGCATTGCGTATATACACACACATTTGTATATGTGGTGCGTACATAAAATAAATTTTGAAAAGGTTGATCCTTGATTTTTTTTTTATATAATAATTATATATTTTATTTATTTATTCACTTTATTATTTTTATTATAATTTTTAAAATGCACACTTTTTTTTATATATATATAGAATTACATAATATATATTAATTATTCGCGTGTATATTTAATTAATTAATTAATTTTTTAATAATAATATGTACAAAAAGGAATGAAACAAAAAGAAAAACACTTTGAAAAATTATTATAAGAAAATTTGGAAAATTATTTTCTTCCGTTTTTTTTTTTTTTATTATTTTGTTTATCACACAACACTTTTCCACCACTTAATGAATGAAAATTTTTTCGTTGACTTGTGCTGTGTGCAAGTCACATACACATTTATATAGTTATTTACACAATATGGATGCGGTGATATTATTATTATATTTTCCCTTGTTTCTGTTACACTACAAATTTTCACATATATATTTCTATCTATTTCTATTCTATTCTATATATATTCACTATGCATTTGTATAAGTTTATTTCTTATATATAGTTTTCCATATATATAAATATATATATATGCAAAAGTATATAACGCATTAAATGTGTATTGTGTGTATATTTGTTTTTCGGGGGATTAGTAGTTATATACGAATGAATAGCGATACATAGCGACGATACCATTAAAAATGATGGTATGACCGAGTTTTTCATTTTCAATTTTTATATATAGACGTATGTATGTATAGGTGTAGATAGATAGAGGTATATATATATATTGTATATTCAATGGTGGTATTATATTTGGAAAATATATAAATGAAAATTTTGAAACGCATGCGTTTTGATTTTTCTTTTGCACATAATACACCACACACAAATTTACTAGATGTATGAATGTGGATGTACACAGTTACTCAAAAAGATGTTTTTATATACCATAATTGAATGCGTGTATAATGCAAAAATGTGTGTTCCTTTTTGTTCCGCTATCGAGTGGATTACCCTGACATCCGCTTCAAAATACCTACTATCGGATTACCGTGTAACATCGCGCACAGTAATATTATTTTCAATGATTTTCGCTTTGTTATTTCCTATGTATACAATCTACAACAAAATTAACCAGCAACAATGAAATGCGATTTATACTAATCCCATTGTACCACTGAATCCATCCGCGACATCAATTAATACACGTCGAATACACTTAACTGCTGTTAATCTATTTAATGTATATGTAAAAACGTATATGTATCATATTGACTCACTGTAATAGAATATATTTCATAAAAAAAAAACAAAAATATAAGAGTTTTAGTATTTGTTCGGTAATATTAAATAATATATTATAATATTCCATATGTATTTATGTACTACATACAGTAAACACTTAATTATTCGATTTTTTCAAGAGACAGCACAGCCAAAAAATTGTGATAGGAAGAGTTTCAAGAAAAGAATTTGGTTTTTCTGAAATAATAATATAATTATTTATATTTTTCTATTGAGTCGCTATAAAATTTGGAATAGTGATACGATAGTAAACATTTCTTGTGTAGAGGAAATTATAAAATACAATTAACTAAATATTTTTCGAATCAGTGATTGATTGAGTAACAAACTGTCTATACTGTATTGTATAGATAAAAATTTAATGTATATAGACACACTATCGATATAATAGTTATTTATATAATAATAATGCGTATACTTATGTATAAATAAAAACATATATAATCAACAAATTTATCAGAAAAATATTTAAAATAAATTCTATAAATATAATCTATTAATGACAAAAACAAAACTATATATTGAATCGATATTTTCTATAATTTACATAAATTATATATTTATTTTCAATATAATGTACAATATATATTGTATGTACAGATATGACGTAGATAGATAAATTTTATTTTATAGATTCCAAACCTTTCCATTAATATATTGTTGATATATCGCTATACGTGAAAGTATCATATATATATATATTTATATAAATGTTATGTATATATGAAAAATAAATTATCATTTACACATATAATATACAAACATATACATATAAATATCCATAGACAACAATTTTCTGTACTACGTCATCGTTTTCTCCATGATAGAAATAAAATTTGAAAGTCGTGGGCGAAATGGATTGTTTTCTTTGATATGATGATGCATAAAATAAATGCACAATTTTCCAAATAATTTTATATTTAATCATACAAGTTATATATATATATATGTATTCGTATATATTTAATATTATATAATACCACTGTGTTATTATTGCATATATTTGTATACTTTATACATGGCATAAAAATTTGTGTGTGGGTGCTTAAAATACAATACTTAAATAATTTATTAACATATATATATATAGAGTACCACTAGAGATATGTATATTTATATTGTATGTACTAATAGTATAGTACATTACGTATGCTAATTATTTATTACTTTAATTTCTATTATTTTTATTATATACAAATGATGATGCAATAATAAGTTTATAAAAGACAAATGCAATATACACACGCACGCAAATTTTTATTTAAATTCTTTTATGAATATAGTCGAATTTGCTATTGTAAAATAGAGGGTGTAATGTTAGCAATGTTTTTAGTATATACACATTTATTTATATCTAATTGTTATAAGTTTTAACATGCAATACCATGTAATAATGTATATAAGAGTAAAATAAGAAAAACATAAGAAAATTCTTATATGAAAAGATCTTATAATTACCATATATAATATATATATATATTATACATCTTCATTTATGTGTCTTAGGTCTTACGATTTAAAGACTTAAATGGTATTATGTCAGATGATGAATTTTCATCAGGTATCTAATAATTTATTCCATTTATAGCATTTATGTAAAATGATGTTGTATAAAAGTTAAAATTTTGTGTTGACGTTTAAATGGAATAATAAATAAATAATTTTTTAATGTTGATGTTGATTTATATATAATACCGTACATCAATACCAACCATTATTAAGATAATCGTTCATAAATTATTATTTTAACATATCATTTGAAATAATAATTATAATGTTGTATAGAACAAAACGTTACTACACTAATATTAATGAAAATATTAGCTTTAGTCAAGCGTTAGAGATGATTATATACGTCCACATTGCTGCGGTTAATTTGTAAACAAAAGAAGTAATTATACTCCCTTAAAACTATATATTTCAATGTGATAATTATTTTAAAAGATATGTGGTAATTCATGTATCCAATCTCGCACCAAACGCACACAATAACACTTGCTGAGCATGAACATTCATGTATTTGCAGCAAAGATGTTAATGGTTTACTTGGATTAACCCATAATTTTTTTCATTTAGGATTGTCATTCTATATATGTACAAATCGATTGGATTGACATTCACATATTCTCACTTTGATTACACACTCGGTATATAGAGAATGCGTTTGAGATGTGGTGGATATAATGCATTTTATTTGTTGTTGCGTTTTCTGGTTGTATGCATAAATATTGTTAATGAATAGATTATAATAATAATAATAATTTAATTTAGTTTATAAAGTTTTTAAAATCTGTACGTTGTTCCGTTCCTATTTCTTTATTATTTATTTATTTATTTATTTATTTGTTTTATGTTGGTTTCCATCTCCATTGTATTTTCTGGCAATTTAACTTCTTTTATTATGTAGTTGGATGTATACATGCACAAACAAATATATACACACATTCGGTATATATATACAATATATAATTTTCTATACAATAAATACGGAAAATGTAGACTAATTTTCTTGCATAATGTATTCTATTTAACTTATTATTGTATATATTCGCTGAAAATAGTAAAGTATATGAATGAAAAATATGTTGGTTTTTTTTTTAACTTAATACTCGTAGTCTTGTGTATATATACTTTGAGTTATAATCTATGAAATGAAATCCAACGGCATAAAATTTCTTAACTTTATAAGTAACATATAGTTATACTACTTACACTTATAGAAAAATTATCACGGAATTATTAAAAATAATGGACCAGTTTTTCTATTATCAATCATTATTGTTATTATTGCAGAAACCACAAAAAATTATAATTTTTTTCGCATAATCGTATAATTTATTATGAGCAAAAATATACGGTTGCAATGTATATTCTGAATTGAAATAGAGTTTAAATAATAAACAATCTAAAAAAGTATATGTCAAAGAAAACTATATAGATTTTTGCTATTTAAGAGAAATAAATCAATTGCATTTATGCTACGCGAGTATTTTTTTTTTTTTTCGATATAATAAAAATATATATAGAAATTTGTTTGTGTACAAAGAAATCCAGTCAATTTATAAGGTTTCTTTCAACATATATTATTTTTTTACAATTATTTGTATCTATATATATATATATTTATAATAAAATAAACAAAATATACAACAATAATAATAATAATAATAATATAAATAATAATAATAATAATAATAATATAAATAATAATAATAATAATAATTTTTCATCCACCACCCTCGCAATATTATAACAACTAAATAAAATAGAAAAACTAAATATCACAAACATATAGTGAAATATTTATTAGTTTGCTTTCGATTGTCGTGTTTACATATTGGCTTTTATTAACAAACAAAAAAAAGTATAGTAGCCCTTATTAATTAAAAGAAATTAAATTATATATTTGTTTTTTATATATTTTTGTTGTTTTTGTTTTTTAGAACCTTTAATTGCAAACTACATAATAATAATTTCGATAAATATATATATATAAACATTATATACATTATAATATATAGTAGTAGTGTATTGTTACACAAGTATACATATGTATATTTATATATATAAAAAATAATATTAAAATAGTGGCAGGTGACCGGAAGGTAATAATAATTGTGTTTCTACATACATATATTATTTATGCGTACCAAATTATTATTGTTTATATGATACAATTTTCTGGTTTTATAAACCCTTCTATTTTAATATATATATATATATATAAAAAATAAAAGTTAATATTTGTGTGTGCACACCCCCTAAATACAATAATTTTTATAAATAATTATTTAAACATTAATATATTAAATTTAAAAATATCAATAATTTAGGAAAAAATCTAATAAGACAAATTTAATATGTCTATAAATAAATAAATCCTTATTCAAAGTTTATTTTAAAATAAATTATTATTATTTCATTGAATTTAACAAATTTTTTATATGACTTCATATATTGCAGTAATAAGATTATAAGAATATATAGTGTTAAACATTTGTTTTTGTAAAATTTTCTTTTATTTATTGTACCATCTGTAGCGTATACCGTGTACACATTCATCCATATCCGCATATAGACAAATATATTATATTATTATTATTATTATGTCATAAAGTTTATTTTAGAATAATATAATAATTGTGTTATATAATTTGTTTTAATTTTATATAGTTAAGATTAATTTATTGTATAATAATAATAATTAATATGTAAAAATTGTCAAAGAATTACACTGCTGCATTCTAAAAAAAGGATACACAATTTAAATTAAAATTATTTATCAATATATTCTGCATAAAATGTTGAAATATTTAATTGTAGTGGGTGCCCTTTTATATTAGCCTAATAAATTTCATGTTGCTAAATTACTCGACTTCTATGAGATGATTCCATAATTAACTAATTTATCTGTAGTTATTTTTTTTGTTATATAGATGTTTTTAATTATAATGATATATATATCCTTTAACCACAACAACACACCCCACTGATTATTATCATATATAATATGTAGTGGTTAAATATTGAAATTTAATGATATACATTGTAATTTTTATATGATGCTCCCATTGTAATTTTTATATGATTGGCATAAAAAACAAAACAAATCAATTACAATATACAAATAATCATCAATTTATTTGATAACATTGCACTATCAATGTCCATTTCCATAATCTCAATTATTGCACCAGATCTTGCAGATCATACGATTATTTAATCACTTCGTGGTAACCGTTTCAATATTTATAGCTATGAATCGATTAAAGAAAATGCAAGCTATAGTTGTTTGCAATAAAAATTAACAATACAAATTCTCATCATCATATATAGTAAAAATTAAAAAATAAATATTGTTTTTAATTAAATTCTTTGTCTTTTACTATTCCACTAAAATTCGGATTATTTTTGTAAATGATCAATATTTTTTATATAAAACTAAAACTAAAAATTAATATTATTTATTTTTTCTTCTTCATATCAAAATCATATATAAAATATATTATTATAACAAATAATAATAAAAGACTATAATTTTTGAATGCTCTATTGATTTGTTTCATAATCATAATTTTCAAATATTAATAATATCTACATTTGAATAAGAAATATTTAAATAACATTTTACTTGCTTCAGTTATTATTATTGTGCATAATATGTTAAACAACTATTAATTGTTTATTTATTAAATAATAATAAATATACGTATACACGCAGTAAAATCACATACGCGCATATATATGTCTAACTAATCGCTAATACATATGTGTATGGAAAAAATTATAAGTTTTAAATACAACAACTGCGTTCGAAATAAATAATAATATAGTGTGAATCAAAAAAAAATTGGTAGTTCCTTTAAGTGGTGTTTTTGAAATAGTTAATTATTAGTTAAAATCAACAATAAATATTTTCTTTGATAAATTTCTGCATAAAATCTCTATTATTAGTTTTGATGAAAATTTAAAATTTTTACCGGGATATGAAAAATGCGGTCAACATTTTTATTATTATTTCAAACCATGGTTCAGCTCCGAGTTACTGTTTGTTCCATTGATACATAGCGTTTGTATTGGTAGAAATATACCAGCAGTAAATTTTTTGCAGACACATTACCAATGTTACTTAAAAAAAAAAAAAAGTATTTCACATACGTTACATTTTTATTAGCTCGTTATATTAGTCGACAGGATTTATATATGTCTATGTCAGAAATTGTATATTTAAAGTACAAAAGTTGTTCATGTGAAGATGGAACAGATGGACTTTAAGGATGTCGTTATTTGTAATAATAATAAAAACAGGAAGTTTTTCATATATATGAATTAAATTGGACGATTAATTGGGCAATATGTATCGCCGAAAATTCTGCGAATTGTCACTAAAACTCATTACTAAGATTTTATGATTTAATTTTTGTGGCGTTCAAACAGTTCCTATTTTAATATAGTTATCCTAATAATAACTCATTTTTTTTTGTTTAACACACTATACTATATTATTTTTAAAACAACTGTATAAATGCCTCAATTTACCTCTATCTATATCCAATACATTATATATACATATGCAGTTAACCAGTATACCAGCATATTTAAAAATAAACAATATATTAATTTAAACTTTATCGCATCTTTGTTATTTTATTTATTGCTATACCATTATTATTATTACTACTACTATAACTTGTGTCATATTGTAAATACTACAGTATTAATTTAATATATATATAGTATAAAAATTTATACAAAAAATAAAACTAATACATAAATGTTTATTATAATATTATTAAAATGTATTGTTTAATTTTTTTGTTGTAATTATCGAACCATAAATATATCGGTCGCACTCCATAGTTCCGTACTGCGTTACTGGTACACACTAATTTTACACAACATTATTATTCTTTTCTCTCTAAAATAAAATAATAATTATTTTCAATTTTTATAGTTATTTCTATTTATTGTTTTAAAATTTATTAACGCTGAACATAACGTACATTATTATAGTGAAAAGTTTTAATTTTTTAATTTTTTTTTTGTGATTTATCTCAATTGGCTCTGTGTTGTGTCATCAACATCATCATAATAATGTTATAATTTTTGCAATAATAAAAAATTTTATTTGTTATTTTATATATAAGTTTTCCTTGATTTTTATTGTGTTTGAACACATATTCAATTAAATCGAATGCATTTTTATATGTACGTATTTGTATATGTGTGATGATGTTCTTTATTTTCAAATTCAAATATTATGTTATTGTAAAATTGTTGCCATGGATTTAAATATATAATAAATATTATATGTATATTATATATTATTATATATAAATATATAATGTTGTTGTTATTGTTAAATTGTTACCAAACAAATGCAGGTGCGATATGAAGTTATACACATTTTTTTATTATTATTATTTGCCATAAGTTATAAAAAGTATTTCGGATAAATGTGAATGTATCTATTTTTTTTTATTTTTATATTTTTTGGTTTCTCAATTCACATTAATAATCTATTTATATAAATCGTCTTTATATTTCAATAAAATTTAATTAAATATAAATAAAATAATAAAATTAAAATGAAAAATATGGGTGAAGTTTTTGCACATAGATAAATTAATTTAAAAAATTATAAATTAATAATAAAAATAAACGACGACACAATCAATTGCTTCGAGTATATATGAATATTTTAAAAAAATATGATATCATATACAGTTTTTATTTTAATTCAATAATTATCCTATGATGAATAAGTTAATTTTTGTGAAATAAATTCTATTCTTTATAAAAAATACACGCATTAATCGTTGACTAATTGATTTTTTTATTTTTTTTATAGGTAATAATAAAATCCACATGTTATTCAAGTAAAGTAATTTTTTCTTTTTAAGAATTATTAGTAACACACAAACCACGACACCACCGCATAATAAATGTGTAAAATTGATAATGAAGAAACTAGAAATTGGCTGGAATATAAATACATCATGTGAGTGTATATAAATTTTTAATACAATAATATTTAATTTATAATTTTAATTTATTCTGCGCCCTATATATGATATTTCTTGTATTAAGACCTTAATTTAGTTTCATTAGTTAGTTATGTGTAAACATCAATTTCTTTTTATTCGGTTGGTAAACGGAATGTGGCAAAATGTGTTTTACGGATTGTCCTTTTTGCATTATATTGATTTTTAGAAATAGTGTATAGCAGATGATGACGACAAGCTATCGATTATTTAAACAATGTTATGCGATGATCATCAGGCTTCATCGTATACGACATGCAAAAAGTGTGGTTTAGAAAATACAATAGTGGTGATTTTGATGTCTTAATGCTAAAACCACGTTCTGCACAAACGAAAATGTTCAACAATAACGAATTGCAAGCATTAAACTTAGCTGTAACATTGAAATAGCTTCAAGACGAAGTAGGAATTAATGCCATTGTGAACTGTTATAACATCGCGTTGTCTTTTTTGCCATGCCAAAACAAAATAGCATATTGTAATGGCGGCGATGAAAAGTGACTCTATTTTGATTATCTTACACAAACGCATAAATTCGTGTGTAAACCCATCAATGTAAATATTACTGGTATTGTGTGTCTACCCGCGTCAATTAAACCAAAATTGAACGCAGAATTGTTAAAAAAAACCAGCATTAATGAGTAACGAACGTTGGTAGAGCTGTTAAACATATAATACACTGTTGCATCCAAAATTAGCTGAAACTAAAAGTTAATATTGTGTATAGATAATCCGTTCGGGGAGTAATTAATAATAAAATCATACATTTTATTATATAAATTTTCACATTTCATATTATTATTTGTTATTTATTATATTTATTCAATATTTATATAATACCTTCTTCTTTTTCTGCGTATATATACAGAGGCCTCTAGACATTGAAGGTTATTTAAATAAATAAATATAATATTAACTATAAAAGGTTTCGCATTCCTCTTTAAATTTATAACAAACCTTCCATATAATATTTATATATTTTAAAAAAATTTAAATATATACGGAAAATATTTAATATAATTAAATAAAAAATATAAAAATTATATTATTAAAATAATATAAAATTAAAATTGTTATTATTGATTTATTTTGTGGTTTATATCAATACAATTTCTACGCAATAACACCATTTTTAATACAATTTATTTATACTAACGTGTATCCTTGATACATATTTATGCAAATATTATAAAATTGAAAGAGTTTAGTATAATTTTCTATAATACCTTCACAACATGGTTAAAATTTGTTATTATATATAATAGTTATTGATTATTTTGTTTAAAAATTTATAATATTTTAAAAATCAATACAATTTCATATACAAGTTTTTGTTTGTTTGTTAAAATTTTTGTATATTCTCCCCATATTGTAACTGCTATTTTGCGAAAAACATTTTCATCGCACTTTTAGAACACGCTGAGTGTTCACCTATTTGCCTGCTATTTGGAAAGACACATTGTGGTCATTATATACACAATTTACCTTCTTACAATATAAATTGATATATTTATCAAACTATATTTAGTGTATGCCTATGAATGGCAAAAGAGTTTACTTTATCCACCACACTCTCCTAATTCCAAATATAAATGTATGTTTTGTATATAAATTAAATTTTATACATGTTAAAACCGTAATAATATTCAAATTAAATAGACATTTAAAAGTTTACACATATATATTCATAAATGGTTATATGATGAAATTAGAATATTCTTATCATTTGAGCCAAACATGTATACATTTTTCGATACCGTAAAATGTAAAATTATTTTTGCAAGCATTTTATCTTATCTTATTTTATATGTTACATGTGTACACCTATAGCAGAATATAATATAAATAAACCTACCAATTCTACATACAATACGCGCGTATATGTATTTATAATATTTATTTATCAAATGCTTATTTGACCTTATAGTATATAGTACTTTTATAACACTTCAGACATATTTTTAGTTATAAAAATATATACCCAATTAAGGTTATAGGTTAAATAAACTAATTCCAAATAATATTGTATTGTTATACGCATATATATTATTTTATTATCTTATGTACAGAATATGTACATTTTATTTTAATGTTTCAAATTGTAAATTGATTAGGTGATCCTCTCATCATTTATATATATAATGTCATTAAACATTAATTTAGAATTAAACCCATATTAAAATGTCTTCAAAAAATGGGGATGGTTTGGGTAATATTTTGAATTATTTAATATAAAGGCCAATTTTTAAATCGTATATAAATTTAATATTATTTATGACTATATACTGAAATTAATATAATTGAAATATTCATATTATAATAAATTTAATTAATTTTATATATTTTTTTTTCTTTTCACATATATATATAGTAACAGAATTACTGATCATATGTCTTTTATCAAATCACATAAGCACGACACTATCGACCACATCAAAATTATCCAATGCATCCGGTAATGCAACAATAAAATGTTCACCGGATAATAAATCGTTAAATACAACTAACTATATAATTGAATCAATGAATGGTGACGTAATAGTATCTATTTTAACAAAAGATGTTGTACCGACGCAATTAATTCGATCGCATTTAAATGGATTGATTGATCATCATAATATAACAATAGGTATGTGTATATATTAAATAATTATTATAGATAGATTTTATTGATTTATATTTATAAGATAAATAGTATTAAACAATAAATTAACAAAATAAATGTTAATCGCATATAGAATGAATCATGAATTTTTTCTGTTTTGTTTCTTTTATTTATAATAAAGGTTTTAGAATAATAAATATTAAAAATACATCTATTTTAAAGGATATTTTATTATATGAAGTAAAATATTTACAAGAATGTACAAATTATTCAATAGGAATAATTATTGCAGACGATTTATGGTGGTCATCGTCATCGTATGTTACGGATATAATAGAGAAATTAAAATATAATAATATTTGGCATTTACCATCACCATCAAATATATTATATTCGAAAATTGTACATATTTTATATGAATTACCATGGGATAATTTAAATACATCCATTGATATTCAAACACATTCGATTGATGCACGTGAGTCCTTTTTGGAGGCAATGCTTGCCGGACACTTATGTGTTACTAAACATTTTATTGGTGCAGAAAATATTATTATATTAATTGATGACATATTTGTACATGGAAGTGTTTTATTTAACGAAAATGATACTATTTTTGTTGTACCATTTCCAATTCCACTCGATAAAAATTCAATTGATGGTATGTTATAAATATATAATTATATTATTATGTAAAGTATTTTTTGATCATATACGATTGTTTTATTAATTATATATTTCAGAATTACCCGATGAATCATATATATTTATAGAAAATGAAATGATATCAAAATTAATTGATAGTAAAGAAAATAATATGAAATTTCGTCCATCAATTTTTTTAACATTGTCATCAGTATTATTTGATGTAATCACATGGTTAAACGAAGAAATTAGTAAAAATTCACAGTTTTTAATTTGGGATGATGATGATAGTCACAATAATAATAATAATAATAATAATAATAATGATAATAATAAAAAAATATGGACAAATAAAGAAATTAAATTAAATCCATTAGATATGCTAATAACAAATTTACATCTAGAAAATCTAATGGAAGATTTTAATTTAGATTTATTACAAAAGCATCATCCCATTGTCGTTTCATCAACAACAACTCAAATAAATGATCGGATTTATGAATTACGACATATTGCATCTATTAATTTTTTTTCAAATATTACAACATTTTATCATTATCAAAATCATGAAAATGAAACATCATCATTATCATCAGCAGCATCACCAACAAAAACTACAAATTCAATTAGTAATCGAACAAAATTAGGACAAATATTAAACTGTTCATCTTTGTCAGTATCACCATCTATGTCGTCGTCACCAACATTAAATAATAATACGATTACAGAAACAGATTTTAACAATAATAATAACATTCAGGAATATTTAAATAATATAGAAATGTATTGGAGAGTTAAAAGTGAAGCATGGGTTGCAGCTGGTTTAACCATTGCCATTCTGGGTGTTGTCATCAGCTTATCAATATTAGTTTTTATAATTGTTCGAATTTCTATGGACGATGTTTTGGAGGGAAATCCAATTGGTACATTATTGTTAATAATTTCTATAATTATATTGTTTTGTTCATTTATACCATTTTCAATGGAATACACTTGTAATAACAACAGTCCAATGGATTCACAATCAATACAAATGTTTAACGATGTGCTGAATGTTCAATGTTCAGTGAAAATATTTATAATAACATTGTGTTATTCCATTGTTTTTTCCGTATTATTATGCAGAACCGTGATGTTGGCATCAATTGGCAGTGAAGGTGGTTTTTTATCACACGTCAACGGTTACATACAAAGTATAATTTGTTTATTAAGTACATTAGTTCAAGTTGGACTGTCAACAGAATTATTAATTTTTATGTATACAACAACAAATGGATCAATTTCTTGTGATAATATTTATTACGGAAATTGGTTTTGGGCACTGTTAGCCTACGATTTTTGTTTATTATTAATATTGGTAATATTATTACCGTATATGTTTCGGTCGCAGCGTAACTATCGCGAAGGATTTTTAATATTAATTGGTATAATATTATGTTTAATTGTATGGAGTACATGGATACCAATTGCATCATTTGGAAATTGGTGGCGTGACATTGCTGTACCGTTAGGTGCACAAGGTACCGGTTGGGCTATCCTAGGTGGCATATTAATACCAAGAACTTTTTTAATTGTTCGTGGTATTGCACGATCCGATTTAGCACAAGCATTGCCATCACTAACATCATTATCATTTGCAAATAACAACAATAATCAATATGTTTCTGAACAGGTAAATAATATTTTTATTACTTAATTTATATTATAAACAATATTTTATATTAATTATCCGGTGGTGGTATCATTCACATATATTTGCAAAATATCTATATTCTATTTAAATTTAATAACACAAATACTATATAGCTATATATTCTTCATGTTCATTGCATTACACTCATTTTATTGTATACGAAATGTATTAAAATGGATTATAAATCATTAATGAATATGAATATATCGCAAAATAAAATTAAAAACACTTTTAGGGAGATGCGCTAATTAATTTTAGCAAACCTAATTTTTTTAAAATATATATCGAAACAGACTGACAATACCATTCGTATTCTTTTTCATATCCCTATCGCATAAACTATATGGCCATCGATTTACCATTGCAGGACAAGTTAATAAATTACTCCGTATATAACAAATCATAAATTAGTCTGAAAATATGTTTCGTTAGATGTTTTATTAATTAGAGTATTCACAAAAAAAGGGGGCATCGGCCATGTGGTGTTACATGTGGTATGTAAACATTAGTAATCTCTGAATCGCGTCCAATACAATATAGATATTCGCTTTTTGATTTCTTAAACAAGAAACAAACAATGATTCAGTTGAAAAATTTTTAGTATGAATAATAAATTAATTTTTTACCATCTAAATACAGCACCACCACCAAATTATTAAAACTCAAGCTATAATTATTAATTAAGTTTTTTCTCACATTCACACATACATACATTCATATAATTTTGAGCACATGATAATCATATTATTTCTAAGGTAATACAATAACAAAATTGCTTAATGTCTTTTTTGCTATTTATTTAATTTAGAGCATATATGAATGCGTAAATCCAGCAATGCGTCAACGTGTGTCAGATGATTCTTATTCTGAACTTGAACGTAATCGTTGTCATTCACCTGGTGAAATACCAACACTTCCGTTACGAGCAACAGCCAGAAAAGCAAATAATAATAATCTTAATAATAATAATGGAAATCTTAATGTTAATCAATATGCATATTCTTCGGAACATTCATCAATAACGACACAGAGTAAAGCAACACGATTTTAAAAATTGTTCGTTTTTTAATTGGACCTATATATATATATGTATGTTCCTCGAGATATATGCGATCGTCACGCCTGATTATATATTATATAAGATTTTACTTAATTATAAATTTATAGAGATTTTGTATAGATTGAATACCATACATAATAAGTATATTTAAATAATTTGATTATTGCCCTCCTTCTGCTCCTGCTCCACATTATCCACCCCCTTTATATATAAAATTATTTGTAAAACTATAATTAATTGATTTAATTTTTAAATTTTCAAAATTTTGATTTTTATTCTCTTCACACTCTATATACATTGCATATGCACACCACCCACGCCACACACACATTAAATTAAGTTATTGCTATAATTATAATATGAAATGATATGTGTTAAAAATATTGTAAAAATAATAAATAAATATCATTCATCATTTTAATAACAAATAATAAGAAAGTCAATTTTCGATGACTGGAAATGTTATATAATTATATATGTATACTTAAGGATTCGAATGAAATTATTATAATTTATAATAAAATATCTAGTCAAATTATATTGAATCTGAATATTCTGGCTATGTCAAAATGTATTTTAAAAACAAATAAAATTTCATTACTCTATAACAATAAATATGGAATTTAAATATAGTAAATATAGTCTACGTTTATTTATTTTTATGTATTATCTTATATAAAATATATAAATAATATATATAAGCGATCGATCGATTCTATATATTTGCATCTACAAATAAATAATATTATATTATATTTATTTATTTAAAGTTCAGTCAAATATTTTAATTTGTTATCAATCAAACTGATTGTTAGTTGAAAATTCAATTTATTCATTCCATTATCTCCTATCTATCTATAATATCTATTAGAAATGTGCAAAAAAAAAAACTTTAGGATGTATGCAGTATGCAGATTATGAAATTGTTGCTAAATTATATAGTTTAAACTGTTCTGTATCATATGCAAATCGAGACCTTGCAACACCATTATTTAACAAATTGAAATAACATCACCGTAAACGTGTATATTTTTTTAAAAATCTGAAATTAAAATAATGTATAAAAAACATTTCTTTTCGTATTCTACATACCAATGTTTGCCATGCCAATGTGTAATGTCAATCTTACCGAAATCATTGTGTCAACATTCATTGGTGCAATTCTGCCAACTGTAAGTGTAACTGGATGTTGAGCTCTTACTAATAATATTAATATTGTTTTTTGTTCTGCAATAGGTAATAAATACCAATTGCTATTATAAATTGTTGTAATTATGTTATCATTCTGCAATGAACAATACATTTTAATTTATTTAAAAATTAATTAATTTTTTTTTTTTTTTTGTATACCATAATTTCTACTATCGTACCCAAAATACAAAATACAAATAACTGAAAAAATTGTACCATGAAAAAAAAATAAACTGGAAACCAATCAATCTGAAAAATAATAGAAACACAAAAATTTTGTCAGGCTCAACTTTTAGGATACTATATTAATTTCATGTATCGCGACGGTTATCGCTTTTAAAAAAATGTCTATTTTTTACAAAAAATGAACTTATTTTAGTATTTTGTATTAATATTCACACAATATACTCTGTATTTTATAGTACAATATATTAATCAATGTCCCATTGTATACAAAATTAGATAATGTTAATAAATTCAATTTCAATATTTCATCAACCATCCATTTTAAAAACATAAAACAATTATATTGTAAATAAATAATAAAATACATCGATTTAAAAGTTTTTGTTTTGTTTATAAACAATATAATTTATTTCAATCATAACATTTATGTTTTATTAACATAAATTATGTATGTTATAATATGATTTATTTTTGAAAAAGTAATTTTATTTTATTTATTTACTATTGGAACTTGATTTCAATTGTTAAATATTTTAAATGGGTATACTAATATTTGTTGTGTGTAGCACTAAATATAGTACAAAATATTATATTATGTTTCCAATGCGGGTATGAAGATAAACGTAAGTCTGTCTGGTACCGCGAATTTTGCAAAAATGTTTATAAAGTAGTGCTTCATAATACATATGGTACCCAACACAAATAAAACGATGTCTGTCATACATTTTTCTATCATAACAAAAAGTTTGCATTAAAACAAAATTAAGGTTCAGGACAAACACAATTTACTAATTGACCTTTGAGTGTAAATATTGAATTCTCTATAGTATAATACTGTATAAGTCTTGATGTTGATTAGTGTTGTCAATATTTATTTTTAACCAATAATATTTCTATATGAATACACCCTTGTCTTGTGTGTCCAGTGGAAACATACAATTACGTGTAGATTTTTAAACGATGTTTGGTTTATCTTTTTTTTTTAACCAATAAAATCATTAATTTTTAAATTTTTATATATGAAATTATATTTACTTAAAATATATTAACTTATCCCATAATTGGAGTTTTTTTTTTATTATCTACTACAAAATATAATATACATAAACAGATAATTATTTGCATATTGTTTATGGTTAAGACGCGCCATGTTATTGCCGAACACATTAAAAATAAAAATATATGTTCGATGGTAAATTTAAATATTAAACTAATATGCAAAAAGCTGTTTGTACATTTTAATTTGTATTTTCTTTTCATTCAATGTATTGTAATTACCATAAAAATTGTGAATATATTTTGAGCTATACTAATTGATGTCATACAAATTTGAAAGAAACACATTGTAAATTCTGATGTAGATAATCGTTCCATAAAACTATATACAAAATAAAGAATAATTAGTTAAATGTTAATTATTTAACACATAATATATTTTACTCAATATTTGATTTTTTGTGAAAATAGCGATTTATCTATTTATTTAATCAAATTTCAATTTAATAGTAAAGTAGCAAAATACTGAATGGAGATAGAGTGAGTGAAGAATGATATTATATAATATTATCATATATTTAAGCAAGCAACACTTGCAGTGCATATAGTTTTTCTAATTAATTAAAAAAATGTTATAAAATTAGATAAAAGTTTTTTGACTTATATTGCTTTTATTCTAAAACTTACGCTGAAAATTCTCGGTATAATAGAAAAATATTTCTCAATTTTAATTTCACTTCCAATTCGGTATGTTTTCTTTCAATTATCATTTTATTTAATATATTAAAATTATTTTCGAATATTTTTGAAAAAGCATATGCATGAATAATTTGTGAGAAAAAAAATGCATCCGATGCCACCGTTTGAAAACATGCTATAAAAATTAATAGAATATGATAAATTGATAAATAAATGTAATGATATGATGATGTATTTGATATCGATAAAAATGGTAAAATAATTGGTAAAATGAGTTCTATTTTTCTTTCCGAATAATAATAAATAATTGGAAATATAATAAATGACATTGATGTAGCGACATAATGTAATGCACTAAATTTAAAAACAATAATTGCAATTTTAGTAAACTTTAACAATATTAATTTATTTATTTTATTGTTAACATTTGATTGATGAACCATTTTCATAAATTGGACATTTTGTACAACTAAATTTGGATATTTTAAAAATGTTACATATCTTGATAATATCTATATATATTTGAAGATTTTGTGTAAGTAAATGAAAAGAAAAAAAAAATTAATTGCAATATATTTGAATTAAATAATTAACTTTATAATATATATATAAAAAAACAACAAAAACACATCATAAAATTAAATACTTATATGATTTACTTGAAATGCTATACCAACAAGACAAAAACACTTTAATAGTAATTCCAAATTATTATAATAACAAATAATTGTATAAAATTCTGCTAAACAAATACTAATGCTAAGAGCTACCATAATGAATGCGATCGCAGATGGTTTCACTAATTGTTCAATATTGAAACCAAACACAATGAATAATTTTTTAAGCCATTGCGAATGTAACTTATTGAATATATCCACTGAATTTTCCATGTTGTTGTAACTATACTATTTTATGTTTTCGTAAATTTATTCCAATTTATTTAAAGGTAAAACTTATACTGACAATGAATATATAGAATTTAAAACAAAAATTTGGTTATATAATTTTATATTATTTTATTTATTGCTTTCTTTTGAAATTATTTATTAATTAAAGCTTATAGTATTGATTGATTTGATTAATTTTGTAATAATAAACAAACCTTATAAAAATATCTCAGTATTTGATGTGTACACCTAAGGAGAAAAAGTACATATATTATTAAGGCAAATTATGGAACAGTACACAACGTGACTCACTTCTTAATAATTTCTATTCTAAAAACCATATCGTGAATAAGTAAATACTACACACCTACAACGAAAATTTCCTTTATTGTGAGCAAGTTTAAATACATTTAATGCTACCAAATACTTTTTGATATAAATATGAATTACAATTACGCTAAACTTCTTCAACATAACATATTGTAACTTTCATTTGGAATGGTTAATAGCATCGACTTCTTTTGTATGATAACTTAGCAAGACATCGGTTCACATAAAAACTATCCATTCATTCGCGTACCGTTATATGTTGGAATATCTTGAAAATACATGATTTATAATTGTGAGTGAAGTCTATGGTCATTTTATAGGTTCAAGTTATGAATAATATTATCTGACTTCAATTATAACATTATTACAAAAAATATTGATCAATGTCTGACTTTTTGATTGAGTTAACATTTTATATATATTTATTATTAATTCTATTAATTAATTTTAAATGAAAGGATAATGATAAAAATTTGATAGATAATAGTTTATTTACATATTTTCTGTTTATTTTCTTTCAAAATTACATAAACTTTATTTCTTTTTATATAAAACTTAAAGTAGTATTATGTTACGTACAAATAAGCATGTAATTAAATTATGTTATTGTATTTACGTTGGGTGTGGATTCCTATATTACTTCTACTTCTATTATAGATTTTTTTTAATTTGCATATCATAAATAATCTGAAAACTCAAAACCGCATTCCTAAATTAATTATTGTAAATCAAAATATGTTGGATTAATTTATAAAATTTCAGTATACGCTCATGCACCGCATTCACCCCCATTAGTTTAAGTTTTACATAAAATAATGTATCTATTTGTGTAATTTGCATTTGATATTTAAAATGTAGTAATAATTTCAATTCATTTCAGTTCTCTTCAGATTTGGTTCAAATGATTTAATTAAATATATCCGATAATTCTGAGTTAGCGTTACAAAATTATATGTTGAAGAATCTTTTTCCATTATACAACGTTTACGTGATATGTGTACAATGTAAACATTTAATTGATGCAATTTTTTATATCTCTTTATTTAACTACAAAACAAATTAAATAAATATATTGTGTAATACATTAATAAATTTAAATAATTAACCAAACCATGTGCTATATTAAAAATAATAATAATATTGTTTCATAAATTTATGTTTGTAATATTAATTCGAAAAATGAATATACAATAATAATTATGGTTGAATAACTACATTATATAATTTGTATAATTTCATTGGCATATAATTGAATATATTGCATGGGTATACAAATATGAATCCGTCCTTTTATTTATGCAGATGTCGCGTTAATTATGCTAATTGTATTTGTTAATATGGCCAGACATTAGTACATGAAGTGTAAACATCCAACCACCAAAAACATTTGAAGACACGGAATTGGTAGCTGAAACCGCCTGAAACTATTACTGGCGATGTCTACCAATGACAACTATAAAAATGAATTATAAATAATAAAGTGCGATATAAAAGATGAACGTCCATAATAGACGAATAATAGACACAACCGATTAAAAAATGCTTAGAAGTGCTGAACTGAGAGATCTTGCACCACCCGCCGTATTCACCCCACATTTTTCCTTTAGATAAATAATTGTTCCGATCTATGCAGTCAGTTCTTTCTAGAATAAATTTCACTTCTTACGAAATTATAAAAATTTGACTGAACAATTGCATCGCTTCATAGAGGTAGAATCGTTAAATTACCTGCGAAAGATGCGCAAGTTGTCGCTTCAATTGTATACTTTGAATATATTTGATGTTGATTCTATAAACAAACAAACTTCTTTTATTTATACAAAACAAAAAGACGGATTTATATTTGTTACACCCATACAATTCAAACTGTATTACTTTACGAAAAAATACATTATTCAACAAATTGAAAAAGCATCACTGTAAATGTGTATATTTTTTTCATAATCTGAAATTACAATAATTTTTTTATAGGCACTTTCTTAAATATTCTATATTGTATTTATGTTTGCTTGGATATAATGTCAAAATTTTTACCGAAATCATTGTGTCAACATTCATTGGTACAATTCCGCCAACTGTAAGTGTAACTGGGTGTTGAGCTCTCAACAATAATATTAACATTGTTTTTTGTTCTGCAATAGGTAATAAATACCAATTGCTATTATAAATTATGGTAATTATATTATCATTCTGAAATGAATTTTAAAATATTAAATATAAATTAAATAAATTAATAACTAAATAGTTTGCATACCATAATTTCTATTATCGTACCCAAAATGCAATATACAAATAATTGAAGGAATTGTATCATAAAATAAAAAT
Source organism: Bibio marci (assembly GCA_910594885.2). Classification (NCBI taxonomy): domain Eukaryota; kingdom Metazoa; phylum Arthropoda; class Insecta; order Diptera; family Bibionidae; genus Bibio; species Bibio marci. The sequence goes on along the minus strand of OU343116.1, from coordinate 45,383,513 downwards.
ATGCTGGGAACCAATCAATCTGAAATAAATTAATAATATTGGATTAAAGTATCTACAGCAAGCTTCTGTACGTTGTTTTCTTAAATAATATACTAGTCTACGCTGTATTTAAATATATAAATTTTGGGGATATCATAACCGTACGTTCAATATAGATCATTACACAGGAAAAGAACAGTTAATATTGTGAATTCCATAAAATAAATCTCCTGTGAAATTTTGAATACCACTAACATAATATTTTTAAATTTATTTTAATAAAATACACTTTTTGATTCAAATATTTCTCAATTACCATAAAAAATGTGAATATAATTACACCCAAACTAAATGAGTTCATAGAAATTTGAAATAAACACATTGTAAATTCTGATGTAGATAATCGTTCCATAAAACTAAATAGAAAATAAATAGTTATTATTGCAATATCTTAATATATTCTATTTAATATTGTTATAATAAATTATACAAAATCATGGATAAATGTATTATAAATAAGTTAATGCTTAACAAAATACAAATAATAATAATAATAATAATAATAAAACTTACGCTGAAAATTCTTGATGTAATAAAAGAATATTTCTTAAACATAATTTTACTTCCAGTTCGGAATGTTTTTTGTCGATTATCATTTTATTTAATACATTAAAATTATTTTCAAATATTTTTGAAAAAGCATATGCATGAATAATTTGTGAGAAAAAGAATGCATCAGAAGCCACAGTTTGAAAACAACCAATGAAAAATGATATGATTTGATCAATTGATAAAATAATATAATGGTATAAATTTGACATATTTAGAAATGGTAAACTAATTGGTACAATTAATTCTCTTCTACCTGTTGTATAATAATAAATAATCGGAAACAAAATAAATGATATTGTTGTAACAATGCAATTTATTGCAACAATTTTAAAAATTGTAACTTCAATTTTAATATATTTTAATAACATTAATTTATTTGTTTTATTTTGAATGTTCGATTCATGAACCATTTTCATAAATTGAATATTTTGTGCAACTAAATGTGGATATTTTAAAAATGTCACATATCTTGCTAATATCTATTAAAAAAGAAAATATTTCAATAACATTGTAACTATATGTAAAAATACAATTATAAGCAATTTACTTGAAATGCGATACCAACAAAGCAAAGACATTTTAATAATATTTCCAAATCATTATAATTAGCAATAAATGCGTGAAATTCCATTAAAATATCAGCAATGGTAAACACTATTATAATGAGAGCATTTACAGAATATTTCGTAAATGTTTCAAAACAATTAAAACCAAATATTACAAATAATTTTTTAAACCATTTCGAATGTAACCGGTTGAATATATCTACTGAATTTTCCATGCTTTACATATAAAATAATTTCAATTCTCGTGTGTTGTTCCAAGTTATTTAAATGAAATACTTATTACTGATATTGGATAGAATCTAAAACAAATATTTAGTTATAATTTTATTATAGTTGGTTTTGAAATTATTTATTAAGTTATATTATTATATATTGATTGATTGAAATGTTTTTATAATAACTTTATAATGATAAAAATGCCTAGGAGAAATAGTACACATTAAGATAGTATTATATTGGAACAGTATACACAATGCTGCCTTTGAATAATTTAAATTCTATAACTATATCGTGGTTAAGGTTTTTATGAAATATTTCCTGATTTTTGCTCTTTCAATAAAACATTATCAGGAAAATTGTTATATAAAAACTCCTGGAACGGATATCACAAAATGTTATATATTCAATATTCAAACTCTATAATAATTTGAATGCGTCAATGTCATCTGCTGTACAGATAAAATAGCAAGACATCTCTCACCGTTATATTGTAATATACATATCAGTTCTTAAAATAGTTTGTGTATTTTTGGTGGTAATGCTTTGTACTCATATACAAATCGACTTTAAATTACAAATTTTATTTAAATGTTGTCGTCGACGAATGGAAACTAAAAAAAATATTAATGAGACAATTTCAAAAATACATTCACTTAATATATTTTTTATATAAAATTTTCTTTCTTAAATAAAAATTGTATTACTTTTTTACGGATTCCTTTTATACGAACATACAATTTTTATTGAATTGAATTTTATTTTAAATAAAATATCAAAAACAACCTAAAAACAATATCTGATATTGTATATTTTTCCTAAAGTAATTATTCTAATCTATAATATATAAATCAAAATATTTTTAACTAATTTATAGAATTAAGGACACGCATGCATTTTATAATATAACAAACTATATTCGTAATTAAATATATGATTTTTTTGTTAATTAATACAATAAAATTGTTTATATAATAATAATGTATGTTTTGTGCTATTAATGCAAATTAATTAAAATAAAATCCAAAAGTCAATTTATTCATTACAATTTTCTTCATATTCAGTTCAAATGATTTATAAATATATCAGTTGATTCTATAAGTTAGTGGTACAAAAGTACATTTAAGAATATCTTTGTATTGGCATAAAAGATTTAATTATTCTGATATTCGCGTATGTAATCATCAAATCATATGTTACTCAAGTTGAATCGCATCTACCAGACACATTCCTATCAACTTGATAAATTACTCCACATATGAGTATATAAGAATTCACCATTTGTTCTGCAATTATAGAAGATGTTTCCGCAATTTCGTATTACTTTTAGTGATTAATGATGTAAGTAAAAATTGAATTGACGTAATTTTTGTTAATCTTAACTATACAAAAAAATGAAACAAATGTTATTTATGTAAATGAAATATTAATATATTATAACAAATTGATAAATGTAAATGGTTAACTACAAGTTAAAGATGATCAAATTGTTTCTGAGTTTCTGTGTGAATTTGAGATATAACTTTAAAAAACGACTATGTGTATTTTAAGTTAATTAAGTTCGTTCAACACTAAATCAATTTATTATAATTGCGTACACTTTCATTAGTTCTATTAGTTATGCAAATGAATTTTTTTCGTATATTATCAATAAAATTATAAGTTTAATAAAATGAAATCTTAACAGAAAATATATTACTTAATAAATTTCACACAAATTCCATATGGGCGCCGGATGGTTAAGATGGAGAATTGCTTATTTTTAAAATTATTATTCAACTTTACTGATAAAATTTAAAAAAAGTACATTATATTTTATACACAAATTGTTTTTAATCTAAGAAATTTTCATACCTCTGTACATTTCTATCTAATAACACAAATTTAACTTATATAAGATTTACTTGAAATGATATACCAACAAAACAAAGACATTTTAATAACATTTCTAAATTATAATAAAACAAATAATTGTGTAAAGATAAAGGATCAATAATGTTTATCGATATTATAATAAATGTATTTACGGAATATTTTGCAAATGGTTCAACACAATAGAAATCAATTATTACAAGTAATTTTTTAAGTCATTCCGAATGTAACCGGTTGAATATATGTACTTAATGTTCCATATGCGATACCCATATGTTTTTATTTTCTCGTGTTCGTACCAAATGAAAAACTTATACTAATATTGAATAGAATTTAAAATAACATTTGGTTATAATTTAATTAATTGGTTTTGAAATTATTTATTATGTTATATTATTGATCGATTGTTATATGGTATAATAACTTTATAAGAAATATGCCACCATATGATAATAGTCTAAGGATAAATTGTACACATGACAAATTGTAAACTATTTGGACAGTATACACATCAATGTTGTGTGTAAATAATTCAAATTTTGAAACTATATCGTGGGTAAGGTTTACATGAAATAGCTGTTGAAACGGATAACACAAAATGTTAGATATTCAATATTCTAACTCTATAAATTAGCAAAACATCCCCACGTACCTATTTTATATTGGAATATCTGTTCTTGAAAACATATGTACATTTTTGGTGTTTTTTATTTATTTTTTTTTTGTAACATATAAATGAAAACAAAATATTAATAAAACTATATTTCCACAATACATGAACTTTATTGTTTATTTATATATAAAACTTTATACACCACATAAATGTCAATATCTTTTATAAAATCATTGTAACAGACTTAACTTATGGTAGAGGGAGGGTATATGTAAGCAATTTTCCGGTTTGTATATATAAAGTTTTTCATATAATGCAATATATATTTTATATTGATTGAAATATTATCGTAATTTCATCTATTCGATTCATATGATTTATAAATAGAATGATGCCCGAGCTAAAGCATTAGCCTATGTAACAAATAAACTACAAAATTAGATGGAAAATAATTAAAGAATTTTATTTTAGTGTATATAGGCAGGCATATGAGCATTTATTATTTAGGTAGGGTATAAACCTAAAAAATTAATTAATGTAAATTTTTTAACACTTTATTCATTTAACTATATAGAAAATAAACGAAATATTTGTATTTTAAATTTAAATATTTTTTTATTATAAATTAATAATAAATTTAAAAAATTACCATCTACACACAACGACGTACGATTAAAAATTAATACTTTAATGTTTCATTAAATAGTAAATAATGAATAATGAACTATAATATATTATGCGTCGTGTAAGTTAATTTTAATTTGTACAAATATATATATATATAGCTATTACAATTCAAACTACATATTGCATACATTTCGCAAACATTAAATTAATCGACAAATTGAAATAGCATCACTGTAAATGTGTATATTTTTTTCATAATCTGAAATTACAATCAATTTTTTTTAGGCACTTCCTTAAATATTCAATATTGTATTTATGTTTGCTTGAATATAATGTCAAAATCTTACCGAAATCATTGTATCAACATTCATTGGTACAATCCCACCAACTGTAAGTGTAACTGGGTGTTGAGCTCTCAACAATAATATTAATATTGTTTTTTGTTCTGCAATCGGTAATAAATACCAATTGCTATTATAAATTATGGTAATTATATTATCATTCTGAAATGAATTTTGAAATATTAAATTATGTATTTATTTCGTATTAGTGTGAAGGAATATCGTATTGTAATTATTATAGTTTATATAATAAATAATACCATAACTGTTAGTATTATCTCAATAATTTTTCACATAGTGGATGTACGGACAAAATCCAATGTGTGAGTGATAACGAATTGAGTTTCGTTATTTATTATTATTAACATTTCAAAAGAAATACAAAAAACTAAATTTTTTAATTGTTCATTTTTGTTATCCTCTATTTTTTCCTTACCATAATTTCTATTATTGTACCCAATACACAAAACACAAATAATTGAAAGAATTGTACCGTGAAAAAAAAATAAACAGGAAACCAATCAATCTGAAAGAAAAAAAAATAATACGCAATTGCAAAAAACAAAAATTAGAAAACTTATGCATTTGTTGTTATCATATCAAAATAAAAACAATTTTATGCTAAAATTAATGGTTTGACGCATATTTTTTACTTTTATGAATATTATATTTTCATACACAAACAATTGCTACGGTGCTTCTCATTCAATTAATTACCATAAAAAATGTGAATATAATTACACCCAAACTAAATGAGTTCATAGAAATTTGAAATAAACACATTGTAAATTCTGATGTAGATAATCGTTCCATAAAACTAAATAGAAAATAAATAGTTATTATTGCAATATCTTAATATATTCTATTTAATATTGTTATAATGAATAATACAAAATCATGGATAAATGTATTATAAATAAGTTAATGCTTAACAAAATACAAATAATAATAATAATAATAATAATAAAACTTACGCTGAAAATTCTTGATGTAATAAAAGAATATTTCTTAAACATAATTTTACTTCCAGTTCGGAATGTTTTTTGTCAATTATCATTTTATTTAATACATTAAAATTATTTTCAAATATTTTTGAAAAAGCATATGCATGAATAATTTGTGAGAAAAAGAATGCATCAGCAGCCACAGTTTGAAAACAAGCTATACAAACTGCTATTACATGATAAATTGTAATTAATACATAATGAAATGAATTCGATGTGGTTAAGAATGGTAATATAATTGGTAAAATTATTTCTTTACTCCCATTTGTATAATAATAAATGATTGGAAAGGTCACAAATGACGTTGCCGTAACCACATAATTTGCTGCACTCAATTTAAATACAATAACTGCAATTTTAATATATTTTAGCAATAATAATTTATTGGTACTATTTTGAATGTTCGATTCATGAACCAATTTCATAAATTCAATATTTTGTGTAACTAAATTTGGATATTTTAAAAATGTCACATATCTTGCTAATATCTATATATGGTATATGGTTTATAAATAAAAAATTAATTAAAATTAACTATATAAAATCGTTAATAAAGATATAATAAATATAATATTAATAATTTAATATTATTAATAAATATTTGATAATTTTAACAATTTTTCGGAGCGCTCATAAATATAGTGCTATTTTTAATAAAACACCAAACCTATTGATAACAAGAACTTTTTAGTCTTGTAAAGAAATTTCAATTAATTAAAATATAAGATAAGGCGAAAAATTTTGTCTTCAAGTCAATACAGCTCATTATTAATAAATTTCACCTAAATAGCCAATGTATCTATTTATAATAATAATTTGTTAAGAAATATTAATTTATATTGATTTAAAATATAATTAAAATAAATTACATCTCTATCAGTACTTGAACACTTTAAATTATTGCCAAATTTGTATTTTGCTTCTGAAAAGAAGAGCTAATATATTTTTTTGTCATATTTTTCGCCATATCTTATATAGTAATTAATTGGAAATTTCTGTACAATTACTATATATACAAGATTAAAAAATTAGTGTTATCAATAGGGTTGGTTAATAACATTTTTCAAATTATTAATATTATTTAGATATATGCGCTTTGAATTTGAACTTTACACGTTAGATTTAAAGTAAAAAAGTAAAAATAATTAATAATTTACTTGAAATATTATGCCAATAATACAAAGACATTTTAATAATATTTCCAAATCATTATAATAACAAATAATTGTGTAAAAATCCGATAAAAGAACACTAATGATTATCGCTATTATAATGATTGCATTTACAGAATATTTCGCAAATGTTTCAAACCAATGGAATCCACATATTATAAATAATTTTTGCAGCCATTTCGAATGTAACCAATTGAATATTGCTACTGAATTTTCCATGTTCCAATATAAATGTTTTATTTTTGTATTTGTTCCAATTTCTTTGAATGAAAATCTCATACTGATATTAGTTTGTATTTAGAACAAGTAGTTTATTGTATATTATATTTCGCATATTTATATTACCTTGTTCATATAAATGGTATATGGTTTTGTAATTATTATAATCATTTTGTATTATATATATTGTTATTGATTGAAATATTTTCTAAACGAAATGCGTCGTTTATTGTAATGTTATATATAAATGAAAATACAAATAATTTCAAAAAAATTATATATTTTATTTAATATAAAAATGTTATAATTAGAAAATTACAGCAGAAAATTATAAAATTACTTTTTGCATAATGCAAATAATCGAAACACTAATATTTCTAATAAAATACAATATATATAATAATAATATTTATCTACAATATTTATCTTTGAAAAATAGAGCAGCTGAAAATCAACAGTTTATTTGCGAAAATGTATGTTAAATTTACTTCATCGAAAACAGTATGTTGTGATTGATTTTATAATACATATACTATAGCTTGTTTATTTATTAGAAAATTATTCTATATATACAATTATTATTTTGATTCTATATAAATTACAATGGTTTAAAATTCAACCATATACCTCCAATTGGTATAAGTATAAATTGTAATGGATCAAAAACAAATGGTTCTTGTGTTTTTTTATTAACTGTCACTTGAAAATTTCTTATAATTTCAACAACAGCTGCTTTAGTTTGAACGTTTGCAAATCGCATACCTATATATAATACAAAAAAATAATTATAATAATACATTTGATAAATACTAAACTATAATTCTATACCTAAACAAATTCTGGGTCCTACACCAAATGGAAGCCATACACCCATATCTTTATATTTTTTAATACCACCATTTTCTTCATCATATCTTTCTGGAATAAATTCATCAGGATTTTCATAATATTCTTTATCACGATGTACTGAATAAATTGGAATTACAACTATCATATCTTTTTCAATTTGTAATTTTTTATCTTTGTCACCAATTACTTCAATCGGCTCCATGCATTTTTTACTAATCAAACCAAGTGGTGGATATAAACGTAATGATTCTAAAATTTGTTAAATTTAATTATTAAAATACATAAAAACATAAAAACTAAATATAGTATATAATTTACCATTAAAAATTTGTTCCAAATATGGCATTTCAAGTAAACTATCATAGGTGATTTTACCATTTCGTTTTATAGTTTCATTGATTTCATCTCTTAACTTTTGTTGGACATTTTGGTGGCCGGCCAACTGAATGTTTGTAATTTACATTTATTAATTAAACTTTTGTAAGTATATTCTCATACCCATACGTAATATACATACCGCATATAATATATGTGTAATAGCCGCACTAGATGTTTCGAATCCATCGAGAAAAAATGATACTGTATGTGCTGCCATATCCATATCACTTAAATTTTTACGTTGTCTTAGCAATAATAAATAATTTAAATAATCATCTCGTTCCACTTTACTTTCTTCACGCATACGAATTGCATCATTCATTAATTGTGTAAAAAAAATTTCAACTTTTTTCGTAACAAATGGTAATTGATAAATTTTCGAAAGAAATGGAAACACAGTAACTAATAAAAAATAGATGAAAGATTTTAAATTTGGTTTAAATAATGATGCACCCATTTCTCGAATAATTGATGGTTGTTTGGAGAATGCCTTTGAATCTAAACCATAAATACAACTTGATACAACATCTGTTGTATATTTAGCACTTAGTTCTTTTGTATCGATTCTATTTCCTAAATTTTTATTTATTTCAGTTTGAATATAATTTTTCATACGTTCACAAACATCTTCAACTAATGGATACATTGCTTTTATCTATATTTATTATGCGTGCAAGCATATTTAACATACATTGAAATAAAATGATTAGACATATTTGTATATTTTTGTTTCATAATCTTATTTTCAATGTTATTTTCGTTTTCAATGTTTACAATATTCATTATGTATTAGTATTTTATATATAAAAATGTATTATTTGAATGTGTTAATGCGTTTGTTTTCTATATTTTGGTATTTTATTAATATTTTTTATACCGATTATATAATAATTATTGAAAATAAGATATAATTTAATGTTATACAAAATTAAAACTCACCCTACTCGTGGTAAATGCTGGTGTTATTTCAGCACGTTTTTCCTTCCATTCTTCACCTTTTAACATAAATGGATTACGTGCAAATATCGGATCAACTGTTTTATCAATCTATAATTGTGTATTAGATTCCATATTATATAATTAATAAATTTATAGTTTCTTTTTTTATTAACTGTATCAAATTACAAACCATATCTGCCAATTCATTACAATTAAAATTTTTAAAATTTCTTATTAAAATATCTCTAATAAATTCTCTATCAAGTGCTAGAATTTGTGGCATTCTACCAGAAAATATACCACAATATGGTGTTTGACCTTTGTATTCTCTGTAAATATATAAAATAACATGTAATTATAATTAACTTATTTATTTATTATAAATTGAACAAAAATGATTTATTTAATTATATATGAAAATCAGTATTATTAACAGCACTGCACTAACTTATAAATATCTTCCAAATCGTAAATAGCATTTTTTTTCATGAGCGATGATTGTGGATATGTACCACAATATGGTTTTGGTTTTGGACCTGGCACACCACGATCTTTCCAATAACGAAAATTCCATACAATATATGCATAAAATAATAATAATACACTAATTATTAAACATATCGTAACAAACATTGTTTTTTACTCTTCTTATTTTCTATATATAAAAATAAGTACGTGTTAGTTAACAAACAACCAATTCGAAACTAATAAAAAAATATCTGAATTTAATTTTTTTAGAATAATATATAAAACCTGTATGAATATGAATGTTTGTAATTATGTTTACAGAAATATATTGTACAATATTCATGAAGCATTTTCTCTCAACATATATCTAATCCATTTTATAAAAGATTACGTTTTGTATATGTATTTACGTTCTCTATTCATACAAATACAATATAAATAAATATAAATTTTTTTAGTACGTAGATTAAAATTAATGGGTTCCAATTCTGCCCTCGTCTGTATCATATTGATAATTAATTATAAATAAAGATACCACCCAGTGTATTGGAAATAATATCTATTAAATTTTAACCGGTCCAATAACATAATTTACTTACACAATAAAACAAATGTAAAATCTCATATATTCAGAATTTATAATACAAAAATGATAAAAGAAATTCATAAAAAATATGAACAGGCAGAATAGATTCAAAAATTAGCATATGTTATCTATTAAATATATTGTCTGTATTTATTTATAGACATAGACAAATTCGTTTAAATATATATACTATGCCGCCAATGTGAGTATATTAACACATGAACATATACGATGAATAGATACAATAGATATACTATATTTAATATAACAACAGTCAGTATATAATATACTATAGTCTGGCATAAAAAAAAAAGACGTTAGTGCACGTCTTTTGATTAAAATATATTTTCAACTCAAAATTATAATTTTAGTATTGAATAATGTTTAAAAATATAAATTTCAATTTATTTTTCAAAAATTAATGGAAATTTTGAAAATTATTTGCAAAAGTAAATCTTATAACTTTGAATAAATGGCATTTTATATGACTTTACCAGACTATATAGTATTATATACACTGAGTTTACCCTTCTGCCAGCCGGAATTTTTTCTTCTGGATAAGTGATACATTGCCCCAAATTTTCGTATAAGTATTCCTCAACTACTAGTAGATATGTGACCATCACCACATGATGCCATTTGGCGTCATACCGGCTGTCAAAAGGTTAATATAACAAAACCATGCAACACCATTCTTTATATCGGATTTGCGGGTTTGAATGAACATACCATACCCTAGAATTTGGTTTGCGTCTACAATTTTTACAGATGAATTTTATCATCCAAATATATAAATTTTCAGTGGGGTATATCTTATGTGCAAAAAAGTCTGCTTGTATATTAGGTATGGTATATAATGTGATAATATATGTATACACGGTTAAATATGCTGGTGTTAATTTACATTAATAAAATAGTATCCGGAAAAATTATTTATACGAGTTTTTGTATAAATTTAATATTTTTCAGTATTTCAATATAAATATATAATTCAACATTTAATTTTTAAAATAAATATAAGTAAAAAACATCAAAAATTATTGAAAATAAAAACTATAACAATGTACAATATATTTTTAATACTGAAATTTATCATTTGTTCGTTTGTTCGTTTGTATGAATAAAAAAAATACCCTAATATGGTGTTGGACTATCCACAAATATTATGGGCTAATCAGTGAGTATAGTATTCACTCATAAAAAAAATAATGGTATTATAACAAATATAATTTTTGGTAATTGGTATAAGATATAATGTTATACACTACCATGCGGAGTAATTTACTAACTTTATCGTAATGAATGTTCGGTAGACGCCATATGATTCACTTATACTTTAGATTCATACTGATAATTATATAATATACTATCATTACATTATGTTCTTTCTATCAAATGGTTTAATCTTTTATTTTTATTTAATTTCAATTAATAATTAGTATTACAAATTCATCTAAGAATAAAAAATAATATATGCTTTTATATATATAATGTTCAATGTCGTATACGTATATGATGAGCTTATAAGCAAGCTGTTGGCATTACTGCTTATACTTTCAGACTGACTTCTTAATGCTTTTTTAGAGTACACGTAGTCCGTACACTCTGACTACTGTCTTTATAAACGCTGGTTTATACTGTCATAATAATTATATATTTAAAAATATTCTATATATACAATTATTATGTTGATTCTACAATATATAAATTATAATGGCTTAAAATCCAACCATATACCACCAATTGGTGTAAGTAAAAATTGTAATGGATCAAAAACAAATGGTTCTTGTGTTTTTTTATTAACTGTCACTTGAAAATTTCTAATAATTTCAACAACAGCTGCTTTAGTTTGAACACCTGCAAATCGCATACCTATAAATAAAAAAATATAAAATATTTTTAATACATTTGACAAATACTAAACTATAATTCTATACCTAAACAGATTCTGGGTCCTACACCAAATGGAAGCCATACACCCATATCTTTATATTTTTTAATACCACCATTTTCTTCATCATATCTTTCTGGAATAAATTCATCAGGATTTTCATAATATTCTTTATCACAATGTACTGAATAAATTGGAATTACAACTATCATATCTTTTTCAATTTGTAATTTTTTATCTTTGGCACCAATTACTTCAATCGGTTCCATACATTTTTTACTAATCAATGCAAGTGGTGGATATAAACGTAATGATTCTAAAATTTGTTAAATTTAATTTTTAAAATACATAAAAACATAAAAACTAAATATAGTATATAATTTACCATTAAAAATTTGTTCCAAATATGGCATTTCAAGTAAACCATCATAGGTGATTTTACCATTTCGTTTTATAGTTTCATTGATTTCATCTCTTAACTTTTGTTGGACATTTTGGTGGCCGGCCAACTGAATGTTTATAATTTACATTTATTAATTAAACTTTTGTAAGTATATTCTCATACCCATACGTAATATACATACCGCATATAATATATGTGTAATAGCCGTACTAGATGTTTCGAATCCATCGAGAAAAAATGATACTGTATGTGCTGCCATATCCATATCACTTAAATTTTTACGTTGTCTTAGCAATAATAAATAATTTAAATAATCATCTCGTTCCACTTTACTTTCTTCACGCATACGAATTGCATCATTCATTAATTGTGTAAAAAAATTTTCAACTTTTTTCGTAACAAATCGCAATTGATAAATTTTCGATATAAATGGAAAAATAGTAGCTAATGATAAATAGATAAAAGATTTTAAATTCGGTTCAAATAATGATGCACCCATTTCTCGAATAATTGATGGTTGTTTGGAGAATGCCTTTGAATCTAAACCATAAATACAACTTGATACAACATCTGTTGTATATTTAGCACTTAGTTCTTTTGTATCGATTCCATTTCCTAAATTTTTATTTATTTCAGTTTGAATGTAATTTTTCATACGTTCACAAACATCTTCAACTAATGGATACATTGCTTTTATCTATATTTATTATGCGTGCAAGCATATTTAGCATACATTGAAATAAAATGATTAGGAATATTTGTATATTTTTGTTTCATAATCTTATTTTCAATGTTATTTTCGTTTTCAATGTTTACAATATTCATTATTTATTAGTATTTTATATATAAAAATGTATTATTTGAATGTGTTAATGCGTTTGTTTTCTATATTTTGGTATTTTATTAATATTTTTTATACCGATTATATAATAATTATTGAAAATAAGACATAATTTAATGTTACACAAAATTAAAACTCACTCTACTCGTGGTAAATGCTGGTGTTATTTCAGCACGTTTTTCCTTCCATTCTTCACCTTTTAACATAAATGGATTACGTGCAAATATCGGATCTACTGTTTTATCAACCTATAATTTTGTATGAAGTTCTATTCAATATATATTTAAAATTTCAATTTAATTATTATTGATTATATTAAATTTCAAACCATATCTGCAAATTCATTACAATTAAAATTTTTAAAATTTCTTATTAAAACATCTTTAATAAATTCTCTGTCAAGTGCTAGAATTTGTGGTATTCTACCAGAAAATATACCACAATATGGTGTTTGACCTTTGTATTCTCTGCATATATATACAAAATACCATGTAATTATAATTAACTTATTTATTTATTATTAATTCAACAAAAATTATTTATTATTATTTTATATATGAAAATCATTATTAATAATGGCACTTCACTAACTTATAAATATCTTCCAAATCGTAAATAACATTTTTTTTCATGAGCGATGATTGTGGATATGTACCACAATATGGTTTTGGTTTTGGACCTGGCACACCACGATCTTTCCAATAACGAAAATTCCATACAATATATGCATAAAATAATAATAATACACTAATTATTAAACATATCGTAACAAACATTCTTTTTTACTTTTCTTATTTTCTATATATAAAAATAAGTACGTGTTAGTTAACAAACAACCAATTCGAAACTAATAAAAAAATATCTGATTTTTTTTAGAATAATATATAAAACCTGTATGAATATGAATGTTTGTAATTATGTTTACAGAAATATATTGTACAATATTCATTAAGCATTTTCTCTCAACATATCATATCTAATCCATTTTATAAAAGATTACGTTTTTTATATGTATTTACGTTCTCTATTCATACAAATACAATATAAATAAAAATAAATTTTTTTAGTACGTAGATTAAAATTAATGGGTTCCAATTCTGCCTTCATTCTGTATTCATATTCCATATTTATATATTACTTTTGTAAATATATTTATTAAATTTAAAATTTCATATATCCAGAATTTATGATACAAAAATGATAAAAGAAATTCTTAAAAAATATAAATACTCCGGAATAGATTCAAAAATTAGCAAATATTTTCTTTTGCATATAATTTCTGTATTTATTTATAGACAAACAAATTCGTTTGCATACTATACGAGATATATCACATTTACATATATTATATCAACATAAACTATATATACTTAATATATCCAGACGCATACAACACCATACTTTATATATTAATTGTGGATTTGATAGAACTGCCATACAATAGAATTTGGTTTGCGTCAACAGTTTTTACAGATGGGTTTTGTCATTCCGATATATCAATTTTCAATGGGCTAATAAAAATTAAGCTGTGATTGTCTGGTTATAAATTAAGTATAGTATGATTAAAATTGAAGATAAATGTAAGCATATACAAATTGTGAAAATAGGTAACACAACTTCTGCTACTTCTGATTACTGCCAGAGAATCTGGACGATATATAGAGTTTTATTTATGCGAGTATCTTTGAATTTTTTGTTTAATTACAATGTGATAAATTCTACAGATTTATGGAAGAAAGTAATACTATCCCTACTTCTTCTATGTTTTTTTTTGCACATTTTCTTTCTCCATACGTGATATGTGACCAAGACATCTTTGTCTAGATTGATTTTGATTGTTGTGATAATATTTGGTTACTCGCGTACTACCTATATATTGCGGAGTTGTGTCTTTGACTTTAATCATTTTGTAGTTTGTGACAGAGCCAATGTCTCTGAGTATTCTTCGTTCAAAAATTCGAATCAATGATTCTGTGGTTCTGTGCCATGTACTATGCCGTTGATACATAAATTATTATTGGAAATAGTAACAGAAAATATTGTAATTAATTTTAGCAAAAAAATATAAATAAATAAATAAATAATAATAATAATAATAACAATAAATATTCAATATTAATATTAATATATAATTAATTGTTATTGAATTATAATTTATAGTGCACAACAAGATAGTCAGCAGAACATGTTGGTGCCGGTACATGCGTTATCAGCACATGAAATAAAATGTTTTTATCATTGCAGTCGCTTGTAATATATTATTATCAAATGAATAACTTATTTGCTTCCATGTTATATTCATTAAAATGTGTTACAATTGGTTTGACTGCTTACATTCTCAAAAGGTATGTATTACATTATTTTATATTTTACCACCTACACCACTGACACTCACCACACACGTTTATCCTCCATAAGGTGATACGTGAGCAAGTTATCTTGGTCTAGATGATTTTTACATTTCTACTACTTCTGATGTGTAAACTTCAACGTCAAAACAAATTCATCACCCTCTGAATTCGAAAGAACAACGGCTATATACTTTCACTGCATTGTGCACTATTCCTTCGGTTCCTGCATAGATCAAAGAGAGATTGTGTTATCTACCTCCGTGTATGAATTCACCGAACTGTCATCCACGGTATACCACCTGAGGCCCACATTCCTTTTGTTGTAAGCATAATCTATTTTGGTACTGATGCTTAGTACAGGTGCTTAGTTTATCATTCGCCTACTAGATAAAGCGATACTTTATCGTTTAAACCAGCCGGATTACTGTGAATTTAAGCCCCCACACACCACACTACAAGCTGACTCCATGTTTTTATTATATTTTATATAAAATTTAATATTTCAAAATTTGTTTATTTGTATAGAAAAGCGAAAATAAACAGAAATTCGGCCAAATTTGCAGAATAAATACAACAAAAACAACAAGCATATTCGCTGAAGAAAATAATTGCAGTGTAATTTAAGATTTTAATTTATAAGTTATTTATTTAAGCTATAATTTAAGTTTAGCTATATTAATTAGATTGAATGAATTAGACTAATTATATTAATTAATTTCCATTTAGTTATTAATTAGTTTAATTCATTCATTTAAAAGACACAATTTAGATTTTAAGAAACTAAAATATCTGAGATAGATAGGTATTCTACATAACGTTTTTTTAAAGTATTAATTAAAGTATCAATTACGCGCGGGGCTTGATTTTTTTATGTAATCACTTTTATATTTTCCATCGCTGACAGCTTTTTGTGTTGTGGCCTGGGGTCGCGTCGTATGTTCATGTCTCCATTTAGAATTTAATGGCTGAAATAATCATCGATAAGATTATTAAGGTTACAGGATTACTAAATTTAGGCATTGCATACGATGTTCCCATCATGGGACCCCCATGGTTCTAGTTGGCTGGGCTTGTTGGCTACGCCTGATTGTGCCTACCAATATAAAGATTTAATTTTAATGTATTCCAATCTAATTGTGAAGCGGTTTATACTAATTTCTTCACTTGAATGGAAAACAAGTGAAGAAATTAGAAAATTGTCGACATTATCCACTGTGCCACTTGTGTTGTGCGCAGTCATAGGGATCTATTCGCCCCTTTTTACGTTTATCCCAAAGTCATGCTGAACGATATTAGATATAGAAATAACGAATTCATTATTTTAAATGCTTATAAACATGCTCCGAATACGAATACAATTCCAAATAAAAACACATTTCTATTTTCAAATTTTTTTAATCGTCTTTTGACAGTATAAATTACATTTAAATTAATATGTACAAATTTGCCTTCATTGGCTTTCTATTTGAATGTTGTATTATTTGGAGTTCTACACTCATTCGTATACGGATCATGTTTAACCCCCATATAAGTAGTGATTTCTCTGAAAGAATTTTGCGCGAAAACGCAAGTAAAGGTCAAATGTAAAATTTATTTACAATTTTAAATGAGAGTGTTTTGTTTGAATAAGTAAGAAACATGTAACCTTATTCAGGCAAACCACTCTCATTCATTTAATAATTTTTCGATATAATCAATACTTAATATGCAGTATTTGGGTTTTCTTAAAAATCGTCAGCATAGTTTATATTAAAGTAGTTATCACTAACGCATTCTGTGTGTTAAGTGCGCGTTTGATCCATTGATCGTACGTATAAAAAAGTAAAGTAAATTAACTGTCTTTTGCTTGTCCATTATTTTAATAGCATCTAAGTAAAATTAGTTTTATATTGTTTTTTTCTCAATGCTATATCCTATCGCTATACAAAGAATTCCTATTGGGGTGTTATCGTCTCCGAGAAGTATTGCTAACTAAAATTTTATGCATTCGTAGTTGATTAGGTTATTTTGTCACACGTCATAACTTTGTTAATATAAAATTACGGAGTTCAATTGGTGAATTGTTACAAACTCACATACGAGAGTAATTTACTAATTTGACTGTAATATTTATTGGATGTGCACAACAAGGAATGGCACTATTATGAAATGGTGGCTTAGCGTATGTCTTCGCACACGTCTCATATGGTACACTCCTAGGTTGAAAAATATTATAATGTTTTCTTTAAATCAATAAACACACACGCATCGTAACAATAACTCAAAATCAGTCGAATATTGTTTGATACACGGGTTGATTATTTGGTTGTGAATTCAATTACAAATTTTTTGACTCTTCGAACGCTAGTATTTGCTATGTACAACGAGTGGATGTGCGTGGATGTGTTTTTTTTAGAGAACATGCTATTTTATTGTTTCAACTTCAAAATGTTGGTGTAAGGGGAGTAGAAAGTCATCTAATTAAATTTGTATTAACACTTGTTGTGAATAGGGGATGCGTTCCTGAGGCTGATCTTAATAATTTATGATATGAACGAGCCATCGGGTGTGTGTGTAAAATTGAACGAGTAATATCATTTGAACGAATTTCATTCTGGTAGTCTTAATAGTGGGTAGGATTTATTGGAAAAAGACGTACTAATTTTATTTATTTGTAATTGATATAATGGTTATAAATCGGTCGGTTTTTAATTGTTTAGTTACTTAATATTGGTGTAATCTCTCAGGCATGTGCAATGATCTGGTCACTCACATCCTGGAAATTGTTTTGCGTGGAAAATTAATAACTTACATAAATTGGTGCGTTGTGGAAGAATATATATTATCTCTAACCATTTAGGCTTCTATTGTATATTTTGTGCCTTATTATTTATAAAAATTTTGTAATAGTAACTTACATATATATTAGTTTTAAGTTATAATTAAGTTTAAAAATTGTATTGGTTAATAATTTAAGATTCAATTAAACCAGATGCTTGTGTTTTATTGTTAACATCTATTAATAATATTTAATATTTGTTTTTAATGAACCAATGAAAAAAATTTGAAAACCACTTTTCAAATATAATAAAACACAAGCACTCTGGATAGCTGAGCAACGAGATTTTAATTTATAAGTTATAATTTAAGTTTTATAATTTTAATTAAATTGGATGAATTAAGCTAATTATATTAATTAATTTCCATTTAATTATTAATTAGTTTAATTCATTAATTTAAAAGACACAATTTAGATTTTAAGAAACTAAAATATCTGAGATAGATAGGTATTCTACATAACGTTTTTTTAAAGTATTAATTAAAGTATCAATTACGCGCGGGGCTTGATTTTTTTATGTAATCACTTTTATATTTTCCATCGCTGACAGCTTTTTGTGTTGTGGCCTGGGGTCGCGTCGTATGTTCATGTCTCCATTTAGAATTTAATGGCTGAAATAATCATCGATAAGATTATTAAGGTTACAGGATTATTAAATTTAGGCATTGCATACGATGTTCCCATCATGGGACCCCCATGGTTCTAGTTGGCTGGGCTTGTTGGCTACGCCTGATTGTGCCTACCAATATAAAGATTTAATTTTAATGTATTCCAATCTAATTGTGAAGCGGTTTATACTAATTTCTTCACTTGAATGGAAAACAAGTGAAGAAATTAGAAAATTGTCGACATTATCCACTGTGCCACTTGTGTTGTGCGCAGTCATAGGGATCTATTCGCCCCTTTTTACGGTTATCCCAAAGTCATGCTGAACGATATTAGATATAGAAATAACGAATTCATTATTTTAAATGCTTATAAACATGCTCCGAATACGAATACAATTCCAAATAAAAACACATTTCTATTTTCAAATTTTTTTAATCGTCTTTTGACAGTATAAATTACATTTAAATTAATATGTACAAATTTGCCTTCATTGGCTTTCTATTTGAATGTTGTATTATTTGGAGTTCTACACTCATTCGTATACGGATCATGTTTAACCCCCATATTAGTAGTGATTTTTTCTGAAAGAATTTTGCGCGAAAACGCAAGTAAAGGTCAAATGTAAAATTTATTTACAATTTTAAATGAGAGTGTTTTGTTTGAATATGTAAGAAACATGTAACATTATTCAGGCAAACCACTCTCATTCATTTAATAATTTTTCGATATAATCAATACTTAATATGCAGTATTTGGGTTTTTTTAAAAATCGTCAGCATAGTTTATATTGATTAAAGTAGTTATCACTTTCGCATTCTGTGCGTCAAGTGCGCGTTTGATCCATTGATCGTACGTATAAAAAAATAAAGTAAATTAACTGTCTTTTGCTTGTCCATTATTTTAATAGCATCTAAGTAAAATTAGTTTTATATTGTTTTTTTCTCAATGCTATATCCTATCGCTATACAAAGAATTCCTATTGGGGTGTTATCGTCTCCGAGAAGTATTGCTAACTAAAATTTTATGCATTCGTAGTTGATTAGGTTATTTTGTCACACGTCATAACTTTGTTAATATAAAATTACGGAGTTCAATTGGTGAATTGTTACAAACTCACATACGAGAGTAATTTACTAATTTGACTGTAATATTTATTGGATGTGCACAACAAGGAATGGCACTATTATGAAATGGTGGCTTAGCGTATGTCTTCGCACACGTCTCATATGGTACACTCCTAGGTTGAAAAATATTATAATGTTTTCTTTAAATCAATAAACACACACGCATCGTAACAATAACTCAAAATCAGTCGAATATTGTTTGATACACGGGTTGATTATTTGGTTGTGAATTCAATTACAAATTTTTTGACTCTTCGAACGCTAGTATTTGCTATGTACAACGAGTGGATGTGCGTGGATGTGTTTTTTTTAGAGAACATGCTATTTTATTGTTTCAACTTCAAAATGTTGGTGTAAGGGGAGTAGAAAGTCATCTAATTAAATTTGTATTAACACTTGTTGTGAATAGGGGATGCGTTCCTGAGGCTGATCTTAATAATTTATGATATGAACGAGCCATCGGGTGTGTGTGTAAAATTGAACGAGTAATATCATTTGAACGAATTTCATTCTGGTAGTCTTAATAGTGGGTAGGATTTATTGGAAAAAGACGTACTAATTTTATTTATTTGTAATTGATATAATGGTTATAAATCGGTCGGTTTTTAATTGTTTAGTTACTTAATATTGGTGTAATCTCTCAGGCATGTGCAATGATCTGGTCACTCACATCCTGGAAATTGTTTTGCGTGGAAAATTAATAACTTACATAAATTGGTACGTTGTGGAAGAATATCTATTATCTCTAACCATTTAGGCTTCTATTGTATATGTTGTGTCTAATTATTTGTAAATATTTTGTAAGTTACTATAGTCTATAAGTTTTAAATTATAATTTAGATTAAAAATTGTATTGGTTAATAATTTAAGATTCAATCAAACCAGACGCTTGTGTTTTATTGTCAACATCTATTAATAATATTTAATATTTGTTTTTAATAAACTATATCGAAAAAATTTGAAAATCAATTTTCAAATAATAATAAAACACAAGCACTCTGGATATTATTGATACTTTATCAATAATTTTGTTGGTCTCTCTCTCTACACGAGGCATAATAGCCAATAATTGTGTAGTTAGACAAACCAATAAAATATTGAGATTATAATATATTCGTGATCGCGTATTTATAATTTATTCGTTAATTTGAATTCAATTTAGTTTTAATTTTTAATTTGTATATGAGTTTTTTTTCAAATGACATAGTCAGAATGTTATTTTTTTCTCATACTTTTTGATTTTGTAAATTTAAATTTCGGGAATCACTTTGGCATATTCTTTTAATATGTTACGTACAGGGATTGTCTCCTCCCAACAAAGTGATTACGCGGTCGGGCTCACATGCAAAGGAATATCCGAGGTTTCCGATAAAACCGTTCTAAGCTGTAGTAACGAGTTTCTACAAAAAAAAAAAAATTTTTTTTTATTATATCGCCTGTGTATATTAATTTTAATACTGATTTTTGTACTAATTTAACTAATTTTCATTTCGACATAATCTTCTCTCCTTAATTTCTTTACATTGTTTGTTATTTATTATTGCCAACAAAGGTGGCTAAGTACGACAAATTTAAAGTAAAAAATTAATTATTATCTATCATTTGATGGTCGGTCGTTTGTCCAGACAAAAACTTGAAAAATGAGCATTAAATTTGTGAAAACTACAAAAAAGTTATTTATCCATAAAAACAGTATAACGAAATTAAGGGGAGGTTGTGGTGAAATTTGTAGTGAATTTATGTATGAAAATTTAGCATAGGTGAATTTTATTATTTATTGATTGCTTACATCTATCGTGCAATAGAAAATATAGATAGTAGGGAAGTTCAATGAAAAGAAAATATAAATGGTTTGGATGAGGTTTAAGAAAAGTATTCCTTTACTGTAGCTTCAGCCATCTATATTCCAGGATGTTAAATTCTATTGCATGACGAATTGCTATTGAAGGAAGAAAGTGGTGGAAATAAACGTGGTTTAGATATAAGATAAGAGGTAATAATAACTCCTTTACTATAGGTTGGGCTATCTATAGTTTAATAAAAATTATAAATCCAATGTAGGTGAAAAGTGGTGAACATTTATTTATTGCGCCATCTCTATTCGAGTAGAATACTAGAAATTCTGATTTATATAAAGTAGTACTAGAATAATAATAATTTATATAAAGTAATACTAGAATAATAATAATTTATATAAAGTAGTACTAGATTAATAATTTATTTTTGACATTTATAATTTCACTATCATGAATAATATCTTCACAAAATAATTGATTACTTCTAAGTAATCGGTGGGATTAAAATATTTTCAAAAAGTAATCGGTACTCTTGACTTCACTATACCCATGCGAAGCTAAGCCGATACAGCCACTATATGTTAATCGGTCCGTCATTGTACGCGTCACGTCAAATAAAAACAACAGCCATTTATAATCATATTCAATAATAAGATTAATAAAAAACAAAAAGTAAAGCGTTTTTTGTCGTAGAAAAGAAAGTGAAATTTTTTTTAATTTCTTGTTTATAATTTATCATAAATAATTATAAAAATTACCATTGCAAATGATGATTATATATTTCTTAATGATTTTGCGGTTTCCAACTGAAAAGGAATAATATTCATCTTAAGATTGTGTTTTGAAAAGTTGGATCATGTAACATAACCCCAAAAAGGTAAAAATGTATAAAAACATTTTAAATTAATTAAAAATAAAATTTAATTTATATTTTTGTTAAATAAGGGATTCAGCTGAAGCTAATGATTATGTTAGTAGTGGATTTGGAATGTTCGAGGTAAAGAAAATCGACAATAATATGTGCATATTATTACCGTAACCAGTTTGCAAAATGTTGATAATGCAATATACACGTAATTTGGAAGATATTGAATGGAAATTCATTGCCAAATTATTGCCTTCTTATTATTGCAAAATTATCAGTTGATCCAGTACGTAATCGTTAATTGCCTAAAATAATTTAGTACAATATAAGGTAAGAGAAATACTATAATTTAAAAATATAAAAATGTTTCAATTTGAGAATATTTTTTTTTATTGCATTTTCCAACAAAATTTTTTATCATAGTTAAATGGTATCCGATTAATAAGCAATAAAATACAAAAATTCTAAGATACAGACGTAGAACTTATTAGATAGACAATTTGTGGATATGTATCATAAAAAAAAAATCTATATTGAAAGAATCTATTCAAGATGTTTTTCAAAATTGTTGAAGTGCTACCTCCTACATTAAAAGTGCGTTTGAATAATTCATAGCGATTCTATGCAGAAATCGTTTAGCAACATTTTCACTGTTTTTTTTTTTTTTTTCTATTTGTCTTTTATTGAAGTATAAAACAAATTATCTAAATTATAATTAAAATTAATTTTAAACAACTTTTGCCGTAATAACTTTCTGGTTATTATGTTTAAATAACCTGCCACTTTGTTCTTGAATTTGTGTACCGTCTATATCGAATAATATTGCAATTGCATATTGTCAGACCTTTTTTTTTTTTGATTTTTGAACATTTTTTATCTTTCGCATCACATTCAAATTGTTTAAAACAGTTTTCAAATGGCTTTTTTGTGTTTGCTTCTTTTGATTAAAATCAATTAAAATATGAAAACAAATGTTTCTTTATTGGCTCGAAATCCAATATTTTCAAAATTATATGATGATAAGTTGTTATATCAAATTGAAAAAATATGTTCAGAATCCTTTAATTTGGGAAATTTCCAATATCTTTTAAAATAAATATAATATTAAATATATATTTTACTTACATTTATTTTTTAACTAGTATTCCGGCATTTCTTTCGCTTTTAAACAGATTTAGAAAGACGAAATGTTCTGATATCTCAGCACCAATTATTGAAATTAACGTGTAAAATCAATGGAATATTATGTGGATTTAATGCATCGGATTAGAGGTAATTTATTCTTTATAATAATATGTAGCTAATATTAATTAATAATAATAATTTAATTTATAATATTATAGCTGAAGAATCTATATGGTAATGCTACTTCAAGCAGAGATCAGAGTTATAAACATAGCCATGATATGGCTTACAAATCAATTGTGTCAATTATTGATCAGGTTAGTGTTAGAACATAAATTAAATTTACATCTAACCGTACCATATTAGAAAAAAAAACAATTAGACTGCTTAAACATTTCGAAATATTCATTACGCATGTAATATTATGTTAAAATATTTAGTTGCACAATTAATAAAGATGCGCTAGGTGTTAATTTAAAAGAAAATTGTTCTTAAATAACTATAATCCTATTTCGAGAACCTTTTTATACAAAATTTCATCGAAATTGATCAAGAAATTATGCAGATATTTCCTTATACAGAAATGCATAGCATTACGTATACATATACTCACCCATACATACAATACACACAACACTATAAACAACAAAATTAACATATGCTGCACATATGATACAATCACATCATTAAAATAAATATACAATAGATGATGATGTACCAAATTATATATTGGAATTATTAATTACGTTCGTCATAACATTGATGATAATTATTAAAGTACAGGACTACAGGACCACAACCAATGGAAGCTTATGTATAGCATTTTTTGCAGTAATTTGTGATAGACAACTACAACAAAAATCTATGCCGCACGTGGACATAATAAAAAATCAGGAATATATATCTTTACAGTGAAGTTGATAAATTTGACGTAATGGGAATCTATCACAATTCACCAATTGGTCTTTAATAAATTACCGCAAATTATAAATTATATTTTATTTGAGTGATTGCTCGCCCCCATATTTGTTTTGTTTATTGGTAATATCAAATGTTTTTTAAAAAAATTCTCTGTAATATTAATCTTATTTTTTTTCTATATTTGCAGATGATCTAAAAAAAGTATATTGAAATAACACATAATTCAATTATTAAATTGTGACAAACTTATGTTACTTCTGACATCAGAGTAATATTAAATGATTTATTAGAAACACACCATTCTATAAAATTGACGATATAAAATACGATATTTTAATAAATATATAAATAAAATAAGTTTTAGCTTTAAGCATGAATTAAATTTTAAATATAATTGTATATTGTAACTATCACAATTAATTATAATTATCGTATTAGAAGTTATATTATACATTAAAAATGAATATGAAATTAGCTAAATTAAAAATTCTACCAAGATTTATAATATGTTAAAAATAACTTCATTTTATTACAATTAAATTTAATTTCATGAGTATAAAGTTTAACAATTACAATTACATGTAACACTTATTATATAAGATAAATAACAAACAAACCCGTAATTATAAAGTAATCCTCATTAAATTGAATGACAATTTGCATTTTAAACTAATTATTTAAATAGAACTCTCAAGAAATTGTTTTTTTTTTAAATCAATCGCTGAGAATGTTTTTTATTGAATTTAAATTAAAATATTAGAATTCGTTCATTATAAATTTTAATTTTATGTTAAAAGAGCATATAATTATTTAAAATTCATTTAAAGTATATTTAGTTAATTCATTTATGTTTACTGAATACATATTAAAAGGGTTTAAATTAATAATAGGTAATAATAGAAATAAGATATTTATATATAATTATAAGTAAAAATTACTTATTTATATGTATACTGTTACGATAATTCGATATTAATTGACTACAGTGTTCAGTACAATTTGAAAAGACCTACAGAAAATAATTACAAGAAATTAAATACCTGTATAATCCTATTTCGATAACCTTTGGAATAGGATTATACTGGAATTTATTAACAATTTTCTTGAAAATTAATACTTAGCGCATCATTGTGCAACTGAATGATCTCTTGACCAATTTGGTATGTAGATTTGAAATGCGATTATACACATGTATATATTAACAAGTAACAAATGAAAATACAAATCAAGTATTTTGAAGCCTTTTAATATTAATATAAAATAATATAAATAATAGATATAAAACAATATATTTATATGGTAATTATCACTAATTGTGATCTTTATTTAAATGTTTAACGTTATTAAATATAATTAATTTCATTTAATAGAAAAAAAAATTTGTCTAATTATTTTATTAAGTTCATCAATAGTTCCCCAACCTTTAACTTCCGTCCACTGAAATCTGAAAAGAAAAAAAAAAAAAAATTAACTTATAATAAAATATCATTGCCTTGATTATGTCTCCGCCTGAGAAAACCAAAACATCAACAAAAAAAAAATGGTAAGTACAAAATAAAAACATAAATAATATATAATAAATAAATATTTCACATACAAAGTTCTACACCAACACAATATATATAAGAACGAGAAAAAAAAAAAAAAAAAAAAAAAGCGACCCACATGTGCACACCTATAAAAAGTATAAATATCGGTCACCCATAATGTAATCCCCTATAAGAATATTTAAATTCAAAATTTGTGTAGCTTATATATCGGAACCGACATACTAATATTAATAACAAGTGTAGTGTATGAGGTAGAGGTGTAGCGAATATACAAATGGGATATGAATAAGGCGGGTTCGAAATGCGATGATGGTCGCATATGAAAAAAAAAAAAAAAAATTCGTACATAGGTGGCTCCGGCCGCCGGGTGTATTTACAATTTTGAAAAAATCGAAAAGAATATAAGAAAAAAAGTAAATAGAAAAAAAAAAAAGGTAAATAAAGAAAAAGAAAAAAAAAAAAGGGAATTTCTTTTTTGCATTTTTGCAGTCTTGAAAAAGAGTGATGGTTAAATGCCATTCCGACCGACCTCATCGCTCCGATCCAATTTCTTTTTTCACAGAACGTAGAGCACGTCGATGCGCAGTTTATAGGCAAGCTCCGGACCCTGGATCCCTCCGGGAGCGGAGTTATGGCCATTCTCCGGTACCGAATTTCCCATGTTTGGGACCCCCTAACTCCGGGAATACTCAATATTTTTCAATGGACTTATTACCAGTTATAGCCCCCACCTGGGCCTACAATTTATGGAGGAAAAGTTTTTCCTATCTACAACAGTTTTCCGGCTATGGCTGCCCAAAGTTGGGAAATCCAAATGTAGACCTTTCTTCCGTTGGATGGAACTCTAGGAAATACTCAAATATTCGAAAATCTAATGATGTAGAAAGATAAAGGAAGGTTTAATCTTTACGATAAAATTTATTTTGGAATTTTCCGATGAGAAATGTGGCTTTTCCTAGAACAACGAAAAACATCGATTTTCGCATGTTTTCCGATGGGATTTTTCCGGCTTTCCCGACCGAATTTTCCGAAATCCTAATTATCCCATATAATAGACTATATGACACGTATTTTGAACTATAACACAAGTCTCTAAGTATTATAGTGTTCCCACAATAATTGCTCAAAGTACAGCTTACCAAAAAAAACCAAAATTTCACCCCTTAATAACTCCGCCATTTTGGATTTCCCAGAAGTGGTCCCACTACAAAGTTGTGGTCCTGGTCCTCCTCTATTGGATTCCCAAAGGAAAAAGCTCTAGCTCTAAAACTCACGAAATCCGGTTTTTTCATATTTTGAGTCCATTCCCTACATCACCACAAAAGTTATGAGACGATTTTCCACATTGTGTTTGAAATTCATTGAAATGTCCCAAAACTTATGTAAAAAGTGTTTTTTTTAACGTTTTGGACATTTAAATGTACCATTATGTGGTCAAATTCGGACATAACTTTTGCGGTGCCTTTTTTTTTAAATCGAATTAATGGTCCGATTTGCCTGAAAATTTCCAATTATCTTAATTAAAATATTAGAAACACATTTTACCATTATGGAACATCGAGATTTTCACGGGTTTTCCCAGAATTTTCATTTAAAGTTTTTCATATGCATGAAAAAAAAATTTTGTTTTTATATGAAATTTCATGGGAAGAAATTGCTCGTCGAAGGAAAAACAATTAAAAAAATATTTGTGTGTGTGTGTGTGTGTGTGGGTATGATTTATTTATAAAAAAAAATGTTAATTAAATTTACTTACGAAAAACAACAAATACAAGTCATTTGTTTTTATTTAACTTTTTTTTTCCATTAGAGATAATGTAAATAATAAACAACAACAACAATGGTGCGTGAACCACGTATTGTAGAATGCAAAGGAAGAATGCTCGTCAAAGAAAAAACAATTACAAAAATATTTGTGTGTGTGGTTTATTTGTAAAAAAAAAATATGTAATTAAATTTATACACGAAAACAACAAATACAAAAAGGAAAAAATTAATGTTTTTATATAGAAGATATAGAAGGTTTTCCCGAAGAGAAAAAAAAAAACAATATAGATTTTATATAGAATTTTTATTACTTCGACGAGTGTTTCTTCCCGTAAAATGTTTGAGATTTCATATCAAATTGTCCATTTCAATTAATTATTTTTCAACGAAACAGATAGAGATCACATAGAAAAAAGAAAAAGAAAACAACAAATCACTTAAAAATAAATAAATAAAATATTATATAAAAAAAAAAATATTAATACAACAACAAAACAGCTCTGCTGAATAATTGAACCACCAAAATATACACATGAGTCCATAATACAAAATGCTATTTAAAATTTATTTGACAAAATTATTCTTTCCTTTCGATTGGAAAAAAAAAAGATAACAAAAATGATAATTGAAAAAAAAACAACTTAAAAATTGATAAACAAATAATTAATTAATGTCTACGCAAAATAAATTTCAAAATATAACGTAGCCGATAGTGTAGCGACAATGATGCTCGGTCGCCATAAAAAAAATCAGTGTTCGCTTCTTTGTTTTGCATAGTTTTCATTATTTTAATGTTTTTTTTTTTCACTTTTAAAAATATTCCTAACCTAATTAATATTCACTTAAAAAGTACAAATGGTCCATTCGATATTATCTTTTTAAAGTAATATAAATAAAATTAAAAATAATAATAAATACCTTTTTGAATATGTGTAAGAGCCAAACAAAAAACAAAAATGAAACATTGTATTTTGTAATACACTATGAAAAGTTCATAATGTAAATGTTAATTTGGATATAGCATCTACCAATCCATTACATTATATTAAAGCGAAATGGTGATTACAATAATTCATTGATATGGATGGCACCAAAATCTGAAAATAAAAATATTTATTCATTAGCATTAGGTGATAGTAGTATAAGATAGTTTTCGTTTTGATTTTGTTAAATTTATTAATTTTATACTTACAATTTTATACATAAATAGAACCTTCAGATGGAACGATTAAACATATAGAATGCATTGCACCCGAATTAAACTTATATTTAGTAATTGTTATTATATTACAAATTTTTATATTTAGCTATATTATTTATATGCAAAACCAACACGTCATACACGTAAATTTTCCATTAAACCTAAGTATTTAACTTGATGTAATATTAATTTATCATCAAAGCGGACATTGTTTGTACATCATTTGGTTTTATACAACGTATATATGATGGTTCTTTACACATTAATATTTCCATTAAATTATTTAATGAATTTTTAAATTGTGTAGCACCAGTGTGTGGACGTTTTTTTTTATCTAAATTTTCTTTTTCTGGAAAACATTTACGAATTGTATTATACTATTTACTGTACATAATCTCTTTAACATCTCTAAATAGTAAATCATTCTGTAAATAAATATCTATTATATATCCATAAATTTATGTTTATGATGTTTCGCAACAACTTCTTGAGTTTTACTTAAATGTGTCGTTTTTTTTGTTTGTGTGTTTTGTTCTGCCAGTGTTCGCATTTCTTCTTCCATAGTTTTATTTACATTTTTTGATACAAATTGTTTTAACTTTTGTTGTTCAAGAAATTTAATTTCTTTTGCTTGAATAGATGCATGTTTAATATAATTAAAGAAAAAAAGTTAAAATATTTATAGAATTAACTGTAAAAAATACAAATCGAGTCAGTAAAGTAATCAAGATCTCTAGTATAAAAAAATTACTCACTTGAACGACGTGTAAGTGCTTTCCATTTTGATTTATTTTTATTATTCATATGATCTAGCACTTTAATTTAATTTTTTAATTTTCCTTGTGGCATTTTCTTTTTACATAATTAACAAATAATTAAATAATAATTATACGTACAACGCAAACAAAAAAAAATGTAAATAACTAAATAGAAAACCGAACCAAAACTATGTTCTACGTGGTTATATGTAATAAGAAGAAATAAAAGCACTGGCACGGCACAAGCGTAACATGTCACGAACAGGAGGTGTCGCATCACGGTGTATCTATAGTTACTGTATCGGCCCAGTTTCGCTTTGGTATAGTTTGGTAACTGTTGCGTGCAAATTCTATTGTTTTATATGATATATAATATAAAATTACATGAAAGAATGATGGACAATTTTATATTTTTCCATTTTTTCTTACTTCTCTGTTAGTATATTTCAACAATTCCATCAGATTGTTATATTGGGCATATTGGGCGAGAAAAGTAACGAATAACGAATATTTTTTATAATTAGTAATCGTTATTTCGTTCCCAAAAGAGTAACGAATACTTTCGAATCGATTAGTACTGAAACCTTTCCTTTCGCAACGTCGTTTTGTTTTTTTTTAGTTTTTGGGAAATATTTCAGTTTCACAACTGCAGAATAATACAAGAAATACTACACTCGTTATGTACCATAAGGTGTTATATCGATCTAAACAAGTCGTATAGATGTGCAACATCTGGTGGTTCATAGCGTATTAGACTTCTCACTCAACATTGTTACTTGCTTACTTACTCCATGGCGTTATAACCCAGGTGCTGTTTTAGACTTCTCCAACACGCTTCTTTAATCTGATCTATCCGCAGTCAATGTCTTCCAAACTCGAAATTTA
The DNA here is from genome assembly GCA_910594885.2 of Bibio marci. Classification (NCBI taxonomy): domain Eukaryota; kingdom Metazoa; phylum Arthropoda; class Insecta; order Diptera; family Bibionidae; genus Bibio; species Bibio marci. Next base: position 45,352,167 of record OU343116.1, on the reverse strand, counting down.
AAGATCTTTATATAACAGTTTACTATATCTAGCCATTTTGCCTTTCTAACATTCCAAGATGTAAGTTTTAAATCATTGTCCTTAAATATTCGTTGCAGGAGTCGTTGCCGTTTATCCTGTCCGATCCGACGCCGTGATGTAGAATTCATAACCGGTTGTTTTTCCGAAGTTAGTAGTTAACCATAATCATCACTAGTGATAGTCAGACATCATTTCATAATTTTTCTTTGCGTGTATACGTGAAACGCAACTTTTTTCTTCCTTTCGAATCATTCCTATTGATGGCTGGTCATAGTCGTAATCCAATAATGCTTGTAAATAAATGGCTTTATCATTCGAATCAAAATCACCGCTTTTGATACGTAACGTTGATATCACTTTCTGCACATATCTTCTGATGAAATACGTTCACCGAATTGCTTCCCCAAGCACATTTGGTTGTATCAAAGTTTACAACAAATGCTCTATTTTTGGGCTCAGCATTACAAATTTTCAATAAGCGATTTTGTTGTTAATTTTGCTTTTCATATCACATGTAATAATTAAAAGCAGACGAACATACTGGTGTACTGAAGAAGACATAACAAAACAACATTCAGCTGTATATATAGTATCATACACAATTATGGCAATACCGCAATATATATCGGATTAAATTTATACTTGCACAAGCACATCTGTTCTGTAGTACTTCCTCAAATTATATATGTACATAAAAATAGAAAACTTATTTTATTATTTTAATATAAAAGTAAATATATTTTTAATTTATTTGATTATCTTTAACCTCATCGAATGCATGTATAATACAATTCATTTCTTTAATATCTGGTCTTATACTTAACGACTTTCTTGGTTTTATAAATCGCCGAATGAATGGAGCAAGTAATGCTGGATCTACATCGCATGCGTTAAATGTACCAAAAAATAATGTTGATATACATGTAACAATTAATGTTATTATAAATCCAACTGCACCATATAATAAATACGACATGTGATGTATTGGTACTGATTTATCTCTGTATAAACATTAAAAAGAAATAAACTTAAATTAATAATTTTGTAATCAGGATATATTTTATATATTATATTATATATATAAACAAATGTTTACATCAAATCAGGCGGATTACTAAATAACGTTGCATCCATATTAGTATATGTAAGATTTTCTTTAAAATCATATGTACAACCCTCAGTTGATAAAGGTTTATATTGAAATGTTAATATTTTCATTGCAATATCAGCTTGTGCCTTTAAACATATCCAAGACATACAACAAATCCCTGTTATACATCCAGTTAAAGCTGACTGGCGATATGGTATGCAAGAATTTATAAAATAAATTTATAATATTTATAAATAATATGGGCAATACAACATCAGTCCTAAATAAAATATGTATTATAATTAATATTTTAAATTTTATATACTTACACTGCCTTTAATCCACGGTAAAAATATACCCATTGCAAATGCTCCAAATAATGGACCTATTAATATTCCCGAAAGGCTCATTGATAATTGTAAAACGGTACCTAAATGTTCAACAACAAATACAAGACTAACGCATAGTACACCAAAAGCACATACAACTGTTCTCATTATATAATGAGTTTGTTTTTCACTTAACGGTCGACTAATATATGGTTTTATAAAATCTTCTAAAACAATAGCCGCCAATGAATTTAATGATGTTGATAGTGAACTTAAGGCAGCACTAAATACAGCCGCAACAAATAAACCAGCTAAACCGGGTATACCTTTAAATATATGCATTGCATATAATGGTAAAAGTTGATCTTTTGCTTTAGCTAACTATAAATAGATGCGATATAAAAGTAAATACAATATATATTATTTAAATTATTATTTATATACAATATTTTCTACAAATGTTCAAAATATAGTATTATTCATTTTTATTTTTTTAAACTAATACCAAAACTTATACCTTTGTACTTAATGGATCACAATCATAAAAATTTGCATAAATTAATAAACCACTATATGCACATAAACATAACATTGACATTACGGAAATTGTGTATATTACTAGGGCATAACGGGCATGTTTCAATGTCGGTAATGCTAAATATCTTTGTATCATACTTTGATTACCAGCATTTGTTTGAATCCAATATATAAATCCACCCACTGTTAATGAAAGAACCGAATGTCGTATCGTTGGATCTAATGTAAATCTTATATAATATATATAATTTAAAATATTACTAAAGCAAAAACCAAATATTATAATATGTACAATTAATACTATATCAAATTTGTTCTTCTTACTCGGGTATTTCAAATCGTTCACTATCCAAATTTCTTTGTATAACAACATTAATTCCACCAACATTTATTGTTCCTTTAATAACAATGAATATTATTGTACCATACATTATAAAACCTTGTATAACATCTGTCCATACAACAGCTTTTATACCTCCCTGTACATTGAGAAAATATTTGACAAACGAGAACAAATAAATTTGGAGTTCGCACATAAATATAGTGCAGCGTTTTATAAATATAAAATATACTTACAACACACGTATAAAAAATACATATAATACAAACAATTGGTGTCACAATATGTATATTAACTCCAGTTACTAAATAAATATTTAAAAATATATCCAAATGTATATAGTGGGCAGAAAATATGAGAAATAAATTAACTATATAAAATTATGTTTATATGATTATAATTAAAATATATATATACCTTGATTAAATGCTATAGCTGGTACATACATACAAATTGGAGACCAAAATATCTTAAAATTAATAATTACTATAATAATTGAATTGTTCATATATTATATTATGCCACATTATACTTACAGTTCCAAACATAAATACAATAGAGCCTAATAATCGCATTCGTTTATCAAAACGTAATTCCAAGTACTGTAACAAAAATATAATATAATTTTATGACGATATTATAGTTTTAAAATATAACTTATAACAACTAATTTTTTTGATCGCATATAACAACCATTCTTGAAGTATATATCCGATTTTGGTTGAATAACGATTACGGGCATGGATACCACTTAATAAAATTCTAAACTATAAATTATGTAGTCATAATTGCTTAAAAAAATTACCTCATATGCTGATGTTAATTGTAATTCATGAAAAATTGGTAAATATACATAAGACATCACTATTGTGCTAAAAAATGTAATAATAATTATAAATATATATTTAGTGCCATATAAATACATTTCCGTTGCTGTTCCAAGTATTGATATACCAGATATCCAACTAAAATAAAAGAAAAAGAGACTTAATGATTTTATTTGTATATATTTCTACACATGGCAGACAGTCTATCTATATCAAATCAATAATACAAAATATATAATATAAAAAAAGAGAAAAAAAAATGGAAACATACCTTGCAACCAAAGACATTGCAATTGGTATAACTTTCATTTGTCGTCCACCAACTAAATAATCTAATGCTGCTGATGCACGTCGTCTTTGCTCGCATTTTTCCTCATTATAACTCCGTTGATATTCATCATTACTATTATCATTTTTATTACTGAATTTAAATTTCTTTTCAAAAAATCCAAAATATATGCCAATTAAAATACATACAATTAACATTAATATAAATACTAAATAATCTGGCCAACTAAATTGTTGCAACGATTTAGTAATATCATTTACATCTAACTGATCACTATTTATCATCTTGTTATAGATCACTTATATTAATTATTATTATATACAATCTTTTATATAAAACTAGAGAAATAATATATTTATTAAATCTAACTATTATTTATTTAACTATTAAAAAAACTATATTATTATTTTATTTCTATTGTATGTATACTGCGAATATTAGTAAATATTTATATTAACTTTACTAATATGCATTTTAATATAACCATAACAAACAATATATATTAAATTAATATAAAGTTAATTTTTATAATTTAAAAAAATAAATGCTAAATTAAATATACACAAAGGGGCATTATACACATTTGATTTACAACACATAATATTTTTTATAGTTATCTCGTCGTAGTATATAGTATTTTCTCACTATCTATCATATTTACATACATATTGTACTTAAAAACTATACACATTTACGAGTATATATAGATAGTATCATCTAGTGTGCTAAAAATTGTACTGAAACGTATAATTATTAATATTGAAATAACATTGTTATAATTTTTATTGAAATTAAAATACTTATAATCATAATCCAACAGAAAAATTAGTGATATATTTAAATATTTAAAATTATTAACAAATATTTATATTGTCGTTAGCATATAATTAAAAATTGGTTTTGGTACCATTCACTTTACACATAATGAATGCACAAAATTAATAAATACAATTATTAATACATCAAATCAATATGAGGAGTGTGAATAATAATTAAAAAAAAATGTTAATACTAAAATCTTTATATCTTTTTATTTATATGTATTTCCTGATGCACCACATTTGAATCTTAATTTTATTATATTAAATCGCGCTAACTGGAAATACAATATATTATTATACGCATATGAATTAAAAAAAAAAAGATTTTAATTAGTTAATTGAATTTTTAATCATATGAACCATGAACTCATATATTTATATCTTTTTTACATATACATTTAATATATTGTCTATATATATTCGAATATGTATGAGATGATACTTTGATACCGGAACTGTATATTGTATAGATGTAGCGTATAATAAAAGAAGAAATTAATTATTAAAGGTTAATTTAATACAAAGAGCGCTTATGGAATATAAAATAAACAATTTATATATGTATGAATTTTTAAACACAACAAAATTCCGTATAGGAAAATTTTGTTTATAGTATGGTATATTCTATATTTACATTCCATTACGGATTTCATATGTAATATATATCTTTAATTTCAACACACATTAAACATATGATTCAAGCTTAACTGAACGTTAACTAAACCTACTTATTCACTCGCTGAATTTTTTTGGGTCATATGCGTGTCATAAATACTTGGTTTGGCTCTAGAATTATTATACCATATTCAATCGATTTCTAGCGAATAAGAGAGCCGCATGGTTTTCATTTGAAACTATGGTCGCTCCACAAATAAAGGCATGTAATAATTATTCTCCATTCGATTTCTGATAACGATTTTAATTCACATCGCATATCTAGAGTATAATACCAAGAGCTCTTGGTCCATTGTGATTGAACTATAGTCGACCGCCACAACTGAGTACGTAAGTGATATTAACTCCAATTAGAATAACTTCGATGTTATTTTACCGGCGTTTTGTCTATATGGCACTTATTAATTTTGTTTGATAATATTGCACACTTTGTTCTAACCAAAGTGATATAAAATTATTTTGTATCCATTTGATATGACTCGCTAATCGTTTCCATTCGATCCGGAATTCCTCAGGGTTCATATGGTTCTGTCTTCCATTATTGTAACTATATTTATTTTTTCCATTGTAAACATAAATATTTTTACACTGTGTAAACTGAATTAGGTTCTGGCACATCTCTTACTTTCTCATATAATTATTTTTCATTACTAAATAAGATGCTTAAGATGTATTAAATACATATGAAAATTGAAAAATAGGTAAAACATTTATTTAAATAAGAATAAGGAAAATCTAAAGGAAAAACAACGTACCATTAATAAAAGTATAGATCGAAGGTCGAAACAGACACTATTCGTCCCCATGCCGAAAAAATTATTCTGGTTCATTGTCCTGATAAGCGTCAAATCATTCTTCTTCCACATCAGTGTATCGCGTCATCCCCTTCTAATTGAGAACTATCTAAATATGGTAAAACAAGTTCTTGTGATGTAAATATGGAGAAGTTGGTATTTTGCTAAAAGAATATAAAAAATAGAAATGTAACAAAAGTTTTGTAATAATATACGGTAGAAAACTTACCCCACATTGCTTTTTAGGCAAGTTTCTAAAAACTAATGCTGAAGAATAAAACAATCCATCAGTTAGAAATCTTTATATTTATATAATTTTCAGACATGGTCATTATATATTCCTCGAATATTCATCGTAGCAGCTGTTTCCTAGTACATTCATGTTTATTTAATCATCTTCTGGCACGAAATCGAAAGAAAACTATTACAGTTTATTCTGAATTATAAATATTCCATTTTTCCGAAACTTGGTGTATTCGTTTTCACCAGTTATATTGTATGTAATTGTAAACAAAAAGTATGATTGCAATTTTTCTAATCATCTATTTTACTTGAGAAAATCTAATATGTTCTATCCAAATCCGATATCTAAATATAAAGCATATAAAGTAATAAATTTTAATTAATTATTAAACCAAAAATATCAGTTTTCCCACATGCACGAGCACGACACACAAATATGTTTTTCTATTGTTTTCGTGGACATTTTGATCTGTCACCTTATAACCTCAATTGTTCTACAGCAAATACAGTAAAATAGTAAAACTATATATATTTAAATATCTTCTGAAAACACTCAAACAGAATCCAAGATCCAAACCCACTGTTATTCTGCACTATACTATAGACTGTGATAATAATCGGTTGTATTTTTCTATAAATTAGCTTTTTTTTTAGTATTATTTTATATATTTTGAAAATGTAATTCATTTTATTTCTGCACTGTAAAATTTTAGTTCAACTTATGTTTTTAAATTGGGACACAAAAGAGAGAAAAATAAAGAGATAAACAGCAGACTTCAATTCAAGAAATGTCAATTGTCAAATAATAAATTTAAAATTTAATAAGGTTATTTTTTTGTTTGGTGTTTTGAGTGTTGTTAGAAAAAAAATTTAATTTTATAATATAATAAATAAATTTCTTTATAATCTATCTTTTTTAATTTAAATAAATGTATTTAAAATAAATATTTATAAATTAATATGTCCGATAAAGAAAAAAATGTAAGTTTAGTATTACAAAAACATACAAATTTGGAATGTAAAAATTTATATGATTATTTGAAAACAAGACAATCACAAATATTAGATAAATTGTATAATTATCCGGCAATTTGTTTAGCTGTTTATCGGTTTGTATATTATAATTTAAAAAAAAAAAGAAAAGAAACTATTCTATTTTCCATTATTTTCATTACCTGTATTATTGAATAAAAAAAAACAGAGAATTAACTGAAATTGCACGTCAATTTGTGATACGAATAATATTTGTTGAACAACCTGTTCCACAAGCTGTGATTGCATCATGGACATCACAAATTTATGAAAAGTATATATTTTTTTTATTGATTTTACTTTTATATTATTATTGCAAATTTTATTTTATACAATAAATTAAATTATATAGAGAACATGCATCAGCAATTACAATGTTAAGTGATTTAGGTGTATGGCGTTCGACAGCAATTCGTGGTGGTTTACCGGCATGGGAACTAACGCCAACATTTAAACAAAACCTAAAAATTTCTCTATTAGGCGGGTATGTATGTGCATTTAATTAGTAAATAATAAATTACATATATATATATATATATACATATTGCCGAATTGTTATTATATATTTATTATATACACTTTAAATTATATAGTGGTCGACCATGGACAATGTCAAATTCTTTAGATACAGATTCGAAAGCACGTGATATTTCATTTTTAGATAATTATGCAATGTCACGTTGGCGTTGTGTATTACATTATATGGTTGGTGCCGGTACACCAAAAGGACCCGAAGGTGAAGGTATATCACCTGATGCTGTACGCATTTTATTACATGCTGATTTAATGAAACGTGATGAAAGTGATGGTTCACCAGTGATTACAAGACAAGGATTTCAATTTTTATTACTCGATACACAATCACAAGTTTGGCATTTTATGTTACAATATTTAGATACATGTGAACAACGTGGTTTAAATCTTCCCGAATGTTTATCAATGTTATTTCAATTAAGTTTTTCAACGTTAGGACGTGATTATAGTTCAGATAGTCTTGGTACGGGTTTACTTACATTTTTACAGCATTTACGTGAATTTGGGTTGGTGTATCAAAGAAAGGTATGTCTGTTCATTTTTCACCAAGTAAATTATTTTTATAAATTTTTAATAAAAATTATATGCTGTTAAAAAAAAAAATAGCGAAAAGCTGGCCGTTTTTATCCAACACGTTTAGCATTGAATATAACAAATAAAAGTTCTATACCGGCTATCATACAAGATGATGACAGTGAACATGATAAAGGTTATATAATTGTTGAAACAAATTATCGAGTAAGTTTCAAATTATTTATCAAAATATATTATGATTTATAAACCTATATGGTTAATAAATTCTCTTTTTCTATTCATATCCCTTTAGATTTATGCATATACAGATTCAAATTTACAAATAGCATTATTAGGTTTATTTACAGAATTATTGTATAGGTAATTTTATTAATATATTTAAGAATTAACAATAATTTTAGTATGATGTCTACATTTGCATTGCAAACATTTTCAGATTTCCAAATGTAGTTGTTGGTGTATTAACAAGAGATTCAGTACGACAAGCGTTACGTGGTGGTATTACAGCTGAGCAAATTATAAGTTACTTAGAAAAACATGCACATCCAAATGTAAATATAATATAAAACAAAAATAATAATTTAATTTGTTAAATCATATCATTATATTCTATTATTGTTATTATTTTATTATTATAGATGCTTGCAACTAAAGAACAGGTGAGTATGGTTAATACAAAATCAACATTACCACCAACAGTTGTTGATCAAATAAAATTATGGGAAAATGAACGTAATCGGTTTACATTTACTGAAGGTGTTGCATATAATCAATTTTTATCACAAGCTGATTTTTTAACACTCAGAGATTATGCGCAATCTTTAAATGTATTAATATGGCAAAATGAGCGTACACGAACAATGGTGGTAACAAAAGATGGACATGATGATGTGCGAAAATTTTGGAAACGTTATCAAAAAGGTGGTGGTTCATAATGCTATTTATTATTTAATAGAATATAAATGTCGAAATGTGCCTAAATATATATATATATAATTATATGTATATCTCTTTTTATATATAATTTTCATTACTTTAATTTGCCTTAATTATTATTATTAATTATTTTCGTATTATTATTTTATGTTCCTTAATTAATATCTATGTTATTATATAATACATATGTGTTTAATTAATAAAATATTCCGATCATTTATATATAATTTCTTTTTACTCTTTTTCATTACAAAACATATTCATTAATATTTTGTTGGGTAGAAAACATTTATTAGCGCTTAATTTCCTATTTTTTTTTGCCTCGTATATTTTTTAATTTAACATTTATTTGGCTTAAATTATATGCATATTATCACTACAATGTTCAACAAAATTATCGAATAGCATGTAAAATTATTCTCTTTTGTTGTTTTTTAGAATGTTATACATATGGAATTAACATAATTGTTTAGAAATTTTTCGATAAATGTATATAATATTTATAATTTATAGATAATAATAATTCATTTGCTAACATACAATGTAATTTTATGGTAAAAGTTCACATTAGTAAAAGATTATTATTTATTCTTTAACATTTGTGAGCCATTGTTTATTGCTATATAGACAGTGACATTTGTAATAAATACACATACACATATAATATTTGTAAAAGTTTTAAATATAATTTATGATAACTACTTAGATAACCAAGGCTTTGTATGCATTTTAGTTTTTTTTTTTATTTTTCATTTTTATTTATTATAAAATATAATTATTGCGAGGTATATCATAAATCATAGACGCTTGTAGCCCATGAAAAGTTTTATCTATAAATAAAAGTTTTACGTTGTTCGGTATATTATAGTATAGTTAAGAATTATAAATATTAAGATAAATAAATAAGATTTCTATTTTTATACAGATATTAAATATTTTGTTAATATATATTTAAATCTTCTTAATTGCATTAAGTGTGTCTGTGCATACTTATGTCGTTTATCTGTTTGAAACTATTAAAGTAAATTACAATAATATAGTTCAAAAATATTTAAATTTTCTATTTTACACACACGAACACATGAACTCCCAAAAACAAATAATTTATATATAGTGTTTGTGCGATTAGAAAAGCGACAAAGTTTTCACTTTTCAAATGTCACATTTCGTTATGGAAGTTTTGGGTCTTAAAAACCATTCAATACCTATAAATTCAAAGAAAAAGTGAATGAATTTTAGTGCATAACAAAGCAGCATTTCAGAGCAATCTCATTAAGATCATGCTAATCAATTGGATGTAACACATCATACAAATTCAGTGAATACAATAAAATGATACTCATCATCCAGTTGTTCTTGAGCCACTTTAAAAACGGAATAATTATGGGTATAACATTGTTATGGTAATGAAAAATGAACATCACAGTAAGTCTTCTTCTCCCAAACTCCATACATATAAAAACATAGCTTCTAATACCACATACGTACGGGATCCATTTGTAAATCAAAATTTATTTCTTTTCTATTTTCAGATATCTTAAAATTATTACCGTCAATAGTTCCGGTTTAATGCTCATCATAACTTTGAAAGAAATTTCTCAGTTGTATATTGTTGGAGCATTTTATCAATATTTCATATATATTTGCCTGTATATAATAAGTTTATTTAACATGTTTATGTGGATCCCTGTCATTAATAGCATTCACAAACTAAATGGTTATGCTCTTTAATGACAACAACTATTGTACTCGTATATAGCTGAAATTTTGATAATACATTATACGGTACATAATTGATATTATAAAGTCGTTAAAACACTTCCACAAAGATTCTTTATATATATATATATGACTATAACAATTAGAAGACACACATACATTATATATAGTACTATGCGTTTGGTTGACTTGAACATTATAAATATAAAATTACCACAAGAAATGTAACATTACGAAATATAACCTTTTTCTATTTTAATTGAGATGTTTTAACATTTACTATTATATTTTCCACTTCAGTAATTTAAACATTATAATTGCCATATATATATATATACTTTTAATATAACATCATTAATATATAAATAACTATATTCCATATACGTATATATAGTCGTATATAGATTTTTAATTTATGTATATATATATGTATTATATAAAGTATATGATAAAAACTTATTATTATTATTATAATGATATTATAAACATAAGTAAATAAAAATAGAAGAAAATTTAACTGAACACAATTGCTTTTCGAAAAACTTATGTAAATTTTCACAAATTACTTTATAATGTCATATTATTAAGTAAATGAATTGTATATATTATTATACCATATATATTCTATACTATATTGCAACTCTATATATATTTTCATGTAACTGGTATATATATAGATATATATACTTGTATTAGTATTAATAATAATAATAATAATAATAATAATAAATATATGAAATCATTTTCACAATGTTCATAATATCTTTCTTTCTTAAGAACATATATTTATATTATACATAAATGCAGATATAATAAAATACAAATTTCGAAATGAATATCAAAATATATTGTGTGTATGTATTATGCATATACAAATAACTTTAACCATAAACATTGATTTTATATGTAGCCCACAAAAAGTTATACAAATAATAAGTTTTAACAAATAGAGAATTTAAAATTTTAAAAGTTTCATAATCCTTTATTTCTATTATTAAGACGTAATAGAATATAAGAAATTAAATATGTTACACAAATATATAACCGAAATTTAAAAGTTATTAGATTTCTATTAAATTATTTGTTTAATATACTATACACATAATAACTTTTGATTCATCAAATTATCGTTGTCTAAAATGATTATAAAATGATTGGGACTAATTGTTATGTAAATTTGTGTTGATAATTTGGTTGATTTTGTTTGATTTTTATAATGTAATTCGTGATATTGATACTTATGTAATTTTATATCTTTTGGTGTTTTCTTCTAGGGCTGTTCTATAAGCACAGTATATTTCAATTATGATCGCACGGTATACGCACGGGTTCACATTTCCCATCCCTAATAAGATATAACTAAATTCATCAATAGGCCTACAATTATCCTTAGTTACATTTTATTTATTGTATTATGAAGATTATTCATTCTATAAAATGATACAAAATGTATAAAGACATTATATTAAATCTGGAAAAATTTTCGTACATTATGAATATGCATCACACAGACACACAATAACAATTGGCTTAAAATTATTATTTTAATTAAAAATATATATCATCAAATGATAAGCTTATGTTGTTAAATTTATTGCGGTATCAAATGTATATAAATATAATAATAAATAAATAACGTGTGTAATTTAATCTTATTTAAAAAAATTTCTACTGTGCTGTGTATAGTAAATTGATTAAACAATGATTTTTATATTGTCGTAGTCTAAATATAATGAACAAAAATAATTAATAGGCATAAAAATTCACTTGATATTATATATATACTTGATATTTATATAATAATTCAATTTAATTAACTAACTATATTGTATGATTAATTTAATAATTATTATACAAGTTGTATTAAGAGCACGAGTGTATGTATATGATAATAAATTTTGATAAGATAATTAGAATTGGATGGAATATATGAAAAGTAAATATTTATGTTATTATAAATGATGCACACACGCTTATCAGAAACGTATACGTACTTATGGTGCGTCATATGTTATTTTACATTTAATGCAAGTGATTTTCTCTATATACAGAAAATTACATATTATATTTAATCTTTAATAGATTACGATGCATTTTTATACAATTAGAGGATTGTTATGGTGATACACACGTGACACGTTAACAATATAAATGCATGGTACTCGATAGATAATTCGTTAATGAGCCACATGACCTATATAGATCTAATTCTTAGACCGACTATTGCTCACTTGTATCTTTAAAGATAGCAATTTACCAAGAATAGTATAATATTATAATACAACTAAAAAGAGCATGTGATTACTTGTTTCAATGTTTTCTCGAATACTTGTGTCTTTTTTAGGCTCAATGCAATAATGTTAATCATCGCATAATCAAACTATATTTGCAGCAACGAAACGAATATTTTCTGGGAAATAATAAATTTCTATAAACAATATAAAAACCATAAATTTCTGTGTCAAAATAATTCACTTTTTCAGAAAAATTTTGTTTCTCACCGTCAAAAATCGTGTTTAACAACAGAAATAGTTTAAATATTAAAATACCAATTCTTGTCCATCTAAATAATCGCAAACGAAACATGAAACTATATGAAAGTAATATAATAGTTAAAAATATTTTGAGGGATATGGAATCATACGACTATTTGGATCCTGTTTCGTTACTCTACCGAGTGGACTATATGCTTTCATTACTCAGACATACGACAAGCTATCCTCCTGCAATAGTGTGACTCGTTTTACGGTAACACTATTTAACATTGTAGTTAAAAGTTGACAACTTACTCCGAATTTGAGTATATAACAATTCACAAATTGGTCTACATTTATGTTTCGATAGATGCTTTATATTAATTCAAATATTCTTATGAGTAAATCGTCGTACAGCTATGTGTATACAGACATTGGTAATCTCTGAATAGCGTCCAACATCATATTTTAAAAGCTATTCGCTTTTTGATTTCATAAACGAATAATTGATATAAATGAGGAATTTTTATGTATTAAAAATACTGAAAATTTTTTTCATGTTAATAAAGAATGATTTGACATTTTAACCACTACATCACTAGAGAAGACTGAACCACTTGAAAATAATAATAACTAAAACATTCAATAACTTCGCAATAAAATGGTCGACATTAAATATCACCATCGGCAACATATAACCATGAAGTTATTTAATGTCATTGTTGTAAATGTTGAAATTATTGATTGTCCAAATTATTATGCACCAAATTTATTTCTCGATATATTATTATATGTGTCAACTTTTTATTACTTTAAAAATCTTATAGCTTATTCATATGATGGATTTTAAACAATAATATTGTGGTTGACTTTTTCTATTTGTTTCCTTCTTTGGATTTGCAAAACCATTATATAAGATTATATATAGTAACAAAGGTACAATTTATATATATATATTTTTACTGTGATAACATAACATTTTCTGCTAACCCAATTCTATTTTACACTACAACTCAATCTTTAATTATTCTTATCCAGTAAAATTTGTATTTTATAATAACATTTAGTAAATAATATATATATATATATATATAATTAATCTATTTTTAAAATTATAATATAATTTATAATTAAATCTTTTAATTTTGTTTCTAGAATCATATCTTGCAAATGAAAAACATTAATAAAACTTATATGCTGATGGAGAGATATGATTATGGACAATTTCATAAATTATTAATATGTGAAAGGGAAAGGTAATATATATAAAAGCTAATAAATTATATTCTATTATATATAAATTGTATCAAATTATATCAAATTATATACACCAAATCAAATAATAATATTACTACATAAAAACTATGTATTTAATTAAATTTATTAATATTGTTTTTTTAATAAATATTATAATAAATAAATGTTATATGAATAATTTTTGAAAATGAACTACAATTTAATTAATATGGATTTTCTGTTTTTTTAAAAACACTTATTATTTATTTCGTCGATCGATTGTATTATTTGTATTTTTTATATAAATAAATTTATGTACGTATAGAAATATTGTATAAAACTTATATACTATACCGAACTTTTCCAATTTATAAAATCACTTTACATAATAAACTTTTCAAAAACTTTATGTTATATATGTATGGATGTGTAATTGCGCGACAATTCAGAACTATATACAATTTGACCAAAATATATATTATTATATTCTGTTCATTAAATGATATCAACTGGAATGAAATTAATTAAATGATCTATTTATTTCATACTTTTTCTTTAACATTGAATATTGTATATATATAAAAGATATGGAAACTATAATATATACTTTTACTTTTATTATGCAGAATTATTCAGATAATAAATATTCATTTTGTATATTATTATATTACATTTATGTATTAAAAATATTACTTACCAAATATAAAAAATGTATTTGTTTCTTCATATGTATTTATTTCTATAAATATTTAATATTTGTTTATATTTATTGTACTATATTTTGTATATTTGTATTGTTGTGTGAAAATTAAGATAAAACCAAAAAATGTTTTTTAATTAAATTTATTATAATTTCATTAAGATATTATATATATTCTTTTCATCATCAAACTGAATTACAATGTTAAAAACATTATAGATATTATTGTCTAGACTTAAAGTTAAAAATAAGTAGAAAAAAAAACACACACATAATAATGTTAAGAAAACAATTTCGTAAGCACTAAATAACACAACAATAGCAACAATGAAAAACGAAAAAAAAATATGTACGAATTTCTTTTTAAATTTTGTTTTATATTTTAATAATCAATGGACGGCAATGGCAACTTTTTATTATGTAGGGGAAAAAACACTCACCCGCGTACGTGCGAATGTATACTATGAAATCTAACTTATAAAATGTCAAACACGCCATCTTGAAAATATGAATTTTTAGTGTTTTCAGTATTCCCAAAATTCCACAAATTTTGCACTTCTTACTATTTTTGGTGTTCATTCCGATTCTATCGAAAACATAACCTCATTCTTTTCCATGTAATTAACTGCCTCTATTATCATTTAATTGTATCTTATCTACTATAATATGTACAAATACGCATTGTATTTGTTGTGTTTATATTTACATAGATACAAATTATGGAAAACAATTTACATTTCTCAAATCTATTCAAATTTAAATAATTATTAATTTATTTTTTTGATACAAATTCTTGAAAATGGTTTGAACTGCTGAACTTCAAAGTTCTTAAATACATTATTAATAAATAGATATAGATAACATATAATTACCATTTAATTTAATTTACAATTTATTATCAGTCTATATTTTTTTTATTATATTATTTTTTTTTTTTATTTAAATTTCTTTTCATAACACATATTATATAATTAATTTTTTTTTTTTTTAATTATAATTAATAATAATAATATAATATAGTATATAATTTCATTTTATTTTTATATACAACATTATAAATTTATGATTATTATTTTAATTACAATTTTAATTTAAATAAATGTTATAATTTTTATTATTTTGTTGGCACAATTTTGTTTTGGTTTATTTATTAATAATTACATACAATTACTTAAAAAAGAAAATAAGTTATTTGTTATTTTAAACTTAAAACCATATTTTCAATATTATTTTCCTATATATAAAATAATAATTATTAATTACATAAATAAAAATACTGCTGTAATTTATGGATACAATAAAATTGTTTATTTTTTATTTTTGTATATTAAAAGTTAAAAATTCGTTCAATTGTTACTGCGTAATAAAATTTAATATTTTATTAATTATAATTAATAATATTATGATAATATTGTATAATAAAATATCAATGTATAAATATATATTATATAATGTCCTAATTGTGTTATTGCTGAAAAGGCGACGTTTTAATAGAACTACATTTATAACATATACAAATATCACAAGTGGTCATTCATAATTTACCTTTGCATTCTAACACCCATTATCTTATTTGTGGTTTGAACTTTACAGATGGAACAAAATCACAAGTAAGAATTCTTAGGATTAATTACACAAACAAATTTAATAATAATCAAAACACATTATTTCTATATATATATATAATATATAATACAATTAAATATGCGATAATAAATTTTGTAAATAAATTCAACCGGATATATTCAAGAAGAAGATCTTAATTAATAACACTTTGCAAATTGTATTTCCAATATATATCAATTTTAAATAAACTACAAAATTTATGTGAAAATTACATATACTTTTTAAACATTCTTTTAATTTGTAGGCATACGACGACGAGTACATGTTGAACTAAATTTGATATTACAATATATATTAAGAAAATATCTATATGTATCACATATCATTATCATCCGCAACATAGAATTTGTTACAATAATGTTAAGCTATGATTTTTTTTTAATATTTATAAATCCATGAATGTTTTAATAAAATCACTTAAAAAAAAACCAATTAGTATTGATATTAAACAAAAAAAAATACAAATACCACTTTTAGAAAAATTGTATATTTGGACATTTATGCAAAACATTTTATAAAAACACACGTTTCATTACACCTCAGACATTGCTAACATTGTTTTTGGCCGTTCAACAATAACAACACGTGCCGGACGTGAAGAAGATGTTGTGCGTCTAGACAATGTTAACGATGTTGTCATTGTTCTTGTTGAATCGTTACTATTTCTAAGACGACGACCGCCAGCACTTCTGTTAACATTGCCACCGGTACCATCACCACATCTACCGTTACCGGTACCAATACCATCTCCGGTATTACATCTTAAAATACTATTACCAGACGCATTTTTTCTTTTACAACACCATGTAAATGTTACCCATCGAAATGGTGGAATTTGTCTAAATTACACAAAATATAGATTAGAAGAAATATATTTTTAAACAATCACTTTGAAATCACACTTAAATTTGAATTGAAACAAATTTTTATTATAAATTAATAAAATTATTACTTTAAAGCTCGACAAATTTGCGTGGAAAATAAACAATAAATCAATGGATTTGCAGCTGAATTTAATGGTGCTAAACTTTGTATAAATGTTGCTATGGCTGTATTTGTTTGTGATAATGGTATTTGTCCAAATACTTGTAATAAATCAAATATTATGTATGGTGACCAACAAACTATGAAAACTTAATATAAATGATAAAAAAAATAATATTTAAAATTAAATTTAACACGTCGATTATTTTTTATATGTATTTATTGTATTGAGTATTTATAAATATAGAGATAGACCATCGATTAATTTTTTTGTGGTCCTCTCTGACGTATATAATAAATACTCTTAGTAGGATAGTATATTTACCAATTACAATTACAATAGTCATTTTAACAGTTTTCACTTTTGCACGTGGTATAATTCCTCTTGAACTAGCACGTCTACTACCTTGATCACCGCTACGATTATCTATAAAAAAAAAACATTAATGAAATATAATTACAAATTATTATATTAGTTGGAAAAAGTTTTCAAATACATATTTCATATTAAAATGTAATAATAAAAACATTAACCTGTTGGTAATAGCATTGCCCCTTTTGCCCAAATTGTGCGAACAATAATTGCATGACAACCAGCTATTATTATAGCTGGTATAACAAATAAAACTGTTGATACCAATGACATATAAATTTGCCATTTTAATGGTGTGCCCAAATCAATCCAACATTGTACAATACCTGCGTCGTCGACATTGATATGAAATGAAATTGAAAATATTATATTAAAATTATTATGTTTTAAATTTTATAAAATTTGTTTATAAAATTGAATGACAAATTGCCAAATTTCTAGGTTGTATACGAATCTTGACTGGAAAACCTACCGCTTGGAATCGTTTCTACATTTTGAAGGAGCACAGTTTGTATAATCTAATTACATATATAAATATACAAAATCTTATAAAAATTGAATAGGAAATGACCAAAATCCAAAATTTCCAAGTAGCTGCTACCATAAAACTACCTCTGATAGATATCTCAAGGAATACCCGTGTATTAAAAATGGTATGCAATAAATTTGTATTATAATTTATAATACATATGAGAATTAAAATTTTATGTAATTTATTTTGATTTCTATTTGGATGCATACCCCGATCGCTTTTCTTCGCGTACACACTATCAACTGTTTACTGAATTAGAAATAATTTATTATGATTTTATAATTGAAAATTTTCTGGTAAATAGATTTATGCATATAATAGATAATAAATCTTTCAGTTTTCATGATAGCGATATATAGTTTTTTTAATAGAATAGAGAAGAAATAAATTAAATTATTATGATTTTTATTATAATCTCGAGTGAATAGAAGACCAATTCATATTATACATATATAATTCATAGGATAATTTTTTTTATATGTATATTTAATTATTATTATAACATTATTTTATTATATACCTTGAACAACTTTTTCTTCATACAATAAAATTTGTGGTGTTGAAAATAATGCACTAAATGCCCATGCAGCTGCTACTAATTTTCTCGCACGACTCCCTATATGTAAAATAATATATTAGTACTTATTATTATTATATTTTAATGCATTTCATTTTAAAAAATAAATCTCTTTAAAACAGAAATCTTTATCTTTTTTACTGTTCGTATATATATGTAAAATATATAAGAAATAATAAAATTGAATTATATGCGTTTCTATATAAAAATGTATTAATTTTAAATATTTTTATGAAATTTATACAACATTTTTCCATATAATTAAAATTATATTATTTCTTATTTTCTTATTTACATGATCCAGAAAAATTCATAGGATGTGTTATTGCATCATAGCGATCAATACTTAATGCAACTAAAACATATGTTGATGCATATGTTATACAAGCTTGCATAAATTTTATAAATTTACATGCTGAATTTCCCGCACGCCATGATACTGTAATCTTAAGTACAATGTCTGTTAAAACATTAAGTAATCCAACACATAAATCTATTTATATTTGAAACAATAAACAAAATTAACAATTTGTATTAAAGTTTATATTATATAATTATATAGTTATATATATGTATTGTATATATGTGTAATATATTATACCTGCTATTGCTAATTGTTTAATAAAAAAATTCATTCGAGATTTACGATTTTTATTTAAAAATAATGTTACCAATACGGCCGAATTTCCAAGTACAATTACAATAAATAATACCCAAAGTACTGTAAATTGTTCAGCCTGTAAAAAAAAATGATGATAAAAAAATAATAATTAAAAAATTAAACATTATTATAATAATTAAATTCTAAATTAAAGGAAAAATCGAAAATTGTAATGCGAGATATTATTATATAATACACAGTATGCTAAAACCAGAATATATCTTTTCAAAAGCTTTTTTGCATTTAATTTATATATATATAATGTATTTTTGACTATAACTTCTAAAATTACAGTACATATAATTTTATACTAAATATAGTACACAAAAAACAATGACTATATAACGTGTCCATATACAAAATAGATTATACAATATATATATATATATATATAGTTCATTTGCATATTTATTTGCAATACAGTTAGTTATAGTAGAATAATTATTGTGTTGTTGGTTCTTTGATCTTTTTTGTGTTCAAATTATATATATATAATATATATACGCGGTTGGTATTGTATAGTAAACCAAAGTTATGTAATTATAAATAACAATAATAATGCTACTATGCGTAAAATTGTATAAGGAACAGCGGAAAATTAGAACAATTACAAATTGTTTGTGAATTACATATATACCATATACTCGTATATTAAAGAATTTATCAGCATGTATTTTTAACATTAGAAAACAAAACAGATAACTAATCAATTGCCTGTTTATTTATATATATATTTATATAAATTTATTAATAATACTAGTATCAATATGAATATTAATATCAATATTATATTATAAAATAAATTATGTAATGAGTCTTAACGAAACCAGCAGAGAGAGAGGTTCAGTATAATTATATATTATTAAAATATTAAATTAATTAGTGGTTTTAAGAATAGTGTGTTAAGTTTTATATGAAAACCCTAATAAGTACAATATATAATGTTAAATGTGATAAATATCATTATGTGGTCCTTTAAATTATCGTTATATCCTTCAAACAACGCAGTACTGTGAAGATTATTCTTATGAGGTGCTTAATATATAAATATGATCTTATATAGAAAGAAACATTAATTCCCGTCAATGTTGTGTTTTTGGAATGTATTTCATATGAGATGCGCTAAATTATGCAAATTACTTTTAGTTCATTAACTATATAATAATATATATAACTATATAAATATTTTTGTAAACATAAATTTAAATTGCCGTCTGTCGGTAATTAATCAGAACTTAATAGTTAATAATTTGCTTCTATAAATATATAATATATTACACACGCATTTATTTGTGAATTGTTTTTAAATGATTCCATCAAAGGCGTTATATGTGAAAAGGATGATAGTTGAAATAAAATAATAACTTTGTCATTTTCATTATGTGATAATTGTAATTGGGATAATTAATTTATATATTAAATGTGTGTTAAATGGGTTTTTTCATTTCATGATATTTTAGTATATGGTAATGGTATATAATATAATTTAATTTTGTTTGAAAATTGTATTGTATATAATGGCAAATACCATAACACATCGTACAGGATGGAAATGATCTACAATAATAACGTGCGTATATATAAAAAAATAAGCTTAACTTAGCGAAAACATTTGACACTTTTATAACATTTTTCATTATTATTATTATTATTATTATTATTATTATTATTATAAAATAAATATAATGTAATATATCAAATATTTATGTTATTCACAAATATATTTATTGATATTGCAGCCACCTTGGCACCGAAAAAATCTAATTTGTAAATATTATTATTTGAAATAATTTATAATATTACAATATACTATGAAATTTATTATATTATATATGCAATAAAAAGTTGACATCAACAAAATGAATGTGTATTACTTTTTATACATACAATACACATTACATAAATATATGCATTTCATATATTTTTATCATCTGATTATGGGGTTCAATTCAATTTATTATTTAGTTTTTTTATTTTGTTTTATTTAAAATTTTTGTGTTTTATTTATGTCATAATTTATTATTTATAACATTTAAATTGAAATGGTACAAAATACTAACAATATTTGAAATTGTAAATTATTTATTTCAATAGTAAATATAATAATTTTATGAAATAAATTACATGAACGTTAATATGTTATTTGACATGTTCAATGAACTTTAATAAACCGTTCATTTCACAATATGATAAAAGAAAAATAATATTTGTATTATCTATAATAATATATATATAGTTAAAATTTACATCCTCTTATCCTCTTTATTTGTATATGTATAAAAATATACATTTAAAAGTTTTAAAAATTTTACTATATCACAAAAAGAATGAAAGTGTAAATTTTGAAAGCATTTTCAAGAAATTTGTATATAGAGTTGATTGATATATAATCGTAAAAAATGAAAATGAATATTATACGCAGCCATAACACAATGTCAAGTTATTTTAGTCACTATATATATATATATTATACATTGATTTTCATTATACAATATTATTATAAGTTGCTATAATATATATAAATTTTCATTCACATGTAAACACACAACAGAATCAATATTTTTAGTCAGATTAAATTTATGAAAATTAAAAAAATTTGTAATAATATTTTATTATAGGTTTGTATTTACACAATATAATTTAACTTCAAAATATTTAATGTCATCATAACCTAATTAAAATAATAATAATAACAATATTTCATTACATGATTTTATGTCATAGTTTTAGTGTAATACCGCTGCGTGCAAGTTTATCAAAATCATTTTTAAAATCAAATATGGTATCTTAAATATATCATACGGTAATTTATGAATTTATTGTGGTGTCATACTTTTAATTTTTTCTCAAAACTATTACCAATTTGTATATAGTTGAATTTAATAAAATTGTACGAAAAACCATTTCTATAAAAATATAGTTAAATATAGCTATGGTATATTGCAGATATGAGGTATATCTATATAGAATATGTGATATTTCAAAAGTTGCTTGATATATTCATCTTCAAAAAACAACAACTGATTTATTATACTCTTGCATCATTCATATTATGTATTATATACAAATTGAAAAAAATAAAAATATTACAACGTTTCAAAAGTGGTGTGATTTCAATATAAAAGACAAACAATAAATGCTAAGTAGGGACAATAGAAAAATTTCAAACTAGAATTGCGTAAGCTTTAAATTGTGAAAAAAGATTCATATAAATGTCAAAATATAAAAAAAGGATTTAAAGTTTAATGTATGTGTATATTATTATAGGTGTGGTATATATCTAATATAGGTACTGATTGTTTATGCATATCGTTAAAAAGAACTAAAATTGGTGTTACGCACACATGAATTAAGTGAATTCGTTTAAACACATATGTTTTTTCCTGCAACCATAAAAATAAGTTGTTTTTTTTTTATTAAATTGTCACTATGATGACGAAAAAAGGATAAATGAATTATCCTATATGCAAAAAAAAAGAGTGGTTTGATTTGTAAACAAAAAGTTATTGTATGTATTTTCAAAAACACTTATTATTATATATGGTGAAATTGTTACTATTATTATATACTAAACTAAATGTTACCATTTCAGTAATTTGGCTCGAACAATATTAAAAAATAAAACAATCAGGATGGGCATTCTTACATCACACCACATACAAACACCGTACTTTTTAGCTTACATCTTTAGTTAAAATCTAAAATGGATTTCCTTATAAGACAACAAATAAAAAAAATGAGGAAATTGTATGTTAGAATCTGCGCTTATTGTCGACAATTCTAATAACTTATATTTTATCTATTGTATATATAATTTACCATATAATTTATTAGACATTATTGATTACTCAGATCAATTTAAGACGTAGCTCGGAGTGGTTATAAAATAGCAAATTTTTTTTTCCAATTTAATTAATATGTATGTATTATACCACCATATAATAATTCATTAAGTAAACTATAAAGTAGAATATAGTTATATGGAATACTATTGTACAATATACAATATATGAACAATATACAATAATGTATTAAGTGATATTGTAATACAACCAGTTTAAAGGAGTATAATATAAATAACCTATGTATAAATTAGTAATTTTTTAATAAAATTATATATATTAATTTTGATGAACGATTCATTTAAGAAAAAAAAAGCCATATATAACAATAATAATAATAAATGTTATACCTTATTATAATATATTCATATTCCAATAATTATCATATTTTGTCCTTTTATACATAATATTTATTATGAAGAACTGTATGAATTATATATATATATATATAGAGTATATTCTGCCGCAGGTTACACATACACAAGAATAATCTTGTTAAATATTATATCTATAGTACCACAAATATATATTGTATATATATAAATTGAAAAAATAACTATAGACATATAAAATTTAAATTGTCAATATGTTTTCCACATTACCATTTGTTATTATGATTGATGTGTGTTTTAAATGTATACAGTGTTGGCCGATAAAATAAAAGCAACTGCGATAATAAATTAACACTATAAGCAGTAGCTATTCAATCCAGAGATTTGCAAATTCAATTGCGGAAATGATGCGAGCAAATAATTTACAGTGTTTTTCATTTCTCTATCGAATTACCATTAATTAACAAGTTGTTATGGAATCAAGTTACGAATATTTGTGAAAATATATGGTGTTAACACACACACACACACAAAACTATGATGGATTCACATTCATAACAATAATTTAATTATTATCCTATATTGAAACATAAGTGCACCGCAGAGCAATTGGTGAATTTATTATATTGGTATACTCATCATATAAGTCGTAATTTACACAGTCAATAAAGTTAAATTTATCCGAGTGGCACTATTGCAGGGGGTGTATGTTTCTGTATGTGTCTGACACTATTCAACTCAATATTAGATGCGTTTGTTTTAGCCAACACTGTACTCTATATATAATATACAACTAGATTTGCAATTATCTTTAACTTATATTTTTATTTCTTTTCTAAAAAAATACTATATATTCTTGTCATATATGTACGCATAAAATTAGGTAAAATATTAATAATATTGATGGGCAAAACATTTAAATAATAATTTATATCAGTATTTATAAATCCTATATGTTTTACATCTTTATATTATGTACATATGATGCGGTGTACACATTACTATAATACAATGCTACTCTTAAAATAATAATAATAATATGTATACATTATATTATGGTATAAATTATTTATATTTGCTAGAAGCAAATTGTATATTAAGTGAGAAATATATATGTGTTATTTTTTTCTATAAGTAAGTTCATGTATTATTATTATTATTATTATTATTATTATTATTATTATTATTATTATTATTATTATTATTATTATGTTAACATCAATGAATTTTTACATGAAAATAAATACCTACCATATATATATATATATTAAATATAAATGTAAGATGTATATTATATTAAATTTTACATAAACACTATTAAGCCTAACAGCATTTTATAATATATACAAAAATATATAATGTGTGTACCTATTTATAAATAGATATATAGATAGATGCGTTTAACATCATACATATCAGGATATATTTTGGCAGGATTCAAGAAAAGTGATCAAGAAAAATAGCATTGACTATATACGATATTCTGGAACTATATACCATGGGATCTATTCATTATGAGTCTTCATACGTATAATTCCAACAAAATTTGATGAGAAAATTTATTAAAATTTTCATAGAAATTTATAGATAAATGGTTAAGAAAACGTAATCAAAATTTATAAATAATTAAGTATTGCTATTATTACCACCACATTACTTACGACTAGCTTATAAAATTAAAATCTTTTTTTTTTACAAATTTCTCCAATAGTAATTGTATAATAATAATTTCATCAAGTATAGGACTCCTAGTATTTAATATACTTAGCTCCTATACAGTAAATTGTTATGATCCATTTTTACGTTTCATCATCAATAATACAAATTTCTTTGTTTATAACTATTCTAGAAAAAAAAAGATTTCATTCCTATAGCCCGTAAAAATGCCATGAAAACGCGTTATCATCATTTAAATCTTATTAATATATATAAATAAAAATTCTATAATAATACATAAACATTTTTTTGAAATACTCTCCTAAGTTAAAAAACATAAATTTATATTAGTTATTTTATTATATAAAGGATGTTCCAGTCAATATAGCCCATATGCTACGATCATTTCAGTGACTATATAATGGTCAAATGTATAAAACAACAAAACTTAAAATCGATAAAAGTGGCACATATAGGCCACTTATTGTACATTGGTTTTGAACAATTTTTAACATTTTTTTTTGCCCAGCAACACATCCTATTCGTTTGGACTATATTGGTTGCGACACCATATAAAAAATATATGTAGATGTACAATACACGATTGCAGTTTGTTACCGCATATTTTTTAATATAAAATTTTATAATTTTATCTTAACATCATCTTATATATTATATTAAATACAGTGGACTCTGAATATAAGTAACTCTGACGGGAAATTATTGTATATATAGTGAAGAATGTTTTCAGGAATTATAATCCTTCTGTTTTAAATTATATTTAAATTATATTTTATTGAAAGAAATTCTTCTTTAGTGAAAATGATTAAATAAAAGAAAATTTATAGAATTTAAAAAATTTCCTTTATATAAATCGGATATTTTTCAACATATTTTACTTAATTTGAAGTTATCGCAACAACAGGGCTGTAGGATGTCAACAATTTTTCGCAGGCTACTAGAAAATCCTACAAAAATGTATACCCACACGACACTTATTGATATGAATTGCCCATCTGGCTGATCTACATTATGAAAAAAAAATTGGGATGTCTACTTACTAAATTTTTCGGAAAATCAAATTTTCAAAATTATCATCTTTTTGAATGCATCACGCCATATTTTTAACGACTTCCAGTTTTTTGTACAGAATTACAAATTATAATCAATTTCTAATCTAAACCATAGAATAGATTTTTAAAATCGATTCACATGTTCAAAAGATATGACCAATTTTCCATTTGATGCCATTGAAATTTGATATGAAATAATGGTACTGTATAAATTTTTTATACAAATTTCTTTAAATTTTCTGTGCCATCGATTGGAAAATTGGTCATATCTTTTGAATGTGTGAATCGATTTTAAAAATCTCTTCTATAAAATATAGAAAATTGAATATAAATTGCAATGGTTGTAAGCAAAAATGTAAAACTATGGCCCGTAATTATAAAAGATCAAATAATTCATAAAAATCGATTTTCCGGAAAATATAATTCGGTGAACATCCAAATTATTTTCATAATTTAGTTTATAATATCACCCAAGTTATAAGAAAAATATAGTGATATTGTAAGATGTATGGTATTTCTCAGCCTTCGCCACTCGTCAAATTTGGTATACGTAATTTAAATGCTATTATATAGTTTCTATATGAGGTCATTTAAAAATTCAAAACCACATAATCTGCCGATGCAATTAAACATCTGTGTAATTTGTATGCAATTTGGTATGCGTATACTTTAAATGGCATTATGCAGATTATGAATTTTGAACTAACTTCGCATATATATAGAAACTAGTTGCATAATCCCATTTACATCTCGCATATACAAAATTTCATTCAAATTTACCAGCAGTCAGTTGTGCAATAGGTTTAGTATAGTTCAGATTATGAATTTTGAAGCAATTTAATAAAAAAATAATCACAATAAGACAATTTTAAAATATCTATATATGAAATTTCATTAAAATTAGAATTGTCAGAGTTTAAAATTTTGTGTAACATAACTCTAGAACGCTCTGATTGCACGAGTATAAGTTTTCAATGCACCGTTTAATATAGTTTTTCTGAATATTTTAGTTTATTACATCCAGAGTCCACTTTATATGGGTAGCATAAATAAAAATTTAGAAAAAAAAAGTAATTTCACGCGCGTTGTAAATACATTTAACATCGCATATCATAAGTAATAATAATAATAAATGTACGCCCATAAACAATAAAAATATTTATTATAAGTAGGTGGTGTTCTTTTGCAGCAAGATCATATTAGTAATATATACAATATAATAAAATATTGTTTATGAAACAGCTGTGTTATGTCGTGCATTATTCACTTTTTATTTTATACATGTACATAATCGACACAATTTTTCACTCTATCATTTTCATTACATAAAAAATAATCCTATATATATACGACGCATATAATTGTGTAATATAAGGTTTTTATATATATATTATACTATTTATATATGATTTATTGTATTTATTTTATTTTCATTTACTTCTGTATTCAGAGTAAAAACCTATTAATTTAAAATTTATTATTATTATCATTATTATAAATATTATTATTATTATTATTATTATTATTATAATAAACCTATTAAAATCATAGCCAATGTTCCATTTGTAATTATATAAATATCTGCAATAACTATATATATAATTAGATATTTATATGTGATTAATGCAGTTTCATCTCGTTATTTCACGCACGTATATATAAAAATTCATATAGTAATTAAATTTTTGAAAATTATTTAACATATTATGCGTCGTGTGCAAATACAAGAGTATTGCGGAGATTCAGATATTAAATGCTAATTCTTATTCCATACGTTTTGCAAATATATTTTTAATATAAAATCGAACTGAAAATTTAAAATAATTTTAAATTATAAAACCATTGCGATGAAATAATAAAGTTAGAATTTGTATATTATACAAATTTTTAAATATACTTCAATTAAAAAATTCAAAAGATATATTATATAAAATTATTTTCGCTTTACATATGCCGCCGTCCGTATATTTATTTCCCTTATTATATACTATTTCTTATCCATTTAATTTTTCTTAAGAAAAGTTTCCATTATACTATTTTATCTCATTTATATACGTAGACGTACATATATAAATATTAAATTAATTTTATGCTGCAACATATTATCTATTTTCTATATATACAATACATAATGTGTCTATATTATATATATACGGTGACATTATAATAGTAGAGAATGGATACAATGTATATGATGCTAGATGTGTGTATACACACAAAATAATACACATCAATTGTGTTGATTGTGAACCAGAAAGAAAAAAAGTAAAAATTGTATATATAAAGAAAAATCACTTGAATATTTATATAAATTTATAAATGCAATGAATTATTTAATATTACAATGGTGAAACATATACATCTGACTGATACACAATATACGATGCGCAACGCACATCTTATTATATGTTAGAAATATTTTATCTTATATATACCACAAATACCGCAAATAATATATAGTACCAAAATATTGTGATCACTCAAAAGTAAATAAAATTACTTTAATTTTATAGTTTATATCTTGTAAACTAATAATTCAATTCAGTTTAACAGGAGGTTAATTGAAAATTGTTATAATTTCGCAGTTACTGTTAAATTAACAAAAACAATATTGATCAAATTACTTTTTATATTGTAAAAATTCTGTTGTCATTTTACGTCATATCTTCATTTTTATAATATATTATTTAGTTCAATTAAATTACCATATATACAATTTTTGTTTCCGAACGTAAAATATATAGGGCATAATTTTTCTCTATATATAAATAAATACGCTTCACCGATATAATGATATCCTTTCAAATTGTTGAAAATATAAAGTTTTTCTTTTAAAATATTGCAATAAAAATTAGAAGTATTTTTCATTCTCACTATTACTACACTCGCATGCCTATATTTGATAATGCACTGCGTTTGAATGGAAGAACATATGCCAAGATATTTATTTATTAAATTATTCATTTAAGATTTAAGGCAATCTCTTTATAAAATATATAGATGCACAGCATAATGAATAAAGGTTTTTAAATTTTACAATAAAATTGAATGAGAAATGAAACACAAATTAACGATAATCATTTCAATTTAGTGTTTTCTTAAAAATCATTCAACTTTAAACTATTTCTCTATACATATACTCAATTCCATAATATTGATTTTAACTCATTATTATCATGGTAATACATGTGCGAGGAAATATCACACAATCGATACAATATGAAAGTCGAAAGGTAAAAGTATATAAAAGGAGTTAATTTAAAAACACAATAAATCATGATCAATTGTGGTATACAAATCTATAATATTATCAAAATAGAAACGAATCTTTGTACTGCATTGATTGACAAACCTGTATGAAAATGAAAGAAAATGCTAATGGGTCGAAAATAATGAAATCACGGTCAGTTGAGAGATTTGAAATTATATGTTTTTAAGCAATTAGCAATTAACCATCAAAACGGTTAATGTTCTATCTGTGAAATTTATATTGAATAATATTTTACGTTTAAATTGCAATATTTTTAATGGTAAAATTAATTTTTCTGAGTAATTACAATATTTTGGCATTAAACAATGTTACTATTGATACACTTATATATGTACTTGTATATGGCGTAAGTAAAAAGATTTAATCGAATAAATAAATTTCATACATAAAACATGTTTTTATACTTTTAAAATATAAAAGAATATTATGTACACTAGCATATTTTCTAAGATATAATGCATACGATGCACATATATGCTCTTTTTTTTATCATATAAATAGATTATATATACTTATATATACTCGATCTATCTATCTATCTATAGATTCATATTCAAATATAATAATATATACTCTATTATAATATATAATAAAAGTATAAAAATTGTATAAAAATTATGTTAGCATAAAAATTTATAAATATAAAACATATGTACTATATAAGTAACTATTACTATATATGAAAGTATTAACATATAATACAAATACATACATACAAATTTAGTTTACAACATTTTGTACAAATCCTTTAAAAAAAGAAATTTGTCTCTGAAGAAAATCTTTATGAATTGTATTTAATGTTCATATATACTGGTTTTTTTTTATATATATCGTGTATGCATTACTATATTTATAACATATTTGCATGTTTGCGTATACATATACCAACGTTATCATCATTATCATATACACAATGTATACATGTCAAAATAATGGTTATGCGATAACAATGGAAATGAAATCATCCAAAACATTATATGGACATTTTGTTATTGTTGTTATCCATTATCATCTCTCCTTTTTTATCTATTTTTTTTTTTTTTTCTTATATTCTTTAAAACCATATACGGTAATTTTCTATTCATTTTACGATCAAAATTGTGTAAATAATGTCTAAACCGGATGTGTTTCCATCATTACTTATATAGCAATATATATATATATTTATATTTTCTATATATTACATAACACAATATATATATATTGTATATATATACTTATTATATATGCACAAATCTCGTATATACACACAGATTCTCTGCTAAATGAAAAGAAAAAATCTAATAAAGAATAAGGAAAAATGGACAACGATGTGATTATAAAAAGGAAAGAAAATATATATAGATCAGTAGCGAGCAGTAAACATTTGTGTTGGGTATATAAGAGGAGCAAAATTAAATTACAGAAAATAATTCAACACAATAAATAAATCCATTCACAAGTGGTGAAAAATTGTTTTATATATTTTATAACATATTGTTAAAACTGAAAATCTATGGTTTTTGTATTTCATGAAATGAAGTCGGTTCAATGAAGACACTTCACGGTCACCCGCAGGTTCTCTTCTTTGTCATATGTCCCACAGTTTTTGAGTAGATGTTGTGAATGGTTTCTTGTCCAATTTCGCATATATATCTATATGAATTTATGGCTACTACTGAAAAATAGAAGCAGCAATTGTACTGCAAGTATAATGATCAAAAATAGGTGTTATATTGATGTGTTGCGGTTGCAGATATTGTTATTTTTCATGTTATTTGTATGCAGCTTATATTAGGTTACTTTTTTTTTGTGTATATAAAATAAAGGGTTGATATGTTTTTTGTAATGAATTGAAGCAAATATGTGTTTGTTTTATAATACATGGAAAATAAAAAATACATAAGTTAAATTTTTTACATAAAAATTAAAAAATAGTTTTGTGCGTAGCCTGCTACCGTAGACCGCTCGCCACTTATATGGATATATGAATAAACAACAATTCGAGGAAAAAAAATAACAATCACAAATTATATTCTACTTTTTATAGGTACAATGAGAAAAAGAAAATACAAACGTGCGGTTTGTGAAAAGCGCGCAATAAAAGAAAATTATAAAAGTTAACTGAGATATACGCAATATTAATATTTTAATATTTAACAAACAGTAAATCAACTTCATGTATATATTCAAGGTTTAGTGAATGTATGAAAATTCAAATACTCAATAAAGCGTGTGTGTACACATATAGAAGTGTTGCTCCAGACGACTCACATGTTGGACCATTATTTTATTATGTCCACAGCATTTCATCTGAATATATACCAGCAGATAATTACAATGTACTAGCGACTAGCACCACCGATATTGCCGCACTTGAATTTAAACCAGTAAGAACAATCAGCAAATCCAGCGTAATGAATATGATTTTATAAAATCATAAACTTATTCAATTACTATATTATATACAGCTGGCTTGTTCAAAATAATAGTTTAGTGAGTTAAAGATATTACTTGTATTAGGAAAAATTTTAACATAGTAATTTTTATCAATACTTTTCTGATTCACTGTATAGAAATTACAAATTCTGACAATATATGTATATTATAATTCTGCAATCAAAAGCATTATAAATAGATTATATATGAAATTTGAATACATAATTAACATATAAAAAGAATATAAAAGAATTTTAAGATGAAGAAATACATGAATAATTTTCGGAGAATAATAAAATGTATTCATATATCACTCATTGTTATATGATCGGATTATATATATTGATATGAATAAGATTCACGATTAAGATTAAGAATCGGGAGATGACAAGTTCAGTATTACAAAAATCCTGTTCCTGTGGGAAATAATATTTTAATAATTTTTAATTGTTAAAAATAAATAATCAACAGAATTATTAATTGTTTATTTATACTTAAATAGAAGCGACATTTAAATGATCAAGGATATTTTTCCACACCACACACAAGAAAATTGCAGATACGCAGATTAAATTATTAAAAATTATAAATTTTTATCACTGGCGAAAAATTGAACACACACACACACATACATTTTAATATATTTATATAATTTTCCTAATTTCTCTATTTATTAAATTTAGATTAAACTTGATATTCGGCATCATTGAATTATCCCAACAGAATATATAATATGCAATATCTACATATATAAATCAATAAGTATCTGTCGCAACACAGTTTTTGTTGAACCATGAACATAAAATCAATATATACCAAACACAAATGATACTTCACAAAAATCTGAATATAAGTTTTTCTTATATCAATTTTTATATTCTTTCACATTATTATACACTGATATTATTATATATACGACGACGATGACGATGAACGCAATATAGTTCATATATATATATATAGAATATTATTATTACAATATTATTATTATTATGAGAATAAAGTGTTACCATATAATTTTTATTTTTACATTTTTTATATATTATATTATTATTTTTAAGCATTCACTTATATTGTGTATAATATACATAATTTGAATTTTGTAAACAACGCGTTAAGGTATATGGTTATGTCACGTAATAAAAAAAAAAAAACGAAGTGATTTATTATTATAGATGTCAAAGTGGTAAGCTTAAAAAGTTTGTTATTTATATATTCGGTAAATAAATATGTATATTATATAGTTTTATATCTACATACATATATATAAGTTAATATATTTTTAATGTGTAAATATGCTACATAGACAAAATATTCTTTTATAGTTTTCATATTATATTATTACAAAATATATGTATGTACTTTCTTGTTTAAAGTAAATTTTCCAATTGAAGTACATCTATAGCTGTGCATATAGCAGTAAACGAAGTGTTTTATATATCTTTTTGAACCTTTCAGAGTGAAATATAGACTTTCTCATATATAATACTATTTATAAATACATATATTCATGTACAATATATATAAGTATATAAGTATAGTTTTAATGTACTTTCGCACACAATACCATATATATAATTTATTTATTCATATAAAAATAAAAAAAATTCTAATAATAATCTTACAATTTTCCTTAAAATAGAATATAAATAATTCAAAAAGGATATTCGAATATATATTGTATGGTACAATATATACAAATTTCAGTGTATTACATATATATTATAATCGAAAATTTTTGTGCACGTTTTCATATATTAAATATATAAAATAGTATATATACTCGCGTATATATATATATATATATATATATCATATATAGTAAAAACGAGATGGTGAAACAATTGAATTATTACTTTCTTTTCTACATATACAATATAAATTTACTTATTATATATATATACTATATTCTTGGTTCACTGGTCCTTTAATATACATATAGACATAAATATACAAAAAAGGAATAAAGCGACAATTTTTATTTTCCTTATTTCGTTTATTTTATTATTGCACATATAAATTTTGAAATTTTTTACAATACGACGTATTACGTATATACACAGAAAAGGAAATTTTTTTTATTTAACTATATGAAAATATAAACGTAAAATAGAAGAAACCCTCCTTGAAAAAATCTAAATATATATATTCTCTTATATATTATTATATATTGATTAATCAAATAGTACTACATTTCCTTATATACACATTCGAATTGTTATATTCTTTTATTGTATATACTATAAATATATAGTATAAATATATATATAGTATATATTTATATGTATCAATAAATTTTTGATTGTTAAAATTTAATTTATTTTTTCCGCAGGATTTAAATGTCGGAAGAAATTATTTTATATATTTATTTATAATTTGTTAACCATTGCGATTCTTTGCTGACGCTTTAAAGAAAATAACAGAAAATAGCACACAGTCGATGAGTCGATGGAATTAAAAATAAAAATACGAAATTTATAATTTTCCTATGTATACATATATGGGTATCTGATTCTTTTCATGTTATGCAAGAGTAACTATATATATATATATACCATTTCAACTATGCTGTCGACATAAATGTAAGAGATATTCGTAAATATGATATAAAAATCTATGTACGAATATATAGTTGAACTAAATATATACCATATATGTTATATATACTAATCACTGAGAATATTAAGTAGAAAATTGTATTTCATATTTTTGTATATACGATTTCGCCGGATATTTTGTGTATATATAGAAGAGTTCAATCATATAAATAATAATTCGCTTCGTAAAGCAGTTTCAAATAAATTATCAAATGCAATATTTAGAGAATATAAATTTACCAATCGTAACTATATCCTTTCCTTTACCAGAATATCGAAAGAAATTTTGAACGAGATTACGTTGTATGGTTGTATATAAATGCGATCGTATATATTGTATATATGAATGAGACAAAGATGAAATCACTGAATTAAAGTTTACAATTTAATTTAATTCGAAAATAATTTCAACATATAAATATATATATAAAAAAAAAATAATACAAAAATTATTGCAAGGTTGAAAATTGGTGGACTATTTTTTAAACTATTTTTGGTTACATATATAGGTTCACAAAAAAAAAACACACACAGTAGCACAGTGGTATAGCGCCGAAATATACAATATATTATTTAATCATGAAATATAGCGGGTTCAATTTTTCGGTATATATTTTCATACTGAAATTTTTCTGCTGGGTGACCATTTGTTAGTTTATGGAATAAAAAAAGAAAAACGGATATCTTTGAAAATATCGTGTTGGACGCTACTCAAAGATTAACAATGTCTGCACACACACACACACACATCACTATGCGCTAATCATCCATATAAAAATAATAGAATTATGAAAACATCTATTTTTCCGTAATTGCAATACAATAGGTAAATTGTTATATACTTCCAGGCGGAGAGTAATTTACCAACTTGAATGTAATGAACGGTTTATTAGATGATATAACAAAAAAAAAAAAAAGACAGGTATACACCGAAATTTGATTAATAAGTAAACCCTACAGAAAGTTTTAAAATAATTTAAATAAATAATAAATTAACACAATTTTGTAAACGTAATTTTATAATATCTTCTATTTTACGGTTGTGTATTAATCTTCGATGGTTTACAATACAATGTTAATCCTAAAATAATAATATTATATTACTTAGAAAAATAATACCAATAGTTTACAATATTGTATACGCAAATATGAATATTTGGTTTGAAAATAATAATCTCAAATGGTTTAAAAATCGACGTATATAAACTTCATTGTGTTTATTATTTAATATATTTCTTATAGTTTACAAAACAGCGTGCCATAATCTAATTTTTATTTATGGATTAGTCCAAAATTTTCAACCGTGCATGGAATTATCTGATCAAATCATAAAATTAGTTAAAAATATAAATAATAATAATAATAACATAATATTGTATGAAAAAAAACAACAAATGTATATTATAAATTTGAATTCGAATTTAATTATTTACCATTGAGAATTGAGAAATAATTTCAAATTCAATTAAATTAATAATTCGGTGAAATTTTTATGGAAATTTTTATATATAGAAAATTTTTAAATTTTTTATTAAATAAATCCTATATATATATCCATTTAGCAGCAATTAAAATATATCACTTATTTATAAGTTCTATATATTTTTATATATATTATATTCACAAATAAATATAAATGTATGTTATACATATAATAATCAAATTCACGCATGTATACGCAAATAAATTGCATTTAAATTTAAAATTATAATGTTCACGTGTTATTTTGCAAATCCTATTTATTTATTTATTAAATATATATGGCATATTATCTATAAACGCAGCTTCCAATTAAATCAATATATACAATATATATATGGTATATGATTTAATTGAATATTAATATTGGCATAATGCATTACTATTGTATATATTAATTTGACATTTATACATACATTTATATTATTTAATATATATTATTATAAAATGCGATTGTTTAACGTGAATTTAAATTAAATCAAATGTTTTAGTGAAAAATTGAATTTTTACATTTGAAATATTTTATAATTAAATTTTGAATAATAAAAATTATTTGAGTATTGCAACTGAGTTATAGGCTGCAAACCTAACAATTATGCAGGTTACCTTATAAAAATTCCAGATAATTTAGTATATTATAAATATGTATATTAAAGATAATCGCAAGGCAAATACAAATTTGTAACAATAAGTTTAAGAAATTATCAATTCTTATTTTCTAAATATAATATCAACGTTATCTTATTTATTAAATTTATATAGCATCTGATGCGTCCGTCGATAATAAATCTTATTTATATGTTTTTTTGTTAATTATATAAAATATGCGATTGTTGATCATACAAATGTTCAGCGGTATGGTATAATAATATGTGCGCTACATTAAATATATATATATAACAATATCAATAATTATTTAATTATTTCTTTGACATATATATATATGTGTGGATTTGTGGTGTGCGTGCGTTCTTAACATTCATACGCATATTTATAATATTTAGTTTAGTATAGAGATTAAAAACAGCATATTTATATATATTATAACATATATGATATATAGAAAATAAACATCAGAAGAAATCATTATATATATTAAATAGTAAATGCTGCTGTGTGATCTTTAACACGTTTTTTAAATTTTTTTGTTAATATTTATAAGTGCGAGTATATTTCATCAATGCAATTTTTCAATATATTATAGAAAAATATACGAGTATAAAATGCGATAAAATGAAAAGAAAAAATTGATTTAATATATACTCGCATAAGAAATGAGATAAAATATATTGTATAATATTATATAAATAAAATGTATTGAGTTTTTGTTGTTCTCTAATATATGTATTATTATATATTGTTGTGTGTATGATAAGGAATAAGAAATATATAATAATAATAATAATAATAATAATAATGTCCGACAGTTTGATCTTATTGCGATTGTATAAGATATAGTCTCAATAGATAGATATATATGAAAAAAAAATGAAATAGTTACATAATAAAAACATATATATAGAAATACATTTTTTGCTGTTGTACTAAGATATTTTATCTATTTTATACTCATTTTAAATGATATATACATTTATATATATAAATATGTGAATATAATAATATATATACAATATATAATAGATTGGTATCAACGCAGCTGCTACTTGATATTTTCTAAAATTCTAATTGTATATATTATACAGATCATATACACAGCATTACATATACTCGTAATCGTATAATTTTCAATATAGATAAATTAACTATTTGATTTTTCTTTCTTCACATTTGTATATATATATATATACATACCATACACTCGTATATTATATATAGAATAAGATTGATGTATATGCTGTCATGTTTCAATTTCATCACATTGTGTGCCATCATAATATATATATAGATGCGTATATAATCAATGTTATATATATACATAATTATATAAATTTATATGTAACTTATTTTTATATACGATTATTATATATATATAGGATGTAGTATACGACTATATTTTATTAATAAAATAATATAAACAAAGAAAGATCTATTTTATATTAACATATAACATTTAAAAACAATGAAAAAATTCTATTTAATTGAATTAAATTATTTATAAATAATTTCATTCTATATGCATTTCAAATTTATTGTATTTAATGTATATGTATTATACCCGTTTTAGTATTTTATGAAGAAAATTAAATGAAACGCTCTCGCTATATACATTTAACATATATATATATATATATATGGAAAAATGCGATAATAAATTCAAAACAATCATATATATTATAAATTTTCATAATAAATATATTGTACAATATATAAATTAAAACAGTAACATTATGTTTTAATTTAATATTTTCATTAAAAATAACTCTTTTTATGTAATATATATTTATTAATTCACTTTGATAAAATATTTTAACTTTGTCGATACTATTATATCCAATATATGTATTTGATACAAAAAGTAATAGTATTGCGACAAATAAATAAATATAAGAAATCGTTACATATATTATGTGTATGTGTTGTTGTTTGTGTTTAAATCAAGTTTATAAATATAATATACAATTCACAGAGTATTGCATATATACCATATATATATATATGATATAGCATCTTATGAGTATACGACGGACGTACATATATAGAAAAAAAATAGATAATGGCATCAAGTATAAATAAATAAACCACATTATTATATATAAAATATAAATAAATATAATAAACTATTCAACTATTCAATTTAATTTGATTCAATCATCATAAATATATAAAAAAAAAATTTTTAATATAAATAATATCGCGTTTGCAGAATATTAATAAATAAATATTGATGCAATTAGTAAAGTATGTCTTTTACATCGTTTTATGAATTCTTTTCAACATTAATAATATTATAAATATTTGTAAATATATTGCAGCGCGCAGACAAGACAATTAATATTATTGTTAATTTATTGTCTAATTAATTAGTTTTTTTTTCTTAGTAAAAAATTAAATGCTTCATTTATAGATAAATGTAAATATGGATTATTTATATAATGAGAAATTAAATATATTGGCTACGGCGTTATTAAATGTATAAAGTAACATTTTTAGTCCGTTTTGCATAATTTGAATTGAAAAATAAGATAAATAAAATAAAATGGTTACGGAAGGTCCATCAAAATATTTGTAAAATTGTATTTTAAATAAAATATGGTTCTTATATGCAGAAAATTATTACTATCATAGCAATTGCTATGGATAGCAATATAGCCCTTGTCTTTATTCGGTATTCTAAAATATTATTGCTATTATCTGTTTGATATTGCAATAATCTTTATTTCCACCCATACACAAATGTCATTCATTATATAGCAATAGATAAATAGTAATTTAATTATTTATTCTTTTGTGTATTTGTATAAAAATTTAATTTGATTTTTTCAAATGCTGTAAGAAATGTTAAAGAAATATTTAAATTAGTTTAACAAATAATTGAACCTTAATGGTTTTAAATGTTTTTCTATTTTTAATAAAATACATAATTAATGTACAAAATTACATGAGGAAATCGTATTTATTATTTTTAGGAAAAATATATATATATATAACAAAAAAATGCAATATAACGAAGAAAAAATTTTTGCAATAATTTATTTTAATGTAAAAACGTTGATTGAACACAATTTATAATTAAAATAACAATAGCAACACTTCATAGCAAAACGAAAATACGTCAGAATACCGAATGGAATAATAGCAATAACTTTTTGTAATAGCAATTGATAAATCGAGAGCAATAATTTTCAGCATAAAACCCAATATAAGATACAACAAATATACGTAATAATTCTGAATTGAGGTTAAACTTTGAAATAAAATTCAACAATTACTATAATACTATTTTCTTCATTTTTATATTGCAGGAACTGTTTTCACAAAATTTATATTGTATATTCGTTAAGAAAATACAAAAAAGCATCAGTACATATTATTATCATAAACTATACTTTCGCATTTATTGTAAAAATAAAATAAGTCTCAGTATATATTTTTAGTGCGGTTGATGGTGGAGGAAGTTTTTTCAGATATCTTAGATTATAGATATATATATAGTATGTTGCCAACCTTAACACGTTATCCTCCAAGATGTTGAAGTTATAAAAAACATTTCAAATAAATAACCCACGTAAATTACGACGTGAGCTATACATATCTAGAGCCTATCTATATAAAGATTTATTGGGAAAAAACTCATAAAAAAAAAAAAAAACTACAACAAAAGAAATGATTTTTCAAGCCACAGTACAAATAAACCATAAATATCAAAATTAATAAACTTTATTTTTAAATGGTTTTAAATGGTATAAATCGCGTTTTATTAAGAACAAAGAAATCAATCCTATATACAGTTTTATATTTATAAATTATATTAATTGGAAATTTTTATTACACAAAAGCAAAACACACAATACATTCATTCACACACATATATATATATATTTTCTTTGTAACATTTTATCTTAACGAGTATTAATTTTATTTATAATATAAATAAAATTTACAATCGAAACTTAATTTTATTTTTACTCAAAATATTTATTTTCATGAGAAATCCCTATAAGAAAAAAAGTAGGGTGTATAATGATGTCATGTGTATTGTAATATATTGTAGTATATAATATATATTTCAAAAAATTTAAAACCATATAATAATATGATGTATTGAACCATATAAGAATGAGTAATAATATAACAACAATTATTATTATTATTATTATTATAATAATAATAATAAAATAATAACAAAACCATTAATATTTGTAATTATTTGAAGAAAAAAAAAAAACTTGATTTCGTGCAATTAATTTTAATTTATAAAATTAATCCTGTTCATATTTATGATTTTATATAGCTTAAATTTTATTACTATTGTATATATATGTATACTTAGCTTAAACAATTTTATAAATATTAGCAGAGTTTTATGATTTTTAGTGCATATAAGAATTATTCTTTTATAATTGGAGTTGAACGATATATATACATTTTGGTTATATGTTATAACAAATATAATAGCTATATAATATATTGTATTAAAAAAATATGTACAATATATACAAAAACTTAGTACACATGTGAATTTGTTTGCCAATATATACGAAAAAAATATAATAAAAATAAAGAACCAATAAAGTAATAAAGTAACATTTTTAATTTATATATGATGAAAGTGTTGAAATTATATTGTAGGTGTATAGTATTCACGGAAATCGATCTTAAAATTAACGATATGTTATGGAAAAAACTATATCTTTTGATAATTGCATAAGATAAAAGTTATTTTGTTAATGCGATTATTTTTATAAATGTAAAACACATAACTCTGAATATATAAATGTATAACCTTTTGAATTTGTTAAATATACAAGTAATAAAAGAACTGATTTAATAATTCATTTCAGACGACTAGTGTTTTGGCAATGGCAAATGACAAAGCTTTTGCAGGATATTTTGCAGACTTATAACACTTTAATGATATATATATATATGGTATCGAATTATAAGGGGAAAAACTTTGAAATAAATATATTGAAGTTTCCGAAGATTTTATATAAAATATCTTTTATTTGGTTTGGCCGGGAATTTTACACTCCACCCAACCATCCATATCCATCCATTTACACAAAATTTGATTATATACATAATCGTACACGCGATATAATATATTATAGAATATAATAAATTTAACAAAAACATTTGGCTGTATATATCATTTACGCAAGTACAATTTTTGATGAATACATTATTTTATACTAATGCATTTGAAACTCATAATTTATGATTGATTTATGAGATTGACTCGTATATATGCTATACGTTCAAATATCTTTTTCTTATAATTTAATAAAGAAATACTGAATATAATCGCGTGGTTCATATATGCAACAATGCGGAATAACACATAATATGTGAATTTCAAATACGTACATTCGCGTTTATTTCCTTATTATGCGTATATATAAATTAAGTGAATAAGGGTGAATATGATATAAATAAAACTATATAAAAAATATACAAAATTAATATTTATCCATTGCGTTATAACGCTCGTTATATATCATTCGTCAAAATGTCAGTTACACTATAAAGTGAATAAATTTCAACTATATATATTGTATATATTAATACATATTTATATATATATATATATATATCACTTTTATGTATAGCAAATATATATATATGAAACTTGTTCATTTACACTGTCCATTATTATATAAGAAAATAGATAAATCTCAAATATACACGCAAATATATATATATGAAAAAACAACGCAGTTTTTATAAATGATAATATAAATGAGCAATAAACAATTATAAATTCCATAAATCAAGTATATATACAATTTTCCTTTTTAAGATAAGAAGTTATTACATAGCACATATATATATATATAAGTAATGTGTTACATGATGTTTTCCTCACTTTAAAGAGCGCGCACCTTTGCATCTAAATATTTATTATATGTATAAATACAATTTTATGTGTACAAATATATATAGTTATAGTTTATAAATTTATTATAACCTATAGAAGATATAGTACATACAATTAAAGTTTAATCTATGACAAGAATTTGTATAATTATTCCTTATATATTCAGTAGGAATTGTGTGAATTTGTTTCATTACATTATATGTTATTGGTATTATAAGAATAATAAATTATTGTCAGTTTATCTAATTGCTGCACGAACTTATTCGTAATTATTTAACGTTTGTGTTTCAAAAATTTTCAACGAAAATCTCTTTTTTTTCCAAATTTTAAATATTCGTCATAATAATGGTAATGCATATAAGACCGGAAACAAAATTAAATAAATTATATTCAAAAAAGTGTGTATTGTGTGGTGATTAATAAGTTTTCGCATAAAATTATTGACCACCTAAATATGATATTTTGAAAAAAAATACAATTTTGTCGAATTATACACAACTTTTGATAATAGATTCTCATATCGGAAGGTGATTATAATGCTAAGTACTATATAGTAATTTTATTTTGTTCATATAGTTAATACAAATGCTGGGCGCATGTAAAATATATACTAACAATAATACAAATTCTATACATGAAATAAAATGATTTTCAGTGATTTTTAAGGGTATTTGATATACAAATAATAAATACAATGGTTCGCGTAAAAAGAGAATAGTGTACTATACGCATTGAGAGTGGCAAATTATTTTATTGGCAATTATATTGTATGTTGAAATGTTTACATTAATTAATTTTATTATTTTTTTTTTTTCATTTTCGTCTTGCATTGTAACAATTTTATTTACACTATCATATCGTTAATATAATTCAAAGAGATGAACGATGAGTTTATGCGTATTCACTTATATTGCTAATATTATATTACTTTATATAGTCTACTATTTTATATGTATATAAAATTTGTTGAATTTGTGTTTATATGACAACACGTTCTATATATGTAATTTTTTTTTTTTTTATGATACTAAATATAAAACGATTAAATGGTTTTCTTGGTTTTTGTTTTGTTAGTTTTATTTTAACCACAAACAAATGGACATATACCATATATACGAATAAATACAGTTGGTAGTTAAAATATTAGAAACAGAGTGCGGTATACTTTGAATATTCACACACATATACTGTGCATTTGTACAAATTTGTTATATTATATATATTTTAAATGGATTTGAAATTAATATATTTATAGATGAAAAATTACACAACTATAAGATGAAAGAAGTCTGATACCATGATCCACGCACATATATAAGAAAAAGTGCAATTATAATTCCATAGACGTATCGAGAATTTCATCTATTGGATTGGACAAATTATAAAATTAAAATATAAGAATACATTTTA
Source organism: Bibio marci (assembly GCA_910594885.2). Lineage (NCBI taxonomy): Eukaryota > Metazoa > Arthropoda > Insecta > Diptera > Bibionidae > Bibio > Bibio marci. The sequence goes on along the minus strand of OU343116.1, from coordinate 45,307,706 downwards.
TTCAATTTTTAATAAAAATACACGGGTAGCAATGCTTCCAATTTTTTGTTCATCCACTGTATATATAACATCTATATAGATTTGGTAGAGGATATATATATATATATATATAAAATCATTACAGCTATATGCGTGTATCATATACAAATATGACATTATGTATATATACTTTATCACATCATATAAAATAAATATAATAATTGCTATAAAAATATATCTTAATGATTGATGTTATATAGAAATTGATAAATTACATATATTCCAATATATAGTTGAAGGAAGCAGATAAAAAAAACTTGATAACTAAATGTTATACAATTTTGATATATCTAATGAATTACATAATATAATATTATGTAGCGCAAGACATATAATAATTATGAAATTTATCATTAACGTAGCATATCACAATATTTAAAAAGATATATAATGTAAAAGGCAGAAAGATATACGATCGTATATGGTGGTGCGTATATTGCGGCACTGCGTATTTACCCTAACAATATTATCTTCATTATGCGTATCTATAGTATTACAGTAATTAGACAATACATTTGTTTTACCATATATAAATCCAAGCGCTATAAAATTTTATGTTACATAATCTGTATATAAAATGTAACCATTACCACTGATATAAAATATGCTTATATGAATATAAAATCATATTGTAATTTGGAATCAGTGCGGTATCATCAGTTATATTACACACAGAATAAAAATTACCAAACAAGAAATTTTTTTTTATATACATATAAATTTAAGTTGAAATGAAAAACATGAGATCCAGCTGATTTTAATGATGACGATAATGTTGTTAATATTGAATGCCAAAATAAATGTATACGTATACAAAAGTCAAATTATAACAATATAATAAAATTATAATAAACTTTTATGTTATATTTAAACAGATAACCATCGCATGCTATATGTGTAATTAAAATTAGAAAAATAAATCCCCAATGTGTAATAATAATGATTATAAAAATGGCAATGGGAGTAATTAACACACATCATCATCATCACCATCTTCATCAATTAATACACTTATATAGAATCTATAAACTACACAGGCGTTGAAAATATTTTCAACAATTGTTGTACGAGTAAGTAAATTTAAAAGTCTCATGATTCTTGGGCAACTGGCATCAATCGACTAGTGCAAAAATATATTTGACATATATTGCATATGTCTATTATCTAACTTAACAGTGATCATAAGGAATTCTTACATAAGATAATGCACTTTAGTTCAAAAATTCAAGAGTAACTCTATTATAGGAATATTTATATTTAATATGAGAAGGAATATGTGCGGGTAATGCCACCATTACATCCACAAAATCTTTAGGATTTATAATGAAATGCTCATATAAATGGTATACTAATTCTAATTCAAAATATGGATATGTATGGAAAAGTGAAAATTATGGGGTTTACGAAAGTGATCGAAAACCCGTTTCTATAATGACGTTCACATCAAAATCATAAGATCATATTTTCAAGCCGATAGCTTAATAAAAAAAAAACACACGAGTCATTCCAATAATGTAATAAATTATTTTTAGATATTTTTTACTTAACAAATTTTAATTTTAGTATTAAAATAAATACCGAAAAATCTCGAGATATGAACCATCTTTTTCACAATTCTTTACCGCCTCACATATACGTATATTTTGTGTGTAGTTAAAATTGTATTATTGACATTTTCCAGTTAAAGGCAAGTGTATTATTGTTGTGAATACATGTAAAAACTACTGTGTTTTTATTTCTTTTATAAGCAGAAATTTAAATAATTATTATCATATTTTATAATTTATAATTATATACAAATTTTATATATGTTATATATTTTCATTCATAAAGTTAATTAAATTTTATATAAACACTTAATAAATATTGACAGTTTAATTAACATATATATTCATGACAATTTTTTCCATTTTATATATACATCTGTTTCAATTATATGTATATGATTTTTATAATTAAAATATTTTAAAAATGGTACGTCGAATGACATTCTGTATTGATTTTCACTCCGGTACAAGTTATCAAAATTTTATTGCGTTAAGCATTCATTCATTCATGCATTCATCAAGTTTATAATAAAACGCAAAACATCATAATTGTTATATAAGTTTTGGGTAATTTTGATTTGGTTTTTTTTTGTCTTATACAAATATTTGTAATAATGAACGTTTATGCGATGGTCCAACTGCAACTATACAATTCAACGTTTATCATTGTAATAAGTGCGTAGTAACCATGTATTTATAACTTAAGCAGCTTTAAAAAGGATGTTATATATTGTATAAAGAAAAACATATAAAATCGATTTTGAATTTCAATATACAGACAATTTCTAAACTGCGCACGTATTACTTGACCGATTATAAAATTTATTTTTCAATTGGAATTTTTCAACGAAATATATATATATTAAATATTTTACATAAGTAATGTAAAAGTTATACAAAACATGTACATATTTTATATATACTCGTATTTAAGATAGATAAGATATTTCTTTATAATATATTAATAATATTTCGGTATCAATTGAACACACACATATAAGTGTATAGAAAATAAATAAAAGATCAATTGGGGGTTAAAATCTATTCTATATAAAAATTATAAATATAAAGTCACATAATAATAATAATAATATGGCTCACTCTTTTTGATAAACTTAACTTAAACATAATTCCGTTTGAGTGCTATGCAATTTTGGCGCATTACCTATTCGTCGCTAAATAACTAAAAGAAATATGATTGCCATTAGTGCGTATTAATTATAAATCGACAATTTCAATGAAATTTTTTATGATCATATCTCCAACAATTTCGATAAATTTCATATATAGTTTTTTATAATCTTATTATAATGAATAATTTTTTATGAACTACCTTAAAACCTCAAAATTGAAGTTCCAGAAAAACCTGGTGTAATTTGGTTAATTCTCGTTAAATTTTGCAGAAATTTTGTACAAAATCTAATATTATAAGAATAGTACCCATGGAAGTACAGCGTTAGTCAGGAATATTTTCGCTTGTGCAGTTTCTAGACTGGCATGGCAATTTAGTCAATAATTAATTCAATTTTGATGAAATTTGTATGACGAAATTCAGGTCATTCTTCAAACGTAAATTAATAAAATGCGTAATGTTTACTGTCCAAATATATTCCGCAATTATATGCTAATGATCAGGTTGAATTTTATAATTATATCAATAAAAGTTTGTCGTCTAGAAAATTTTTCTTTCTCTCTGCATAGAAATTATCTGAACAATATATGTTAATGTTATTTCATTCATATAATATATAGCATACTTTTTGTTATATATTACATTATTATTTTGGGATCGTTTAATCAAATGAATTAATTATATAAAAATATAGATAAATAAATGTAGATAAACCATTGAGAATAACATATAATAATAACTTTGATAGAAATAAAATTAAATTTATCCATACTATAATTGCGAATGATAGTAATATGAAAATTTTATTAATTAACAATTATTATATTAGAGTAACAACAAATTAAGGATGTATATTAAAATACGTTTAAAAAATATTCTGCTACTTACATAGATATTTTAATTAAAATAGCAACCTTTAAAAAATTGTACAAATTTTATCTACAATATATAAGATATTAATTTTAAAACTCATCTATAAATAAAGTTTATACTTTTTCTATTACACGTAAAATTATACAGATCTAAAAACAATATAATATCTATAAGCAAGTTATACACGCGTATAATATATAGTTTAATATAAAAAGAAACTATATAAACGGAAAAAAATATTACTTTATTACAGACATAAGACTTAAACAGACGGAAATTAATTAATTTGAAAAATAAAATGTTTTAGATCAGTTAACGCAGCAATATATTTATAGTATGTAATTAATTATAAATATAGAATGATAGAAAAAATGTTGTAATTTTATTTCTATATAATATTTAATATATACCTAAAATAATCAAATGTTTAATACCTTAAATAGTTCAAAACAAATTTGTATGTCTCATGCCTATTTTAAATACAACAAGTACATTAACGCAATATAAGACGACTATATACAAATCGTCCAATATTTAACACAAAAATGTTGTATTTTTTTTTTTGTATCTATGTGTGTGCAATATAAATATATTTAAGAAAAATAAAAAAAACTAAATGAATTCTATATTTGGGGTGATAATATGCCATTTGTATGATTAAATATTGTGTTATTTATAAAATATGTATTGAAAAATGTAAATCAACTTTTCCATAGCTATATACTCTCTCTTATTATGAAATAAAAAAATATTTTTAAATGTATGGGGATATTGGGGATACGTACTCGTACGCAAACACTAATTGCATTATAATATAAAATAAATAATAAAATTCATATATATATACATCAAGATCACATCTTATACGACGAGTACATATTTCATACGATATAAAGAGAATTTAAAGAGTTATATTTGGTTAGAAAAATTTGTTAATATATTTATAATTACTATTATAAGATAACTAACCTCATAGAAATAAAATGAATTAATTGTTTCTGTTATGTTGTCGGTGGAATTAATTATAGTTGAACTTGTGCTTGTTGTCGATGGCGCCAGAAAAACCTTTATATATTTACATATAAATAGAAGAAAAATTTATAATTAATTAATTTGGTTTTTTTCGGTAAATGTAAAAATAATTCATAATATAATAACAATGACAAATAAGAATTATACAATATTTAAGAAAAAAAACCAACGCAATACAAATCATATTATTAAATTATTAGCATTAAATTATATACTATATATGCGTCCTCTGTCCTCGAAAATTAACCGGAATGAATTAAGAAAAAAGGAAATATATTTATTTTTACAAAAATAATTTTGTTTATTCGAAATAAACTGCCCCAACTATAGTGCCATCAAATTACTTTTTTTATTTCGTTAAATTTTCAATGTATATTCAATTGATAAGAAAAATCTGGTTGCTTTCATCAACAAATAAAGTTTAGCATATATAGAAAATATAGTTATATATGGAGGTAACTTGGGGTGAATAAGGCGCAAATTTGTAGCAATTAAGTTTGATTTTTAGTGGAACAAAATCTACAATAATCGTGAAATACTTCTGGCTCTTGTTATTCAGGACGAACACGACGACGAACAACTTAGCAACGGTTCCAATACACCAAGGTAAAATACCAGCAATTACTCTTGTACCTCATGGACACAAATTTTCTCTTTTTCTTGGATGTGTAGATAATACGTTTGAAATCGTTAAGACAAATAATTGTCGTTTTAATTTTTAACTTCATTAAACTAAATTTTTTTTTACATTGTTCCTTCATCTGATGACCGACATTCAGCAGCCCCATGCGAGTAATAAAACAATTCACCCTGGAAATGTAAAATCAGATCCTCACTTGTTTCTGTGTTCAAAATTACACAATATTACATACCTGAGATAATGCTGGCGATATTGTTATATTTAAATTATGTATATTTGTTGTAATATTATTATGACTATTATTATCTATATTATTATTGCTATTTATATTAGGATTATTATTACTATTATTGTTATTATTATTATTATTATTATTATCACCACCATATCGATTTGAATCTATTAATATTATATTTTTATAATCCGTTGAGAATAAGCCATTACTAAAAAATGGTAATGTTGTATTATAATTATTATTGTTATTAATATTTGTTATTGTTGAATTCATTTCAGTTTTTACTAATACAATAATACGATACAATTGATTGTTATTTGTCGCCAAAATATCGGACACTTTATAAATAAAAGTCTTTGAATTAATTGATTGTTTATTATTGATTGTTGTTGTTTTTGTTGAATACGATGGAATATTATTTTTGACTGCCATCGGTACCATAATGCCATTTCGATCATAATAATACTGTATAATACTTATTGTGTCTTATGATCATATAATACATGAATTTGATATATGTTTTTAATTTGCCATAATAATGATGATATAAAATATTCTGTGCAAAAAAAGAAATAAAATAAATTATTATTAATAAAATTTTATAATCAATAAAAATGTGGAGGATTTAAAAAAAAAATTATAATTATATATATATGAATTAATTAAATAATAAATTAAGTGTTTTGGAATATTTTTCAAAAAAACTATTATGTAATTAAATAACAATATTTTTTTTTTTCTGGGGTGGTTTTCGTTCAGTACAAATTAATATAGTGTTATACGAATACGATTCAACGATGATGCAGCAGGTGAACATCGTACACATATATTTATTATAAGAACGGCTCGTTTAGTAACGACTTTATATACGATTAAACTATCAATTGAAGAAATAATGTGCTATTATAGTATGAAAATGTATTCATAAATTTGAAGAAACAGGAACGGTATACAAGGGGTAAGAACATCCAAGTGAGTTATTAGGTGAATTGAGTATAGGGCATGTATTATATGTAGAAGTGGTGGTTTCTACAGAACGGCGTCAAAGTGTAGATACTACAGAATTTTTTCGATTACAGCTTAGAGATTTTTTATGCGGAAGCTATTTAAAAAGTCTGTAGTATATCACCAATGAATCCAAAACATTAAACAAAATTATATAATGGAAATTAATCTAATATTATGTTCCATATTTACTGTAATGAGTCTATGTATTGACTTCATATTGATAGCAATAAACTTTTAATTTTCTAAATATAAAATTAGATTATAAATTTCTATATATCAAACAAAACAGTGAAATAAAAGTTAATGATAAGTATTTAATATTCTTTTTATAGATTATTTAGCATAAATGAAATTTATATAACATTTTTTCAACATACATTTTATTCAATTATAAATATTATACGTGTCATGAAATTTTTCGGAAAATCTATAAATGTTTTGATTATCACATATTTGATATATACAAAATATAGTCCATATACGATTTACAAACCAATACAATTAATTTAACAATGAAACGAATAGAAATATTATACTGTTGCTGGTATATACGAGTTTTTTAACATTAAAAAAATCGAAGAAAATAGTAGTTAGTCTTTGAAATTTTCCATATCATAAATGTATTAGAAATTCATTATATAAACCACAATTAAAAACAATGATAATTAATAAATTGTTATTCTTTAGATTTATTACAAAAACTTTTCAAGTGACCGTATTATATTGATATTGTTTTTTCACAAACACATTACAATATATCATAAAACAGGTAATTTTATAAAATTTATAAAAACTTTTTAATTCCATATTTAATTCTATGTATTAACATTAAATATTAAGAAATAGATTTTCAAAGAATTTAGAAAAAAAAAGCCTATTAATGTACACCGCCGATACGCATTTATGTGAAATTTTGATAAAATTAATGCGCTTAAAATTACTTTTATTATTATATTATTATAAAAAGTAAACATCACAATAGAATTACTCAAATATATAATGTGCTATTATTATATACATACATACATTGATCTTAATTCACAACAGATTTGGTATAATTTGTACCCCCAGAGATAAATAATTTATCTTGAAATTCATAATCACACAGCAAATAAAATAACACCTACTATTTAAAAGGGTCATAATTATCTACTTTATAAATTCATGTACTATATATCCACATACTTTTATTATATGATGTATGTATTCAAATAATATTTGCATAAATTAAAACGTTAATATATATATTAAATAAAATTAATATGTATATAATGATATTATATGAAAATAAAGTGAATTTTATTGAAAAATTAAATAAATTACTTGGAAAAATTAACCAAAATTTATAATGTTAATTTATGAAAGCATAACATATATATAGAAAAAACATATATAGCATAATTTTAATATTTTTTACATATGGAAAAATTCTATAATAATTATTACAAAAAGTAATTGCCGAAACATTAAATCTTCTTAAAATATAAGACATTAACATTTCAAATGTTTTTTTAATCATTTATCTGGAATATAATCCATATGAAATAGTTTTATGTTATATATATTTCTTATTTCTTGTATGTTCTTGTATTATATGCGAGAAAAAAAAACCGTAATAATAAATTGTAGAATTTATTGTTAAATTTTTTGCTTTTTTTTACATAAAGTGTATAAACGAAAAAAATAATTGAAATTCATAATTATTTTACGCAAAAAATTACACACATACAATTGTAATATACAAAATTAATTTATATATGTTATATATCGCTAATCGCTATATATTTTCTAACACACAAATCGCTTGTAGTAAATAGCAAGTAATAAATGAAAATTATATAAATATTTAGATGTACGTTAGAGATGCTTATGAACACAATTTTTTTTAGAACAAGAGATTAAATATAATTCCAATTTTATGATTATATACAATATCCCGCAAAAATAATATATTTTAACATGTAAATTTTTAATTTAAAAGGTATAGATTTATTTTTATAATAGTGTATATAATATTCTATATATATATATATATATATATATATATATATATATATATATATATATATGTGTGTATAAGTATAAATATAATTTATGTAAATCTGATATAAAAATGTACGTATATATTATTTAGTTAGCCCGCTTGTTTATTAAAAACTGCTTATACATTGATGTTAAGTATAGGAATAAACTAAAAATATTATTCACAGTATTATAATATTATCATATAATTATTATATATTAATATTACATATATTGAATATAATCTAAATAAACATATCATTAATTTATATCTATTATAAATCGATCTATCTATTGTATAATGATCTAATTTTTATAGATCCGTATATGATGTGTATATTTGAATTTAATATTTTTATATATTGTATATCATTTCTATCTATAGTTTTATTATCGATATATAATATAAAAATATAAAATATTGATTATTTAATTTATGCGTTATATACGTATAACATATACAATATACATTTAAAATATATAACATAAACAAAATAAATTATTTGATTCATTACAGATATTAACTTATGCAGCACAAAATCATAAATAATTTTCAATTTTTTCTATTTTAATTTCACATATATACAGGAAAAATTATTCTTTGACTTTATATATGAAGTGCTCATATAAAAGCTGAAGCTTCTGTAAATTATAATATAAGGAATTATATTTTTTTTCTGTATATAATATTCACAATATATCAATTTACGCACAAACATATATTTTTACCATCCAAATATATATTGTAGTTACAATATTATTATTTTTCCTATCGCAAAAGATGAGTTTTATTACATATAGCAATATTAAAATAATAATAATAATAATAATACATAATACTATACATAAACTTAAGTATATATGGAAGAATATCAAAATATTTATCGCATATAAACCATCAAATATTTATGATTTATGACCTATATATAAATACCAATGTATATTATTATTGTTTATAAAAGATGTGCAACTGAATACTAACCAAATGTGTGAGTCAACAATAATAATATTTATTTATTTATACAGCAGAAATTTTGTATATAAATGAATGTGTATTTATTTTCCTTTTTTTTTTTTGCCGAACATACGTGAATGTGATTTATATACAGTGAAATATATTTCAATTGGAAAATAATATTCTTTGTTGAGAGACACTAACATTGAGGTACTATGTACTCTAATATTATTCTTTTTATATAATATATGTTGAAATAATCAATAATATAATTATGAAATGTATTATATATTAATATCTATAATTAGAATATATCAAAATGAAATCTTAACAGAAAATACTAACTTACTTAACTCTCACACAAATTGTATATAGATTTTGCTGGCAAATATCGTAGCTACATATATTAGATGCCGATTAACCAAAAATTGGTCATTTGAAAATATGAAGAAAATTCTATTTTCTTTGTCATAATATGACATAACTTTGTTAATATTATATAGTTCAGTTAAATTTGCATCGATTTTCAAAAGTACTGGTATATAGAAAATTATTTCATCTATCTATATAAATGCTACAATGAAATAATAAAATCTTTTTTCAAGTTGAATGTGGAAAACTAATTCATTTTCAGTTAATTTTTCGTTAAACACACAGGTAATAACTTCGAAATTAGAAATTTCACATAAAAATCTTCAACAATAATATATACGAAAATAAGTATGTTAAATTTAAGAATATATGTTTCATTAAAACCGAACGAACGGACAGAATAATTGTACTTTTTGCAATTAACACTAAAATAACAATATTTTGTTAGCCTTTTAACTGCGTTCGACGTGTATACACGTCAATCCAAAATCGCTAATGGCGGTACGGTTGACGTGTACGTCATGTCGTGTGAAGTTAAAAATTACCATTGAATATAAAAACTTGAAATTTCAATAAAATGTAATAAGAATATTATTTGATAATATATTACAGATAAAACTACCCCCAGAAGTAATTACCACGGGAACATATTTTTTCTTGACTAATCGTATATGTAGAATGCAGGAGGAGACGCATATATCATAAATAGAGTTTAACAGATTTTGTGCTAAACATATATTAGAAAGTTTTGGTGTGCCAACAAACCGGAACGTAATGTGTTTTTATACTAAACTATATAATAATTAGTTTATTGATAACTGTTAAAAGTATAAATATAAATTGGTTTTTCGTCAACTTAGTAATTTTTACACAATTGTCTGCGTTCTAAATTATTATACGATTAATTTTATTTCAGATTTATTGATAGATTCAATAAAAATTACACAAAAATAAAAATGTAATTATTTATGCAGATTTGATCGGTGTGAATTGCGAATGGCTGAATAAAATAACCATAAAAGTCAATTGAATATTTAACATATCGGTTGGTGGAAAAAATGATCTAAATAAATAATTGCTCACAGAATTTGGAAAAATTAATTATAAAGAAATGATCAACTAAATATTTTAAATGTAGCTCTTTTTCTTCAGTAACTATATATTGTATCTATATATTGAATTCATTGGTTAAAAAATAAATTAAATATTTAGGTCCATAACATTTGAAGAAGAATTACGCTAAGAATTACTTTCACTCAGACATTTAGGCGAGAGTTAAATGACGGTAACTTCAAACGTGGATATATTAATTTATATTAATACATTGTGGTAATTAAACAAACTCATTTCCCAAAAAAGGAGGGTTAACATTGAAAACATATAAATTACAAATAACACTAAAACAAAAAATAAAAAGACAGTGAAAATATTTTTACATTTTATATTTTTTGTTTAGTCAAATTCATTTATATAATAGAATAAAAAAATATTTGTAAAATAAATTACCCTCTGTTTAATAATCGAGGTATCAAACAAAGAGAATAGTTTTACTATATGCACTTGGATTAAAATACGAATTACACGCGGGTTCAAAGTTACCGATCACATAGGATAAATTTACATTAGCTCTTGTTTAAAGTTATACAGGCATTAATGTAACAAACCCCAACAATATACATATATATATTTAACTGTTCGTTCCTTCCTCTGTGGAATTCTAATAAATCTAATAATTTGATTCAGAAATCAAAGCATAATTTTTCTAGTTTTTTAATTAGTTATATACGAATAAATACTGTATTTATATTCCAATTTTACAATTTATTACATAAACAATTAAACAATACCTTTTTCTATTTCCTATATGTGAAATTTGTTTCAACTTAAATCTTCCCATGTTAGTATACTTGGATACATAAAAATATTGTACCGAATGAAATTCATTAAAATAGCATTTATAAATCTACAACACAACAATATACAACGTATAGTATATATGTAAAATTAAATTTGTTGTATTACAATAATATGTATTATACAATATATAATCAATGTGTATTTATATAACATTAAATATATACGCATACAAAAACATAGAAAAATTATGTTAAACCATTTGGTTGAAAAAATCTGTATTTATTTCATATATTTTTATATATAACATATGAATATATGTGCATGCACGTGTAGTATACATATGTAACATGGTAACATTCTTTACATCATAATAATTTTATTTGTTCATACATTGTATATAATATTGTTTATGTATTTATATAGTAAATAATAATTTTTTATATTATATATTGAATACCCAATATTTATGTACAATATATTTGCTTCTATTTTTATTATATATTAGTTTACAAAATTTTTTCATTTCATTTTGAATCAACATTCGACAATCGAACAAAATAAATGTATTTTGGAAGATATTATCTTACTTTATTGAATAATATTGAAATATTTCCTCATTTTCTATATATGCGTGTTATGTATATAAATAACATTTATGAAAATAAATAAATATTCAATTATACAATATAATATATGTACACTATACACACACGAGCACGCAAATTATAGCAATATCATTTGATTTGGCAATATATGAAAATATTTTAGACAGTCATCATTCCCATTTACTGAATTAATTAATAATTTGTTATATTTTTTCAAAAGCATATGAACGAGTAGAGTTATATATATATTATATATCATTTATAACATTGTACTCGTATGTATTTTGAAAAATGCTATTGTTTTTATATATCATTTATATTATATTATTTTAATTTATTGTTTTTAACTGAAATTTTCCTGACCTATGTACCATTTCATAATATTTCCTTTAGCATATAATACTGCATATATAGAACTATGTATAAAGAAAATCAACATATAAATCATATTTAACTGACAGTTAACCTATTAACTTATATATATGGTATATATTTTTTCGTCTTAAATTTTTTATTTATCCTCTTATCTATATACATAGTATTTATTTTATATATATATATATATAAAGAAAAAAATATATATTTACACAACACAATCGAGGGGTGACTGTATCTATAAATAGAGAAATAAAATATAATATATATATATATATAGAAGTACATAAGCCAAGAAAGTCTAGAAAGTCTAGATAGTTTAATATTTATCATAAATGTATAGATAGCGGAACCTCCATTATATAGAGTCGGTACCTACGATACGATTGCTTATATAAACAAAATATGTATGAATAATTTCAATGAAAATTCGCAAAATTCGATACCCATCGTGTAGTTTTTATTGACCAATTCCTTAAAACCTGACAATTTTATTATTATACTTATATGCAAATTTATATATATATGAAAGTTGATAATGGTATTATATGAATATAATTCCAATATATAAACATTATGGAAAATCGATACCCATATCAGTTCATGTTCTATACTAATTTACTGATATAATCAGATATTGTAAAAGTCATATTGTATACTGCTGTTAAATTTTTAAGATCAATTTTACGTATTTCAATATATAGATTAATAAAAGAGGCTTAACTTTTGAAAAAAAAAAACAATAAATATTATTCAGATTTGACCAATAATCAAATTATGAGTTATGTTATGGTTGGTAATAAAAAATATATACTCTGTGACAGCCACCGATTCTGGTATAGTAGCCATACATGAAATTTAAATTGGTATAAAATTAGCCGAAATGAACAAAGATACCAGACCAAACTATATTATTGTAAAAATAATATCTTATAATTGATAAATTATCGCAGTAACCATCAAAATCATAAATATCATTTCTCGTCGTCAACATTATACATTTTTTTTTTCTTAGACGATTATCCTTAGAATGTTCTGACACAGATATTCTGATCGTTGTTTCTAATTTATTGTATATATACAATACTTTTGATTTGTCTCATTAAATATGAGCATTAATTTATGCAACAAACACCATCCCAATAATTATTTATTAGTAAATTATATTTTTATTAGTGTAGTAAAATCTCTATATCATATACAGATTACGTATATATGATAGAGGTTACGCTGTATACCACTAAATATTTACAGTATATATAGGTTATATAATATACATATGCGATATACGATTGCTTCATATAAAACGACATTTTCTTCACATGTATAACAAAATGATAATAATAATAATAACTCATTTCAATTGATTTTTCATTTCTATTTTTTGTTAGATAGATATATACCATATTTATAGATGTACTCTTATAGTATAATATATACAGTATAAATAACTATTATAAACATATCATATATGGTATAATGCACGTATGATAATAGCAAAATTTATTTATAGAAAAAAGGTTTCATTTTTATGAAGGCGGGTTACATTTATTTTAGAAGAAGAATAAAATTGTATAAGTTGTATAAATACATGTAATAATATATACGTATATATGAAGACATTTTCAAATGTTAGTTCAATGAAATATATATGTCCGTACGTCTACACCGGCATATATCATAAATATATATATATATATGTACTTGACTGCGGTATAGAATATGTATGGTATATAGACGAGTAGTCGATGGTATACATTTATATTCTCACGACGAATATAAAACTATATACAATATATAAAATAATTCTCTATATATAGTGTTTATTTTATATGATTTTACACTTTATGTTTATATTATTATAAATGTCAAAAGTAAAAGAAAATTTAACACACATTTTTTGTATAAATTACTTTATTTGCACAATGCACTTTGGATATACTATAATATATATATATATATGCTATGCTATATATATCAAAAGTTTGCTATATATATCAAAAGTTTAATAAATATTGGGTACTCGAACATCTTTCTATAATATAAGTTATAATTTCTTTTGTTAAATATAATTTATATAATAGAAAAATAAATAATATTTTATTTAAATTATATGCTATTTTTGTTTATTATAGTTTAGTGAATTCATTTGTTTCATCCATCGACCAGGAATTATTCGCTATATAAAATAAAAACTATATTAATACCTTATATACACACAAATGTTTCGTGTCTTTCCATATGAATTTTTCTCTCAATTCTTGTGGGTGGTATACTCATTTCTTCTTCCTTATGAATCATTCAACGTTTATAGCTATTAACTTATTCTCAAATTGAACATATTTACCGCATACACACTTTAAAACAACAAACGTTAATCGGTGTTGCTGCAGTTTTTTTTTCTAATAAAATAATGATTTAAGTAATACTTTCCGTATAATGATTTAATGACCCGAAACTCGGACATTATCAACAGAAAAAAAAGAGTAAATGTACCATATTATTTCATATATACTAAACTTGCTTTTATGTATAATATTTTGATGAAACCTTATTCAAGTACCCACATAATAATAATATATATATTTATATGTATTTAGTAATTTATAATATAAAATCATTTAATTAAATCAAAAATTTTAATTTACTTAATAAATGCTAAATGAAAAAAAAATGAGAACAATCATAATTTCAGAATTAATTATTATTATTCACATGTATAATATAATATTACGTAATATACACAACACGTGTGTAACGTGCGTAATGTAATGTATATATATATAAATGTTATTATATATACGAGTATATAGTAATATATAATTCAGAATTGTCAAAAGTATATATATGTTGTACTGATTTTATATGTATATAATTAATATTTTGTTACGTATTGTATATCTGATATCGAGTATCTGGACGCACCAAAAAGATTAATAATTTGTTTGCATACACACAGACGTACACAGCCATATAAAAATAATGCATATTATAATTGCAAACTAATTCGGGAATTGTTATATATTCTCTTGAGAAGTAATTTATACTAACTTAAGTGTATAACGAATGTTTGGTATATATGGATACCATAAGTTCCACTTGGAGTAAATGTAAAATATTAAAATACCAATGTAATATAATATTTAATTATTATAGGCAAATTATTATCACTGTAATAAATTATAAAAAAAAACTTCAACAGCTGATTATCTAACAGCTATATAGAATAAAATTATTAATAAATATTATGTTAATAAAATAACGACTTGTAAAATAACGTAAGAGATAATAGAGTGAATATGTATATCTATTTATATATGTTAGATTAATAATTTTATCCATATCCACTATATATAACTATTCGGAAACATTTTCAACAACACCCATATTACACTAAGTACCATATATCAACATTTCTTTCATACCCTACAATATAATTTACCAAACAATCGCATTATAATTTTTTTTAACAACATGAACATTGATAAGATTTATACAAAATCAATTTAATAGCTATATAATAATTTATAGAATTATATATAATAATAGATTAAAAACACGTTTTTACACCAAATGAAATTTATATAAATGTATATTTTGATATTGATTTACTATTATTATGGGTATTATTATGAGACATTAAGAAAAGTCTATAAAATTTGAGTGAGTGTACAAATATGGCTTCACTTTTTATCACCCACAATAAGAATTCTTCATTTTATTATGAAATACTTTGATGCCGCAATGTTTAATGTCCCATTATTATTACATGTTTCAAATTTATTTCCTCCTTCTTAGAATTATTATTATTATTATTATTATTAATATTATTATATGTTTAGAATTATTTTTAATCCATTCCATGCTATCAAAACTAATTGATATTGCGAATTGATTTATTATATATTTGTTTTCATATTTTCATCATTTATTGAATAATTTCTTTCATAAATCGAAAAATGAAAGAAAGTAAATGTTTATATATCAAGTTGAAATTTGGTGGAAATGTAATCAACCTATATATAGGTATTAGAGTATATGTAGTACATGTATGTACAATAGATGACAATAATCAATTGATAGAAAGCAGTAGTATAACTATAATAACATATATATATAATAAAAAGGACGAATTCTGATTAGTACATCCAATACTATATGTATATAATATAGACAAAATCTCAATACAAAAAATATATTATTTCCTTTGCCATCTTTCCTTTTTTAATTACTATATATTTACATACAATTTATGTTTTAATTTTTTATTATACAAACATCAATTTAAATGAAATCATTTTCATTCACAATTAATCCTATTTAAATTAATATTTAAATTGACGCACAGCAATATATGGTATCTATATACCATAAACAATTTAATAATAACGATAAACGAACGTTCACAAAATTTGTAGGCGAAATAGTAATTATTCTCAAAAGGTTTTTTATTCGAATTTCTTGCTATACGCACTGTGTGACGTGTGTATTCGATATTATTAATTTTTAAAGTTTCTCATATCTATACAAAAAAAATATTCGTTTATGGCATTATTATATGTGTATCAAAATAAATAATTTATTTGATAAATAAACTGTATACAAATTCCTTAATAATCCATAATAGTAATTTAAAAAATTCAATTGCTATATATTGAAATTCTTAGATTTGTATATACAAGAATTTTAATTACAGTATATGCAATATATAAGAATAATCTGTGTATATGTTTGTGTGCATATATATTTATATAATAGAATAATATAATATCGTAGGATATATAAATATATTATAAGGCAGCAGCAGCCGCAGCAGTCGCGGATGGCGCGGCATATATATATATTGTATAAAAAAGTTATGTTAAATAAATATATTGTGACATTTTACAGAATTTATTTAAATAAGATTAGTAATAGTATATGAATTCTGGAGTTTTTGTATCTTGTTAAATCTGCCAAAATGAAAAAAAAAAATTGTCTGTTTTGCAATTTAATAAACATGCAAATAAATGTCATATGATTTATGATTTTTTATATATGGTATAATATTGTGTATAAAGAGATCTAGTTTAAAATGTAAATATTTTTATATATATATGTTTTAAAATTGTTGTATGTTTTTGTTGTTCTTAAAAGTAATTATTATTATAATTAAGTTTTTGATTTTATTAAAAATTACATATTTATTTTATCGCATATAATTTTCATTTTTAATATTATTTAAAAATGATTTAACATTCATGTTTCATATTTTATAATAATATAATTCAAACAAATATAAGAGACATAATCGTATATATAAATTGTCTGTTCGATGATATCAATTTGAAAAGAGCAGCTATATCAACTAAAACTGCATCAAAGAAAAACTTTCACATTCCTATAAGAATTCTTTTATATTATATTATATATTAAATTTGAAAGTTTCACATTAAATATAATATTTTATTATAAATTAATTTTCTATATATACTTGAACATTAAATTTTATTTTGGTTTTATTATACGGATATTTGTTTTTGTTGAATAAATGTATGTAAGCTAAATTTTAAACATATATGAAATTTAACTCATGAATTAATTTAAATGTGTTATTAAAGGATTAAATTATATATATATAAATATAGAATATAAATAGCGAAACATATTAGATATCAAAATGTAGATGTTTATTTATTAAGCATATATTTATAAGAGTATAAAATTTATACAGCGCATGAAATGATTGAATATTATATAACTATAGAATATCAAAAGAGTTTTTTGATTGTATATATTTATTTATGAACATTGAATATATATAAATATAAGTACACGGTTGAAAATTTTGAACTAAACCATAAACAAAAATTAGTTTACGCACGCTTTTTATAAACTATAAGAAATATATATTAAATAATTAACACAACGAAGTTTATATACGTCGATTTTTAAACCATTTGAGATTAATTTTCAAACCAAATTTATATTTACGTACAATATGGTAAACCATTGGTATTATTTTTATAAGCAATATAATATTATTATTTTAGGATTAAAATTGTATTTTAAACCATCGAAGATTAAAACACCTTCGACAACCGTAAAATAGAAAATATTATAAAATTACGTTTACAAAATTGTGTTATGTATTTTAAAATCAAAATGGTGTTATTATGTATTGATAAAATATGGTACACCGCACTTGTATATATGTCAAACTTGAGTTTATATTTTCGGTATTTTAAACCCTTAAAATTTAAAAAAAAACGAACTTTTCGGTTCGGCAACAATATTTTTAAACTTCATAGGTTAAAAATTTAATCTATATAAATGGTTTGATTATTAATTAAAACTTTCTAGGGCTCACTTTTTAATCAAATTTCGGTGTGGACCTATATACCATATATATAACCAAAAATAGTTTTAGAAATAATCCAACACTTTCAACCGTCTATATAGATTAAATTAAATAACGATAATGCATGAATAACTCTAATACATAATATATGTATGTTATTGACTTTTATACATATGTAAATAGAAATGTTAACATTTTAAAGAAAGTCATATTGTTTTAAATGTAAAATATAATGATATTCAAAGAACTATATATTAACAAGTTTATCGATCCATGAAGGCATGAATAAATCTATATAAATATTTTTAAAGTTAAATATAAAAAATATACCATATATAAATATTATGTATTTGTATATTATAACAGTGGAATAATTTCTGAATGATATAATTATGTCATTATGTATAAATATTATCCAAACAAAAAACATATGTATATTATTAAAATTAACCTAATTATAAATCAGTGGAAACAAAAAATATTAATTAATAATAATGAAATTTTTAAGTGTATTATTATATAACATTATTTTTATTTTTAATTAATTAATTCCATTACTAAATTCTTAAGTATATATACACATATATTATATACTCCTATAGCCTATACGAATAAGAATGGATATGAAAATAAAAGCATATTACGTGATTCAACACTAAATTATTGTCACTTTACTTATAATATAAGAATAGAAATGCACAAGTGTACCTTTTATTATTGTATTGTATGTATATATATTAATAGATGGATAAGTATAGAAGCATAGCCTTTTTTTTGGTCAAATACATCAAAATATTCACTATATATTACTTTTGAATAAATGAAATCTATATCGGTTATAGTTGTTGGTTGCCCTGGTTGATAGAAACTTAGCTGTTTTTTTAGGCAAAATATCGCTTTTTAAGATATCTTCAATTATCGAGAATCGCTAGTCAGCCAATAAGAATTATGTATCGATTTAAACAAATAGTATTTCGGAAGTGGCCAAGTCTGAAGAATATGCCTCATGTGCATGTGAGTACTTTCCGGTTCAAATTGAAGCAATATAAATGATTACGTTTCTTGGGACTTGTAAATGACCTCTAATTATTTTATTATAATATTACAATCAAATTCAGTGCTATATGTTTCCACCCACTTATACACCTATAACATTATTGATTATAATTTATTATACAAACAAAAGATCAAATTATCAATAATTAAATTATAATTTAATTTCGTTTTTTTTTCTTTACTTTCTATTTTAATATATACAAATATAATGATTGTACGATAGTCGTTGAATTTTAATATTTTGTAAGTATAAAAAGTAAATAATATATATATACACAAAAAGTAATGTCTTGAATTTTTATTAACTATATATAATTTAACACAAAAGAATGCAGCATTTATTTATTTTTTTTTTCTTTGAATATAATAAATAATATATAATTGTCATAATATGAAAGGTATATATTGAAAAAACGAATAATAAAATAAAATAAAAATTATTTTATATTAAACATACTTAAAAATACGTACGCATTTGAGTGCACAGAGCTCACAACAATAAAAATATCAATAAAATATATTGTAATTGCATTGATTTTATATATTTTTATATATATATATATAGAAACGAGAACATTATATTTACAGAGGTGATCAATAATATGTATGTAGAAGGAATAATTTATATTTCTTTTTTTCACTATATCTATAGAAGTAAAATTAATTAAAATATTTTATAGTTAACCTCTTAACTGCGTTCGTCGTGTAAACGCCAATCAATCCAAAATCTCTAATGGCGGTGCGGTTGACGTGTACGTCATGTCGTGTGAATTTAAACATTACCATTGAATATGAAAACTCGAAATTTCAATAAAATGTAATAAGAATATTATTTGATAATATGTTTTCTTTGTATATTACAGATAAAACTACCCGCAGAAGTAATTACCGCGGCCTTCCATTTCAATGAAAAAGTGATTTGAATATAGTTACACTTAAACCATATACATTTATGTGGATTTGATTTTGCGGTATTAGCTTAATTATAAGATATAATTTCATTGAGTATATCCGCTGTTTTATTGTTCGACCCCGTGTATGTGCAATTGTGCATATATATATCGTATGTATATGATAAGCTGTTTCTTTAAAAATTACATATATATAAAATTAAATTCTGTTACCGTTTCATTTCACAAAATAATTTGAAGTTAAATATTTGTAAAATTGTAAATCTTTTTATTTTTTTTTTTTTTATTTCCACTTAATATACACAAATTATTTACGATAAGTATTGTACCAATTTATTATTATATATAAAATTTGTTACAAATTGAATATATATGAAAGCAAAAGAAATTACCAATGTATAATAAAAAGTAAATTATTATAAATATTTCAATTATAGCGCGAGTACTTTTTATTTATATCAAGCAAATTGAAAACAAAATATTTAATTATATCTATACGAATGAGTGCATATATTGTTTATAGGTGTATGTATAATAACAATAAGTACCTGACATGAAAAAAATATAATATATATATGTGAATTTTTTTACACACTATATAATGTCGTACTTATATTTTATGTAGTGATATAAATATAATATTATTGAGAAAAAAATTTTATATAATTGGTAACATTGTATATTGTAAAATATATACTTATTATCAGCCCATCAAAAACTGTTGCAAACATATAATTTAAATTTTGACAATTTAATATGTATAAATATAATAATAATAATAATAATAATAGTGCTATAATTAGAGCTCTTTATTTTTATAAATGGTTACAATTATATATTGGTAAATATGCGTATATGTAAATTATAATTATTTTTATAGTAAAGGGTTTTCCATTAAAATATATATATATATATATATATATATATATACAACTAAGGGAAAATGGAAATGAATCCATGAATCACTGTGACCTGAAAGATCTATATTGTATATGTCCCTCTGCCTACACTGAATGCTAAGCGCTGTGATTACTCAGTTTTTGGTTAAATGATACAATTATGTATATGAAATATAATATTACTGCAATGACCATATAAAAAGCATAAATCGTTTGTACATAATTTTTGAAAACTCTCTCATATGTAAATCATGTTGTATTGCGCAACGATAGCACATTTATTGTTGTCTATTTAGTTATGCAATAATTGTTTGTGGTTAACTATGACACAGCACAACTATTTCAAATTTTAAAAAATAAAGCCAATAACAGTAGTTTCAATTAAATAACTCTAAAAAATTTAAATATATATTGATATACAACGTATTTGCGTGAGAGACAATAAGTGTAGGATTGTCTAAAAACATATTGATACTTATATATATGTATAGTATAGTATAGTATAGTTCATGCAATATGTGTTTATGCAACAGTTTGTTTTATTATTGGGCCATTATATTTCTGTGCGATATTTTCTCTTATTTCAAAACACAAACTTAACACTTTAACCCGCATATAATATATCAGCATATACTGAAAACACCTATATGTATTTATAATACATGGAAAAAAAAATATATCTTAATTGTCAATCGCACATCGAAAATTGCTATAACATAATTAAAATTAATAATATAATTATAAATTGATAAATAAATAACAACAAAATAATTGCATTATTATAAATACAAATAATGATATAATAATGAATTAATAAAACTTCACAATAATAAATGTAATTAAATACAATTTAACCTCATTTAATTGGAAAATAGAAAACTTATATAAATATGAGCAATATATATAGAAAATATGGTAGTATAAATAGCGTTTGCATATATGCACATTTGTAATTTAATTTTTATAATGAGAAATTAACCAAATAAAGTTTCACGTAAATAATAATTATTACTATATATAAACAATAAATAGTACACTTTTGATGCAATTTGTTGCTTCTATAAATATATATTATTTGAAATTTTATATTATTTAAATTGACTGAATATTTATTTAATATATAAAATAAAAAATATATAGTGCACTTTTGCATTAATTAATATTATTGAAAAATATTATAAATAACGTACATTTATGAAATTAAATTTTTCATTGTATAGTTATTGTAGTAACTATAAAAATATTAAAATTATATTCCATTAAAACGCTATTGCACAAATAACTATTACGTAAATAAATTTATGACATTTTTAATATGGTAATTATAAAAATTATATATACAACGTTCGTCGCATAAACAATAAAATAAAACTTATAATATTCTTATATAAATGATTATTTTTTATTAAATTTTTTAATAAATATATATTTTAATGTTTTTTTATATATTGTATTATTAAATACAAATATAGTAGTATTGCTATTGAATTTTTTTTATACAATTATAAATATACAATATATTATAGGTAGGATGTTTTAATATGTGTGGTGACGTGAACTCAAATTTCTTGTTGTCGCATAGAAAGCAGTCAAAAATATGAAGTAAAAAAATTTGAAAATTTTCTTGAAATGGAAATGATTTTCTATATGAATTATTGGATGTATATTTTTTTAAGGGATTTCTAAGTTTTTACACAAACAATTTAATAAATGTGCATATAACGCAGAATAGTTTTTTTAAGCTTTAAAATTTATAGTCCATTTGATGTCAATAAATAAATTTGTCATATTGTTTAAAGTGTACACCGAAATGGTATACAAAACTATTTTAACAATTTAGCAAATATACAAAATTTAATTTTAAAATCAAATAAATTTACTTTTTGTTTTAAAATATTTGTAAATTGTAATTATTATTAAATTAATTAGAAAATGCTCGAAATAAGATCGAATTTGCTTAAAATAAGTCAAAATTCTCGTATATGGTAATAACTATAGAAAGAAAATTTATAATAAAAGTTGCAATTCGTTGATTTCTTTTATTTTAAGAAGAAAAATACTTTTAAATCCTTAAATCGAATAATATTTTATTTAAAATAAATTTTGCTTTTAATTTAAATTGAAATCATTTTAATAAATCATTTCAAAAGTAACATTTATTTAACTGAATTGAGTTTAATTTTAAATTGAATAAAAATAATTTTTAACAAAAATTCTCATCCTTAGTGTAGCCGTTTTCGCATTCTATTGTTAAATATCGAAAGAGCAGCAGAAACGCTTAACAGTTTTATTTTAATTGATCATTAATTTTTAAATGTATTTTTTTTTGAATTTTTGGCTATTTGTTTTAATTTAATGAATAAATTAAATTGTTTTTGTGAAATGCAAAAAAATATCTTTTATTTATTAACACTAATTAGGTATTTTTCGTAAACATAATTGGAATATGAAAAGTGTTGAAATCATAAATTTTCCTTATTACAGAAATCTATTTATCTTAAATTTAAATTCATTTTGAAATTATAAGAAGACATTCTATTTAAATATTAATAATAATAGTTCTTGATATTTAAAATGAATCTTTATTTGATGCTAAAAGATAATCTATTTGAATTAAATAATAAACATTTCAATTTTAAAAAGATAAAATAGTCATTACAAAAAATTAAACTATTTTAGATTACAAAAGAAAAACGTAATCTTTAAATAGAAAACTTATTTTTATTAAGACAATTTATCCTTAATGTTTAATTTTCAATCATTTTGATTTAAGAAGAAATTAAATTTTGATTTAAAACCAAACGTGATTTGTTGTTATCTATGAGTTTTTCTATTTAAAATACATTTGCGTTAAATAGTTTTTATTTTGTCTTAAAATTTTATTTTTCTGAACGTAGAACTGAGAAAATTTTTCCCCAATCAAGTAATAGATATTTATTAAAAATAAATAAATATAATTTAACTGCAATTCTATAAATTATTTGATAAATTTTTTTATTAAAACATGCGTCTATATAATTGGCGTTATTTATATAATTAAAAAAAAATGTAATTCTTTAAAAAAATCTTCTAAAAACATACCAGCAATTATATTTATTATAACAAAAAATATATACATATTGTATTTTATTAAAATCAGTTTACGTTTCAAAATACATTCTATAGATAAAGGAAAACTGTGCTATAATATATTGTCACAGACGGTATACCATAAAAAAAACACAATATCAATAAAAGTATAGTTTATACATTTACATATAGTAATTTGTGTCTATAAATTATACTAACCCTTTCGATATACCATATAAATTTAAAAATTTAAAAATAGGATTATTCTTTATATTAAATTATAGATATAGGACAAAAAAAAAGAATATATATGAATAGAAATTATATATGGAAACGGTTTGAATATAGTAACACACATCTATATTATGGCACTACATGGACGAATAATTTGCAGACTTTCCGGAATCACACATTGAACATTGCATTATTTGACATAACGATTGAAAAAAATTAAATTGAAGTTTCAGCATAAAGATTTTATTGAAAAATATAAAACATATTTCGTGTCAACCAAAATTCAAAAAGTTAAATTTAAATATACAAGTAATTTATATATATAAAACTATATACGTAACAATTTCATACGAATCATTTGTAAGATTCATGTATTTAGATATACCATATATATTATATTCCATTGATAATCTGAAGTAAAAAATTTCCATTTCCATATATCATCATCAAAACCGCAACTATATATTATAAGTTTTAATAATAATATATTGTTTAATCTTAATCATGAAAACATAAAAATTAACATATATTTTGTAAATTACTTTTTTTTTTTTATATATCTATTTACATTATCAGATGTATGTAATATACGTTTGAACCCCGTGTGCGTATATGCGGTTGTGTGTACATGATTTTATTGTATATATATATGATATGTGTACACATTGTGTATTTTCTATACGTGATATTTTATATAATACAAAAACTTTATAAATTTTTTTCATTTTTATTTATTACACATTCAGTAAAACGATTTATTATTTTTCAACAACAATATAATGTTTACTATGTAACAAAACCGACATAAATGACAAGAACCACGACAAACAAACCACACAAAAAATACATTTTAAACAATATAATAATAATATTTTGCAATTCTTAAATCTGTCTATGCATAATGCATTATATATTTATTATATTCTTATACAAATAAATTTGTATATCTGATTTTACAAAAAAACAAATAAAAATAATAAACGAAATAGTGATAAAGATCATGTATTTGTCTGCCATATACAATTAAATTCAATTTTCAAACAAAAAAAAAATACATGTTTCATTTTGAAATTGAGAAAACCAATTTCGTGAGTATATTATGTATACGTATCACATTACATTTAAAAAATAAAAATATATTTATATGTAAATTTACAGAAAAAAAACTAAATAAAATAAAATAAATAATGATGAGTATTTGCATTGAATTGTAATATAAATTAAGATCATATAAAAATATATATATATAAAATATAAACGATGTATATACAATTCAATACTTTACATACATTTGTAATCTATAGAGACAATATAATGTGTAGCGAAGAAATGTTAATATACAATTTTATTACAAAATCTCTGAATTCATGTATTATATTATAATATACATATATAAATAAGAAAACCATTCAAGCATTTCATTGAATTGTTAAACATATAATTCTTCACTTCATACATTCATTATATTATAGCACAATACAATACACAATCCATTCATATATACATATATACAACATCGTATTCAACATTATCCATATATACACGAGTATACACACGTACAAATAAAAAACTATAGATTTCAACAGGTGACTAATGTCTGCAAAATCATTTATATTACATATTTTGTTTATAATAATATGCAATAAAATGTGCGCGACGATTAAAGATTGAAACCATTTGATTTAATTAATTTATGTTTACAAATTAATCAATTATATATGAATTTTTATTGATTATATTTGTTATAAAATGTGGTGACGGTGTGTCGTATACGTACAAAATATTTTATATGACATACAAATATATGTATATAATAATTTGATATGATGTTCAATTTTATGCATTACTATTATTAAATATATTCGATTATATAGTTTATTTATATAGAAACACTGTCGGAACACTGTCGGATTTAATTTATTATAATACATATATATAATTTACGATAATTAAATAATGAGACGATAAAATCAAATAGATTTTATAGATTTTTATAGAGGAAAATATTTATACTTTATATTATTTTATATAAAAATATATAAGTATAAAGGAAATCTAATGACTTGTCAATACCCGTTGATTAGCCAGACATACACTAAAAGTTATCTAGCCACAATATAACCCCATCGCAGCAGTGGCAAAGCCAAAGAAATAGATTTCAGTTTTTAATATCACTATATTTTTCTTATAACTTGAAGATGAAGATTAGATTGGATTATGAAAAAAAATATGGGTGTAAATTTTCCGGAAAATCGCCATTCAAACAAAATATCATCTTTTTGAATTACGGGCCATATATCTAACAGATTTCAATTTTTGTAAAAATTGTAAATTATAATAAATTTTCAATATTTCATAGAAGAGATTTTTAAAATCGATTCACGTGTTCAAAAGATATTACCGATTTTCCGATCGATGGCAGAGATAATTTAATGAAATTTTTGCTATTGTAAAATCATCATTATTTCATACATACAAAATTTCACTGCCATAAAAAGGAAAATCGATCAATGCTTTTGAATGCGTGAATCGATTTTAAAAATCTCTTATACGAAACATTGGAAATTGATTAAAATTTGAAATTCTGTACACAAAAATGGAAATCTGTTAAAACTATATGGCCTGTAATTCAGAAAGATGACAATTCTTTAAGGTCGATTTTCCAGAAAATTTAGTAAATAGACATTTCAATTTTTTTTTCATAATGTAGGTAGTCTATTCGGCTACCAAAAAAATATAGTGAAATTGTAATTTGAAAACATTTTTTCACGTTTCGCTCTTGTATCGTAGGACAAATCTATCTAACATGTAGTGGGACAAATAACTTAACAGACGGGTAAATTACTATATGTATATGTGAGTGTATATAACAGTTCACCAATTGATCTGCAATTATGTTTCGATAACTGCTTTAATTAATTCAATTATATGCACATATTCTTGGATATTTTCGTGTGTATGAAAATATTGTTAAAATCCAACACTATATTTTTAAAGATATTCACTTTTTTGATTGCACATAAATATTAACAAATGGGTAATTCAATTAAATATTTTACTTCTTTATTGTATGAAAAATATTGAAAATTTTTTCTTTTTTCAGCATCTCACAAAAGCGATCAGATGGGAACGCAGGTATATGAGTTTAATCGTTCATAATATGTTTCATTTTGTATAAATATGTATTGGTTATTTCTCGCATAAAAAATAATTCCTAGATGCGTTCACATATCAATTTATTAAATTTTAAATACGCTTCACCATTTAATATATGAGTTTCCTGCAGAATTTCTTTAATTTTTTATTGCATTTTATGTATATACATGGAATAATTCGCAAGTAAACCATATATCAAGTAAATTAAATTAAATGTAAATGTAATGAAATAAAAGCTTTCTATATATTCTTCCATTTCTATATATATATGAATATGTTTAACTTTGAAAAATTTATATATTGTATTACAAGTAATGATATTCTTCTAATTATAATAAATCATTTATGAATATGATAATAAATTTTCCAATTTTCTTTAAAACAACAATATAAAATACTAATATAATACAATCAAATTAATATAACTGCATGAAACATATAAATAATTTATGACAATAAAATGTTTATATCTTTTTTCATGTGGTTGTTTCTATTTGATCAAAAATATTATTTTACATTGTGAATTTATTAAATTAATATTTTATTATTCTAAAAGTATAGCTATAAAAAATTTAGTATATTTATGGTAAATAATGAGTATGATTTTAATAAATATTCACCTTTTAAATGAATCATAATTTTGTTTTTTTATCAGTAAAATTAAATCAGAAAAAATTTATTTAAGAAATAATAAAGAATTTATTAAATGAATTAACGCCGATCCCGCACACAAACACACACACACATTATTATTTTTTATTTTTATAAACACATTATAATTTAAAAACAATGTTAACACTTTTAACTATATAATTTATGCGAACGTATTTTAATTTACCACTTTAATATCTTTTAACACTAAAAATAATCCTTCTATTATATATCAGATACAAAATATAGGATATTATAATATTTATTAACGATGCGAATTATTTATAAATAAATATGTAATGTGAAGATAGAAGAAAGCCGCATAGAAATCAAATCATAATATTTAATTTACCATATAACATTTCAAATTAAATTATTTCACGTATAATATATATTTAATTTAATTTATTATAACTTTAATTAGATTATTTCCGCATAAATTCAAAAATTTCATTCATAAGTGTCTTTTTTATATATGTGAATGAATACAATATTTTATGTTTATTTAATTTATTATTATTATTATATATATTTGCACATTGCACACATATTATAAAATATTAATATTAGAATAAATCCATGAAATTGTGTTTAGGATTTTAAAGTTATATTTTTAAAATATGTAGATATTAAAATTCAAAATTATCTTCTGTATATATGTATAGCGATTATGCTATAATCGAGTGCGTTACAACATAAATTTTAATAATGTATATTTCGACGTATGTAAACTTTTAATTTTCAATTTATTTTGTATTATTTTAATTTTATTTTTAGCACAAAACACAACAAAAAAAAAAAAATATATAAATAAATAAATAAAAATATAAACAACAAAAAAAAAACCAAAGAAAAAAAAAATTTACATCTTGTGTGTCTCACAAAATTAATTAATCTGCGTGAACTAGTATTTTGTTGTTTTTATTTTTATTTTGATTTTTTTTTTTTTTTTTGGAAATTTTTACGCGCGCAATTTATTATCAAATCGTTTCATTTTTTTTTTTTTTTTTTTTTTCTTCTGTTTATACACAAATTATAATTCAAAATAAAATTTCACTCGATATATATAGAAAATATTTATACAACAAACAACCGTTCAACTCAACGTACCAATGTCGACTGTTATAATGATGTGTGATTGTTGTGCATTTTAGATGTAGAGTATAACATGGTACAAAGAAAGATGGTTTAAATTTTTTTATTCTTCTTCGTTTCTTTCGAAAATTCATGAGGGCTTATACCTCTTCTTCTGCTTCTTCTGTTTATATATAATATATTATATACTATTATTATATACAATTCAATTCACAGTTTATATATATAAATAGCAGTAGCAGTGTATATATTGTATATAAAAAAAATTACTATATATTACATAATAAAGTTATAATATATAAATATACATATTATCGTCGTACATTTTAACATACCAATTATATGATGCTGTTGCTTGTCATGCGTTTACTGATATGGTTTTGTTGTTGATATAGTATATATAACAATATGGACTTATATAGTAAAATATCAGAAAAAAATACTTTGTTATAAGAGTAGATATATATATATATATATGTTATAGTTATATATGCATATGTATCAATCTGATATTCATCCATTGAGGTATATATATGTTATTAGTATAATATTGGATAATATTACACATATTATATGTATAACAGAAACATACTATATGCAAATACGCATACATATATTTATATACTGATAGTAATGTGAATTATTATTATTATGTACATATCAAAAAATTATTTGTAATAATAGAAATTTATTATATAGGATCAAATTTTACAATTTTAATAATAATGTCCAAATTAATTTTACACCAAAATAACTGACAGAAAATATTTAATAAATATCAATGAAAATTTTCAATTTTATGCTAATGTTCGCATATTGCTATCTATACCCTATATATAATAACAACAATTTGTCCGTACTTTGAAAAATGAGGAAAATATCGATGGAAAAAATCCAAATATTTTCCATGGAAAAGATATATTGGTATTTGTCCAAAGAATGTCCATAGATTTTCCCCTTAATATAATTTATAGTATTTATTATTTAGATAGATCAATTGAAACCTTTGGATTGTCATAGGGTAATATTTCCAATATATATCCGAGGTATTGTATATTCATAATTTATTTCACCAATTTGATCCAAGACAGTGGTTAAAATTTTGTATATTTCGCTTATCTATATATATAATCTATATAATAATTTTTAATTTGATTTTCATAATTTTTAAAACAACTATACCAACTCAAAGCTATAAATTTTCCGAGGAATTTTGTAAGACTTTTTATGGATTTTATCGGCGGGTTTTTTAGTTTTTGTTTATGCATATGTGCTTTTTATCTGCCAAATTTTTACCAAATTAAGCTATATGCATTTATTAATTTAATCGTAAAATATCAACATTTTTTGTCATGTGAAAATATAAATATGCTTTTTATTTATTTATTACGTATTTATTACATTAAATTTTGTTTCAACAAGTTACAACGTGATGGAAAAAAATGTGTGTGCAAATGTACCTATCGCATGATGTATTTTTGTCAACATTCAAGAATTTATACTTACAAAAAATATGAATATAAATTCTATGGATATTCTGTGGAATAAAATAGCAAAGAGAAATGAGATTCTAAGGAGAATCCGTAGAAATTATCATCGGAAATATACGGATAATCGAAGGACATTTCTTAGCAAAAAAAAATCCATGGACAGGATTGCACTGATCATATAAAATTCCATCCGTAAGAAATCCATAGATATTTCTTCGGATTGAAACTATGGACTATTGCATATAATGCGTAAATTTTGCGGACAAACTACGGACAGTGTTACTAATGAATTAATAAATAATAATTGTGATAAAAAAATTAAATGTTTACGAGTATTTAGATAATTTTTTGATTATGCAAACATTATTTTACCAACGAATTCGTTAATTGTTACTGTTTATGCGTATATATAGTTAAAGTAATATATGTATTAAAATATAAATGTAATATGTATATGTGCGAGACGTGTGCTTGACCAATTTATTTATAACAATGGTATAAAAATATATAAAATATTTTTATAATAATAAATTGATGCATTCTACATATTATGAAAGATGCTGATTATAATACCGCATAAGTAAATGAATATATATGGTGCGAGAAAAAAAAAAGTGCAATTAATGCATTTATGAATTTATAATAATTAAATTAAATTGTATAAATGAATACAATTAATGCATTGATTGATGATATACAATACTCATTTAATTTCAATAAAATTATAATAAATATATATATATATTGTGTATATTAAATGCATATATATATAATGATTAATAATGCATCAGAAACTTATATATAATTATAATAATAATAATAATAATATATCAGCAACTCCATATTGATACAGTTACAAAGAGACTGGTATAAGATGCGGTCATATCATTTGCACATAAAATTAAGTTTTTGGTTTACATATGGACTGTTTATTATATAACGAAATTGTTCTGGGTACATATGCATATATAATAATATAAGTAAGTTAAAAAGCATCCTTTAAAATTTATATATATATATGGAACATTATTTATTTTCACTTTTACAGTAAAAGTTTTACTCACGTTATACGATGATATGTATTGCAACATCCACCTCCACCAACATACTAAATATACATCAAAATTAAATATAACATAATATAACATTTAATAATTATTTTATTATACACAATTATTTAATATATATATATATAGTTATATTATATCCAACATTGTACATATTAAGATGTGCGAAAATTTTAATTTATTATTTAAAAATATTGTGTCATTTTGTCTATATTTATACCATCCATAAATTGTATATTATTGTATGAGAGAATTTAATAATAAAAGCAAAATTTATTTGAAACATTAATTAAAATAATTTAGTTAGTCAATTATACACATACGCACACAACAGTCCATAAATTTAATTTAAAAAAAAAATTTAATATTATTGTTTTCTTAAAAATATTTATGCAATTAAATATAATATATTTGTATATAATATAAATCTAAAGACATCGTCGTATATATTAATATATGCTTAAATTTATATTGTATATATGTAATCTGGTGGGAATGGTAAATTTTAAAGATTTGTAACTTAAAAGTTTAAAATTTAAATATGAAGTTACATATATATATACAATAAGTAATTCTACTACCCTCGCAGTGATATTTTAATATTTTGATATTATTTATAAAATGTGATTTGTTATAATTTACTAATTTTCATTTATGGTATTAAGACAAACCACTACTGATCTATTATTATCTATATATATATATATATATATGAATCTGTATCTATCTAATATTGATCTGAGAATATAGTAAGTCTTGGATGTTGACTGATTAACTGTTTCGAATCAAAAAAAGAAGAAAAGTGTAGGTCATCTGCTATGATTATATGAATTTAATTATAATTATTCTTTGATTATGATAATATTAAATGAAAAAATAATTATGGTAAACAGTCCTTCAAATCGTATATGTTGTACGACATGAAACTATTATTATGCTAATGCCTGTATAGTGATAAAAATTTATCTATTTGACTTATGATCGATCAATTATAAACGGAGAAATGATCATAATGTGAATAAGCTGAAGTATGTCAATGCACATTCATGAAACATTTTTTAAATTAAAATAATAATTGTATACAGTTTCCCTATAATATATGGCATATGTTGTTCATGTGTTTTTATTCAATTTTCTTTTAAAAATTAACCGTAGCACCTAACGTATATATACATATATATGCGGCAATTTATATTTATTTATGATATATTTTAAGTTTATTTATATTGTAGTATATAGTTAATCGGCGTTTCAATAAAAGAAATTCACATAAAAAAAACTAAAAATTTAATTACGAAATTTATAAATACAAAACGTTGTTTACGTTGTTTTTACTTTTATTTTACTATTTTGATCAATTTTTATTTAAACTCTTTTATTTTCTATTTCCACCTATACAATAATCTATATATATATATACAATAGTTACGATCATATAATAAATTTATATAAATTTTATTGTGGGGGTGTTTTAAATAATTGGAATTTTTGAATTGACATTTTTTTACTCTTATATATTTATTTATGTTTACTCGTATATATTTTTGTGATTTAAAATGAATTTTATTTGATTTTTGTGAATAATAATTAATTGAATAATATATTTGGTTATATACGAAATATTTGAGAAATTGTATATTACACGGTTATTATAATAATATGATTCACTTTTTAAATAAAATAAAATTTTGATAAGAATATATATTAATAAATTGTATATATGATACTTATTATGTATCCAGGTAAATTTACTTATAACATAATATAAATATACATAATTATACATATGAGAATTTTCATTTATATGTATTGTATGTATAGAGGTTAAATCTATGTGTTATCACGAGCAGTAAAAAGAAAATAATGTTTTTATAACACTTTTCTTTATAACTCTAATCAAGGTTAAATTATTTTTATCAAATTTTTATGTATATACTACAATATATTGAGTATATATAAATATATATACATTTATGTAACGCTGAAGCTTTATATACGCTATATGGCATTATATATTGTTATACTTTAAGTTCTATTATATATATATTTTAATAGTATAGTTACATATGTGAAAAAATAAACCTATATATATATATATATATTATTTTTATTATATACAAGTATATTATTGCATGGATAGATAGTATAATAGTATAAAAATAGTATAACATATGAAGTCATTCGTATTATACTTATACATTGTATATACACATAAATAGAAATACTTAAAAATAATATCATATTCTTTTTATATATATATTATTATGCAAAATTATGTTTTGTTAGTGTTTTTTTTTTTTTTTTATGATCATGTATTTCAATACGTTTGTTTGAGTATATAAAATAAAACCACAAAAAAAAAAATATAGGGTAATTCGGGTAAAATTGGTAATATTATATGGTTTTAAGAGTATACCATACATTCAATTTACATTAATTTTAAATTCAAATTAGACACGACACGTTAACTGTATTTTTTAACTTATAATGAAAAATAAGAAAAAGTTTGGTGTATTATAAACTAAGAAAAGCAATAGTTTAAAAATTTGTTATCATTATTTTCTAATGAAATTGTTTGATTGCCAGTGATCTTTTGAAGTTAATATAGCGAAAAAAAAATTGCAGTGGATGTCGCCTAAACACACGTATGCACATCAGTTAATAAACAATATAGATTATTTACGAATGATATAGCAAATTTCTGCTAAAATGTGCTATTTAAAAAATTAACAATTTCATACACACAAAATATAATATTATAAATAATATAAACCTATAACTAAATTTCATTTGTTAAGAAATGTTATATAGGCGAATAATTTACCGATGAATCCAATTTATGCAAAACGATTCACCGATAAGTTCATTCAATTTCTATACAAATGTATGCAAAACTTGGTAGAATCATGTGTCTGTGATCGCATCTTGTCTACAAGTTTTTTGTTTTTTTGTTGTAAATAAATGCACTCTGTTAATTAATTTTCCGATATATCTGTACATAAAGTTCCGAAATTAATGTTATAAAAGTATCACAACACAAGTGGCATATTAATTTTTCACACGTTCAGAGTTGGATAACATTATGTCTTATTAAAATTCTATAAATACCACAAAATAGTTAGATATTTATATTAATTTCTTATAATTTATATATATATTTGGAATGAAAATTAATAGTCGCAATTATTCCGTCAGCATTAAATTCAGCAGAAAAACAATACTTGTTCATATAACCAACATAATTATTACTATTATAATTGTATAATTCAAAAGAAAACACTTCATTTTCAATATCAATTTCATCACAATATAAAAATTTCGTTGGTAATCAAAATACTGCATGAGATGGTGAAACAATAAAATTTTGTACGTCAATAACTTCAGAAAGATTTGTTCAACAATAAT
Source organism: Bibio marci (assembly GCA_910594885.2). NCBI lineage: Eukaryota > Metazoa > Arthropoda > Insecta > Diptera > Bibionidae > Bibio > Bibio marci. Next base: position 45,271,641 of record OU343116.1, on the reverse strand, counting down.
ATGATGTGCTGAATGTTGTGGTAAAATTATTCTAACCCGATTTAATAGTAAATGGTATATATTATATATACAATTACGAAATGCTTAAAAATTGTGTTCGTGTGTTTTTTTATTTAAAATATTTGCTAATTGAAAAGTTGCGACATATTCCGAATTATACCCTATTAATATATGCGGATAAATAAAGTTTTTGGAAATAAAATGATGTTATAATAGGACTTCAGTCTCTATTGTAAGTAAATAAAACATTTTGTTTTGAGTTTTTGGAATATTATTTGAAATCATGTTTATTTTGATTGTATACATACATATATTTTTAGAGGTGTACTATGTAATACGCATATCGTCAAATTTAATTTTCAACTCATTTTTCAATAACAATCTTATTGACATAATTTTATAGTAATGAACAACACATATATTATTGATTTATATTTTATTTAAAAATATGTTCCTTATATCATACGCAACAGACGAAAATCCGATGTGATTACTACTTTGCTAGACTATTTAATTTTTATTAATTAATTATTATTTTCCAAAAAACCGCATGAAATGTTGTTGAAGTTATGTAAATTTTTTAAAGTGTATCGCATTTTAAATGCGGTTTTCGCGAAACATCATTTTTCGATCGCATTTTTATATCACGGGATATATCTAAAAATAGTAATGTAACACATAGACATTGATTAATTTTTTCATATATACATAAGAAAATTACATATTTTTCAATACTCAATACTTAATACTTTACAATATTGAATAAATTCAATTCCATTTTTAATTATGATAATGTACATAATTAACTTGAAAGGATGTTATTATATTGATAAAACTTTTATGTAAGAAAATATTGATTTATATATTTTAAATTATATATACACACGAAGCTATAGCCAATAGCACATTGTCGACTATGATTCGTTTCAGAACATAAATGGATACATTTTAAGCACATATTTTCGTGTTCGTGCGTCAAAAATTGTCAAATTTTTTTATAACTGTGGTAAAAAAAAAAAAGAACATGTTATAGTGATTGGGTTAACGAAATATTTTCATTGTGCAATAATATAAGAAAAATTATTGTATAATTTAAAAAAATTTTAGTTTTTAATATTATTGATTTTTATATATGATATTTTAAATTTAAATATTTATAAAAAAATTTTCTCAATATTTATAATAAAGTAAAATCCCATAAAACCACAATCATATATACATAACTACAATTCTTATAATTATTTATTTTCATTTATTCCAAGTATACAAAGAATAACCTCAAATACCAACTATATGTTATTTATATATAATTGTATATTTCTGTATTAAACATTGTATATATGCGTGTTATATTATTTCCGGTAAATATATATTTTCAAATAATTTTTTTTTAATAAACAATTATTCCCAATAAGTACCTCATAAAAAAAAATGTTCTTTTAATATACACGTCAAAAATTTTTTGAAATATTTTTTTGATCTTTTAATGTTTTTGTGTTGGTTTCATTTTTTTTTTGTGGTTGCATTATTTTTTTTATGTTAAATAAATAACTATAACTAAAATATTAAGTATTGAAAATGATGAGAAAAATATATGATTCACTGTCTAAATTAAGCGTATACATAAATTTAATATGCTATCTGAATGGAATGAATATATACAATATTTATAAGAAATAAAAAATTTGCTTTGTGTTGAATATTCCTGGTAGAAAAACCCAAAAAAAAAAACTTTTGCTAACACACATGATTTATGAAACGTTTGTTTATTATATATATGTAAATATTAAAATTTTTTAAATTCTATATAACATCACATAAATTTAGAATTATAATATATTGATCATAAATATATTTATGGTACATTTTTATATAACATACAGCTCTACTTATGTCTACGGTTCAAGTATATATACAAAAGTCTTATTCTATCTATATTATAACAATATAAGGATATAAGAATTGTATATACGTATTGATATAAGCAACACGTCGTTTAAGACATAAAAATTTATATATTATCAGTAATAAATGCGTATATAATGAATTTATTATCAATCATTAAATTGAAAATAAATATTTATATTTAAATTACACACACGCATTCAGCAGCACTAAACTCTGTTTATGTTTTATAATTGTATAATCAATTTAAAATTAATATATCTTAAGAAGAGAATATAAAAATTGAAAACATTGCAATTTTTTTTTTTTCTACATTTTTCTGTAAGAAATTTTGGTTTATTATATTCACTATTTAAATATTGTATAAATTTTAAATGAAATTATATGATTGCTAAAATAAAATTGTGTATAGTATAGACATAGATAGTAGAGATATGGATGTGGTACTTGAAATGTTTACTATTAAAATTTTTGATCTAAACATACATTTGAGCAAGAGACCAACATCAGCATAGGTCAATTTTTAAAATAAGGTGGTATGGCAAATAATATTTATAATCAAACATAAACAATATACAACATATATATAGCAAAGTTAATGTTGAAGTCATAGTAGCTGAGGTTAAGGTTGTGCATCTGTTTAAGCCTTAATGATAATATAAAAATATGACGTCAAGTTGATGGTTACATTAAAACCACCAATTGGTTGCCAAAATCAAATTTTTAATTTAAGGCGACGTGTTGAATCTCTTTCATTATCAATTTGTTATAAATTACAAAACATTTTTATGCTGTAGTATCATATTAATTTTATTTTAAAATTAATGAAAAACGTTAAAATCAATATAATAATAGAATCTGTTCTAAAATACAATGTTACAAAAAATAAAGTAGCATCATTTATATATACTCATAAGAACTTATATTAAATTATTCCAAATTAATTACGACACCAGTTTATAATAAAACGATTAAATAGTTAAAATTTAAATAAAGTTATTACAATATATGGTATATGAATATATGATGATAAGTATAGCGCTAAGAAGGAAGTGTTTATTTGGAAATATAGATACTCATCGGAAAAAATAATATTGACGAAACAAATATGTAATAAAATGCTTTGTGGAAAATTTTTATAATATTTCATAATGTATAGGAGTTTTACAACAATTTCAATATGGTATCATCAACTATGTCATTCAAGATAAAATGTTATTTTTTCGTTTATGTTAATTTTTGAATATGTGATTGTAGACGTTCAACGAAACTTTGTGTTTTAGTGTCTGTTAACGCCAAAGTTGAGGTTGAGTTCGTGCAACTATACCATCTAGGTTACTAATTTTACTAAAAAATATTGCATTTTCATATTTCTTTAGTCATACATAGATTACTAACAAGCGAAAAACAATTTTGGACAAACCACCATCCACCCCAGTTACAATTCTTTAATCGTATCTATTTCTGTACATATTATAGTTATATAATGAAAATAAATAAAATTATAAATTATCCTGTACGACGAAATATAACTACAATGTATACTAAAAAGAAAGATAAACATGGATTTGTAATATTTGTATTCTGAGTATCGTTCTTATCTTTAATATTTTGCCTATCTACTAATTTTATAATATAATATATTATATATATATTTCTTTACAGGTATTTAGATACATTTGCACACCGCCTCTATATACAATTTGATGGATAGCAAATTAAAATGTTATAGGCTATCATATCAACTATATTTATTTATTTATTCTTTGTATTAAATTACTAATAATGTTAATGATTAATTAAATAAGTATAAAGTATAATCCAGCATCTACAATATATATATGTATATATATAAAATCACAAAATACAACTTAATTCAATTATAATTGAATGAATAATGTATACATAGATCAAAAAGACATATCACGTATTATGCACATCTATAGATATAGATATACTCTCATAAACATATATCCGCACGTATTCGTCTATAGGTCTATCTATACTATATATATAAATATTGTATTCAATATATAAGATTGTGATTATATAATTTATGAGAGCAATTAAATTGATATTTAATATATTAATAACTATACGATGTATTTAAGTACATTTTAATATACTATAAATTTAATTAATACATATAAATATAAATATCATATATACATTGTGGTACGTTATAATATGCAATATGAAAAGTCAACTTATAATTATTATGTTGTACACACATCAATGAAAGAATGCATAATATAGTAATAATAATAATAATAATAATAATTATTATTATTATTATATTTATATTTATAACTACATAAATATTTATCAAAGTATTTGCAATATGTGAATAATTTTTTTTTTAATTATATATATACTCTTATTCTTATAGTATACATGAAATGGAACATGCAACTATAAACATATAAATAAAGAGGATATTTGATTAAAAATGCATTACATTCTAATTGCCTCGTACCAACTGCAGCAACATTGAATAAATAAATATAATTATATATGATTAAATATTATAAATATTGATTTTAATTGGATTTAGTTAAATTTAGATCCGAAATGAACTGTAGCTGCCATTGAAATTGTGGAGAATGTTTCAATAAGAATTGCGAAAAATACGAAACCAAATCAATGGTGTGTGTCACTATGTGAATATGTATATGGAAATCTTAAATATAAAATCATATATTAAATAACTTTTCCACCGCTAACAAATTTCTATAACCATAATAATCCTTATATTATAAAACTATGAGATTTTCATATAATGAATTGTAAGGTATGGTTTATAATTTGATGGTTATGTATATGCCAATATATGCACATAGGTATTATAATTATGGTATTGCATATGATATTACATTATATAATATTAATATGCAATGAAATGTACTTACTACAAAATACTATATGAAATATAATTAAAATTTAATTTGATTTTTAATTAAGCTGTAGGCACGAGTATATTATAGTAAAGAGTGAAAATAACTTGTGTTTACTATATAAATTAATATTTATCAATAATTTGATTTAACTTGTTTTCTTATCAATTCATACATACAATATATTAAATCCATTTATATACGTTAAATAAAATGTATATATAACAAAAATACGTATATCTGCATATTTATTTATAATTTATAATGTATACAGAAGGAAAAAAATATACTGGTTTTTATGTAGAACTCCACGAACTAACGTACAAAGATTATTATTAATTTCCATAGCAAATTTCAATTTGAATTATATGAGGAAAAAATGTAAATCGAAAGTTGAGACACTGATTTTCTTCGTAAGTGTATATACTGATTTTCAATTTGATCCATAGAAACGTTCTGAAATACACATAAGTTATGTTTACTTCAAATACAGATTTAGATTGTATCAAATATTGTATATCTAAATGATTTATTATTATTATAATCCTTTTTAATGATAGTCGCATACATTTTTTTTATTCGGGTTGTTCATTTGTTCTAAATCTGAACTGAACATAATTTTTTTATACTTTATGTTGTTTTTTTGCTGTGCTAATATAGAAAATGTTTTCTTTAATTCAATTTTCATTTTTCATTTATCACATTATAATGTTAAATCATTTAATATCTTTTAATATCAATATTCTTTTTTTTTTACCGTGGAAGCATGTACGGATTTTAAGTTTTTTGTTAAAGATTATAATAGAAACCATAGAAAACCCAGTAGGTGTAGTTTTTTTTTTTTTGCACCTTGATATATTGAATATTAGTTCGTGGAAACATTTATAGGTACAGGCAAATGTTTGTAAATGTAAATTGTAATCATACCTACAATATATATCTATATATAATATATAATTTAATGGTTATTTTATGGATACATTAAAAAAAAAAATTAAAAAAGAATATAAATTTAATCGTGTTATATGTATATACGAGTAATTCTTATAGAACACAAAAAACCACAAATATTACAGATATATCTGTATTTCTTAAAATATAATAATATCAATAATATATATTACAATTTATATAATAAAAACTATGATAAATACAACTTACAAGATTTGAAGTAATTTTAATATGGTATTGCATTTGGTCCATATCCAATCCGCTTCCATTAATTAATTTTAATATCAATGCCAACTCAAAATCCAAACCAAATGCAATATATAAACATTTTCATTAATCCTAATGTATCAAGCATCACTAATTATTAATTAATTTAATTAAATAAACACATAAAAAAATACTCTTCCACTAAGTAAAAAAAAATTCTTAAGACGCAATTCATATAAATTATAAAACAAAAGAACATTACAAAAAAATAAAAAAAATAGTTGACATTTGCCCTCATCTTCTCGTACAATTTAAAGGCATCATTAAACTCTCTATATAGCCATAAGTTGCTAAAAGAGTATAATAAACAAATAAAAAAAAAAAAAAAAAATTAAACGCGCTGAATAAGAGGACTTCAAATTACGTATTAATAAAATTTCAAAAACAATGTAAGATTTCATATATTTACATATGCGTAGAACTCTTCCATGCGGCAAACTGAGTTCAAATTATGATTGTGAATCGCGTTGCGTTAAAAATATGACATTTAATTAACCATCATCTTTGTTTTCGTGGCGTTGTCTGGTTTTGCATACATCGATACAACTTTATTCATTGGTTTAGCGGTTTGCAGATTTTGATTTTATGTTAGTTCATGTTCATGTATGTTTGTTCATGTTTATGTTTGTTTGTTCATGTTAATATGTATGCTTATGTGAAGCGAACGAAACCAGAAGTGTGATGATTATTAATTAACATGAACCCAACTACCGCTGAATCGATTTGGACTGAGAATCTGACAAGATGATACACCAAGATCAAATAATAAAAAATGACTACCAGACCAAGGAACCAGCCAGTAGGCAGGTTTGCTTTCAAGTTGAACTTTGTCTTAGCACATAAAATACATTCATTCCAAAAACGTAAGTTAACCAGTTTTCTGTATTTTATTTTATCTAATTGCTCTAATCATTTAAATTTAAAGTATATCTTTAGTAACAATTTAACATTAAAAAAATTTAAGAATAAAACATTTTTGAATGAATTGAACAATATAATATATCAATTTTGGATGTCGGTACATTGATGAAAAGGAAAACGGACCCTATATGTACAATTCAATAACTTGGAATATATTATTTATTAGTATATACTACGTACTAACATTGAATTTATCATGGAGTAAAATGTGAGTTTTTTTAATTTTTTGTAATTTTGGTTTTTATTTTTTGCATTTACTTAATTAATTTTATATTATAACTACAAATTTATATTGGTGATTTTTAAATAACTTAGATTCTATCACGAACACGATAGTACGGTTCATTTACACAAAATAATTTTTTCTTAAATCAATTATTGGAATGTGTCCTCATGAACTAATATATTAAGTAGCTCCTGTAGTAATAAAATGTATAAACAATGAAAATATCTCCAATATATCGTATAAATATACTCTTACTTCACAAAATATCTACAAGCAACTGTTCGTACCGTTGTTCATTTGCAAATAATAGAATTATTAGTAATAAATAAAAAATTACCACACAACAGCTATATAGTTTCTTGCACAGATAGAAATATCTTGATTAATACTTATTAAACATAATGCAAATGTAACACTATCAGTAGTTTTGCCAGTTGCTGTTTTTAAAATTATATTATCAAATGGTTCTGGTACTAGAATAGATGAGTATTTATTTAATGTTTGAATATGTAACTCATTAACGTTTACTTACTTTCGCTTCGATATGAAATTATCTTTATTAATAAATTGACATAATTGTACCATTTGTACCAATTACAAGTTTTGTAACACTACATTATACTGATACAGCTAGAAAATCACCATTACCAATAAATATTCATCTAAAATAAATGTATATCCAACTTGACTATGGTACGCCACAATGATGAAGCAGATAATTACGTTCACTAACATAAAAAATGTCTATTTAATAACAATAAATTTATCAAAACACCGTAATCTAATAATCTTACTTACTGCGTGGCATTAAAACTGGTGTACTTTTAGCCTTAACAACATTTTTCTCGAACGGAACCTATTTGCAGCACAAGTGCATCCAATATAACTAAACCATCTTAGTCTATAGATGTTTTTGGCAATATTTGGTTTCCCGTGTACAACGTATCGTATCTATTTCGAATCTCTATCTTTGCCTCCGACCAGTTTGTTTTCTTTAACGGAACCAAATATTCCAAGCAGTGTCTTTCATACAAACATCCTAAGTAATTATGCCTTAATCCATACGTTAATATTAACCGATTGAATAGTTTTTCTTTTATTTAGAAAATTTCAAATTACTTTTTTATTTCCGTGACGTTCATAGTTAAATACAAAATTAAAGAAGACAAAAATTCCATTATATCCATTGTGTGGCTATTTATAACTATTGTTTAAATATATGTTTATTAATATTTTTTAAATTATAATTATAGATATTTGTAAACAAACAAAAAGAAAAAAGAGAACAAAAAAAAAATATTACATTGTACAGCTGTATGAAATATTGAGTAGATTAAACAGTGTTGACTTTAATATATTGTAATATAAACACGATGATAAATATTTTTCGAATTCTTTTTTTATACATATGAATATTATTTATATATTTATTTAAATATAAAACACTGATTTTGACAATATGAAATTAGCCATATAATGGAAATACACCATTTTAATAAATTAAATTTAAAAACGAAAATACATAAATAATATGTCACTGTCAATCATATTTTCATTTATTATAATAATAACAATAATATATAACGTCTATAATTATATTAGCATATATATTATATATATAATTTAATGACAATATACACACATATAATGATTTATAAAATACATATTATCCCATTATAAATATTTTAATTGAGAAAAAATTATTTGTTTGGTAAATATAAAATGAAATATGTGTAAATGAAAATCATAACAGATAATTATAGGAATTATTCTCTCTTCCATGTATACTATACTATAATGATTATTAATAATATATATATATATATATATAATGTGACTATGTAATTAATTACACTAGCTTAATATTAAAAATGTTCATACCTACATTTATAATATTAATATTACATTTTATTATAAATTTCCATGAAAATATCATATAAAAATGTATGTGTGTTGTAATGTAACTAGTTGACAAATTATTGCAACATATTTTTTACTGAAATTTTTCTATACACAATGTACAGCAATGTACTTATTAAATGTATGTATACCTACACATTTATTTTAATTCGTCGTTCTTATTATATATTATTCCCCGTAAACAAGATCATTCGCACGTATCATATTCCTTTGAAGATAAACGAATGAGTATTGTCTTCGTAGCGAGGAAGTCAACTCTTTTGTGAAGAATTTTCTTTTATCACGAGGAATTTGATTTACTTGATCAATTGCTTTTTCATATTATATATAGGAAACACGAAAGCAATATATACTTTTATATAAAAGATAAATATGTACTAACAACAATTTGAGTTGTAAATGTCTAAATTTTAATAAGCTTAATAATTATTGAATTTTGTTTTTTTATACTATATAAAATACATACAGTGCGGATGAATTATGTTCAGATATGTCTGCTGGGTTATTATGTTATATATTTTATAGAAAATTTCATTTGGTTTATATTCTATATTTATAATAAGAACAACATAAACACAAATAATAACAGCGTATATGGTATTTATATCAGTGGCGACTCATGAGAAATACCATTCAGTTTTCAATATCGCTATATTTTTGCTATTTCCATTATTGTATACAGAATTTCAGATTATAATTAATTTCCAATCTTTCATAGAAGAGGTTTTTTAAATCGTACAATGCGCGTTCAAAATATATAATCGAATTTCCGTTTCTTATCAGTGAAATTTTTTGTATGAAATAATGATACTCTATAAATTTTATGTACCACGTTTAGGCGTTTACTTTATCACTGACATTCGAATGGAAAATCGGTCAGAAATTTTGAACGCATGAAGCAATTTAATAAAATATTTTCTATGAAAGGTTGATTTAAATGTGTTAACAATTGTGAACGACCAATATTTTTTCATAATTTAGTCTACTTTCAACTCTACTACCAGATAAAAATAGTGATATTGAAAACTGAATGCTATTTCTAACATGAATCGCCACTGATGTGTATTTTGAAATTTTTTTTTTCAGTCTTAAACAATATCAATTTTTCTTATTTAAAGACATTTATATGCCAATTATCATTTTATTATAGAACATTTATTTTCAAGAAAATAATTTTCATTCACCGGTTTATTTTGCGTCTTTTTTTTTCTCTCTGTTCGTTATTTTAATGCAAATATTAAATGCAACAATATTTATATGAAATCATAAATAAAAATGTTGAAAAAATGGAAATTAATGTTTTAAAATAATAATAATAATAATAATATATTATTGTTGTTTTCTCTTGTTATCGTTACGTATCACGATAAATATATAAGGTTGTCAAATATCTCCCTTCCGCCTTTTTGTCTTTTTAATTTCGCGGCTATGTACAAAGCGCTACAGAGCTCGTATCTGGCAACACTGTACATAATTTGAAAGCTCTTGACATAACAAACAAAACGACGCTATGTATGATTAGTTTGGATATTGCGTTCAACAGTTATAGACGTGTAAACATGGAGTTCACTAACGCCGAAATTCGCGCTATTTTAAAGTTTTCCTTCGTTAAAGGCAAATCCGCTAGAGAAACGTTCCGTGAGATTAATGGTGTTTTGGGGGATGGTACTCTATCACTTCGAACCGCGGAGGAATGGTTTCGACGATTCAGAGCCGGTGAAAACGACACCATGGATAAGCCAGCCGGCGGAAGACCTGTGACGACAAATACCGATCAAATCATGGAATACATCGAGTTAGACCGGCATGTGGCATCTCGTGACATCGCCCAGGAGATGGGAGTTAGTCACCAAACCATTTTAAACCATCTGCAGAAGGCTGGATACAAAAAAAAGCTTGATGTTTGGGTGCCACATGAATTAACAGTGAAAAATCTAATGGACCGAATTTCCATTTGCGAAATGCTGCTGAAACGGAACGAACTCGACCCATTCTTGAAGCGGATGGTGACTGGCGACGAAAAATGGATCACATACGACAATATCAAGCGAAAACGGTCGTGGTCGCAGGCCGGTGAATCGTCCCAAACAGTGGCCAAGCCGGGATTGACGGCCAGGAAGGTTTTGCTGTGTGTTTGGTGGGATTGGAAGGGAATCATCCACTATGAGCTGCTCCCATATGGCCAGACGCTTAATTCTACCATCTACTGCGAACAACTGGACCGCTTGAAGCAGGCGATCGACCAGAAGCGTCCAGAATTGGCCAAAAGGAAGGGTGTAGTGTTCCACCAGGACAACGCCAGACCACACACTTCGTTGATGACTCGTCAGAAGCTACGGGAGCTCGGATGGGAGGTTTTATCGCATCCACCATATAGCCCGGACATAGCGCCAAGTGATTACCACCTGTTCCTGTCCATGGCGAACGCCCTTGGTGGTGTAAAGTTGATCTCAAAAGAGGCTTGTGAAAAGTGGCTGTCCGAGTTCTTCGCAAATAAGGAGGGGGGCTTCTACGAGGGAGGTATTATGAAGTTGCAGTCTAGATGGAAACAGATTATCGAACAAAACGGCGCATATTTGAACTAAATCCGATTACTGTAACACTTTTTATAAAGCATTGAATAAAGAGCAAAAAGGCGGAAGGGAGATAGTTGACAACCTAATATAATATGCGATTTAGGCACGAGACCAAATCTTTCGTTGTCAATGTATATGTATTCTAATTTTTTATGGAAATATATTTTTTTATTCTTTTTATATAAATATTATACCAAATTATAATATGCTCCTGAAAAGATTTTCAAATTTTGTGATTTTTAAAGTTTTATCATTCATATTAAATTACATTTGTTTTTGTCATCAAACTGATCTAGTTATTTCATCGTAAAGTTTTTAGTCTTTTAGTATATGTGATGGTATTGCGTTGTATAAACAAATATGTAAATCTATATGCGGGCGGCGACGGTACTTTAAACTTTTTATTAACATATTTATCTATATATGGAAAAACATAAAAATACATATATATAGTTGATTCAATATTATAATATTAAATTATTTGATTATTGATTAAATTACAGACTAATATCATATGTAAATATATTACAATATATACCTTTTTTTTCTTGAAAATCGTTTATATATTGACTTCTTATGTATATATGTGTAACATTTGTAACTCGATTCAGCCAATATTGAATATAAAAATGGAAATTTTTTTTATTATATAGTATTTTGTCATTTATCAAAATGAATTTTTGTTATATTAAAAAAAATAATCTATGTATTATTCACCTACATGAGTATATATACCATGGGACGAAAGGCGTCTTCGCCTCCGGTACACACATAAAAACTTCGACGCCCGAAATTGCAAGTGTTCACACATTGGCAAAAAATGCAGTAATATATTGACAGAATTGAGCACTTTATGAATATAAAAACATTTATTATAAATATAATATATATATTGATAAAATTACAGATCATGCACCGCCAGCAAAAATGCCTACAGCAATAGTACAAATATAATATTGAGGAAACAACGACAATTTAGTCATTAAAAAAAAAACAATACCCCAGTATCAAGAACAATGATTCACAACTACACATAACAAATAGCATATGTTCACTCTTCAATAGAAGCACGAGCATTTAAAAATATCTAAGTTATCAAACCATTTGATCCATCCCATAACACCACATTGACATATGAGTGCAAGAAAAGAATAATTCACATTGCAGATAATTCAAAATCAACACATTTAAATGATGAATGTATTTCTGAATTTAATAGCAATATTGGAATTCGCATATGTACGTTCAACTACACAAATAGCAGACCTCGACACATTTTATTCAGAGTTTACATGATAGTCGATCAGCGGCACCATAATGCATTACATCACTAAATCGTAGAAAAATAAACTCTAAATTCGCTCCACAATTATTAACAATAGATTTCATTTTTTTACGTCTTCAATATATAAAGTTAGTTATCTATAACATACAAATAATGTTTCGAAGAAAAAGCTATTGTATATAGGGTTTCATCACTGACTGATTTATGTATAAGACTATATGTACAATACAATGAATGGTATACTACAGCAGAAAAGAGAGATATGTACCTAAACTTAAATTTAAGTATGTATCTATACGTATCAGCAATATACAGAATTTTCTTATAATTTAACAATTACAATAAATTATAATATCATTGTATATACCTATATATAATACACTTATTGTATACTATGTACGTTTTTATATTCAATTTTTATTATCATTATATGCCAGTAAATTTATGTGTATTGTGGATTTGTATTTTAATCGAACATTATTCCTTAACCTTAGACTCTCAAATTTGATTTTTATTTTTTTGTCATTTAAATATCGTTTTTAATATTTTTCTATTCGTATTTTATATATACATATTTAGAATATTAGACAAGACAGAAGAAGTTCAAAGTGGAATAAATAAAAATAACACAAACACTCATTGTCGATAGGGCGCTTATAGTTGATAGCGTTGATTGATGCTAATCGATCGTAAACTATTTCAGTTTCAATTTGTAAAATTTGCATAAACAATTTTTCCGGATTTCGTAATAATCATACTGAAATTTTTCTACAACACCAATGGCTAATTACTAAATTAGTTCCCAAATATATAACTATACACCTTAACAAATCGTTTTTACAACTACTTCACAATGTATCTATGTGCATGAGAGGTTTAAAATACATACGTATATAGAATATTTATAGCATCACATATATTTATAAAATATATATTATACGCAAGTATCTAATGTAATGGAAAATTATTTTAAAATTATATGTATTCTCAAAAATTATCATGAAAATTGTTAAAAAATTTATTATATTATAATTTCCATGTAAAATCGTATTAACAACACAAAATACATAAATATGTGTATACAATTTTAGCTGTAGGTAACTTAATATAGAACAAATACTTGTAGTATACTTAATACTCGTATATACACATATACAGTGAATATTGTATTTACTCCAAACTGACGGTGACAAACATATAACCATTGAATACAATATTTTAAAGAAATTCGCTTGAATATAATATTTTTTATATGAAAATTTAACTCAAATCTTTGCCATATACGAGTATAGTATTTATTTTCATATATTAATTGAATGTGGTGTGGAATGTATTGGATTGAATGGAATATTCGCATTATATCGTATATCGCTTGTGTACAATATTCACTGTACACCATAAATATATGAGAATAAAAAAAAAATTTTGTCGTTTGGCATTTTTCCCATAGAACAAATAAATTTTTGTCGAATAATTGTACAACCAAAAAAAAATGAAAAAACCATGTACTCTCGTTTATATCCTGTCGTAGACACAGTACATATTTTGTTGGATACATATGTAATATAAGCGATTTTGTCATTATTTGGCTAAAGGCAATAATGACGGCATTCAACAAAATAAATGCTATCTATCTCTAAGAATTTACGGATAATATACACATAATTTTGTAATAAATTTTGTATTTTTTTTTTTTTTTCGTTTCTTTTTTCTACGTCCTATTTATTTTATAAATGTAATTTTTTTACGTTCACCAAATATAAAGTTGATGCTTCACAATTCGCGTTGTATGTGTGATATTTTTTTGTACAATATATCAGCAATAATTATACTGATGCGGATAATTTTGTTTTTATTTATTTTTATACATTATTATATTTCTTTTAATTTTCTATATATTTAGTTATTTTTATAATGGCACTGCGTGTGATTAAATTGAAAATGTCATACGAAGAAGATTTTGATTTCGATTCGACAGAATTGACTTGTGGTCAAAAGAAAAACCAAATTTCAATATTATTCAATCTAAAAATATTACTCAACTGGAATTATCATTTGTTCGTTTATGCGAAATCCAAAATCAAAAAATCAATATAATTTTTGTACAAATATACGTATGTATATATGCAGTTGAACGGTATGCAAAAATTAACAATGTCATACAATAATATGGGCATTCATATAATAATGGAATAAATAAATAATGGCACCTATAAAAATATATAATTACATATCAATTGCTGTTATTGTTGACTATATGGATTAAATTTTCCAACTTTACTGGTAATGTTTTGTACATAGAACTTAAACGCGATTTGTACCATTTTTGTGTGGTTAATTTATGGCAATCAACCCTACCATTGGATTGGATGACGGTGTGATTATTCATTTCAACCATGCCTCTATCCACATCTAACGTCTTCCAATCACGAATTTTAGGTAACCTTATATAACCGTTTACTCATTACTGCAACTTGCCATTTATGTGTAGTACTTCCAGCTCTCCTTCCGTTATAACTATACTATAAAATAATAAAATAAGATTTGTTCAAATCAAATGTGAACTATGTTTCACCGTATATAGTTCAATTCAATGCTCTGCCTCAGATATGAACGATTTGAATCACTATTAGTATATTTGAGTTTTCTCATATATTATATATTTTCCAATATACACTTTGGCACACTTTGTTATTTTTCTCCGTATGTTTTGTTATATTAAATTTTATATAATAATACATCGTTATTTATTTTGTTTTTTTTTTATTATAATATTATTAAATTGCTAATAATATCGATTAATATTCAACTATATACCGTATAGTATTTAAATAAAAAAAACACGTATAACAAAAGGAACTTTTTATAATATATAGATATATTATATATACATATGGTATATATAAACATATGTGGAAAATGCGGGAACCCAATTGACAAATACTATATTATATAACATATAATATTATTTTGTATTCATCAAAATGCAGCACGTAACATTATTCATGATGTGAATTTTAAATTGATAATCTTTATATATTGTATTTTGTATAAAGTTTTCTTTTTTCATTGTTTTAATATACAGGTTGTATTGGAAAGGTATATAATATCACAGATACTATGACGCCTTTTATATATAAGTGCTGCGATTCTAAAATTAATTTTACTATAATCTAATTTTATTTGTCTATTTTATATAGGCCGGTCTGCAATATATACCGCCTCAGGGACATAGTTCTTATGGTGATCATATCCATATGAGATGAGATACACATGAACATTTATGTAAAATATTCGTACATATATTTATTTCACACGTTACACCCTATATATGGTATATAAAAACAACAATAATATTTATCTTCATTTGATGCTAATTAATATATGGTATATTAAAAGGTAAATAATCACATATCCATATGTTTTATATCTTTAAGATTTTTATAATTTTCAATAAGACATACAATGTTTCAGTGTTTTAATCTACTATTCCTATATATATATATATTCTGCCAAACAGTCGTGATATAGATTTAAATGGTATTATATTTTTTTTTATTTGATGTCATCATAGTATGTTGATAACGAAAAAATAAAGACCATCATAACACATGTGTAATATAATATGATAAGAATATTAATTTTGCTATAAGATGAATAATGAAATGACATCAGACTGCCTGCACGCATATATATGTATAGTATTTATTTATATATTTATATTTATAAATAAACGATAGATATATTATTAGATATTACTTATATATATATAATATAAGAGTATTATTATATTATATATAACAAATTAACTTAGAAATATGCTCAGAATAAATCATATTATGAGATGGATATAAATACGTATAAAATATGTGTGTATAATGACAAAAAATTTCAGAAGATAAATTATGGATATATAATAATATATTTTTTGTGTATATTCAGTAAAAGTAAATGGATAGGTATATAAATTTAATATTTATTAATACATATATGTTATATTTTGTTGTGTTACGTGTTGTTTGCATGAGGGTGAATAAAATTTAAGGGCAAAACAAAACAATAATTAATTTATTTCGTAAAACTATTTACTACATCAATAGGTATGGATGGAGGCACAGTATATACATAAACATATACTTATATAATATATAATATATTTTTGCTTATACTAATAAATATAATAATAGCGAAGGAAGCAGTATTTACATAGAGTTACTTATAATTTATTTTTTGTACTTTAATGGGTTTATTTTATTTGTTGATAAAAGTTATATATTCACTTATTGCAAAAACTTATAATGTATTGAAAATTATTTATATGAACAGATTGTTCTGTGTAATTTTCATTTTATCATAGTTTCAAACCATATAAGTAGATATAAAGTTTTAAATTACCATATATACAAAAATATTAATATATTCATATAACTTTAATGGTAATATATGCTTTAATATAATACATACGTTAATAAAATACATACAATACGGTGGTAAGCATATGTTATATAATAATTAATTAGGCTTATATTAAACTAATATACATATTTTTGAGAGTCATGTTTCAATTCCATGCATAATTAACGTTTGTATAAACCTATCATAATTTAATCACTTCATATCACTTCGCCACAAATAGATATTTAATGCATACAAATTTATCAATATATTCCATAATAACCTATTTATTATATAAACTCATCACTATAATTACTATAATATAATAATGTTCTTTTATAATGACATCATTATGTCATGTTACTCTATGTGTATCTTATAGCATCCACCAATCATTCATTACACATAGTCAAGTTGGTAAATTAAATAGAACCATAGAATTGACAAATAATAAAGTTATTGGGTTCCACAAAATATGGTATTTATGTTATCGCAAATCCATCTTACAATATTGATACCAACAGATTACATGTTGTATGCGATAGATCTTGATCAGCTTAATATTAAAAATCATGTTTACACCAACTGATGCTGACTGAATTTTGTTGAAACAATATCAAAACTAAAAATAGATGCAACACGAATGATTTCTATACAATTACCTATATGTAACGATCTATACGCAAATAAAACTAATAATAAATTATGGTTTTAATATAGAATTTAAAATTAATAGTTAATAAATGTTTCAAAAATGTTTATTAATTTTGTATGGATTACGAAATATCTGATATAACTTTAAATTATAGTTTTTTTTACATTTCAATAATTTTAAAATTTTTCAATAACCGTAGGATCGTGCTTATGCGACCATAACTTGTAAAGTAAATGAACAATGTTCCAGCTCAGCATCCAAACAACAATTTGAAACAACATTTGCATATGGGTGTATGCCTTGTAAAAAACATTGGTGCAGCAGATTGAATACCTAATATATGCATGGCGGGTGAAAATAGAAATAGCATGAAGAAAAAAAAAACAAACAACATTGATCTATAAAAATATTATGAATATTTAAATGAATTGAAATAAAAAATACAGCATTAAAGTTCTATTGCTCCCGCCTCGCAACACGCAAGTGAAAATAACACTATAATTTTAAGTACCATCATGAAACACATTTTTATTGCCAACGAATTTGGTATATTACTGTGTTAACCCGATAGTTAAATTCTAAACCAATTAATTAATTATTCTATTGTGTGCATTTGTTTATTTTTATTTTTCGAATTTTGAACAAAACTATATATACAATATGTGTATTGCATTTTATAATAATATTTAATTATATGTAAACGTATATATAATTTAATTATATTTTTATAATTTATGTTTTGCAATTATTTACAAATAAACGTCTATTACATAAAATATGTATGCAAATCATCCATATAGAAAATTTAATTTATATTTATATTATGTACATAATTTATTTTTTAAGTGGCATTTGAATATAATATGAACTATTGTATTTTCTCATTTACTTTGCTATAATATAGTTAAGTTGAATTTTCTCTTATGTTAAATATTATACTATTATATTTATGTATTGTATATATAGATATTCAAACACACAATATATGTATAGTTATTTCTATAATGTGTCGCTACTGTTTTATATTGGATAAAAGTGTTATTAACATATTATATAAGTTTATGTATATAAAATACTATATATAATAACAAATATGTTTATATATTATATAAAAGGAAATTAACTAATCTATCAAATAGATTCTATATATTTATTATAGTAAATCCATTAAACAACACATTTCCATTTCCCAAAATTTTCCCACAACGTGATATATATAATATTATATACTGTTACACATATTGTTCATATAGTTTATATAAATATATTATATATGAATAGACACACAAAAATAATAGATAACAAAATGTTACATAAAATAAGAGCTTTTATAAAAATATATATTTAAATGCACAAACATCTTCCAATGCTTATAAATATATATACAAAAAAAGGTTTAAATTAGTTGAATAAATGAAAATATAAATAAAAAAGCTGTGTAATATAGATAATAGATTTTATACACATTATTTATTCAACAAATAAAATATTATAAATATACAATTGTAAATAATATTATTATGCTAAACTGTAGTTGACTGTATATATATATATATATAGTTGTAAAGGTATTTGTTATTATATTATACCTTCTGTATATTTGTAAACACATTTTCATACCAAAATGTGACGAATTTTTATTTTACTTTATGAAATCAGATTTACACCGTCGTACCAAATTAGTTTGCGGTGCGAAATGATATTTATTTAGTTTATAATATATATATAAATTGTGATTGTATACTGATAGGATATTAATAAATAAACATAATAATCTTTAAGTTAGTACAATAATATATATTTTGTAGTCAATACAAAAAGTAATAGAATTTTAAAACATAATTCATTATTAATTCTATACAATTAAATTCATCAAATGATATTCGTTAGATAAAATCTCAAATTTAAATTTGTATCACACCGTATTTATACTAAAAATATTGCTAAATTACGATGTGAAATCATATCAAAATGGACATTCAACCAAATTAGTTGTAATATGTTTGGTTAAGATGGTTTCCGACAGCGATATAAATGATTTTATTTATTCGATACTTATATAAATTTATATAATTATATATATTTTTATGTACACGTTTGTGTGTGTATATATAGTGTTTGTTTATTGTTGGTAAACCACAATGACGTATGTGTATATAATATCTATTTGTATAAATTATATATAAAGTAGAAAGCTTTTTCCGTTTTGTTATTTACTATACACTTTTTTTCCTTTTTTATACTATATTTTGATAATGAAACTATAATAAAAAGCTTGAAATACTATATATATTTTATATTAATATCAATTTAAATACAATCGTTTATAAATACCAAATAATTTGTGTGTGTAATATAATATTATATATAAAGTAATGAAAATTTTACATCTATTTATAATAACATAAAGCCACTATTAATTAACTATATCTAACATTAAGAAATATCTAAAACTCAAATATACATATATATAAGAGATTGTTAAGCTTAATTGTTTTAACAACATTTTATATAAAAAAATGCTATGAACAACAAGAGTATAATATTAATTTTTTTTCTATTATTTATTTATTTATATAATCATATTATTGTGTAGTTAATATATTTAAGGACAAATAAAGGACACAAGGAAAAAATATCTTGATGATATAAAATGTTTCTATTATATATATGGGTGTGTGTGTGTGTGTATGACAATATTACAATATTATATTATAATAATAACTTCAACCATAACATAAAGTTACTTTAAAATCATTTCTATATATATATATTATTTGTTATTGTTATTCTGTTTCTGTATATAAATATTAATATATATATCTATATATGGTATGTACTTGACTTACATATATAACTTATAATAACGATCACATTGCATAATGAATTATAATGAATAAACGGATGATGCATGCACAAATAAAAAAAGAAACTTCTTGTATATATAGTTATAAGTTTTATTTTTTTTAAGTACATTAACGAATATAAAATGAATTCTATTAATATAATAATTTACATATACATTATATATATATTATATTATGTCCATATTCATATATAATTAGAATAGATTAAGATATAATATATATGTTGTTCGATTGCAATTTTAAAAACTATTATGAATATTAGATTTGTATTTTTCTGATCAACTATATATCATCCGTAAATTAAACAGAATAAATTGGTAGAATTTATATACCATATAATAATCGTATATATTCTTGTAACTTTTAATAATACGTAAATGTATTTATAAAAGAATGAATGCAACAATTTAGAGTATGTGTATACAAAAGTTTTCTTTTTTTTCCATACTTACATATAATGGATAAATGGAAATTTAGCATAATAATTATAATATATATACGCATACATATTAAATATTAAAGTACGCATAAATATTGTATTATATGTAAATTTTAAAAGCATATTATAACTTTTAAATATATGCAAAATTATATAATATATAAAATTCAGAAATGTTACAAATATCCTTAAGGCGAATTGATCTATACACATAGCATTAAGGTGGGATTATATTAAAATAAAAATTCTTGAAAATAGAAATTAAATTAATCTTGTACGTATACTATTTTCTATTTTGAAAATTTTTCCATTCATATTTTCTATTTTTATAAATAATCGTTTTAAATATATTTTAATATGAAAATTGTTACTTGAACCATAACAACTTCAATTTCGTTTGTTCTAATCTTATGAAATACATATTAAATTAGTTCTTCTGTGCGTATAGTAAAACATTTAGTATATATTTACTTATTATTTATATACCGCAATTATATGTCAATCAAATAAATGTATATAAAATAAATAGATAAAAATATATAAATGAAATTGCTTTTAAAACCACCATTTAATGTATGTCATATCATTTTAAAATAAAAATAAATCAACATTTCTTATTCTAACTATATTACACATACACTTATACAATATATAATATATATACTATAAATTTAACTTCGATTATATTTCACTTTTATGTACTTGTAAATGATCTATAAAATGTTGAAAATTTATCATCCATTTAATAGTTTTTTTTTGTTTTCCCTTTCATTCAATATCATCTTTATATAATAAAAAAAAATAAAAGAAATAGTTATTTTTTTTTAAAATGTTCTTCAAATAAAAATTTATGTAAGAAAATATCCGTTATCGCATTTAATATAAATTCTAAAAATCTAAAATGAAATAAAAATAAATATATAAAATCAAGTTTTAATTTTACCATTTTTTTTACAATATAAAATATACCTTTTACTATTTATATAAAGAATAATATATACGATTATTTGAAACACAAAATATCTATTTTCGTAACATTTTTTTTTATACAATATATGAATACAATTTGAAATTTACATAGAATGTATAAAATTACAAGAAACCCATTTCAAAGTTCTAAATTTACATAAACAATAATACACATACTTAAATATATAAATATAGATTTTACATATTTATGTTTAAATTTATAAACATGAAAATTTATATAAAATTCTGTATAATCTATAACTAAACTAAACTATAAACTAAAACCATTTTATATACCTATATTAATATTATATAAAAGTTTATATATTATTTACATTGTTTTATCTTATCCATGCGTTCATATATAAAAGGGTACTTGTTATTGTCTTATTATGTGCAATCAATAGATTGGTATACAAACTCTTGTACATTATATATTTTATTTATTTGTATATATAAAATAATTTAAAATTTTATTGTTACATTATATATTTTAATTGATGTCTACTTTGTGTTGACACATTAACACACTATACTCTATCTATATATATATATATACGATAACACACGAGTATAACATTGTAACATTTTATTATTTACGTTGGGTATACGTTTTAAAGAAACATTAACCTAATTAAAAATTCTTGTCTCTGAAATTTTTTGTTTTGCTGTTTTATTATATGTTACCATTATAAAAACAAATTTGGAAGAATGTTTAAAATAACTTAATTTTTATATGTATACAAATGTGTAATATAGCGTGTATTATTGCGTATATATATATATATATATATGGAATTATAATAAGACAAGACGACGAAGACCGTCGTTTATATATGTAATATATAGTATGAGAAAACAAATTAATACCTTGTATATAAAATATAGTATTTGTATATTTGGTTAAATGTATTTAAAAACGGTGTGAAGTATACATGGCATTGGTATTTATACTGAACATACACCTATATATATATATATATGTATAACATGTTTATAAATTATATGTAACTTGTGGAGTTATACAAAAAAAAAACATAATTTATATTTTAATTAACATTTACACATTATTTAATTAATCAAATTATTATTTAACGTGTTCGTAAACACTTAAACGGAAACATATATATAACAATCTGTATGTCTTTCTTATCTCTTTTATTTAATACTTCTGTCCATGAGAATTTTACACTTCATCAGTCAATACCGCAGTAGTACATGTGTCGCTGAACTTGTTCATATGCCATTATCTCAGAAACCAGGCGAGATATAGAAACATGAATCCAATTCAGAGTGGTTGAAAGGTTGAACCCTCTAGTTTAAATTCTGATATATAGAATTTTTCTTTATATTTCCCGAATATTCCCGTGAAGTTCTGGGATTAAAAGTAACCAATGTAGTATTAATATTAATATTTTAATAGTGCGATCTTCAAAGCTTTTGTATTTAAAGTATACAGTAATATAATTTAAAGCGTAACCGATACAATGCGATGAAGTTATGACTGGCAATAACTAGAACAAGAATTTCTCCATATGAATACTTAATATTTAATTAATTTAGCATATTTTTGTATTGCTAATTGATTTTGACCTTAATTCTATATATGTATAATGAATATACTCATCTTCACTACTATTTCATTAAAAACAATCACATGTATTTAGTTTTTTTGTTTTTTTTTTGGCTGATTTATATATATTGTATGTAATACCACTATCAATAAATAAAGACAAAATTTTGTTAAATGGGGGGCGTCATCAAACACATTTATTTATATATGATGACAATTGGAGACCAAACAAAAAAAACCCATTCGAACATGTTTTGTATTTTAAGTATATATGAGAATGCGAATATTTCTTTCTATTGTTGTATCAAAATGACCTATTATATATATGTAACAACAATGATATTGTACTCATAGTCGTTATCATCATCGTTATTATATATAATATATATACGATATATAAAGTTTTTATTCATATTATATAAATATATATATCTGCTAAAATTATATTAACATTCATTTACTCTAGATTCTAGATTTTAGGATATTATATTGGGTTCATTTTTTCAATTCAAATGTAAATTTTTAGTTTGACTTCTTAATAGATTACATTACATTGAGTACACATCAGAATATAATCGTGTAAATAGATATATGTATACCATAATTTAATGATTTAAGAACTTACATACAAGCGATATAATAATATATAAATTTTATATAACAAAATTCTATGTTTATAAATTTCTGAATTATTTATTCACATATATTTTTAATATTTCATTTCATGTTATACTATTCAAATTTATGCTGGATTTGTTCTATACAATCTATCCGCAATCATAATACTGTATTACCACATACTATACTTTAATATACATACTAGAACTATATATTGTATACAAACTATACAAAAAGATCGATTTTATTAACCATATAATCGTGTGTATGGTATGACCACCGCATATCTCAAATATTTTTTTTAATTCTTAGTATTATAGTCCATCAATTTTATGTGTATTATAGTTAAATAAATAAAACAATTAAAATCCAAAAAAAAAAAAAAAAAAAACACATGTATATTTTATCACTTCTTTTATCTTTATAATTTATATTATATCAAATATTAAATAAACAAATTATATTCACGCACCTCGTAAATCATTTTTATTATACTCGTCTACATAGGAAGTATTAATATATATTCCTAATCTACCTAACTAAATATATATCTATACAGAGTAAATTGTAAATAGGATTTTTCTCTAAATATATTTATGTTTCTTAGGTATTAATGAAATGTATAAAATGACTAATGGTACGGATGTACATAAATTATATATATATGTTGTATTACTATTTTTATATATATGTAGACACCTATGCATAAATAATTGTAGAACACACCGAACAGAATCAGTGTATATATGTAGATAGAGAGATATTAATATAAACATTTCACATATTATTTATTTATTTGTATACAAATACTCATATCTGTAAACACGATGTTATGTATATTGTATAAGTTGTTATTGATGACATTAATATACTAAAATATGACAGAAAATTAATATATATAATATATAGTAAAAGAATAATGTTTAATAACTTTACTACATAATTTTTATGTTTTTTATATGCGATATATAGCCTAATATTAAATTATTTACCATCTGTATTATGTATGCAGTGTGTATCGATATAATAAGATATTCATTTTTATGATAACATTTTATTCTGACAATTAAATAATATAAATAATTATTTATTTGATATGCTGTGATATATGGTATAGTGTGAAGGTTATGAAGAAATTATTTAAAATACCTTTTCTCTCTATATTTATATCATTTATAATCCATACTCGTGATATTTAATATCGCAGCGCTTTGCTTGTCAGCAATCGACATTCGTATAATTGTATTGAATTAGAATTAAAAATTTTAAGAAGCACTTTTTAATATTCTTGTATATATTATTCAACAAATTCAATATAATTTAAATTATATTTTAAATATTATTTAATTTTTTTCCTTTCTTTCTATTTCATTATAGGTACATATGCCCAGATTTTGAATATATGTATATAGGATTTCAATTCCTCTGTTTATAATAGAAAAAAAAAGAAACGAATAATACATAATTTATATTAATAAAATTATAATGTATATATGGATATGGATATATGGATAAGGATATATGGATAAGGATGTATATATATATATATAGATTGTATTATGTATGAAAAATCATCAACAAATTCAATTCAATTTCATATAAAAACACAGAAAGTGAAATTTTCTTTTAATGCAACTATACAATATTTTTGGTATAATATTATTGTCTATTGGGAATTATAGAATGCGATATATATATATACAGAAATATACAAATGCTTGAACCATACGAAACGAAAAATATGTAATTGAATAAATCTATACAAAATAGTTTTATATACTTTTTTATACTATGTGTGTACATGTCGTTGTGTTCCAAGAACATATAGAATTTATATATGTATATGGAGGTATCATGAAAATTTATTTCATTTCTAAACTATTTGTATGTACATCTCCTTCATAATAAATATATATATATATATATTCTCTATATCTCTAGATATGATATCAGTAAAAATATATAACATATAATATATGGTAATCAATCAGAAATAAAATTATTTACGACTTTGGCAACAACAACAACAACAAAAAAATAACCCAAAAAACTATATAATAAATTCCTTATTTTGTGCAAATTTTATAGAATATATTTATGGTTGGGATTTTTTTGTAAGTACATATTTATTTATATATCACAATAAAATCCTTATGTATTCAATATTTTCTATACTATTTTTTTATGGTGTTTATAGATAGATGATAGATATATGGTATATATAGTGAATATAAGAATTTTATAATAAAAAAATATATGTGTATATGCAAGTAGAATATGGAAATTGTATATTATATTATATATATATGGTACTTGTATATATAGTAAAGTAAATATAAAAAGACGAGTAAAATATTTGTATATGCTATACCATCCTTCCACATACAACAATAGTATTATTTTTATTACTTATTTTGTTTCACATAAATGTACATATTTATAATAGTCCTTTTGTACAATATGTCCTCGTCCATATATATGTTGTACATACAAAGTTTAGATAAAATCAAGTTTTTATTAATTCATAATTAATTTTCTCTAAATAATTAATTGCTTATTATAATATATATGTATATATGGCATATTATGGCTGGGTGTATAGTATATGCGTCGCGTCTTATATGCATGCATATTATATTATAATGCGATTATTATATATATTTATATATATATATATATATACAACAAATTAATTAAATAAATTTATTAGTACATAATAAAATTTAATTGACTGATAAAATAAAATATTCCAATTAAATTTTAACAAACTTTATAAATATATGATATAATTTTCTTTAGTCTTATCTTATATCTTATATATATATATGACGTATTGTGTATATGTAATGTAAATGTATATATACAATATATATCATAATCGCATAAGGAATTTTCATAATAAAAATATTTCTTATTATACTCTTTTTTTTCTATAATATATTTTATAAAGGAAATGTAAAAATTATATACGTACACATATATTAAATGTTATGAATATATTTTATTTTAATATATATTAATATAGTTATAGTTATGTAGTATAGATAAATATGTACGCACTCACGCATATTATACATAAGTTTTGAATATTTTTAATTTTTTGATACTAAAAATTTGGGTAGCACAATGCCCTTCAATAAATATTTGTGTAAAAATATTTCATAAAAAATTTTAAAGGATGTATGAATAATATTATGAATTTAATAAAGCTAAAAATTGATTTATAACTACATAATAGCATACGCTATTAAATAGTATTAAATATAATAATATAAATAGTATTTGCCCAGGCGGCTTATATGGCAGGACATGTATTGTAGTGACTCAATTTAAAAGGCAATATTAAAAATTACTCAAATTACTTTCTATAGGATATATAAAAACCAAAAAGAATTCTAATAGTTTTTAAAATCCTAGTTGGATAAGTTAAAAATATAAATAAATTAGTTATAACTTTGCTTGTGAAAATATTGTTTTAAATAGAGATTAATAAATTTTCATATATCATATATTAAGTTAAGATTGTGTATAATAATAACATTTTATTGATATAATATTTTTAAAAATTTAAGAAAATACACAACGATTGCAATTAGTTAAATATTAATTATAAATTAAATCGGGTGCTCCGTCACATGTCATATAATATTACAAGATCTTTCACGGCACAACTTCGTATGTTGTAATTGGGTGTACGTCAAATCAAATTACAATACTTTTAAAGTCATACCGTCTTATGTTATATACAATATACTGTACTATACGCAATACACTTAATAAACACAAATTTATTGTTACATATACAAAAATAAATAAAAACTAAATTCAAAGCAATAAATTCAAGATGTTCTTTCTATTATGTCCAAATTATGTCCATAAAACATCAATTTGCGTTTTTTTTTCTCGTTTTATTAAATTTAACATCAAACTCAATGAATGATTTGTAGTCATTATTGAAAAAAAAAGAAAAAAAGTAAAGAAGAAAAAATGTTACAATAAATCTTTCATTAAGCATTGATTAATATATGCTTTTCAATTGAAACATTTTTTATAGGTGCTTATACAAAAGTATCTATAAAATTTCAGAACATAAATAGCTATAGTTATATATATATATAGTTGACATATATGTACATATATATATAATATCCATACAGTATTTCAATTAATCGTATATATATAGCAAATAAAATTACAAAAGAACACATTTATACAATAACATACATATGGAATGTATAACAAAGAGATAAATATCTTTTATAATTCTAAACACATTTCTATAAGTTATCTTTATAATTATGTCCATTACCAAAATAAAAAAGAAATATATATGTACATATGAATTGAAACGTGCGTTATATGAATATCACAAAGTGTGTGTGTCATCATATCGTATCTGATCGAATCTTATATTTACACAAAAAATGTTTTAATTATAAATAATATTTAATCCAAAGATATATTACTTATATATTGTATATTATTTTTATATTGTCCGTGTCTGTTTCCATATATAGGAATTGTTTTCATTCTATTACATTAACATTAGATTTCTTATATATGTCATTCTTTCTTTGGTCTATATAAGACAGTACATATTATATATAAATACAAATAAATTTAATATAAATATATCAGAAAAATGTTATTATAAATATATAGTTATATTTGCAATTTATTAAATGAAAAAAAAATAAACGAATTCGGTGCTGTATTATTGTGTCATATCCAGAATATTATTCTATTGTTATCTATACTATACTTTGATATTTTTAACATATCTCATTTCTAAAATGAAAATATATAATATGTTATATGTGTACAATCTGTGTACATAAATACATACATACATATGTGTAAATTTGATAAAGAATTTTTGGTATTATATCACAGTGTAAATAATATATAA
The DNA here is from genome assembly GCA_910594885.2 of Bibio marci. NCBI lineage: Eukaryota > Metazoa > Arthropoda > Insecta > Diptera > Bibionidae > Bibio > Bibio marci. Next base: position 45,242,271 of record OU343116.1, on the reverse strand, counting down.
ACAGAGATCCCATTTTATTATATACTATATTATACATATATAAATCGTATGCGTCCTTGCTATATTTTCACGCGACGTCCTTGAAAGGAATGTGGTAACTTTGTAACAATAATACAAATACACACACACACATTGACAATATTAATTTGTAGACCATGTGGTAAATTGTTATACAACGTGTTTTACTAAAGTTAAATGTATTGTAAAATAGTAGGATCATACCATCTATTGTGTAACTGTAGGTAGACCAAAATTTTTGTATATACTATTTATATGCATATTTCATCATAAAGTGTTTCTCTGTTTATGTATTATTTACACTGTGGTGACATATGACACAAATATACTATACATTTATTGTATAGATTTGTAGAAGCAACATAATGCAATGCAATGATGTATTATATATAGCATAATAACTATTATACAAATAGAATTGTATTTTTTATATATACAAAATACATACATATAATATAAAGAATATAGAGTACAATAATATCATAATGTTATGTGACACTAAAACAAATTCATCTTACAGAATTGCATTGTCCTAAATATTGGGTTTTGATAGAATAGAAAAAAACATATAAATATATTATTATATTAAATATTTTTACCATATTTTTACAGTCAATTTATCAAATTTTATACATCACAATTTGATTCATCTAATTATCGACTGGTAATCATTAATTATTTTAACTATAAAATTGTAATCGGATATCATGTAACACATTAACATTTATAGGTATATATGTAAAATTGTACACGTAAATGTTTCCTAAAATAATTATAGTTTAAAAATGTAAAAATGTAACAATTTCAAACGTATCTATTTTATGGAATATCACTATACATTTAATTAACAATTTGCATTCATTATATACGAAAGAATTTCTAAATGTTTTGAAAATGATAAAATGATATTTATTATTTAAAATCATCACCAAATTAAAAATAAAATCCTTTTGATCTTTTTAAATTGATACTAAAGAAAATTACAAATGAAAATGTTAATGGAAAAATGATTATAAATTTCCAAGTATTTATATTTTGATAAATTGATAAATAAAAATTTTATTGGTCATTAACAAAAAAATTTGGACAATTAAACTGAAAAATATAATTAAAATTATCTTCTTTATGATTAATTTATTTTTCGTTGGTATTTGATATATTGGTGAATTTTTCAAGTAATTAAATTCATAATAATAATTAACTTTCCCATTACATTCATATAAATTCTATTAAATCTCTTTCGTGACTCAAATTGTCTCCAGTATTTTGAAAAAATAAAATAATACTAATAAATCATAAAAAAAAAAACAAATACATACATTTTAAATTGCTATATAATTATTTTTATTTTATTATTCATTTTTTATTTTTGAAAATGGTATATTTTATTTTTATTTTGATTAATTGCATGCAATATATAAAATAATGGTTTATATTTTGGTACAAACTGTTATAAATATAAATCTAATTTAATTGCTTGCTGTATGATGATATTTAAAAGTAATATAAATTATATTAAAAATAATAACATACAACTTAAAATTGTGTGAATCATTGCAGCGCGTATTCATTCATTTAGTTATATTATTTCCATAACATATTGGAAAATTAAAGTTATAGTTATGGATTATCTAATAACATACTAAATTACTCACTCCCATCATCAAAATAAAAAAAAAATACTTTTACACAGAAAATATATAAAATATTCACCATTAAAATAATTTTATTATTTAACATCAAATAGCAGACAAATTATCACAAACGTTAAAATATTTTTTTCTGGTTACTGTCACTTACCGCGAATAATACGAAAACATTTGCATATAATTAAAACAATATTTTATGAGAAATTATCTATGATTGATTCATGAATGAATTTCTCGGCAATAAGCAAAATTTACAGTGATGAGATCAGCTATTTCTACAGAAGAACCAGGAGAAAAAAAAATAGAAAATAACCTTAATAATTTGATAATTCTATCGAATTATATGCATATATGTTGTATGTATTATATTCGGTTTCGCATTAATTCTAAATTTTATAATCTACTATTACTTTATTTCTTTCACAATATATCATCATAATAGCCGCACTTGCACTCTATTTATAATTATTGTACAATTATTATTGTGTTTAATTTTGTTTAAATATATTCATTATTTGCTTCTTAAAGCTTTACATAATAATATATATTATTGAAAAGCAGAAAAAGAAAATAGATTTTATATATTAAAAATGTGATAATAATAAGTATGTAATAATAATAATAATAATAATATTAATTAGATTATATTGTAAGAATGTAATTGTTTATAGAATTGTGATTCATAAATTAAAACAAAAAAAAACCATAAACAAAGATTAATAGATTCATCAATTTGTTTAAAAACGCCAAAAAATATTTATAATTTTCTTAATTAAAGCACGTTTTAATTATTTTTAAAAAAATTGTCGTTGAGATAAAGATTATTTATTTATTAAATATAATAATAAATATTCATTTATAAAACAATGATTTTGTAAAATAATATGTAATTTACCAATTCGGACGAGCGTACTCGATCCATACGTATATATAACTTATAATAATTATTAATTTTAACTTATAGTCATAATGTCAAAATATAAAAAAAAATATATTTAAGAAAATACTGATTAAAATCTTTCTTTTTTAGTTTCTATAATAAGAGTATATATAATATAAAAAAAAAAGTAAATATCACGATATATAAATAAAAAATTAAAAAAATTAAATTTCATTGTTTAATTAGGAATTAAATCAAAGAACAAATGAGAGAGTATTCTTATCGTATCATTTTTATAGATATTTTATGAAATAAATTTCGAATTGTTTTCGTTTTTGTGCATTTCATTTTTTCGTGTAACCAAAAAAATAATAAAAAAAAAAAAATGATTACAGAAAATCAATTTTTATCTTCAGATCATTTTGTTAACGATAAAATTTAACTTCAGCTTCAACACAATCTTTCATTAATTCATCAACTTCATGAATGGTATCAGACGATTTCATTTCTAATAGGAATGCGGCAATTTCTTCAACACAATTTTTTTCCAATTTACATAACAAATCACCAATTACCGACCAATTTCTTTGAGAATGTAATTTTTGTAAAAGTGTCACTGAATCTGCATCAGATTTTTGTGTTAATGGTGATATTATTGGATTCCCGGAAAATATAAATGGTTTAAAAACAGATTCACATGGATTTTGTGTACCTGTAAACCAATGACATGAAATACCATTTGGTGTTAAAATCGACACATGACTAGTTGTTGCATTTTTATGCTCTTGACAACTTGTTTTTCTAAGTATATCAAACATATTCAATTCTATAAAACTGCCATCATCAATAATTTCTATATCATTTGGCCAATCACATGATCGATTTTCCATTGATAATATTGTACAAAAATTTAAATCACCCTAAAAATATTAATTTTGTATAAATTAAATTATTCAATCATTGATTCATTAATTTTTGCATTTACATTTCCATCCCACAATCCTAACTCTTGAGCTTTCGTCATTAAAGCCTCCGAATGCTTATCAATTTTAGTAGTTATTGTAAAATTCTCGAAAATATTTTTACAACCATCTAAAAATTATCAGAAAAAAAAATATTCATTAAAATAATTCAATGAAATTTATTCATAATTTATGTAATCATAATAATCAATCACCAAGATGCATTTCGGCTGCCCATAATTTTCCTATGCCATTTAATATCCATAACGAATTAGTGTCACAAACTACAAAACTATATTTAGCAATATCATTTTTATAATCATCATTTGGTCCACATTTTTCAATCAATCCACCCAATACGTTAATTGCTTCCTCAGCCGATGAACTTCTTTCTAGAGTTAATCTGTGGTTAGTAAATATAAGGATACTTATTAAAATCATATAATTTAATATTTATTTATTTCTTTGAAAAAAAAAATCACCAACCTTACTAAATCGGTTGAAAAATTAATTATATCATTTTTAGACCATGTAATTCCAATACAAACACCTTTTTCATTCGCACCAGATTCGCCACCCCATAATCCTGATGATGTACTTAAAATAATTGCAAATATTGAACTATCATCAATTTCAATATTATTACACTAATTTATAGAATGAAAATAATATTCCACTTATTAGTAAATTTAATTATAATGATAAAAAAATATATCCTTTAATAATTACAATTTTTTTTGAAGATTCATCGGCTGCCGGAAAATATAAAACTTCATACGCCTCACCCTCTCGATAAGAATTTCTTCCGTAAATTATACAATCAGATTTAGTATACGGCTTTAAAACAATGAAACAATTACCCAAGTTATCAGACATTATTAATATTATAATTAATATATATTTTAGATTAATATAAAATAATTAAATTAAATGGAAAATATAAAGTTTTTCGAGATTCACTCAAAAAAATTAAAGTAATTGAAAAAATGAAAAATGAAAAAAAAAGTTATATTTCTTCCTTTCCAAGTTTTTGACACACTCTAACCCGACCGACTAGCGAACAAAACCAAAACTAAATAATATTTGACAAATACAAAACTCTCTCTTGTGAATGCGTTCATTACGAAAAAAAAACAAAATTTCTTTGTGACATTTCAAAACTATCGGTAATTTTTATACGAAAAAAAATAAAACATTATGAAATAGTAAATTGAAATTATTTATCGTTGAAATAATGTATCTACTGTTGAGATCAATAGATCGTTATTTATAAAAGCACCACTAAGCACTTCGAAATATTGTGCCTAATGTCTCATTTACTTTGTCATTTTCTATTGAATATCAACATGAAAATATTTTGAATTATGATTTACAAATCCAATAATATTTGAATTAAATTTTGTTCATAAAGAAGCTCGTTATGCTGTAAACATAGATTAATCTTATTTTTATTACATAATAAACTGTTTGGAAACAATTGTTCTTTATATGACCTATTTCATAAAACATAAATCACATATATTGGTATGTGAAATTATTATTGTAAAGCAGTAAATGTCAATTTATGAATGTTTTATAAAATTGGCTCCTGTTTTTATTAAAAGGTTTATTAATTAAAATAAAAGAAACCCTCAATAAGTCATATCGCTTACAATTAGTGTTAAATTATAGAGTCGATGTTAATCGTCCAGTAATTTAAAAACGCAATATAAAAAACGATCAATTTTTTTTATATGTAGTTATGGCGTTCTGTGCGATAAAAATCAAATGTGTAATCAATCCTTTATTTATAAAAAAAAGTCTCTGATAAGCAGTATAATATTACTAAATCAAAAAAACATTTATATTTAATTTTAGTTTTATTACATATTTTTTCATTTACGGCAACAATTTTATTTGCGGTAATTTTTTTGACCGGATTAAAATTTTGAATTTTTGACTTTTTTAGATTTGAGATGTGAAATAAGAAGAGAGATCAAAATCAAAGAAAAACAAAATGGTTGCGTCTAATATTTTGTAATATATATTGAGGATTTCATTCAAATATTTTCATAAATTAATAAAATAAATTTAAATTAAAATCATAATAATTATAAGTACAGTATTTATGATTTTATAACTCCAAAATATAAATATGTAATTAATAGTAAAAGTGTTTGGTAAAGTTAAAAAAAAAACAATAAAAATTGTAGAGACGCGCGACATTTTTGCCCCCCTTCTAACAAAGTTTTAACATCAAAATAAATATTGAGCATAGAAAAAAAAACATTGACTTGTGATTCTTTTTATATGCCTTACCATACCGTCTTTTCATTTTTTCTTATTTATTGTAATTAAATTTAATATTATTAATTAAAAAAAAAAGTCATTTAATTTATATAATAACAATTTAGAAGAAATTGCATAGCATATTGCTCTGCTAGAAATATTTATTTCATGTTTCATTTACTAAATTTAAAAGTTTTCGCGCGAAAAATGGACAATAAAAATGTTGATAAATAAATTTTTATAAATAATTTTGTTTAATTGTGATTAGTTTTTTATATAGTAATATTACAAAATGAATTTAATTTTTTTACGACAATATATCTTATTAATTTAAATTAAAGTGATAATATTATTATATTACCAAACCGAGTCGGTGTTTGTTGACATTTTGTTTTCCAATTTATTGGTTTTTTTTTTTTTTGTGTTTATATTTTATTAATTCCGAAATTGTAAATGAAACAAACAATTTATGTCTAAGACAATTGTGTGTAAGTATGCCGGTAACGGATCCTTAGCAGGTGGAACAGCATGAAGGAGATGGTCGGTGGTTGTTGTGTTTGCTCAGACGAGCGCGGATGGCCTGAAAATCCCCTCGTATATTGTGATGGCCAAAATTGTACAGTAGCTGTTCATCAAGCATGTTATGGTATTGTTACAGTTCCAACAGGACCATGGTTTTGTCGAAAATGTGAAAGTCAAGAACGTTCAGCTAGAGTACGTTGTGAATTGTGTCCGTCACGTGATGGTGCACTTAAAAAAACTGATAATCAAGGATGGGCACATGTTGTGTGCGCTTTATATATACCTGAAGTACGTTTTGGTAATGTAACAACAATGGAACCAATTATTTTGCAATTAATACCTCAAGAAAGATATTCAAAAAGTAAATATAAATTCTAACAATTTTAATGTTTTTTTTGTTTTGTTATAACACTTTATAATTTTACATTTGTTTAGCATGCTATATTTGCCAAGAAGGTGGAAAAGGATCGAAAGCAAATGTTGGAGCTTGTATGCAATGTAATAAATCTGGTTGTAAACAACAATTTCATGTTACATGTGCTCAAACATTAGGTTTATTATGTGAAGAAGCTGGTAATTACTTAGATAACGTTAAATATTGTGGATACTGTCAACATCATTATAGTAAATTGGTAAGTAACAAATAGTGATATATGATGATTTTATTGTGTATCATATATGAACCTTTACTTACTTTGTATCAGTAATTTAGCTGTGTAATATTTGTCTAAAGTATGAATCTATTTGCTGCAATGAATCAAATTATGTTCATTGGATGCTTATATAAAAAGTGCTTATAATGCACAAAAATGTTATTGAACAATCAGTTGACTTACATATCTCAACTATCAATTAGTTCTTTAACCTATTTTACATAAATAAAATACAAAATCAAATATTATTATCATCGAACATTTGAAAAAATTTTCTTGTTTAGATAACTTAATATATACGATTTTATATATAACCTTTTCTAAATGGTAGCATTATTATATGTAGACTTATCTGTAGATTAAAAATTAGTTTATATTAAACTCTAATAAGTTGAAAATATAGTGTAGTATAATTGTTTCGATATATGAAACATATATTATATATTAATTTGTTTAGAAAGAGCAGATTGTGATTACAACTCTGTGTATTAAAAACAAAAAACAATATGTTTAATATGTTTGTTTCTTTTTAGAACCGTGCTAAATTAACTGCACAGGGAATCACCCGTATATATACCCGTAATGAAGAAGACAGTATACAGTTTGTGAGTAAAGTGAATTATCGTTCTTGTTATTCCAAGTAGTTAATACTAAAAACAATAATGAAATACAATTTATATTACAATTTAATGTTATAAGATTTAACCCAAATTTCATAGTCTATAATACTAGTAATACATTTTCTCTTCTGATAGATGAAGATACTTTATTATACTTTATTGAAGCTATTTTTATCAATGATTATTGATAAAGACGCAAAAAAACAGAATAATACTCTACATTCATGCGTAACTGTGAATATGTGTTGTGCATAAACAATATGCATAAGAAATAGTTTACTATATTCTGACTTTAAAATTGAGAAGCTATAGTTGTGAAAGCATCTAATAGAATTTGTTGATTACAATTTTATAGATAGATTAAGTAAAACAATATTCTCCTTTATTTATATATTCTTGAATTATATTAAGTAGTTTGTGGTATAGCTAATTTTAAAGATATGACATCGCGCTCAAAGTAACCCTTCCTCCTCCTTGAAACCATCACTATTACGATTAAAAATTTTATAATTTGCATAATGTGTTACGATCTCTATGTGGTGGAAACTTGTAATATCCTAAGAAACAGAATAACTCCGACATGGTTTCTGATTTTATGTCAATTGTCTACATATTGTGCAGAGTATTCTAATAGGTTTACCTTAGCAACGTTATTGATTTCTTAATTTTTTCTAAAATTCTTTTCACTATATTAATTTTCGAGTTTTTTAATGTTTTTTTTTCAAAAATTTTATAATAAAATTTGTACAAATTTAGTAAGAGAAATTTGGCAGTCATTATATGCAATTGATGAAAAATTATTTACCGTTCGCAGTATGTTATTGAAATAATAAATAAACTTCTTAGTTAAACAATTATAGTTTATTTAAACTATTACGTTATATAATTAAATACAAATTATAATATATTTGAAAGTTAATATTTATTTAATATAGGTTCTATTGGATTCAATACAACGTCTCGCACGGTCACTATACGCATGTATAGATTTTTTATATCAGTTTGCAATTTTATTTTGTCCTTGTATTATAGCTGCTGGGACGGCTGGATTATTATCATAATACGAATCTTTCATTGCCACTTTCAGTTTTGAGCAAAAAAAAAAACGCATGTTGATTGATTATCTAGGGTACATGGTTGATGTGCGATTATATATATAACTATTTATTTTACTATAATTTCTTAACAAATGCGTCTATTTTGCAAAAGTGATATCGTCAGAGTAAATTTATCATTGCAATTATTTCATGCAAATTTTTTACTATTAAGACAATCCTAAGCATCAGCAATTTCAATAAATCATGGAATAATTGAATATGTTCTATATTCTTTCCAATTACAATTATATATCGTATGTAAATTAATGTACATTTTTAACTACGTTCACATAAATTCGAAATATTTAAATCTTTGTACATTGTTATATTTTAATATTCATTTATAGAAAAAAGGTGGAAATGTAAAAACCATACCTCCATATAAACCAGTTACTCATGAAACTGGTTCCAGTGATCCACCATCGTCACCAGAAAAAGAATCGGAAATGATACCGGTAAATCATAATACAGCCTCAACATCAGCATCATTAAAATCTATGTCACAAAACATAACTATACATGGTTCATCTACATCATTGCTATCATCATCGTCATTATCATCATCAACGATATTACCAACACCTATAACAATAAATCAGTCTAATGCATCGTTAAAACAAAAGAAAGCAAATAATTCATCGAAAAATACAACATCAAATATTTTAACATCTGCAACCCTTACATTAAATTCTTCTAATAATTTAATTCAACATCAATCTAATAATAATATTATTAGTAATAATATTAATAATAATAATAATACTAATAATAATAATAATAATACTATTAATAATAATAATAATAATAACAACAATAATAATAATACTAATAATAATAATAATAATAATAATAATAGTAATAATAATAGTAATAATATTAGTAATAATAATAGTGGAAATGCTAATATAAATTTAAGTATAACTAGTGGAGGCATTGGTAATAATAGTAACAGTAGTACAACAAGTACTAGTAGTACTACTAGTAATAGTAAAGAAAAGGATAAACATAATAAAAATATAAATAAAAATTCATCTAGTTCAAATAAAAATTATGATAAAGATTCTAAAGAATCCAAATCATCGAAAGCAAAAGGTGTGTAAAAATAAATTTAAAAATAATTATTATGAAAATAAAGTGTAATTATATATTTATTATTTAATAATATTTTAGGTACATCATCTACATCTGTATCATCATTAGCACCAGCATCATTATCGATTGCACCATCAACATCTAATACGCTGCCAAACATAGTAACAAATTTTAAAGATTCGCACCATCAACAATCATCATCATCATCATCACCAGCACCTTCAGCAGCAGCAACATCACAACCAAAGGAAACACTAGGACAAAAATTTTCAACATCAAATTTTACAGAATCAATTATAGTTAATTCTGAATCGGTATTTGCCGGTATTGTTGGTGGTAATGGTGCTGGTGGTAATGGTGCTGGTGCTAATAATCTTAACAATAGTGGTGAAATAACAATAAAAGGTTCAAGTGGTTCAACAAGTGTTACAATAGCTAAAAAACGTAAGGCTGATAGTGGTAAAAATTCTGCAAATTCTAGTACAGAAGATATTAATAAGTATAAATATTTAGCTATCCATATTATTTGTAATTTACAAATTTAATAATTTGTTTTTTTTTCTTTTTTTTTTTTTTTTGCTTTTTAGAGATTTAATAAAAGATGTATCTGTCACTTTAGTACCTTTACCATTAATGGATAGAACTGAGTCAAATGAAGAAAAAAATTTAAAAAAGGTAGGTTTTTCACTTTTTTTTCAAACATATTTTTTTAAATAATTTAAAATAAAATATTTAAATATCTATCAATAGGCGAAAACAGATAATAATAATGGCACATCACCATTACGTTTAGTAATTGAACCTAATATTCAAAATGTAAGTCCAAATTTACCAACGCCACATCATCCATCACAACAAGCACAATCATCTTCTTTGATATTACCGAATGTATTAAAACATCAAGTGATACAACAAAATACAAATATACAATCTCCATTATTAAAAATTTCTGATGGACGTTTACAATCACCATCACCTTATAGCACATCCTCCATACCCAGTTTAGTTGTTTCAGTACCATTATCAAATGCAACAGTACCTGGAATTAATTTACCGACCAATAGTAATTCGCCTATAGCAATTAATATGAATCAAAATCAAAGTAATTATCAATCATCATCGATGTCGTCATCATCATCATCATCATCATCATCATCATCTCAACGTTTTGTATCCGATCAACAAGTAAATAATAATCTTTTTTTATTAAAGCAATAAATAAGTAATTTGTGTATTAATTCTATAGAATACAACACAACAACAACAGCATCGTTCAAGTCCAATAGTTAGCGCACAACAACCTCACATAGCTCAAAATAATATCCAAATGAATTTGCAACAACAACTGCCACCTCAGCAACATGTTATTTTAGAAAGAAACTCACCGGTTATACAAAGTCGATTGCCATCACCGTCAACTGGGCATATTGTTGCTGTTCCCGTTAATTCATCAGCATTAATTGATCAAAATTCGAATTCACAATCAAGCGTTGTTATACAAAATTTATCACCAGCTCATCCTAGTAATGGTAGTATGCCAGCCACTTCCGGCAGTGGTATTCGTGTTATAACAACACTTGACAATAATATAAATAAAGGGAATTATGATAAACAAATAAATACACGTGTATCACAATTACAAGAAGAAGATGCATCAGGCAGACGATCAAGAACACCAGATAGTGCGTATAATCAAATGAATGCATTCGGTGGTTTAAAATTTACATATGAACCACAAACAAATATGAGTGTTACACCATCGATTGCATCACAAACCCCACCATCAAAAGAATCACCACCTAGTTCACCGGGATCAGATGCAAGTTTATGTAAAAAGAAACTAAACGATGCTAAGGATTTTAAAATATTTCAAAATGGTGTTCATGCAACACATATGTTGGGTAATCAATTAAATCCAGCTAGTAGCGTAGCACAAAAAATGTCCGATCAATTACATATGGAATTGGAAGCCCATAGTATTTATACATCGTCAAGTATGGATTCAAATACACATTTAGTTGGACCACCATTTCCCGGTAAACAACAACATGCAAATGTAAGTTTTTTTTTTCCTCTCGTTAAGGTTTAAAACTATTGAATACACTTCACTACTCATCATATAATTTTCCAAATTATTACAGCAAGCTCAACAAGGTGGTTCATCATTATCATCATTGTTAGGCGGACATGGTATACCAACAGCAGCTGGTAATACACCACAAAGTTTAGAACAATTGTTAGAACGTCAATGGGAACAAGGTTCACAATTTCTAATGGAACAGGCACAACATTTTGATAGTAAAGATTTCTTTTTTTTTTTTTAATTATTTTTCTTCTTATTACATTTTAATCATAAATATTTTATTTGAATATAAATAATTTGTATTATTTAAAATTAGTTGCATCATTATTATCTTGTCTTCATCAATTAAGAACCGAAAATATACGTTTGGAAGATCATGTATCAAATTTAATATCAAGGCGGGATCATTTATTAGCTGTAAATGCACGTTTAGCCATTCCATTAGCACCACTAGCACCTCAATTACCACAAGGTAAATACATTTTTTATTTTTTATAAACTATTTGTTGTATAAAGTTAAAGCAAATAAATAAAAATACATTAACAATATTTACAATATGCACATAAAACTAAACCAATAGATACAGTAACAGCAGCTACAAGTACAACGGGAACGGGAACAGGAACTGCACCATCCAGATTAACAAGAATTGGAACTGGTGGTGGTGGTGCAGTTGGCGGTGGTGGTATTGGTAGTGCTAATTGTAATGTTAATTCAATACATATTTCTAATCAACATTTACCATTAGAAAATGGTATAGATTTTAGGCATACAAATAATTCATCCACACAAAGGTTAGTTATTTAAAATTATATAATTATTAAATTAAATGGTTATATTGATATTATTATAATTTTTTATTCTAATTGTTAAAGACAAACATCAGCAAATATGCAATATAGACATAATACAACATCAAGTAATCCAGAACTCTCACGTAGTCGTGGCTCGGCTGTTTCATATCCAACACAACCAACTGTTTATCAAGTAAATAATAATTTATAAAAAAATAATTAAAAATAATCCGTAAAAATTTTTATTTACTTTTGCAATTTTATTTTCTTCCGTTAAAAATTATAAAAATTAAATAAATAACTTCCATTTGTTTAATTATATATATATATATATATATATTATGTGTAGCACAATACAATTCGAAGAGATGATAGTCAAATGAAACCCAGCTGAAAACCAGTAATTAAACGGAAAAGAAAATCAAAGTTGTCCGTATCTTCACCATCATTGTCATCATCAATATCAATAACACCGCCATCGACTACATCAACATCTCCAACATCATTATTTTCATCACCGCAATCATCGACATTATCATCACCACCATCATCATTATCTTTAACTCCACAAAAATTACAACCAGAAAATGAAGAACCGTCAACATCAACTAAACTAAATAATAAAAACAATGTGATTAATATTATTCCCGTTTCAATGCAACATAAAATAATAAACGATAATTTTAATGTTAATTTACAAAGTGATAATAATAATAATACTAATAATAATAATAATAGCATAAGTGTAATAAAAAGAAATCCAAGAAAAACTAATAATAATGGTAATAATAAAAAACAGTTAAAGGATAATGTTGATGAATGTATTGTTGTAGGTAAAGTGAATAAACAACCACAACAAAAACAAATTAAACCAAAACAAATAAGACAAAAAAAAAATATTTCAAATAAAAATGTGCAAATATTATCAGTAATTACATTGCAACCAGCCACACTACAATCAAATCAATTGGAAACACCACCATTTGTATCCAAAATAGTTTCACCATCATCTGCAGCTACTACATCGTCTCCACCACCACCACCATCATCATCATCAACAACAACAACAACAACAACAGCCGTAGCTATTGCATCGACAAGTAATGCTAATTTTGAGAATTATCATTTTATTTCAAATACAAACAATAATAATAATAATAATAATAATATTAATAATAATAATAATAATAATAATAATAATAATAATAATAATAATATTAATAATAATAATAATAATAATAATAATAATAATAATGATGTTAATTTACCTAACACTGATTTACAACCGGTGATTGTAGAATCACACAATTTATGTAATTTTATTGATAATTTAATTGATGTTAATATTAATGATAATAATGATAATAATAATAAAACTAAAACTAGAAAACGTAATAATAAGAATACAATTACAACTCGTAGAAAATATGTTAAAAAAGGTAAAAAATAAATATCTCTTATAAAAATAATTAAAAAAATAAATGAAAAAATTTTATTAAAAAAGACTGCAAAAATTAAAAAATTCTGACATTAATGCCAAAATTTAAAGACTTTTAACATTTAGAAAAACTTTGATTGTTCTTTTTCGTTTTAAAAATGTACTTAATCGACAAATAATAAATATATCGTATTGAAATGTATTTTTATATAAAAAAAAAAAAACAAAAGAAAAAAAAATAATAAATATTAAAAAAAAAGAAATGAAATTAACCCTACAAAATTACAAAATTGTAAAATATTTTTCATAACATTAATCGAAAGTTTTTTAATAATATAAATTATTTATAACATTTTTTTTATACGTTTTGTTTATTTTTAATTAAATTAAAAGAAAAAATTTTATCCAATTTCAAATTATTATCCATTTCTGTGTCAATATCATTTTCAAGGATATTCCTCCGTTCATAGATATTTTACTAAAACGTACAACACTTCACAATTTGTTCATATCATTTTTAAATTTATCGTACGTACAACTAATCCATTTCTCAGTATTTGCATTACTATTTACAAATTGTGTCTGCAATTAAGTTCATTCCCATTCATTGATCCACATTCGTTACACACGAAATTGTTTTAATTCTAATATTAAAATAAAATTAAGAGAAAATAACTTTTAAAATAAATTGCAGATAAATATAATAATGAATAAATAAATTAGCATTTAATTTTTAATTTATTAAATTTATTGATGTAACGTATATCGCCGCGGGACATATATATTATATATTTATTATTGTGTATATGTTAATTTCTTTCAATTATTATTATTATTATTAATAAAAATACATTAACTAAAATATATAAAATAATATATAATATTCGCTATGTGTCTATTATTTATTATACCATATATAAAATGTATTTTTATCATATACTCTCGTAAATTAAAGTATCCGAAATGAACCATATATTATTTTGACCACAATTTTAAAACAATTAATTTATAAATTAATGAAAAAATAAAAAATTAAATTAACTTAAAAAATATTATGCATAATATATATTTTCATTTATTTTTTCTTTATGTCTAAATAATTATTTGCTGTGAGAATATGCAAACAAAATTATCCTTATTATATTTTTGTAATTATTAAAATTATTATTATCTCTAAACAAATTATTATCATTATAAACAAAAAGGAAAAAAAAGATAAAAATAAAATAAAAACTTAAAATCCAATTGTGAAAAACAAATACAAATTACAATATTAAAATATATTTTAAATACAATTATAATTCTATGTGTAATTAATAGATGTTTTCTTTCGGTGGTAATTTGTCAAGTACTTGTAAGTACTTATTTAGCAGTGACAAAAATCTGCCAAATATGACAGAAATGAAAAATAATCTAAAAATGCTAAAAAATGGTTAATTTTTTATCTAAAGCAATTTTATTAACTTAAATTAAATTAAATCTTAATTAATTAAATAAAAAAAAAACATAAAAGCCATCAATATTTCAAAAAATTATATTCCTTTCCTTATGAGATTTACTATTCGTAACTACTTGCATGTGATCAAAAGAAAAAGTGCGAGTAGGTAGAAGTAGTAAAATTATCATTTACTCAAACCAAATTACTTACAAGTACTTGGCGATTACCAAAAGAAAACCGCTAATATCTCAATTAATTTGTTCGTATTTTTTTTTTTATTTTTTTAATTAATTAATCCAATTGCTTCAGTCGACATTTTTTAATTTTTTTTTTTTTTTGTTTTCGTAAGGAAGCCATGATTTATAAAATATAAAAATATATATTTCATAGTGAAAAATTATTATAATTAAAATTATAATTAGCTAATGGATAATTTAATTCTTTATTATTAGCATCATTTTTATTTTATTTTTTATTTTTTTTTTTTTTTTTTAGCAAACATGTTTATTCTGTTTTTGTTGTTGTTGTTGTTTTTGTTGTGTAGTTGTTATTGTTGTTGTTGTTGTGGTTGATGTTGATAATGTGATTGATGATTTTGTGAATTTAATGAATTTTTTCAATTAGATGATCCCCCAAATAAAATTTAAATAGATTAATTTTTTTTTTTTTTCCTTTTATTAATAGGATTTTGTAAATAAGTATTTAGTAAAATGAAAAATAAAACGATAACAAATTAGGAATTCTATTAAATAAATATTTATAAATGGCTCTCGTAAATATGAACAACAAGAACAGGGATATGTGCATAAAGAAAAAAAAAAAAAAAAAAAATTAAAAATGTTGCCATTATTAAATTTTATTATAATTCCTATGAAATTTAGTTTGTAATAATATTTCTGTACATAAATTTTATTTCTTATTTAAAAGAAAATAGGAAAAGGAAACTTTTTATTTAAAGGTTTATTTATTCTTTACATATATTATACAGACGGAACAATTAACAACAATAACAAAATATTTATAAAAAAAAATGATTATTATAATGAATTTTGTAAATAATTAATTATTTAGTAGATTTTTTATTATTATTAATGTATTTTTTTTTTCTTTTTAAAATTTTGGAATGATTCCTATAAATTGGCATTAGGTTTTCGCATTTAAATCAATGGCAGTTAGTCTAGCGGCTAGTATGCCCAGTCACATATACAATTTATTTGTTTTATGCGTATTGTATTTATAATAATAACAGAATGGATTTATTTATGGTATTATTTAAAATATTTCGGTGGACATCGAATAAGATCACTATTCGTCCTCCCTATACCGAATGGACTATGTGAAAGACTAACATTAATATACGTCAACTCAAGCCGCCCTCATCGCTTTTATGGCATATTTCAAGTTGGTAAATTACTTTGTATATGAGTATTACATAACAATTACAATTAAGATTCGAGAGCAGTAATTCAATGAAGTAATTTTCAATATGAAAAATATTATTAATTAAAAAATTAATTTTATACTACCGTATAACGATAAATATATGATGTAATTTACATCACAAATACGTAAAAATGTATATGTATCACCAAACATAATGCCAATTTTTTTTTAGGAATTATACATATTAACGGTAGACACACACACGACCGACGTACAAAATTTTTAATTATAATATAAAATAATACTATAATTAACATAAGAAAACGAAAACTATTCAAATTATTTAACGAACAAATTATTCTAATTATTAATTTAAATTATTTATTAAATTTCTCGGGCGTACATTGTGTAAATTATAAAAATAATTGTATAATATGAAATAATGTGTTTTTACTGTGTATAAAAATAGTAAAAAAAAAATTATTAAATTATATAATTATAGTGTAAATGTCAAAACGGAAAATGATAAAAGTAAAATTTAAAATCGGAATAATTTAAGACTTAATAAAAATTTTAAATGAATATAAATTATTTGAAATAATATACTAATAATTTATAGTTATAAATAAATTAATTAATAATTAAATAAATAAATAAAAAAAAGGTTGTCTCTCCAAAATAATAAATGATAGACAAAGAAAATAGCAAATAAATTTTGTTATATAAAATTATTAAATTAATAATTTTTTAAGAAAATCTTTATAATTTCTTTTTTATTTTATTTCACTATTTTTTTTAATTTTTTTCTTTTTTTTTTTAATTTAGTGAATTCTCTAATTAATAATTAAAACTATACTATTTTTTAGGCGCGACTTATTGTGAAAGAAAACAAAAAAACAAAAATATATTAATTGATATTTAATTAAATTTTCTTTGGTAAAGTTTTATTTTACCAAAAATTAAAATCATTGATTATTTTTTTGCATAAACGAAGTGTGTGTGTATGTGTTAGTGTATGTATAAGTGTGTGTGTGTGTGTGTATGGTATGCGTTAATTTTAAAAAAGAGTAAACATTTTTATAATAATGTAACAAAAAATACAAAAATTATTTAATATGCTTAAAATTTCATTTTATGACTTTTTCATTTCTTTTATTATAAAAAGAAAATTAAATTTATTTTAAATACAAAAATAATGGTAATAATAATAATAATAATATTAATATAATAATAATAATAATAATAATAATAATAATAATAATAATAATAATAATAATAATAATAATAAAAGAATGTGCTAAAATAATAGTACTTTTAAAACACATATTAAAAATGATTGTATTGAACATGAAATTTAGGTGGAGCTAAGTCTAATGCCACCAATAAATAATTGTCGTTTTTTTTTTATTTTCAGATCAAAATTTGACTTCAGTCACACCACGTGTTACAAAATATGAGAGTACAATAATTAAAATTAAAGAATTCATCTCACTTCAATGTAATTTTTATGGATAAGGCATGAAGCCGTATGCCTTACCAATTCATCTAACCACAAAAGTTACATGGTAATTTTTTAATTTATTTTTTGGTTATATATATGCATATCATAATCGATTACTACGGTAGCATAGTGTTGTGAGAGACTTGATATTGTGATTACATATACGACATATACATATGGATTATGTTATGTGTGGGAATGCACATATTTATATTGAATTTATACTATATGTATGGACGCTACATGTTCAACGCAAAATTGAAGTGATTCGCGTGCTTTATGATGTGAAAGATGATGCACAACAAAGTAATGTGTTATTGTGTTCATGGTGCAATTAAGATTTAATTTCTCGGAAATTTTCGATATTAATTGGTCGCCGATATGAACCTTTATGTATATGTGTGAAAATTACATAATAATGGTTATAGCCTATCAATTCAAGTATTGTAAAAAAAACGAAATACATAACTTATACTTATACTTACACAACACAACAATAAAGTCCATTGTCCAAAATCTTGTATATAATCAATTAAGGAAGAGTTACTTACGATTAGTTTTTACTAATTAACTAATTACCGTTCGAAGGCGTAAAAACATGTTGACTACTCAAGCACAATGTGTTATATTTATAAGTCTCCGGTAGTTTATGAGTAGTTAAGAAAAGACATGTATTTTATGTTTCCGGATGGTGAAATCTGTGAAAATATGTTGATGAACGCTATTCAAAGATTAACAATGCTTCTGCAGATACATGCAACAATATTGTTTAAGCAGCTATTTAAGAATAATTGAATAAACAAAAAATCTATAAAAGATAACGATTCATTTCAATATTGGTGAATTGTTAAATACATACTCACATACTGACTGTAATATTTGTTATATTCCTAAAAAATGAGTGGTGTAAGCGTTTGACTTGGACAATCGGTACACATATTTCGCTGGTCATCAGGTGAAACATGGTATCGGCTAATATTCATTCGAGTGTAAATACTATATTAAGTCTTTCTTCCATATACCATAACCGCTAACAATATATAATACATTTGTATATAAATAACATCATTGATGTAGACCTTTTTTTATTTAAATTTTCATACATTGTATACATTTAGTCTTTAGATTTTAGAATATAACTAAAATAACAATTTATATTATTAATTTGTTTAGAGAAAATTCTTTGGTATCAACTGGAATTGAAACCAGTGTATTATTATCAGTACTGCTGTACTGCTATAGAAATTTTTAAATTCAAAAAGTCATATTTATAATGATAATATTTATGTTTACTATTGATCGTCTTTACTGAACCTTTTTTTTTTAAATGTTAAAGAAATCCGGCTTTACACGAAACCTTTTTTTTTGTTTAAACTATAAATAATTTCAAAATATAATCTTAATGTAACTCAATACAATCAATGTTTAATTAAAACCAATTTAAAAAGTGTACTATAATTTTAACACATTGCCACAATACAAAATTTTGTTTTTAAATAATTTCTTTATAATAAAAAAAAAGGTAAACAAAAAACAATTAAATTATAATAAAAATAATCACGAAATTAGGAATAACATAAAAAAATTAAAATATATATATTATTAAAAATAAAAATAAACAAATTTCTCAGGTATAAATATTGAAACGTAAAACATTCTTTTTTTTCGTTTATTTTAATATTGTTATTTCTAGAATTCATTAATATTTCATAAATAATAAATAATTTTATTGTATAATTTAATAAATTATAACACACCGCCCCTATTTCTTAATATTAAATTTAGTATTTTCTTAATAATTTTGTTTTTTTATTTTTTGGGCAATAACTTTCATCTACAAAATATATTTAATTATTTATTGGAAACGTTTAGTTTTTATTATATTATTTTATTATTATTATTGTTAATTATGAATGCATGTTAATTATGAAATATTAACGTATTTTTAAAATAACATTTTACATATAAAAATTTAATCTGAAAAAATATTACATATTTAAATAAAGAAAATTTATAAATTTTATAAGAAATTTGTAATTAAATTAACAAAAAATATAAAATAACAATATACAACAATAATAATATGAGTTAAACAACAAAAATTAATAAATAAGTAATAATAAAAAATAAAAAAAAATTAATTTTCTAATAATGGAAAAAAAAACAACAAAAAATTGAAATTATTTAGTAGTGGTTTTTATTTATTATTATTATTTTATTATTATTTTATTTTTATTTTCTTTTTATAAAACTTATTCTATTCACAAAAAGTCATAATTTTTCTCTTTTAATATAAACAATTAAATAAATAACAATGAAACATTAATTTATTGAAAGAAAAGTTTTGACGAAATGATTAATATAAGAATATAATAATAATAATAATAATAATAATATTTTGTGTACAGAATTTTTTGAAAATAAACAAAAAATCCATAAATTAAAAAAAAATTTTTAAATAAATTTTTTATTTAATATATCCCATAATTTTTTAACACATGTAAAAACTTAAATTTCCCCATATTTTAAACTATATTCTAGAATTTGCATCAGAAAATGTGTAATATTCAGGCCGTAGTATTATCCAAAATACTTTCTACTTTATTTCAGCTATTTACAAATCAGTATTTCCAAGCATTTTCATAAATTTGTAGCGGGAGGATATAATGTCCAGGTGATAGCATTATATGAATTCCATTCTGTTACATTTAAGTGCTTGGAATTAACAATTTTCAAGAATTTGTATCTAGCAAGTATAATATTCATGCAGAAGTATTTTCGTTATTTCTTTCACTGTCATACAATTATTCATTGTCTGATAATAAGTTAAATTGTAATTAATCATCTGATAATAGAAATAAATTATATAATTACTGTGACAAAAGTTCATAAACAGTTTTTAAGGTTTTATTTCATCATATTAAATACGATTTCGTAAGCAATAAAACTAAAAGATTAATACTTTGTAAAGTCTTTAATATAATTTCTTACAATTGCTGATATTATTTTGATGAAATTATGAAAACAATAAATTAATTTTTTTAATTCTTTTTTTATTTCATAAATATTTCTTATGAATTATATATATATATACACACAACCATATTTTATCATAAGTTAATTTTGTTTATTATCAAAGAGAGCGTATTATAGTTAACTTCTGAAAATATTAAATATAAAATTAAGTTTTGTTTAATTTAAGTACTTCCTGATTAAAATTGGTGATATAGAAAATTATCTATAACAAATTTAATATTAGAAGTTAACTTTTAGTATCTACTCTCACTCTATATTGATTACGACGATATATAAATTAAATTTTGACTATATATTTTATTAATTATCTATATTCGTTCTGTGCTCTGCTTTCTTTTCTTCTTAATATGTTATTTAACATTCAACAAAATTTTATTCTATGCATTCACTTTCAATGAAATATATGTAAACGAAATATTTAATTTTAAAAGAAATATTATATTAACATATTTAAACTTGACAGAAAACTATTGTAATTAATATTAAGTTTGGTTTTTAGATTATAAAAAATAATAATAAGTGTATATATATTCCAGTTAATAATATAATTAAATAAAAATTAACATATCAAGATGGCAACAAAAGTAAATCGAAGAAAAGAAATTCATAATAATTAAGCAGAATCAAAACGAATTCTCTGCGTATTATTTTTTACTAAATATTTTCTATTGACAAATTAATTTTAAATAATGTTTTATTTTCATTTAATTGCATTAATATATTAGCCTCAAATTTTTCTTGTATCAATGAAAATTCCATAATACTACTTGGTTTACATTTCATCCAATATTTATCAAATTCATAAAATAGATAACAATATAATTTATGAAATATATTAATATCAATTTTTTGATTTTGATATTGTAATAGATTATAAATATGCGTTTTTGCTGTACCAAATCTTAACAAATTATATGTCATTGATGTTAAATTTATACCAACTATTGCAAATGTATAACCATATCGTGGATGATGTGAATGTGATAATACATGTCTGGCAGCACCATTAAATTCTTTTGCAAAATATAATAGATTTTCTAAACCTAATATTCCCATTCCACGAAAATCAGTTTTTGGGTCATCACCCTAGAGAATATTTTAGGTAAACACAAAAAATAAATAAAACAGTAATTGGTAAAATTATAGTAAAAACAAAATAAAAACACACCTGAAAACCAATATCTTGCCATTGTTTTGTTATACGACATGTTAATTTTTGTTCAGGCATTAATAAATCCCATAATTCATATAATTTTTTTTCGTGATCAATATTATCACAATCATACGGTGTTATTCTTAATTTTTCAACAATATAATATAAATATTTATTGCCACAAATACTATTTGTGCATTGTGTAAGAAATTTTGCAAAATCCGGATGTATTGCTGGATTTATATTTTTTTCTTGCATTATAATTGCAACAGTTTTACGTACTGTAATTTCAATAGAATTATGATTTATTTCATTAAAATTTTTGGTATCCATTGATTTTATTATGGTTTGAATTTGTGGATTACGTGATAAGATTAATGAATTTTCAATAGCTTTAGTTCGTTCAGCACCGGCCGGTAAGCCATAACAAATTCTTTGTAATTCACATAATTTGGTATACCGATGTAAAAACCATTTAACAAATGGACGTATATAATAAAAATAAATTGCATTTAATATATTTACGAACATTTTTTTTTATTTAACTCTGTTAGTTATTTAATTGAATTTTTTCTTTTGTTTAATCGAATTTCTTTCGATACAAGTTTTTGTTTATGTATAATTATCACCATAACAACAGTTCTGTTGATGTTTACATATACTATATTTTTTATATATTTGATTTGTTAAATTTTTGGAATTCATTGATTCTTCTGGTACGGTTTAAATATTTATTTTATATCATAAAATATAGTTTTATTTTATTGTGAATGACTCATAATATTTCATTCTTTGTTTATAAATTGCAAATTTATAATAATATTACACACCTAAATTAACAATGAACTTATTATTTATGAAAAAAATTAATTTATTAATTATTTATTATTATAAAAATACTTATTATTATTATTATTTTATAATTACATAAATATAAATAAATAAAAAAATAATAAACGCACTTTTGAACTTTGTACAATGTTCGTGCATGAGATAAATATAAAATTACAATCTGCCAAAATAATATACTGTCAAAGTTTCAAATCTAATTTGTTTATGGCACGTTCGTTTAATACATCTACACTTGCCATTTATAAAGTGGCTTGTAATTTTTTGTTCAACTTTTCACAATTGAAAAGCAAAACATAAACAAAACTATATTTCTCTGTGTTAAATTTTATAGGCATATGTAACGTTCGATGGTCGGCTGTGTCGGCTCTGAATCTGTACCGGGATGTTCACTGATGGTAGCAATTGCAGTAAATGTAGATCGTGCCGTGTCAAGTTCAAGGTTAACCATTAATAAATTTTAGTTTTTTCGTGTTCTTATATTAAAAAAAAATGGCGAATTTAAAGTTTTACGTTGTGAAAATATAGCGAGATGTTAATGTCGATGGTTTTTTAGTGTTTATAAAATTAAAAAGTTATTTTGAGTCGTATAAAAAACCATAAACAATTTAAGAAGGAATATTCTAATAATATTAATGATGCTGTCTGCAGGTTTGCCGAAATATATAATGATAACTAAAGAAAAAACGCATTACAAAAAATGCTTGAATTTGGGAAAATTAAAAAAAAAAATTTTATGTAAGTATGGAAATAAATTTACAAATACTGAAACCTGTAACTCATTGGCTCATTGCATTTTAGTTTAAAAGTCAATTTAGATGTTTGTTGTACAGAGCAGGTCGGTCATTGCTGATTTTATTTAACTAAACAGCGTACTATCAATTATCAGATTGTTTTAGAAATAAACACTCATCAATCAGCAGATTTGGCTACGTGTGGTTGTTTTCTACCCTCAATAACCATTGCTTATACAAAATAAATAGCAGTTGCTTTACAGATGATATATTGATGAAATTCAAATTCAACGTACCACTGTAAGTATAAATCAACTTTCATTATAACAACATGCCAATAATACAAATAAGAAATAAAAAAAACAAATAAATATTCATTTGACGATCTTGTTGACCGTATAAAGTAACAATTAAACAAAAACTATTTCGGCTATTATATTTGGTTGTACATGCCAATATATTGCGGTTATTTATATATGTATGCCAGGCGTATGTGACTTAACAAATGTATTTACAATATTCTAACGAATCTATACGTCCGCTGTTGCCCCAAAAACCTGAATAATTTCCAAATAATTATTCACCTAAAACTAGACTAGAGTAGGCAATTTTTCTACTTTATGTGGGCCATATGAACTTGTATAACGACGAAGTATCTTGATACCGGTATTGCTATAGTTTTAAATTGAGTCCTATTATAATATAAACAACCCGCATTCTTAAATGATTAATTTATATAAAAAATCAAATAATGTGATTGCGATTATCCATTTACGGTGCTGCCCATTTATATAACTATATTTAAAAAGTATTAAAAATGATTTTGTTAGTAAATCCTTAAGTAAATGTTTACGAATATGCTTATATATCTATGTAGAGAGTATATTATACAAGTTACAATTTACAAGCATTTAATGAAGCCCGGTTTGTAATATAATTGTAATGTGTGTACATAATATATTCAACATATAGATAATATTTATGTCTATATATTTACCAACACCCCACATGCATTTCTTCTTTTTTTTTTATGTTATATCACAAAAACAAAATCATTATCAAAATAAACGATTTACTTATACTATTTTTGTTTTATACAATTTATAATCATTTTTTCGATTTGATACCACAATTCTATTATACTTATACTACATATAACACATACGATGATACGCATCCACATTATTATTTGTAAATTTTGTAAACAGCAGCAGTAAAAAGTGTCGAGATATTTAATATATATATACTTGCACATTTACAATTTAACATACATGCGCTGTTTCTTCCCTATTATAATTTACGGAGGTATTATTATTTGTATTCCTTGTTGATGATAATAATAATGCATGTTTTTCAGCCCTTTAATAGTTGTTTTGCAGCTGAATAAATAAACGCATATATATACATACATATATTTATATTTTGATTTCGATGTTATGGTTTCCTAATGGGTTTTGAATGTATTTATTATTAAAAAATAGAAAAAGGTGTATTATCAGTTCGTTCAAAGCTTTTTTAGTGGTGCTATATAGTTCTATAGAAGAGTGCCGCCACAACTTCAATTATACTGATAATTTTTTTTTTATTTATAATACATAATTGCAGAGTAATTATATTTAATTTGAGTTTTTTAATCGGCAGAATAAATGATATTTTATATATTTAATACAAGTTCATGTATAAAATAACATGCTAAATACTGTGCTCTTTGCTGATACTTCTGATTCAATATCTTACTGATCTCAGTAATATTTCTTAATAAGAAGATTTTTTAGTTGGTGTTTGTTGAAGGCCCCCTGAAATAGATCAATTGGACAAAATTGACACTATATGTATTGGCTGAGTTAATGGTTTTATACCTGTAGCCAATTTCATTCGTTGATTTCAATATAAATATATTAAAATGTGTGCTGCAAAATTTGTGTGTATGGAAACTGTAAAATATGTAGATTTCATAATATGTTGTCTATGCGTTAATTCAATTATCTTTGTCTGGTAGTTCCAGACACTATCTATAATATTCTCTAATTGATTTAATGATTCGATTCAAACCAAGCGTTTTGTTATGGTGGATGACTTCAGGCGACTCTGAGGTACAATAAGTTTATTGAATTTGTCTAAATCCAATAACTAACTATTCACACCTGTTGTTCACTGCCGATGAATTCCATTATTTCCGTAAAAAACATAGAAATACGAGTGCTCTTCATAAGATTTCTGATGGCGATGGTGATAGACTTAGGTAATTTTTTTTTAATGTCACATAGATTGTCTCGTATTAAAAATCCATGTTTTTTAGTTTATGGACATAACATTATTGATATTGTGTCTGTCGTTCCTTATCGTCATGCGCCGGTTTTATGGAGAAATGTTTTAAATCCTATTGTACACAACAAATAAAAGTTAAAGTTTTAATTATTAACAAATCTATTCCGTTTGTAATATTGCCGTATTTCACTATAATCAAATATTTCAGTAAGAAAATGTCTATTATATTATGTATTATAGTTATATAATTTGTGTGTAGACAAATGAACACCTTGGTCTCAAGTACCAACATACTTCTTATAAATAAATAATAATAATAATGAATAATAATTATTGTGGTAAAAGCACACTTGTTGATAATAAATTACTACTACTTTCTATACAATATTTTACTTAATTCATAGCAAAATATTTTAATTTAGTGTTTGCCTTTTGTAATATGTATATGATACCTAAATAAATATTAATTAGATGAGGATTTTTGAGTTAAGCATATAGGTTTTATTTGAGTGTTGTAGTACTTCCGATATAGGAACTGCCGTAATGTTTATTAAAATTTTAACGAATGTTATTTTTTTTTTTTATTTCTTTTCAGTATATTGCAACATCATGGAGCCTTTAACATTACTGCAACGTTTAAAATTAATTCATAGTTTATTATCAAAATATTTATGTTAGATTCGCCACAGTACAGAAAATGAAATCTATTTCTGGTTGAACGGCTATGTCGGTATTTATTAAGTGCACTTAATTAACATAATAGTCATAAACAGTTTGGTGTGTATTACTTGTTGCGACATTATCATCGCACTAATTTTTTTTCCAGTTTAAGTTCGGCTTCTTTATAATTTGTTTTGATAATACATTGTTGAAGTAAACGTTGTTGCAATATGTTAACCGCTCCATAATGAAATGTTTGACTATACTGACAAGGAATAAAAAACACAATTTATATTAAAATAAACAATGCCCATATGAATTTGTATTACTTTTAAAAAAAACACCTTATATATTTTCTATGATCATTTTAATATATATACATACATCAAACTGAAAAAAAAAAATAATATTTAAATCTATAACAATCAAAGAAAGAATTATAAAAAGTATTATTATTATATTATATAAGCATAAAAATATTATAAACACTTATGGTGATCCCTCTAAATTGATAAAACTGTTTGAACTATATCAGGCATATAAATTGTTTTGTTCCCAAATATTATAATACATTATAATGTTTTTATAGAATAATAAATTTATATATACTCGTAGTCACTAAAAATAAAATATATTGTATATACATACTATAATTATTCAATTGTACAGATATATATACTTAAATTGAAATGATATTTTGCAAAAATCCGGATCTAGATAGTTTATCATAATATATTTCTACAATTATGTATATTATATGCTCGATATATTGTGTATCTGAGTCTGTATGTATTAGTGTTTATTAAAACTATAAGTATATCGTATGTATATACTATAAATAATAATAATAATAATATATATTATTAGGATATCATCATATATTGTATGTATAATAGTATATAAATTGTGTATACATAACATAATAAATACTATTTCCCTTAATTTTAATAAATGAAAACATTCTAGCACCACTTCATTCCTCAATTATTAATATATTACGATATATATTGTTCAATTTATATGCAATTATATGAAATCAGGTACCGCAATAATCTACCCTTTTGTATATGATTTTTTAATTTTATTTTTTAATGAAATATTTTAAAGGTGTATGAATTATATAATACCAATGTTTGGTTAGGTTAGGGCACACAGTGGAGAAAAATCAACCCTCATTTATAATTCCAGATTAAAATTTCGTGTTTTTTTTTTAATTCAATGTGACAGTATTATATTTATACAATTAATTTTTCTTTTTTTTTTTTATAATCTATAAATTTATATTTTCTATTTTATAATTTGTTTATAATTATACTTATATTTATTGCAATGTTATTATAATATATGTCACATATACAACATAGAAAGACTCATAAAGCATCAAATGAAAATAGGTAAAATTCATTGATCAAATTCTAGTATGTGTTATTGCTGTTCCATATATTATTATACATCTACGTGTATATGACGATATTGGTTTTGTTATGTATCAAGGGTAACCGATCTTGCAATATGGGTAGACATACAAAAATCGACCATAGCAAGTCTGTATATTAAGTAGATTATATGGTTATGGTGACATGTAACATTTAATAACATATATATTGGTATATTATGGAGTCATATATAACTGATAATATTTTTCCAAATTTATTCGGATCACATTGGTCAAATATATTTATCAACCATCTAACGTTGTGGTATAGTAAACAAATTCCTCCGATCATATGTGAATTTATAAAAATCCACTAATTGGTCTGCAATTATTTTTATGGAGGTTCAGCGCCCATATAGCCATGTGTGAATTGTTAATATTTGAATAGCATTCAATATCGCATAATTTCAAAGATATTCTTTCTATTCGATTGCATAAATTATATGCTATGCGATATTCAAATTCAACCATAACGACATTTGAGGGACATAGTCCAGTATCTATTGAAACAATATTGTAGGTCAATTGTTAAGAATAAATTTTAAATCGTATTAATTTTATTTATATTGTTTTATTTGCATATGTAACATAAATTAATATATTACTAAATCAATGTATTTTATTTTAATATAATTCATATAACATAAATAATTAATAATTAAAACTTGTTTACGCGCACGTCTTGACTGCATTCAAAACATATTTCAAGAAGAGAACATCAAACTCTTTATGATATTTTTCATTAATAATAATAATAATAAATTTTTAAAAATTTGCACAGACTTTTTTTAATATATTATTTATATATCGTATGAAATTAATAAAATAATTAATTAATGTTATAATTAAAAATTTGTTAGTTTTCAGAGAAATAAAATTATTTTGATGGGTCAATTTTAGTATGAAGATGATTAAAAATTCAAATTGAATCCAGTCGAGACACAATTAATTTAATAAATATATACACATTTTACTTATATTAAAAATTAACTAATACTTTGACGCACACTTTTAAAATTTTGCGTAACAACAATTATAAATATTGGACGTCATTTGCGTCAACGTGTTAAAATTGGATTAAAATTAAAAACGGAAAAATTTTTAAAATAAAAAGGAACGAAATTAATTAAAATATACTAAATACACTAATACGTAAAACCAAAATCAATGATAATATTATAATTTTTTAACCACCAATTGCCATTTCGAATGTTCAGAACGAATACGTTCAGAAAATGGTTTACCATTAAATGTATGCTTTTTATAATTATCTTCAACTAATATATCAAAATTTAATTTATTACCAATTGCTTGTGAATATTTTGATGAAAAAATTGCCGATACAATTGCTGGTCGTTTCGTTTTTAATTCTGTTGGTAATATATGCAAATTTTTACCTAATTTAATGTCACTGGCCAATTGAATTGAATATTCACATAAATGTAAACCAATTGAACGACCACGATGTGATGGTAACGCTCCTAAAAACATTAATTCGATGAAACAATTTGTATTATAAAGTTTATATAGATCACATTTTCCATCAACGTCAATCATAAATTTCATTAGTGTTTTGGAATTTTCACTTTTACAATTTTTATTTGTAAACTTTTCAAAATATGATGGTTCATCAATATTTTCTGATGGATGCTGGAGATGTTTTTTTTTAATATTTTATATAGAGCGAAAAAATACAAAGAATAAATTTTCATTAAACACACACATGTAAAATGTATATATTATAGTTAGAAGAATATCAAAATTTTATACTTGAATTTTATTAAAACAAACACCAACAATTTCTCCAGTTAATTCATCTTTAGCAATTATTGTAACACCATCTTTGGATGTGTCTTTACACAATTCTATTAAATCAGCTCTTGCTTGAAATGATTCGGTAAGATTAATTTCACATGCAGTACAAACAGGTTCTTCATATAAAAATGCATTTAATACCTAAAAATAAAATTATCGATAATTTGTTAACTCATTATATTAATCCATATTATCGCACAAAATACTTAGCCATATAATTGTATTTATTTTTAACATAATAAAATTAACTTCGTTCATAATTTACAATAGATATACCCAAATAAACTCAAATAAACGCAGAATAAACTAACGGACACGAAGAATGGAATGATTTTTTCACACAATCCACAATTACTTGAGATAGTTATGTTTGATCACAAGTCTTCCTTTATTTATATGGTGTATGTACCCTTGGAAAACTTTCTTTAGCATGTACATATTCGTGTATACACACGAATGTCGCAAGTCAACGTTATGAAAAACCATGGTTTGTATTTTATCTGTGTTTATCCCTAATACCTTCTCTTTGTTTATCTCCTTAATAGCTTAAAATTAGAAGAAATGCTTTTGGTATCTTTTTTGTATTTATAATTTTCACGGAATGCACACTATGGAGGACTTTAATAACAAATTATAATTTTAAATTATTTATTCAAAATATTCCTCATTCATTATCGCATGTGGCTATAACACAAAAGCAACATTAACTATTACATTACTAAAGACTATATATACTTATTGCGATCATGTGTGAAATTTTATATCTATATGCTATAGCTATAAGCTAATGCTAATGGGATTATTTTAAGGATATATTTTTGTGGAATATTCTAAATGGACTAAGCAAGATGTTATATTGGATAGATATAGTAATTATGTATGCATGTATATGTGATCACAAACATATTTTATATAATCACCAAATATTAGTAAAATTAAATATATATATATTTTGACTTACTTTTTTACATCCTTCAAAATCATTTTCTGAAAATAACACGTATTCAATTCCTAAATTAATATAAAGAAAAAAATATATACTGTTAATATTAAAATATTTTTCACAAACATCTTTATTTTCTAATATTTAAATTACATTACCATTGTTTACACCTAATCTTTTTGGATTCATTTTTATATCTCTATTTTATGTATGTATATTACTATATTTGTATTTAAAATATATATGTGAAGTTAACTCAAAAACTGTTAAATTGTTACTATAACAATAATTTATAAAGGTTTATAGTCATTTATATATATTAACTAAACTATTATTATATAAATATAATAACAATTACTAACAACATAATAATAGTAATATTAGATGTGTATAGTTAATGCATAGTCGTCTCAAAAATTTCCAGGTTCCAATAATAATTAAGTGATGGTAATTTACAGAGAACAGTATAAATAAATTTGTTAAAATGAACTGTGTATGCATGACGATATCATTGCATCCCAAAAAACAGTTGCCATAATCTTAATGAGCTTTCGCAGCAAGTTCTATCGAATGCTTCGACTGTTGTAATTTTCATAATTTAAGATTATAATTTTCTCATCTTATGTTAAAGCAAGAATTTTATTTTATTGTAATACATATGACATTATTTCGTTAAAATATTAAAATGGGTTTGTTCGGACGAAATTGATTAAATTTATAATTAATTTTATACTGTCATTTTCTTCGTGATGTATAAAATAATATTTTATACATATTTTTAAGTAGATTTTCAATTTATAGAAATTATACATTATTTATTTAAAGAAATTTAAATTCTTTGTTATATATGTGTATTGTAAAATAAAATCAACATATGAATTCCATAGGATGGGCGACGCCAATGTCAATATCTATTTAAATATCAACAATGTATATTTTAAATTCTTATTCAAAAACTAAATATTACTATAGTTCTGTGAATAAAAAAACATAGGGTAAAGCTGGGCAATTTCCTGAGAAATTTTAGTTATTGATGCTATTTATAGTAATATTTCTTATCTAATTAAATACAAATCCAATAAATTATATGAATTGAAATTATGCATTTATATGATATTATTCTATTGTTCTTATAGTCTCTATAAGGGATCAAATGAAAGTTCTCTTAGCTGGCCATACTTAACAGACAATTGACTTTTCTATGGTGCAAGTTTCATACCTGTTTTTGGATCTTAAATGAAGCTCCGTAATTAATTAGCGATTTTCAATAGTAACTAATGATTCGGCAATGTCATCTAAAGTGAAAGAGTAGAATTTATCAAATTGACAAGTTTCAAGAAAAGTAAATGTAATTTGAAGTATTCTGCTACTTGATACATCAAACTATAGTAGTGATGAACATTCAAATGAAAGAAATTTAAGAATAAAATAAGCAAACCAAATATTCACAAAATTATGACTGCTTACAGTTTAGTTAATTAATCTTATATATTATTAGTATATAATTATAGTATATATAATATATATATTATTGGGTGTTTACCTTGTAATCCGCTCTTTTATATATTGCAGCACTGAAATTATTGTATGCTGAATTTAATACATGCAATTTGTGGAAAATAGTTTCAACTATTTATAAGTGGTATATAAATGACAGAGAACATCTAGGTGAAATAAAATATATATATTAAGGTGCAGTTTTGGAAACATTTATCGAAGATGATTCATGCCAAACACTTAAAGAAGTATAAAATATAATTGTTAGCATACGTTTACAAAATGATCCAAACATTAGGAAATTATGATTACCATATGAATTAAACGAAAGAACAAATAGAATAATAAAAAAAGGTAATTTTGTATCTAATTGTGAATGGATTTACCACGATAACTTTGAAGATCTGAAAACATAATTAAATCCAGTTGAGCCAGCTCAGCATCAGCTTCGAAAAAACAAAACATTTATGGAATTATGTTTATGTTGTGGATTTTGTGGGACGATCAAGGTGTGGTGATCTACTGAAACCGAATGAAACAATCAAAGGCGATCGTTACATGTAACAAACAATTTTAATTAAGTAATAAAGTAAAAACGTTCAGAATATGTCATACGACAATTTTGTAGCATGGTAACACTAGAAAGCATTTGCTATTATTATTCCATCAGATTATCATTTATTTCGGTTGCTGCAGTCAGTCCCAAAGCTACAGTTCATACGACAATATCAAAAAAATACGACAATTTCAAAAAATGCACCCAAGATAAACACCCAATATTATATCACTCATATTAAAATAATGGAAGTAAGGAAACATCTATCTGTCGATAAATGTGCAGACCAATCAATATATGGTAGATGCTATATGTAATATATTTTAGCGTTAAATTTAATGCATCGCAGGTGAATGTAAGAATTAATAATTTTGTATAAGAGAGTTTTTTTTAACATTTCGAGGTATATCGAATCAGTAACTTTTTGTCCGCTACCGAGTGGACTACAGTGAATAGATTACTCAAAAATTTGTATCCTCATTTTTACGGCATTAACATAACATTGATGTTAAGTTAGTATAAATTATTCTGTTTGTATGAGTATACAGCAATTCTGCATTGATGGTTCGATATATGCTTTATTAATTCATTCATTAATATATGTGTGAAGCAACCATAGCGTGCCACCATTGTTGAGCTATGACTAGTATCTAATACACAATATTTTCAAAAATTTATATTCGCTTTTTGATTTCATTAACGAATTTAATGGTAATTGAATGAAGTAATTTTCAGAATCAAAAATACTGAAACGAATTTCTTATATCAGTACCGCGAAATAAACAATGCAAATTCGTTGGATTGAAGGAGACATGCGTTTTAACCACACTGTGGTGGCATTGAATCACATTTAATTAGTTAATAAATGTGATTAATAATTAAATAATGATTAATGATTAATGAAAATAACTTTGTATTGCTATAAAATTTAGTTTATTTAAAATATTATTATTTTGAAAATTATTTGCGTGTGTATGTGTGCATATCGATAAAGGATATCATATATTTTAAAAAGAATCTTGTCATTTCTCACATTTATGTTTGATAAAGAAATATACAAAGATATATGAAAAATCGATTTATTATTATAACATTTGTATATTTTCCCACAAAATGGTTATTTTCCACCATTTATTTTTATTTTTATATATACATCGGAAAATCTTCTTAATATCTTCCTTCCTCGCATATCATAAATTTGTTTTTATGATACTTTATAATAGACTGTAACACCATAAACACATTCCTAAATAATAATTTGTATACATACACATATACTATACTCACCTTTTATTAACTACTACTATACGAGTATATATTTGTAAAAAAGTTCATTACAATCATTTTAAATAAAAACAATTTTATCATTGGTATTTTTGATTTTCATTACAAAGCTCCGCCCATACGATTTTCCTTTCTTATACACCTAAAAATATCCTTTTTATATTTATATATACTATTATTTTCATCATCATCATTATCATCATCGTCATCATCATATTATCAGTTTAGTTTAGTTCATACCCATATAGTATGTATTATTTGTGTTGTATGTATATGTTTAATATTTATTAGCAAGGGAACTATTATTGTGAAAACAGCAGGAAATATAATACTTATGAACTGTTGTGTTAAACATATATAATTGCATTTAAATAGTATATATTGTGTATAAATGAATATGATTTATATTATATATATATTGAATGAAAATATAGTGTGAATAAACATACTTAGATATCACTTTAGTGTTAAAGGAACAATGGTAACGTATAGTCGGTTTTTTTATATGCATATGGTTCGTTGATTAACGCTGCAATGTCGATTGGTCGATTTCATATAGATATAATAGTTACTATTTTAATAGACGACACGTTTTAGTTATTAATTTGTTTATATAATGCATTGAATAAAAAAGAATATATTTGTATTTGCAAATATTTACACAAAAATATTAAATTATTTAATAATAATCAAAACAAAGTGTGGTGGTGTGATCAATTGACTTTGTTATTTTCTTCATTTTTTATCTAAATTTTTGATTTAATATATATATATATGCCGCTAGCACCATTCAGGATATACATACGCGGAAATTGTACTAACTGGAATAATTGAAAAGATACATATATTGTATATGTAGATAATATATAATCGACACGTGACCACATAATTTACTAATTGGATTATAAGTGGATGCATGTGCTATAGTGTTTTGTGTGTTTTTGTACTTATTTGCTTTTTACTTATTACCATTCTATATTACAGAATGTATTGTATTTACATAAATATTTGGAAAATTAAATAAACAGGTGAAAAATTTTATATCTAAGTGAAATTTTGTGATAAATTGAACTATTAGAACATATGTATTATATAAATATTGTGTGATTGATTTTATTAACTTAACTTTTACATATGTTATGTATTGAAAATATTATTTATGTGCATAAAAAATGATTGATGATAACTTCGTTGTTTTTATAACTATATAATAATATCAAATAAACCTGAATTGTTATACAAATAAATCTCATTTTATCAATATTATTATTAGTTATTTAAATGGAATACAATGTTTGATTACAATTTATTGTTGTTTTACACTGAATATGAAAATTATACGTCAATATATAATTATAATTGAAGTTTTCAATTCATTCCATGTGTTAGTTGTAGAAACAAATTTACCGTCGAGTATTAAAAACTAAATACATGTAGAATTTAGTATTGCTTTTTTGCAGTTCAAATATACTACTAGTTATTACTTCAATTTCCATCCAATAATTTCATAATTAATACTTATGATATTACACAATAATATATATATGTTATAATGCAACAATCCATTACTTACAATTAATAAAATTAATGTATTATTAATGAATGAAACAGATATTTAAGTGTTTTTACTTTTCTGTTCTAAATAAAAAGATTAACATGTAGAAGGGCACAACATATAAAGTTCATAACGGTAAAATTCCTTTCAAATATCACACCAATTGAACAGTTTTCTTTTGGCACACATTCATCCTCTATACTTATGCATATTTATCAAAAATATTATAATTTTATTGGGTTGACAACTATAAGTGATTGCTCACTAATATATAGTTTTAGTTAAATTTTACCTATCTATGTTTACGTAATCGGATTGTTAAACCGATAGTGTTATTAGATACTTCAAGTGTCATTTATTAAAAAATTTATATCGATTGGTTGTGTATTGTTGTGATCGGAGAGAAGCGCCATGCATCAAATACATGTATTTAAAAGCGTTTAAAACTATGACTTGCTTACGTAAAAACAATTAGAAGCATTGCCATCTGCGATTTGCTTATGAAACTTAACATAAATGTACAATTTTAAAACGATTTATTACTGACAATGAAATATGGATTTCATCAACTAACCAAACTGAACAATACCATAAAAAATAATCGCCCAGAATTGGCAAATCGATTAGCTATAGTGTTCTGCCACAGGACATCTTTGGTCACTTCTGTAAAAATTATAGAAGTTTGGTTAGTATGTGTTGGTCCACATTCATCATATTGCGCCAGCAGATTACCATTTATTCCGTGCTTTGCAAAACTTCTTGAATGATAAGAATTTCAATAATGATGCAATGATGTTGCCATTCCATGCAATGCACCGACTTATCATATCTATATAATACATATGGTGTTACACTCTAGCGTTATTTGACCAATTAGTTATACCTACAAAAATACGATTGATATAAAATAAAAAATTTAATGAAAATGAATTTAATTAACCTATATTAATATTTAAAATATATAATAATTTTTATAATTACAATAAGATTCTATATAACTATATTAATAAATATTTGTTTATTTCCAAATGTTTCAGTTTTTCTAAATAAATTCATGTGTTCATCGAAATGTGTTAATTAAGAAGTCATTAAAATTATACGTAAATAATTCTAGTCTATAGTCTATCTATATATATTTCTCTGTGATAAATATTAATTACAAATATATAATAAAAATGTTTTCAATGGATGCATTTGATTTTGAATCAGTTATGACAAGACATTTATTTGAAGGACATATTAATAATAATATGCATAATAATAATAATAATAATAATAATATAAATAATAATAATAATAATATTAATGCACCTTCATCAAATAGTAGTAGCTCTGATTTTTTCCTATGTGATGATGACGATGATGAAGAAGATAATTCATCAGATAGTGATTTATATAGTGGATTTAATAGTGATCAAGAAAATAATAATGAAGAAAAACTGTAAGTTTCAAAATCTATATAAATTTTCTATTACATAAATAGCCAATCAAATTGATTAACAATAATTACCTTTTTCTGCACCGTTTTTTTTTAGTATAAAATCACGTAGACAAAAATGTGGTGGTAATCATCAGGCTCAACAAAGGCAAGCGGCAAATTTACGTGAACGTCGCCGTATGCAAAGTATAAATGAAGCATTTGAAGGATTACGTTCACATATACCAACACTTCCATATGAAAAAAAATTAAGCAAAGTTGATACATTAAAATTGGCCATTAATTATATAACATTTTTAGGCGAAATGGTACGAAAAGATAAAAATGGCAATGAATTAGGTTTAAATGGTTTAAATAGAAATTGTATTAAAGAACCACCGAAAAAAATCATTGTACGTGGAAGAAGTTAGTATATTAATCTATCTATCCTATCTATCTATCTATCTACCTATCTATCTATCTATCTATATATCTATCTATCTATCCATCTATCTATAAATAATATTATTTCTTATTATATAAAATTTACATATTACTATATTTTTTTTTTTTATGAACACTATCGATATCAATATCTAAATATCATTTTAACCACATTCAAATAAAGTGTTTATTATTTTAATTTCTATGCGATGCGCAAAAAACGTTTTGAAAAAAAAATATTGTAAAAACATATAATAAATTAAAAACTAGTCAAAATTAGATTAGGGGATGATTTTTTCTTTTATGTCCCGTTTTTTCTCTCTCAATTATTGTATTGTTGCATTTATTTAATATATATAGTTTGTAGAAATGGGAATATTTCCGTTTTCAAATTCATCATTTTTCATTCATTCATATTTACCGGCTGTCCATAACTAATTGAAAATATAAGCTTAATTCATATCAAATTCAATCTATCATAATAATAAAATACTATATGTATATTATAATATTAATTTAGATTCGGTTTATGGTTAATTATTTTATTGTATTACACAATTGAGTTCATATTTAATATATATATAGGTGTATCAGCTCCACATCTATATAAATGTATACTAAAATACATACAATATATTTAATATATACATACGGAGGAGAGTTGCACAGAGACATATTTAATTTACATTCAATTCAATTTTATTTTACTATTATGAATTAACTGGTTATTTGCATAAATGAATATTATATATTAAAAATGTGTGCATATTTGAAATGAATTTAAGTATTAAAATATGTTAAATTATCATATATACTATCTATATGTGGTATATATATATATAGGAATATTATAATGAAGATCATGATTAAGATATCCAAATGATATATCGAAAAGGAACTCTTTATTTATATGTATTATAACTTTATTATTATAAAATTATACACGTTTGAAAATACTTTGAATTGAACATAATGGTAATTGGAATTTTTTTTTCATTATTACAAAGAGCAATTTTTTCATGGACGATATAAATTTATTCAGTTTATTTATTTGATATCATTTTATCATCTTTTTGACAACTTTATGAATTTTAGCTCATAGTCCATTAGAAAAAAGAATAAAACTAATTTTTGCCGATTAACCACACCTGTCTTGCATTGTCCAGGTGAACACGTTACCTTATCGAGTTGTCAATTATTGTAGTGTTTCTTGATTTGATACACTGTTCAGTTTGTTTAGTTGTTGACTGTATGCATCTTCATTGATCGTTTGATGATGTGGTAAAAATTCAAAATATACAATTCCTTTGTAATCCCATCAAAACTGATAACATAATCTTCATATGATAAATATCAGGTTTGGATATTGTTTACGCTCTATTATTCACATTATTACATGCAACCCATTTTTCATCGCCTCAATATTTTCAAATATGATTCATTTTTGTTGCACAAGCATGTAATCAATTGTTATAATCAATTTATATATATCAGCTTTGTACTGTTTTTTCTGCATGTTCTCAAAAAATAATAATAATAATAGTAATGTAATTAAACAATAAAATACATTTCTCGACTTTATTTTCATACCATGAAAATTTGTTGTTTGACTAATTTACTTTGATTCAAAATCTCTCTCTTTTTTTTTTCTTAATTTTTTGGATTTCTGGTGAAGACATATAATTGTTCAATGAGCTAAACCATAAATGTGATGTATATTTATGGAAGCTGTATATAATTTTGAACATAATTTTAACTCGAATTGTTTCTATATGGTCATCATAAGATTCTACAAAACAAATGGACGAGATTATTATTACAGAAGTCATTTTTGAAATAAAATAGAATAAATATATTAATAATAAAGTAGATTCAAATGCTGTAATAATATACTATTGCACACACTGACTTACTTAATGCATGGCATTAAAACGCAGTTACGGTTTTAGTCTTCTCCACACACTTTTCTAACCGGACCTATCTGCATCCAACGTCTTCAAATCGCGAATTTTAAAGATCTTAATATAACAGTTTCCTGCATCTAGCCTACAATTACATTAACAAATTAATATCTTATCAATATCACTCATATATAAAAATAATGTTATTAAGGAAACATTTATGAAGAGCAATTTACATATTTGAATGTCATAAATGCCTATAGTAGTAGATACATGTAATAAGTTCCACTAGAATTAAAATTTAACTTGAGGATTTCTATAAAGATCATATTAACATCGATAACTTTTAATTTTCCTATATAACTTCCAGAATTTAAGATTTCAAATGTATGCTTAATTTCACATCATTATATCTCAATCAGTTATATATTACATTACGTATAATACTACTACCTTTAAAAATAATAATTATTGGAAAATATTTATATAATATTATTTACAAGTAGCAAAGTTTAAACTAAAGAAATTAAAGCATATAAATATACATATGTTTATTATAATTTCATCATAATTCCATATAATTTACGCATATTATCCATTCGATTCACCGCCCTCCTCCCTTAATATATACTTCAAAAATGCACTTATATCTAACTTGTATTATCTTGTTCTTTTTGAATTGACACAAGTGTGCGATTAGTATATACTGCCTCACTAATGTATAGACAAATATATACTTGTATATATGTACATGAATATAACAATTTGTTTGCGATGCGGAAACTAAAAATGTAGGTGGTATTCTGCACACACTATTTAATATATATGTATGTAATGTATAGATAGACTTATATAGAGTATTATATGATGATGAAGAAGAATTTAAAACTGAATTGTTTTTTCATTGAAATTGCCCATCTGCAAAACCATAACGAATTTCTCACGTTAGGGAAATATTTTCTATCAATTATTGTATATTTAATGTATCTATAATATATATAAAATATACATACGATATGTGTGAATAATACACACACGGTAATATATTGTATTGTATATATATATGCATGCTTAAAGTTTATAGTTACGAATATTTATAAGCTATATGCATATATGAGGGGGATGCCCAAAACTTAAAAAAAAACAACCCCTTTTTAATAAAAGAATTTAAAAAAATAAATAAATATTTTGTTTATTTTTCTATAACTACATTAAAATATATACATTTAAATTTCAATTCAATATATAATATATATTTTTTGTATTGCGGGACATCAGACAGATGATATTATATAAATATGTATTTTTACATTGTTTCTCTTTATATTTGGTTAGGTTTACTTACATTTTATTTTAATTTATTATTTTTTTATTCTTTACTATTATTTTAGGTGGTGGAATTTCACATTCATTATCGTGGCATCGAAAAGGTGACAGAATACCTGGATGTAAATTATATGCAAGAGTTTGGACACCAGAAGATCCAAGAGCTATACAAAGAGGTGGTGCAATAATACCATCATATCCGACTGGATCACATACAGGATTATAAATTTATTTATTTATTTTCATATTAATCTAAACGGATTCTTTTCAAATAATTGAAATTATTATTTAAAATTTTTTTTTATATATAGATATATTTATTTATTTATTTTCTCTCATTATTTTATTATATTTATAAGTAATATCAAATCCTCTGTTTAATATTGGTAGACTCTCAAAGGTCAATTTTTTTTTTTGAAAAATACCTATACTAAACATATTGGTACATACAACGATAAAATTCGTTTGTATATAGTTTTAAGATAATGTTTTATGACAATGCCTTTCAAATGGGTGCATAAAAAATTGATCATTTGAGATTAATATGAATATATAAAAAGTATAGTAATACGGTAATATATTATATGATGATTATATAGCACATGGGTCAAAAAGTCCCGGACCAAATCACCAGA
This sequence comes from Bibio marci, assembly GCA_910594885.2. Classification (NCBI taxonomy): domain Eukaryota; kingdom Metazoa; phylum Arthropoda; class Insecta; order Diptera; family Bibionidae; genus Bibio; species Bibio marci. The sequence continues at coordinate 45,200,364 of OU343116.1, read as the reverse complement.
TGGCGTCTCTAACGAAATATCCGTATGATATTTCAATAGTGATAACCATAAAAAGATATATGTCAAAATTTCTTAACAATCCATAACAATTAGTTTAGAAGTTACAGTGGTTTAATTGACACTCTGCTTAATAGTTTCAGAAAAATTGATTCAAAGCAGTTTCGTGTTTTAATTCTGGATTCTGAATTCTGGAGTGAAATGGTGGATTCATGTTTCATCCATTGTGATGGTACCATCGCTAAAACTCATAGACATATTCTGGTTAAATATGTCCAAACAGCGTTCTGAATTATCAATACGTTATTGTTTTGTTGTTCAAATGTTTGTGTATAATACTGAAAACACTGCTTTTTTATAACTTCTTGTAAATTCACTAAATTCACGCGATTACCCATAATCATAATTTGCAGTGTTTTTTCGATGTTTTCAGTATTAACATCTTAATTTGGACGTCCAAAACGTACAGCATCATCGATGTCTGTACGTTTAAAATCAGCAAACCAACGTTTGATGGTTATTGTTGATGGAGCAGAATTCGAGTAATATTTTTGAAGCCATTGCTCTGCTTGAACGTTATTTTTTCCCATTTAAAAGTAATGATAAATCAACACACGAAACTGCTTTGAATTCATTTTTCTGAAAATAATAAACAAAGTGTCACTATAAATTCTTAACTAATGATTGGATTATTATGAAATTTGAATATATATCTGTTGAAGGTTGACACTATTGAAATATCATACCCATACATCGTTTGAGATGCCATGGTTTGACCCGGAACTTTTTGACCCTCGTGCTATATCATTTTTTTTTTTTTTTTTTGGTATTGAATACTTTTTGTAAATGTGGCAATAATATATCATTTCTAGTCATGTAACGTTTATTAATAGTTGCAATTTTATGATTATATAATTGTTTGGTATTTATGTTATTTCCTATAAACAATTAGAATAGTGAATGTATATAAAGAACACTAATATAAGAAAATGACAAATTTCTAAATATGTGCAATATGCATGGCAAATGTGCGCAGTAGTCTAAAAGTATAATATACCAAAGTAAAGTAAACGAAATTTAGCTTATATATGCATGTAATTTCCAATTATATATTGAATTCGCAATGTGCGAATAAACTAATGGCATTAAGATTTTAAAGTAAACACAGATCTATAGATTTACTAATATTGATTTACATTTGTTGTGTACGTTTTTAGAGAACTAATTGAATGATGGATGCATGTGAATGCGAGACTAGCGGTACGTTAGAATATTTCCCATTTTTGAAATGTTTGAACAGTTGACTTACATTTCACTAGTAAATTATAGTCTTAATAGCAGATAAATAGTTTAATTTGTATTTGTTATTCACTTTACAACATATTGACATCAAATTATAGTAATTAACGATAATTATAAATTCATACTAATAATAACGAAATATATAGATGACTTTAAATAATCGGGTTAACTTATTATTATGTTTAAAGTCGTGCATATGATACATGCTTTATAAGTGTGATTCCGATTAATGACCCTTGCAACCAATTAATGACCCTTTATTTATTCATTCTATTGTTATGCGAAGATTGTTCAGAAAATTCCGTAATGAACATTTTAGTTTGCCTTGTGTGCTTAACCGAATCGATGTTAGGTCAAACGATTACAGTAGATCGGTATTGCTATAAAAGAATTAATGATAATTTTCCAGTCATTGCTTAACTCCCAATACACACATTGCTACATCTAAATAAACCAGTATTTTATTATTATCATTATCCTTTGTATTGTATCTATGATTTTTGTTTGTATATAGTTTAATTTAATATAAAATTGGTAAATGCATAAATCAATAGAATCATATAATAAATTTCATTAAATTAATCTATACATAATGTATCTAGAGATGGATATAATGATTATAATTTATTCATATTGTATAAAATAAATGTAATCACAGTTATTCAACAAAAATATTCTAACTGTGCGCGTTAATAATATATTCTTAATTATAAATAAATATGTACTTGAGCGATTACTTTTACATGTACATATTATAATCATTATATGTATACAGGAGGATATCATTATATGTATATCATATCATAGTCCTTGCATGTGCAACATCGATCGAAATTTGTGCACATAAAAATTAAACTTATCAAACTAATAAATCAACCACCTTATACACACACGCATAAAAAGATGTTCATTTGTGATTTATTAAATGTGAAAATATACACATTTTAAATAGATAGATTCTTTTCTGTATTTTTTTTTTAATATTAATATATATAGCATACAATTATATTTTTTATTTAGGGTTAAATTGTAATAGTTTAGGTAATACACGTACCACCACAGCCACAACAACAACGAAAAATTATATAAATATTTAAATAAATGTACATAATAGTCAAACCATATAAATAGTATATTATAAGTATATAGTCACAAACATAAACATGCATGCACCTGCGATTTTGATTATTTATAATTTAATATATATAATACTATCATCAAACTATATATTGTATATGATATATATATATTATAATAATATAACATAATCGAACAGCTATATTTATATATAGCACCCCTTATAATTAACCTACAAATTATTTCCGGTCATTTTCTACATATGTACATATAAAATTATTTTGTGGAAAGGAAATGCCATATATATTTATTATCTTTATTAATCTATTATTAATAAATAAATGTCTCTAAAAAGTATAAAATAGTACGAAAAACCTATAATTTTTATATTTTTTATGAACGTATTTATTAAAATATGAAAGAAAATAAAATATAAATATAGAAAATATAAACAATCAATAAAATATATATAAATAAAATAAAGATAATTATCAATAATTAGCTACTATTCAATGGAATGAAATGTTATTGCAATTTTATATATTATATGTATAATAATAGGACAATAATACGTGTATATTAATAAACAGTCATTCATTTTATATATATATATATATGCAGTATACACCTACCCTTCCTAAGTATATATATGTATATTTTATTGCGACATCATTGTACATATATAAAATATATCGATGATGTCTAGAATCTATTAGATTGTGTAACAGAGGGTATATATACATATTTTTTTCTCTATTTATTTATATATATATATATAATATTATTACAAATATATTTATTTATAGTTGTATTACAACCAATGTTGTCTACATTATATGGCATGACCCCGTAACATTCTCTAAATTCTGTACATATTTTTTTATTTATTGTTATAAATTTGAGGTTGAATGCCAAATACTATTAGGTATCAATCAACATGGGGTAGCTATATTATATATGTTCACTATATATTGTTCATTTTGTGTTAATAGATTTAAATGAAAATATGAAAAATATATTCCCTTATTATATTTTCTCGTAATAAACTATAAATATATACTATAGGACTCTGCAAAAATGCAATATATAATGTAGATATGCATTTGTATATTTATATCGCACAATTACTCGCTGTCCAACATGTGGTGTTTTCACACTCATCGTATAAGACCAAAATGCCTGAATAAAATTGAAACAACAATTTTCGCCAATCAATTTTAAAGAAACTTGTTAAGAAGCACTATACAATCCCATTCCAAGCTTAACAAATTGAGCTGCCCTGTGTGTCAATTTTATAGAACATTGTTTTATCTTATTCCAAACTTCCATACCAAATTTCATGGAATCATGGTGAAGAAATGAAGAGTTGTGATATTTAAAAGAAATGCATAGTATTACGTATATATATATAATATAAAACAATATAATTTGAATGCAACAATTACCGAACTATACCAAAGCGAAGCTGGGCCGATACAGTAACTATAGATACACCGTGATACGACAGCTCGTGGTCGTGACATGTTACGTTAGTGCAGTGCCAGTGCTTTCATTTCTTCTTATTACATATAACCATATAGAACATAGTTTTGGTTCGGTTTTCTATTTAGTTATTTACATTTTCTTTGTGTTGTACGTATAATTATTATTCAATTATTTGTTAATTATGTAAAAAGAAAATGCCGCATGGAAAATTAAAAAATAAAACTAATGTGCCAGATAATATAAAAAATAAAAATAAATCAAAATGGAAAGAATGATTTACTATTTAGAAATGTTAAAGAGGTTATGTCGAATACAGTAAATAGTGTAATACATAAATATTTTCCAGAAAATGAATAATTAGATAAAAAACGATCACACATTGCTACTACACAATTTAAAAATTCATTAAATAATTTAATGCATTTATTATTGTGTAAAGAACCAACGCTGTATAAAACCATATGATGTACAAACTGCGGACACATTTGATGATAAATTAATATTACATCAAGTTAAATACTCAGGTTTGATGGAAAATTTACGTGTACGACGTGCCGGTTTTACATAGGAATAATATAATGAAATAAAAACATTTGTAATATAATAACAATAACTAAATGTAAATTTAGATCGGGTGCGATACATTTTATATGTTTAATCGTTCCATCTGAAGGTTCTATTTATGTATAAAATTGTAAGTATAAAATTAATAAATTTAACAAAATCAAAACGAAAACTATCTTATACTACTATCACCTAATGCTAATGAATAAATATTTTTATTTTCAGATTTTGGTGCCATCCATATCAATGAATTATTGTAATCACCATTTCGCTTTAATATAATGTAATGGATTGGTAGATGCTATATCCAAATTAACATTTACATTATGAACTTTTCATAGTGTATTACAAAATACAATGTTTCATTTTTGTTTTTTGTTTGGCTCTTACACATATTCAAAAAGGTATTTATTATTATTTTTAATTTTATTTATATTACTTTAAAAAGATAATATCGAATGGACCATTTGTAGTTTTTAAGTGAATATTAATTAGGTTAGGAATATTTTTAAAAGTGAAAAAAAAAAACATTAAAATAATGAAAACTATGCAAAATAAAGAAGCGAACACTGATTTTTTTTATGGCGACCGAGCATCATTGTCGCTACACTATCGGCTACGTTATATTTTGAAATTTATTTTGCGTAGACATTAATTAGTTATTTGTTTATCAATTTTTAAGTTGTTTTTTTTTTCGATTATAATTTTTGTTATCTTTTTTTTTTTTTTGCAAACGAAAGGAAAGAATAATTTTGTAAGATAAATTTTTAATAGCATTTTGTATTATGGATTTATGTGTATATTTTGGTGGTTCAATTATCAGCAGTGCTTGTTGTTTTTGTAATAATTTTTTTTTTTATATAATATTTTATGTATTTATTTTTAAGTTATTTGTTGTTTTCTTTTTCTTTTATTCTGTGTGATCCCTAATGTTTCGTTGAAAAATAATAAATTGAAATGGACAATTGATATGAAATCTGAAACATTTCACTGGAAGAAATACTCGTCGAAGTAATGAAAATTCTATAAAATTATTGTTTTTTTTCTCTTCGGGAAAATCTTTCCTATCTTCTATATAAAAACATTTATTTTCTTCTTAAATTTTAGGAAAACTTCGGTGTCGTCTACTGACGAAAACTAAATGCTCATTAAATTTTAATCCTATTTTGTTAGATCATAAGTTATCTTTTATAAATAAACACACACACACACAAATATTTCTGTAATTGTTTTTCTTTCGACGAGCATTCTTCCATTATATTCTGCAATACGCGACGCACGCAACAATGTTGTTGTTGTTAATTGTTCACATTAACTAGAATGGAAAAGAAAAAATTAAATAAAAAGAAACGACTTGTATTTGTTGTTTTTAGTATGTAAATTTAATTAAAAATTTTTTTTTTACAAATAAACCATACACACACACACACACACACAAATATTTTTTTAATTGTTTTTCCTTCGACGAACAATTTCTTCTCATGAAATTTCATACAAAAACAAAATTTTTTTTTCATACATATGAAAAACTTTAAATGAAAATTCTGGAAAAACCCGTGAAAATCTCGATGTTCCATAGTGGTAAAATGTGTTTCTAATATTTTAATTAAGATAATTGGAAATTTTCAGGCAAATCGGACCATTAATTCGATTTAAAAAAAAGGCACCGCAAAAGTTATGTCCGAATTTGACCACATAATGGTACATTTAAATGTCCAAAACGTTAATAAAAACACTTTTTACATAAGTTTTGGGACATTTCAATGAATTTCAAACACAATGTGGAAAATCGTCTCATAACTTTTGTGGTGATGTAGGGAATGGACTCAAAATATGAAAAAACCGGATTTCGTGAGTTTTAGAGCTAGAGCTTTTTCCTTTGGGAATCCAATAGAGGAGGACCAGGACCACAAATTTGTAGTGGGACCACTTCTGGGAAATTCAAAATGGCGGAGTTATTAAGGGGTGAAATTTTGGTTTTTTTTGGTAAGCTGTACTTTGAGCAATTATTGTGGGAACACTATAATACTTAGAGACTTGTGTTATAGTTCAAAATACGTGTCATATAGTCTATTATATGGGATAATTAGGATTTCGGAAAATTAGGTCGGGAAAGCCGGAAAAATCCCATCGGAAAACATGCGAAAATCGATGTTTTTCGTTGTTCTAGGAAAAGCCACATTTCTCATCGGAAAATTCCAAAATAAATTTTATCGTAAAGATTAGACCTTCCTTTATCTTTCTACATCATTAGATTTTCGAATATTTGAGTATTTCCTAGAGTTCCATCCAACGGAAGAAAGGTCTACATTTGGATTTCGCAACTTTGGGCAGCCATAGCCGGAAACCTGTTGTAGATAGGAAAAACTTTTCCTCCATAAATTGTAGGTCCAGGTGGGGGCTATAACTGGTAATAAGCTCATTGGAAAATATTGGGTATTTCCGGAGTTAGGGGGTCCCAAACATGGGAAATTCGGTACCGGAGAATGGCCATAACTCCGCTCCCGGAGGGATCCAGGGTCCGGAGCTTGCCTATAAACTGCGCATCGACGTGCTCTACGTTCTGTGAAAAAAGAAATTGGATCGGAGCGATGAGGTCGGTCGGAATGGCATTTAACCATCACTCTTTTTCAAGACTGCAAAAAAGCAAAAAAGAAATTCCCTTTTTTTTTTTTCTTTTTCTTTATTTACCTTTTTTTTTTTTTCTATTTACTTTTTTTCTTATATTCTTTTCGATTTTTTCAAAATTGTAAATACACCCGGCGGCCGGAGCCACCTATGTACGAATTTTTTTTTTTTTTTTTCATATGCGACCACCATCGCATTTCGAACCCGCCTTATTCATATCCCATATGCATATTCGCTACACCTCTACCTCATACACTACACTTGTTATTAATGTTAGTATGTCGGTTCCGATATATAAGCTACACAAATTTTGAATTTAAATATTCTTATAGGGGATTACATTATGGGTGACCGATATTTATACTTTTTATAGGTGTGCACATGTGGGTCGCTTTTTTTTTTTTTTTTTTTTTTTTTTTTTTTTTCTCTTTCTTATATATATTGTGTTGGTGTAGAACTTTGTATATGAAATATTTATTTATTATATATTATTTATGTTTTTATTTTGTACTTACCATTTTTTTTTTTTTGTTGATGTTTTGGTTTTCTCAGGCGGAGACATAATCAAGGCAATGATGTTTTATTATAAGTTAATTTTTTTTTTTTTCTCTTTTCAGTTTTCAATAGACGGAAGTTGAAGGTTGGGGACTATTGATGAACTTAATAAAATAATTAGACACACTTTTTTTTTTTAAATTAAATTAATTACCTTTAATAACTATGTTAAACATTTTCAATAAAGATCACAATTAGTGATAATTAGCATATATTTATATTGTTTTATATCTATTATTTATATTATTTTATATTCTACTTTGTTACTTGTTAATATATATCTGTATATAATCTCATGCCAAACCTACATACCAAATTGGTCAAGAGATCATTCAGTTGCACAATGAATAAAGATGCGTATTAATTATAAAGAAAATTGTTAATAAATACCAGTATAATCATATTCCAAAGGTTCTCGAAATAGGATTATACATGTATTGTAATAATTTTCTTCTGCCAATTTTGTCAATTAATATCGAATTATCTTTACATTATACACATGAATAATTAATTTTTACTTATAATTATATATAAATATCTTACTTCTATTATCATCTATTATTAATTTTAACCCTTTTAACATATATTCAGTAAACATAAATGAATTCACTAAATATTTATGATGACATCTTAATAATTACAATGCTTTAAATGAATTTTAAATAACTATTTGTTTTTAAAACAAATTTATTTTAATATTTTAAATTGAACGAATTCTAATTTCATTCTCAGCGGTTGGGTTTAAAAAATAAAACAATTCTTGAGAGTTCTATTTAAATAATAAGTTTAAAATGCAAATTGTGAATCAATTTAAATGGGGTTTACTTTATAATTAAGGGTTTGTTTTTTATCTTATATAATAAGCGTTACATGTAATTGTAATTGTTAAACTTTATAATCATGTAATTAAATTTAATTGTAATAAAATGAAGCTATTTTTAACATATTATAAATCTTGGTAGAATTTTTAATTTAGCTAATTTCATTTTCATTTTTAATGTATAATATAACTTCTAATACGATAATTATAATTAATTGTGATAGTTACAATATACAATTACATTTAAAATTTAATTTATTCTTAAAGATAAAACTTATTTTATTTATATATTTATTAAAATATCATATTTTATATCATCAAATTGATAGAATGGTGTGTTGCTAATAAATCATTTAATAATACTCTGATGCCAGAAGTAACATAAGTTTGCCACAATTTAATAATCGAATTATGTGTTGTTCAATATACCATTTTTAAATCATCTGCAAATATAGAAAAAAATTGAGATTAATATTACAGAGAATTTTTTAAAAATACATTTAATAATACCAGTCAACAAAACTAATATGGGAGCGAGCAATCACTCAAATAAAATATAATTTATAATTTGCGGTAATTTTTAAAGACCAATTGGTGAATTGTTATAGATTCCCATTAGGTCAAATTTATCAACTTCACTGTAAGGATATATGTGATTGATCTTGTATTATCTCCATGTGTGGCATAGATTTTTGTTGTAGTTGTCCATCACAAATAACTGCAAAAAATGCTATACATCAGCTTCCATTAGTTGTGGTCCTGTAGTATATTTAATAATTATCACCAATGGTATGACGAACGTAATAATTCCAATTTATATTTTGGTACACCAGCATCTATATTTATTTTAATGATGTGATTGTATCATATGTGCAGCTTATGATAATTTTGTTGTTAATAGCATTGAAGCTAAAATTTGCATTGAAATAATGTAAAATAATGTATCATATGGTTATGATTGCCTAATAGCCATTCTGAAAAAATCGTATATTTTAGTTCTTTTTCAAAGTTATTGGTCTGTTTATGTAGTTGTGTGTATTGTATGTTGTGTGTAGTATATGTATACGTAATGCTATGCGTTTCTGTTTAAGGAAATATCTGCACCATTTCTTGATCAATTTCGATGAAATTTTGTATAAAAATGTTCTCGAAATAGGATTATACAGTTATTTATGAACAATTTTCTTTAAAATTAATTGTGCAACTAAATATTTTAAAATAATATTACATGCGTAATGAATATTTCGAAATGTTTAAGCAGTCTAATTGTTTTCTTTTCTAATATGGTACGGTTAGATGTAGATTTAATTTATGTTCTAACACTAACCTGATCAATAATTGACACAATTGATTTGTAAACCATATCATGGCTATGTTTATAACTCTGATCTCTGCTTGAAGTAGCATTACCATATAGACTCTTCAGCTATAATATTATAAATTAAATTATTATTATTAATTAATATTAGCTACATATTATTATAAAGAATAAATTACCTCTAATCCGATGCATTAAATCCACATAATATTCCATTGATTTTACACGTTAATTTCAATAATTGGTGCTCAGATATCAGAATATTTCGTCTTTCTAAATCTGTTTAAAAGCGAAAGAAATGCCGGAATACTAGTTAAAAAAGAAATGTAAGTAAAATATATATTTAATATTATATTTATTTTAAAAGATATTGGAAATTTCCCAAATTAAAGGATTCTGAACATATTTTTTCAATTTGATATAACAACTTATCATCATATAATTTTGAAAATATTGGATTTCGAGCCAATAAAGAAACGTTTGTTTTCATATTTTAATTGATTTTAATCAAAAGAAGCAAATACAAAAAAGCCATTTGAAAACTGTTTTAAACAATTTGAATGTGATGCAAAAGATAAAAAATGTTCAAAAATCAAAAAAAAAAAAAAAAGGTCTGACAATATGCAATTGCAATATTATTCGACGGTACACAAATTCAAGAACAAAGTGGCAGGTTATTTAAACATAATAACCAGAAAGTTATTACGGCAAAAGTTTTTTTAAAATTAATTTTAATTTTAATTATAATTTAGATAATTTGTTTTATACGTTTTTTATATGTTTTAAATAGTCATAGAGAAGATTGGCATAAAGAAGGAAAATTAATTCAATAAAAGACAAATAGAAAAAAAAAAAAAAACCAGTGAAAATGTCGCTAAACGATTTCTTGCATAGAATCGCTATGAATTATTCAAACGCACTTTTAATGTAGCAGGTAGCACTTCAACAATGAAACATATCCACAAATTGTCTATCAAATAAGTTCTACGTCTGTATCTTAGAATTTTTGTATTTTATTGCTCATTAATCGGATACCATTTAACTATGATAAAAAATTTTGTTGGAAAATGCAATAAAAAAAAATATTCTCAAATTGAAACATTTTTATATTTATAAATTATAGTATTTTTCTTACCTTATATTGTACTAAATTATTTTAGGCAATTAACCATTACGTACTGGATCAACTGATAATTTTGCAATAATAAGAAGGCAATAATTTGGCAATGAATTTCCATTCAATATCTTCCAAATTACGTGTATATTGCATTATAAACATTTTGAAACTGGTTACGGTAATAATATGCACATATTATTGTCGATTTTCTTTACCCCGAACATCCAAAATCCACTACTAAAATAATCATTAGCTTCAGCTGAATCCCTTATTTAACTAAAATATAAATTAAATTTTATTTTTAATTAATTTAAAATGTTTTTATACATTTTTACCTTTTTGGGGTTATGTTACATGAGACATCTTTTAAAAACACAATCTTAAGATGAATATTATTCCTTTTCAGTTGGAAACCGCAAAATCATTAAGAAATATATAATCACCATTTGCAATGGTAATTTTTATAATTATTTACGATAAATTATAAACAAAAAATTAAAAAAAAATTTCTTTACATCACTTTCTTTTCTACTAAAAAAAACCGCTTTACTTTTACTTTTTGTTTTTTATTAATCTTATTATTGAATATGAATATAAATGGCTGTTCTTTTTATTTGACGTTACGCGTACAAGGATGGACCGATTAACATATAGTGACTGTATCGGCTCACCTTCACTTGGGTATAGTGAAGTCAAGAGAAAAACTATTACAAAAGCTTTTTCAACACACACAAAGCGTAAAAAATGTAACAAAAATTATTTTATTAATTTGTCAACAAAATCTTCAAAAGCGTAATAATAAGTAACGAATAAAAAGTAACGATTACTTTTTGAAAATATTCCAATGTTTGTATGTATTTCTTTGGATGAGTTTATTTATACATATTTATAATTAAATACATAATATGGTAAAATCGATAAGATTAGAATATTTTTTTATATATACTTAAAATATTGCTAAATACATATAATTAAATCTTTATCATTTCACCACCACGATATACGATAAATATTATAATATATATGTTAATAAATATTTGTATATAAAATGCAAGCAAACACTGCACACTTAAGTTTTTTTTATATTTAATTGTGTTCGGCGATTACAATTATATATGGATTTAATTTTTTTTTTTTGTTAATTTCGCACGTAGGCACTAACTATATTTTTTTTACAATAATAATTATTCTCATATTTATTTCCAAAGAAATAAATATATTCAAAATGCTATAAATAAAAAAATATATAGATATAAATATTGAAAATAAAATAATAAATATTTTATACAAACCTCTGCCAAATTTAAATAAGAAATCGAATATTGTTTCGAGTATAGAGAACCGTGATTGATTATTCTATACCTGTTCCTTAAATATATATAATTAATAATTAAATAATAACTAAATAATAATGTAAAACACTGTTTGTATATAAATAATAATAAGAATTTTAACACCATATTTTAACAATCAGTTAATCAAAAAAAAAAATATAGTTATATAAATATAGTAATTTGATAATTATAATATTAATTTAAAATATTTGAAAATAAATATACTATTTTTTGTACCCAATGATTAATAATTAAAACACTTATACTAATTATACACATATATGTTACTAATAATAAAAAGCAGATCGATCACGTGTGAAAAGTTTTGTCTGTAAATATTGAAATAGTAATTTGATTTTCCTTTTACGCATAAGTTAAGATTTTTTTATATAATTACGCAGTATTTCCAATATATATAGAAACAATAATCGGATAATTTATGCAAATTAATACAATTTTCTATTTATATTTATTGCAAGTATAGAATGAGGACATATTTTTATTTATATATGGACACTTTAATTTTATAACTTTTTACTATATCGAAAACCAATTCCAAAAATATTATAATTTAATCATTTTTAAAATTAAAATAAACAGAATCGAACAGAAGAACTATAGCTTTCATATAGAAAATTGTATATATATTAAATGAATTTGAAATGAACCGCATATTTTATAGGATTAGTAATTGTAGAGAGTAATTTTTCCATCCGTCTTAATATTGAGAATAGATTTTCTCGATTTGTGGAATCTAAATCCATTAATAAGTGGTGTAAAATTTCAAGGAAAATTAACAATTAACAATTGAAAGCGTTGGATTAATGGTGCGATTGCCTATAATATATATTGATATTGCCAAAAACTACAAAATTACCGATAGATCAATGCTGTTGACATACCTTTTGATTTGCTACAAACACATTAATTATTAACAAATAGACAACGTTTTTAATTTCCTTATTTTATTTTAGATATAAAGATGAATTTTTCTTTATTTTTATCTATTTCTCGCACATCATCCACAATTTTTATATTTGATTATAATTATATAATCAATATATTTTAATAATTTCTTAAATTCAATAATTTCGACTCTGTGATATTTCTAAATATAAATTTAGTTTATATGTTCAAGAGTTCATATGTGTGCAAAATTTTATACGAATATATACAAAATAATAAATATAAATAAAAAAAACCATACGGTTTAAAAAATATTTGGAATACAAAAATTTTTAGTTATCCATTGTCGCGTCGTGGTATCAATACCAAAAATATATTTTGATCGCATTGAATCGTACACGGTGTGAATTTAATATTTACATTATACATATTTTTTTAGTGTGTGCCGTTTTTTTTCCCGGTAAGAGAATCAAAGGAAATTATAAATATCCTTTTTCGATTTTATTTATATAATTAATTTGAAGTTTTATTGTTTCACTTTTAAATCACTTTTATTTGTTTACAGTAAATCTATTTATTTTTGCGAAAACAAGTTTCTTATTGTAATTGTTACAGATTTTCAATGCGGTGTTTTTTTTTATAAATGATAGTAAATTAAATGTTGTAGCGCAAATATATAATTATATAATTTTGTTTTAATTCCATATTTTATATATTAAATCTTTACGTTTCATATAATTTATAGATAAATAGAATTAAGCATACACAGTACGCCAGTAATAGTAAAATTTATCTAATCTAAACACGCACACACATTAATTATTTTTTTTCAAAAATTATATAAATATAGATTTAGGAGGATATTTTTATCAAACTGGTAATATATAAATTTATTTGCGCGATTATATAATAATGAATAAATTTTTTTAATTTTATTTTTCTATAATAAACAACACTTCAAATTTTCTCTAATTAATTAAGTATATAATTAAAAAAATAAGATATTATTATTTTGTATTTTTATTGTAATATATAGGAAAAAGTCAAAATGTCCTTTAGAATTATTGCATTGCAACGAATGATTATGATTAATAATAATAATAATGGAAGATTATTAGCATCATCAAAATTGAAAAATGTAAGTATATATTATTAATAAGTTTTCTGATTAATTTCATGTTAGGCTATACTATTTTAACCATTTTTGATCACCGATCGCCTATATTTTCTTCATTGCCTACCATCACATGAAGTAAATGCTATATTATTTATTTATAGTTTCCTCCAGCTATTGATTTACGGCATTGTATAATATGCCATTCTATGGTTGATTTTATTTTAAAATTGTAACGTATAACTATTTGCTTGGTGCCGTCGCCCAAGGTACATTATGATCTACGGATATTCGGCCATTATATAATCCTATTCGCACACTTTTCTTGTCTGTTTATAATTATATAAAATTATAAATAATCTTGAATTAATTACCGGACGCATCATTTTATAAGCAACAAAAGAGTGATGTGTATACACTTTTAGTCTTAAAATATATATATATATTTATCTTTTCAAAAAATAATAAATGTATGAATATGGAATAAAAAAACTTTGTGATGATCTTAACACATTTTGAAATTTGTTGGAGTAAAATTATTATTATATTCTTTACGTAATCTAATACTATTATAATCTATTATATTTTATAATTGTACTTACCATATATTTGGTCCAGCCAATCTGTTCTTTAAACTTTACCGCTCGTACACTATTTGAATATTTAAATTGTTTAATAACAAAATATCATTTACACAAAGATTATGTGGTGATTATATGCCGGAAAAATAACCCATATATCGCACTATTAGATAAATACAAAAATGTTTATAAAGTTAGTTTGAAATGATCATCTAAATATATTATATAAAGATAATCTAATAAATATTTAATAATATATGTTGTTGGAAATTTACTATATTCAAAATTATCTCATCTGATTTTTGAACAAAAACTCTTTTTAATATAATTTTATCGAAACGTTAAATAATATAGTCAAAGAATTTTTTGTTCGTGGATCATTTAATTTAATTCTTTTATTAAACTTCTATCAATAAATATAATCAAACGTATACAAACACCACTCATTTTACACATACAAATAAATATATTTATAAATAAAATTATAATAATAATAATAAATGATAACGATAAAAACAAACAAAACTACAACAACACTTACATATGTTTTGTTTTAATTTTTGGCAAATTTTGATAACAAATATATTGATATAAATTATAAATAAAATGTAAATTCTTATATCAACAAATTTTTATATGTTATAATAGTACTTTCTTTTTAATTGTGTTATCGTATGATACAGGTAGGGTGACCATATATATATTATATATTTATATATGTACCCAATCCTGAGGTACCATTTCATATATTTGATTTATATTTTCATTCAATATGCGATGTATTTAACTAATTTATTTAATTATATTACACATTGGGCGCTCAATAGAATTAACAATTTTAAATTAAATCCGGAAACAAATTTATTATTAGTTACATGATAGTTCATAAACATGATATCCTACAGACACGTTCATGAGACATCTTCATGTGTTATTGATATTGTTATTGTGGGAAAATGGCATTTTATTGCTATAGACGTTTCACGGAAAGAGAAATATATATCGATTCAAATTATATAGACAATTATGTATCCCAATTCTGTGTATCTAATTTGCTGTGGTCACCCTCTAAATACGACTAAAAAAAAACATATATGATTTTATTTTTTCAAGTTAATGCTTATGCGATAAAAGAAAATAATATAAATAAAATATTTTATTGTATTTGTTAGAGTATATTTTTCATCCGATTAAAATAAAAATTTAATTTTATGATAAAACACAATTTTTATGTTTTTTCCAACTTTTTCTATAATAAATTTAAAAATTTAATCAATGAATTTTATTTTTGGCCAACTTCATACACACACACACACACACACACAGAGATCCAAACAAGCAAACATATTCCGATAACTTTAATACATACTATAATGAAAAAAATTAAATTAAAATTTCTTTTCATATTTTCATAACATGCACAATGCACACAACAGGTTCAACAAATTAATCAAATGCGAAATATGTTCAGTCCAGCCAATCAAATACCATCAGTTGAATCTTTTAAATGGGCAGGAATGAAAAAACATCCGGCTGTAAGTATAGTATTTTGTTTGTTTACATAATTATTTTTATATAGAATTTCTTGTAAATAAAAACAAATAATTAATTTTTTTTTTTTCAAAAATATTATTTATTATATGCATTTAAATTATGTGTAATGAGAAATGATTTGAATTAAAACATATCATGCATAATTATGATATGAAAAATATATATAATAGTTGTTGAAACATTCTTTCTACTCATATATAGAAAATTTACGTGTAGCTGCGTAGGTATAATAATATCTATAAAAGTTTGTTGTTAGTTGCTAAATACAATAATTTTTATGAAGTTTATAACGATACCTATAATATCCTAGAAATGGCTATAAAAACGATTATAGTAAAAACAAAAAAACTGAAATTTTTCTTAATTACACCTCTAGAAGATAAATGTTCTATAAAAAAATATACTCTGTTTATAAACGCAAAATAATATAAAAACCAATCTAAAATAATATTTATAAACTTTTTGTTGTCTAAAACCAAAGACTATAGATGAAACCAAAATCATTGAAGTGGATGCATCGTTTATATGTAGCGATGTTAACATAATGATATGGCAAACTTTTGTTCAACATACAACATTAAGATAACATATAGAATCAGCGCGAAATCACCGAAACAATTCCCGCACTTGTGCGTACAAGTCAACACTATATATATATATATTATAATACACAAATATTTCAAATGCGGATGTAATATTTGTCACAATACAACTAGCAAGACAACGCATAAAGTCCGCTACTCTTATATAGTTTAAGAATATGAGTCTAAACTTAGCTCATTGACGGCGAGTTATATAAACAGATTTTAGATGTTTTATACCATTTTACGTAATCTTCGAAATTATGATTTTATTTACATGTAGACCTATCTATAAACTAAAAACCTATAAATTATCTACGATTTATGTGTGTTGTGTGTGTTAATGTATAAATATTAAAGTATAATATAAAATTAAATTTGGTGTTATTATAATTAGGGTATATTAATTACATATGAGTATAGTGAGATGTTGTTTTAGATTTACCTATGACCATTTTCATATTGGAATTTAAATTACTATTAAAAATGCGGATACAAACCGTTTCGGATCAATCCAAACTATAACTATAACTATATACTATTGCACTATTCAGTGTAACGACTTCTTTAATCTTGTTTAGTTACTCAAAATAATTTTTTCATTCACTGCCACTGCCAGCGTTGCGAATTAGTTGGCGATTTTTTCATGTTCAATAGTCTGTACCCACTCTGACTATATATGAATAACTTTTTTCGAATACGCAGTATATGTGTGTGTTAAGTGAATACAGTATTCATAGCACCACAAATATTATTTTAATCACTTAAAGGCAGTAACTTCATCTATAAACGACTATATTGGGCACCACTAAATGTATCACCAATAAAAACATAATAAACGCTATTGTGGACCGTGCTGTATTAACGAAAACAAAATTTTTATTCCGGCAACGAAATTACTTTATTCAGTAATATATAGTATACGTTTTATTTGATGTTGTGTTTCCATCTTTTTGGTAATTTCATGATTCCTTTGTTAATATCAGTACACAAATGAACCAACTTTTAATTTGATATTATCATAAGCATTACAATTTTTTACCATTCAATAAGTTTGGAACTAAATGGTAATCTGCGTAATTGGTGCAACGTTAGGTCTATATATGGTGAATGTTTCAAACACATCTCAACCATATCAGCTCCCATAATTTTTGTCAAGTTGAAATAATTATCAATCGTTTCAAAAATGGCTAATTTTTGTCAGTGAAATGTGTGTGCAAACACTTATTATTAGTAACAAATTTAATATACAATAGGTAGAATTCAAGAATTTACATATAGAATCGGTAATTTCATATAGGAACATATATATATTATAATTAATAAATAATAAATTAAATAAATAAAACCATTATACCAACAAAAATAAAAAAAAAATATGAAAATTAATTATACATACAAATTGTTATTACGGATAATAATATAGTTGAATTAATTAATTTAAATACGGGCAATTTAATTGTTTGTGCTTTTCTACTATATTTAGTACACACACACCTCTAAACCTATAACATATATTTATTTATTTATATTATTATTATATATATCGATAACTATCAACTATTCAGTTATTTTAATAATAATATATATTTGTGTGTCTCTACAATTTTCTCTGCGAAACAATACAAAATATAGATAAATCTCTAATACACCATATTTAAAATGAACATATACATAAGAATAAGAAGAACATATGATAAACTTACCGCATATTCATTTTTTTAATTTATAAATATCGTGTGGAAATTATAAATTTTTTTTTTGTTTAATTATTCAGATTAAAAATAAAGACAAATGTGAGAGATGGCACGCGGTGGTGGTATCTGTAAAATAAAAAATAAAAGAAAAATAATTAAAAATAAATAAAGTACGGGTGTTTAAGTAAACGCACATTCACACTTCACACACATATATATATATATATATATATACTATCAATGTTATATAATATATATACAATAAGAAAATGTATAAGCTCTCTAATATTGTGCAATACTATAATATTATTTACAAAAAATTAAACCATTTGAAAATCTTTAAATATCTCAATAATAAAATAATAGTAATTAAAAATATTATAAGGTCGCTATATCTATAGGAGATCTACGTACATTAAACTAAGGAATTACTATATATATATATATATATATATATGTTTTTAATAACTAATTATAAAAATCTTAATTATAACCACTTTTTTTGTTCATATGTTAATACATATTCTAAACAAATATGTAAATTTAAAATAACTATAATAATAATATACGATAGCCAGAATTAGAAGCTTAGAATAATATAATTCGAATAATTTACTAAAATTAAAACATTCGCCCTTATTATAGTTCAAGAAAAATGAACACAGAAACGCAGTACGTAACCGATTTTTATTTTTCCATTTTAATATCGAAATTAAATTAAAATAATTTTAAAAAATAAACTCAACATATTTTTTATAGATAAAAGATAAAAATTTATCTATCTCTATTTATCTATCGAAAGAAAACTTCATATACACTTACACAAACATCAATTAAATATTTATATATACACAAACTAACAATTTTCCTAATGACACATTATATGTCCTTATAAATATAATAAGAATTTTAATATATTCTCATCTATAGAATACTTAATATTTTTTAGATAATTAATTAATCATTTCTAAATCACATTCAATACATTTTTATGTATATATTTCTATATTAGATAAAAAAAAAACTCAATTAATTACGAATACATATAATCGCTGTATCTATTTATATACACAAATACGCGTTAGTGCAAGCTCAAACATTCAGAAATATATAAAAGATTTTGTGTAAATATTAAATTAACAACTCTTTTTTATAATAAATATTTACAATATTCAAATTTTTAATATAAAAAAAAAATTCTTAGATAAATAAATAAATAATAATAATATGGAAAAGAAAATCAAAATAATGTGATTTTTTAGAATTTGATACATAAAAACAAGTAAAAAAATAAAAATGGTAAATGTGATGTGTCGCCCGTGCCCCAGTGACTTTGTTTAGACTTTAATAAAATATTATATTAAACCAACATATTATTAATATTAGGAAAAATGTTACTTTCAATTCTAATGTTTGATAAAATAATTGAATAGAAAAACCCTCTAAAAGTTAAAACACTTAACAAATTATTATATTTAAATATAAAGAAGTTATTACGTTACGTTTATGCAGAAGATGGATTATCGAATATGTAATATTTGTAAACGGTCAGTCAGACAGAACGACATGAGTGTCCGAAATCACCATCATAATACTTTATTTTCTATTTTTTTATAAAAATATGAATGTGGTAAATAAATAAATAAATAAATATAATAATTGTGTTTTGAAATTTCATTAAAAATATTCTATTTATTTAAATATTTATTTAATTTTTTTCAAATTTTATATTTGCATATGATATCTTATTATACAGAGAATGTAAGACTGCGTACGTGCATTTAAACACGTATAGACAAACTATTCAAAATAAATATAAAAAAATTCACCGACAGCCGAACACTTGAACAAAAGATTATTACAAAAAATAAGTATTTATAATATGTGGATGATTTTTTTAAGAATGCAAGAATTAAATATAGTACTCGAATAAGCTTATCGTTAGCATACATATTATGAGCGTCCTATATTAAGTCCATACATAATATGCCATAATAAAATGGAATTGTCCTAAAATTGTATCGTCTTCATTGAAATCTTCGATTGTCTGACAGAAAAAAAAAAAAATCGTGTTCAGGAATAGGTCACGAATTATTTAAATTACAAATAATTTTAAATATTAATTCCAATAGCAACTTTAACCATATACCAATTACAAATAAAAAAAAATGTGGACTACTAAAAACAACCACAAACTGGTATAAAAGGAATTACTGTAATGCAAAGATGTGATAATGGAGTTATATGATATTGACAAGGTAATTGCAATTTTATTATCTATTCATATCAACGCAAAAGTTATAGGGTAAAATCGAATTCCTAAGTTTCCAAAAGTGGTTGTGTCCACTGTCTTTACTATCGATTTTGAAATGAAAAAGTTCATCGCAGGAATTGTTCATATAATATAAATTCTCTCACTATGAGCCTACAAAATTTAGTTAACATTTAATAAGAAAAACTGAGGATAGTTTCCAGAAATTGATCCTGACAATTGTCCTTATTGTAAATATCGATTTCGATGTATTATTTATATCGAGGAAATTTCTTTTATTCGGCGAAATTCACGTAAAATATAATTTTTATATTTAATTTATTCACAATTTCTTATTGTGATTTAATAAAATAAAAACATTTCGATATATTACATAAGAAATTTTGAATAAATAAAATAATTTGTGATATAAAAATCGAAACGTTTTTAATGAATTGCCTTCGCTATTAACTAAAGTCCATATTTCTTTAATTTGCAATTAGTTAAAAGTATATATTTAATACGATATTTATATATAGCCCATTTTCCAACAGCTGAAGACTTTGGCTTAACATGGAACAAATGCAACTGATAAATTAAAAGTTTTTGGTTATTTTTAGCAGCATTTGTTAAATATGCTTCACTTTAAGAGTATTATTTACGATTTTTTCTATATAGTTCTTTATAGTTTTATGTATATTTTATGCTTCACGTAAAAAATTACAAATGAATAATTCACCTATTTAAAATTATGAAATTAATGATATTTAATGATAATTATTTAAAATATATATGTCAACAATATACATTTTATCTACTAATATACTGCTGTCAATAATATATTGTGGAGTGGAATCGGTAAATAGAAAACCAATTTAGTTACTATATCACCTGTGGTGTACCATCACTCTAACATACATTTTGTATTTCTATTCTAGTGATATAGTGATTATATAGTCACTAATTTTACCTTCTTAAAAATAATGTACCACCTCAAATCTAATTTATATATAATTATTATTTGCGAATGCGATTTAATTTAAAATAATTAAACAAATTAGTAAAAATACATATAAATTGCGGTGTTTCGCATTATTAAGATGATAATATACACAAAAATATTTATAATACGCAATTGAGACCACCAACAAACTAAAAAAAAATTTTAAAAATACAAACATTTATACAGAAACTAAAAAAAACTATACACTAAAAATATTGTATTAATTAAAAAAAAATAAAATAAAAAAAATAGATTAATTAAAAATTGGAAAATAAAGAAGCAAAAAAACTGTGTCTACAATTATCAACTACTTATTTTTTTATTATTATTTTAACGAATATTAAAGTATTAATTATTAGTGTTTTTTTTTTTTTTTACTATTAAATTAATATTATTATTATTATTTTAAATAATGTATGTAATTTATTTACCGTATTTTTTTTAATTTTAATTATTTTTATTTTTCGGTTACAACAACACACACACAAAACGATAAATGAACTCACTAATCTCTCTAGCTACTAATAATGCACATGATGTGCTTAATTTTTTAAATTAAATAAATAGGTAAAAAAACACCTTTTCAAAAAATACGTAATTATAAATTACCACAAGACAATTAATTAATTGAGTATTTAAAATTGTCTTATTGTAATAAAATTAAATAAAAATAAAAAACTTTTAAATTAATAAACAATGCTGATGTTGTTGTTGTTGTTCTTGTTTTGATAGATTTTTTTTATCTTTTTTACTTTTCCATACATTATTTATTATATAAATAATTAATTATTTATTTTTATATAATTTATAATTAATTGAGTGCTTTTTTTGTATTTTTTTTTTTTGTTTTGTTTATGGTTTTTTTTTTTTTTTCACGCACTCTCTAAACATTACACTTATAATTAATATTACCATAAATTTAAAAAATTCTACAAAACTAATCGAGTAATAATAGTAGTAGTAGTAGTAGTAGTAGTAATAATAATCTATATATTTATATATATATTAAATTAATTAAATACGCTAAATATATATAATAATAGTAAATTATAATATAAATATGCTATTACAAAATACTTATTAGAATTTATAATAATAATAATAATAATTTAAAATGTTGTGACAATAATTTAAATAAAATGCTACTGTAAAATATATACGGTAATAATTTTATTATAATATTTCTATACGAAAGTGTAAATAAATAATTAATCCATACACAATATCAAAAGTATACTGGTTATGTTAAGTGTATGTGTGTGGGAGGATTTTGTTAATTATATTATTAAACAAACATATATAATTATAATTAATATAATTTTAATATAAAATACATGTGTGAGTGTGTGTGTTTATTATATTGTTATTGTGTCCAAATATGTAAAGTAAGAAATATATTGTTATTAATTAATTAATTAATCAATCAATTATTTGTTTACTTGTTTTAGTTTTTTTTTTTTTTTTTAAATAATTAATTAATTGTTAATTTAAAATATACGCGAATATTAGTCGTTTCTTTTAAAAGAAATAGAAATAATAATAAAAATAAAAATAAGGTCACATGATATAAATTTTATCAAATACATTATATTTAAAATAAAATTATTTATGCAAAAATTAGGTTGTGATACATGGAACAGATATTTTAAGTTAAGCTATATATTTGGATGAGTTCATTTTTACCGAATTAATTTAAAATTATTTAGGAATATGCGATAATATTGACATATAGTAATGTGAACCACCCCCAAAAAGGGCGATACCGAAAGGCATGCATTTTTACTATTCTGATAACTATAGAATTCCCGAAAAATATATATAGATCCTTCATTGTTACGGTGAAACCAGACTATCTTAAATTATAGAATAAAAATTGCAATCGTAACATGATTGCAGACCAATTGGTGAATTTGTTATATACTCCAATTGACTGCAACGATAGAGATAGTTATGCGGTTAAAAATGAAAGCCGCAATTTTGCAGGAATGATTTAGTGAATGTATACAAGTAATCAATCAATTTAGTTCACTCGCTAACTGAAAGAAAATCGATTTGATAATAGTGGTCTGATCCGGTATTTATCCGAAATAGCATAAATGACTGTTTTCCTAATGAAATTTCACTGAACAATGCTGGATCATCATTTTGTATGGTTATACAGTAGTTGCAGTATTGTTGCAAATGAAAGAGCTGACAAGTCGCCTTGAAATCGCAATCTTTATTGATGCGAAACATTGTTTTTTCAATTGTATAATTAATTAGATACTGCAGTGAATTGCGCGAACTGGATAATTGAAATGAATTTAGTCGTTGATGGATATAACGTGAAGTCAACTTTCGACCAGGCGTAAAAATATTCATTGTTGTTCCAATATAGGAAAGCTCTAAATTCACTGTATAGATGCTCTATGTTAGAAGAATAGACTTGGTACATTTTATATCGGTATGTCCGATGTATGTATACGAGATGTTTTTGAAAATACATATCTTGCTTTTTATGATATTTGAATTATTTATAAAGAATTGTCTGCAAAAAATGCTTGTACATAAATCTGTTAATATAGAAATGTCTGCAGCAGAACTATACATTTAAAAAAAATATACATTCACTATCGCACGACTTAACTAACACCATATTTTATATAATTTACATATATTAAATTAAATATTAAATAACTAAATTATTTATATTATTATTTGAAAATATTAATATCATAAATATTAAATAAAATAGAATTAAATATGTGTGTTATTAATTTATAAATAATTTTATGGTAAATATAAATATAATGTGACTCTATTTTTATTTTTTGTGTGTGCATAATCCATTGATAGCCATTGATTAATATTACAATTGTTTGAAATAATAATTAATCTAATTTACGAATATTAATTAATAAATAAATTAATAAAATTAATCTACTATAAAATTATTATTAATATAGTTATAATTTTTGTGGTTTTAAAAAATATTTTCTATTTATTGTTACACTACGATATGGCGACAAAAGTGTGTGTGTGTATGTGTGTGTGTGTGTGTGATCTAAAAAAAGTATAATTATAATTAAATAAAAAAAAAAAAAAAAAACAAATTAGAAAAAAAACCACAAAAAAAGCAATTAATTAATATAAAGAAAAAATTCTAAAATAAAAAATATTAATAGAGTTATTTTTTGTTTTTATAATTAAATTAAAATTAAATAAACAAAAACAAGTGTTAGTATATAATTTTAAAATATGTTAGTTTATTTTCCGGTTTTTTATTTTTATTTAAGAAATATTTATTATTAAATCGTATTTTTATTAAATAATTATTGAAAGAGTTTCTTTTTCGGTTTTTTTTTCCCCCTTATTTATGTGAACAATAATATATTTTATATTTTTTATTTATAATATATAAACTGTTATTTTTTATTTATTT
Organism: Bibio marci; assembly: GCA_910594885.2. Lineage (NCBI taxonomy): Eukaryota > Metazoa > Arthropoda > Insecta > Diptera > Bibionidae > Bibio > Bibio marci. The sequence goes on along the minus strand of OU343116.1, from coordinate 45,175,059 downwards.
TTTTTTATTAATTAATTAATTAAAAAAAAAAAACTATTTAATTAATTAATAACAACATTTATTTTTTGATAATGATAATAATTGAATATTTAAATATTTTTATAAAAATAGAAGAATAATATCTCCGTCTGTTTTTATTATTATTTAATTTTTAAATATTAAAACCAAAAATGTAAACATTAAAAAGAAAATAATAATAAATAAATTAAATTTCTTCATATTTTTAAAATTTATATTATTTTTAACAATGTTTTTTATTGTTTTATTATCATCATTAAAAATATGTTTTTCTTTTTCCTATATTTGTCACATATATTGCTCGCGTTTTCTCATGATCTGGTGTGGTGTTTGAGTGTCTGTGTGTGTATGTGTCTGTGATAAGAGTTTTCTATTTTTTATATTAATTATATATTTTTTATGTTTGTAAATAAATTAATAAATTTAAATATATAAATATATATATAGTTTAAAAAATTAATTAAGTTTTTGTATTTTAGGTATTATAATATTAAAAAAAAGTATTGTCAATGAGAAATTGTTGTAGTTTTTTTTTTTTTATTTTTTATCATTAAAATTGCTCAATAATAATTATTTTTTTTAAATTAAATTTTTAATTATATTTAAATTTAATTTTATTAAATAAAATTAATAGCGTCGCGGTATGTTAATTAATTATTATTAAGTACTGCAGGAAAATATTTAACTATATTTTTTTAAATTATCATTTTGAATCACGCATGTGAATCCTGAATTTCGTATATATATCAAACAATTTTGATTTTTTAATTTCTAATTATTATTATTATTAATTAGATTGTTGATTGCTTTCAATTGGGAGTGGGTGGCGCGCATTGTCTGGTGACAGGTGATATAACAAACAAAAAATGTAATATGTTTTATTTAAGATATGTTAAAAAGGAAAAAAAATATAACTAAATAATTTAATGTGTCTTTTATTAGACCCCGTGTATTCATATAATTTTAATTAATGTGACCATTTTGTGTGTGCACGGTACGTATAATACTAAAGTGTATTGCGAATAAAATTTAATTTTTTATTCATTATGGACGAATGTATACGGGCCGAGATAAATTTTAGTAAAACAATTGTTATTAAATATTGAAGTCGTACGTTAGTCAAAATGTGAAGCTTATCGCATCTACACAAGTTAGTAAATTTGCTTCGCATAGGCGAGTATGTAACAATTGTGAAAAAGTAAATGGTTCTTTAATGCCATTAATTTTATTATGAATTATTAGCTATTTAAACTACAGTCTGTATCAAACAAAATAGAAACATTTCCGATAGAAAAGAATTTTAATTAATTAATTGTTTATGTATGCGGCCTGTTAAAATTAAACTATATACAAAAATGTTTATTATTTTCATACTATACTATACGCATTTCAAAAATTACTTAATTATAATTAAAACTAAAAATTGCTGTTCATTCTACAATTAAGAATTAGTATTTTTGTATTAATATTACGTAATCAACCCAACAACAATTAAGAATTTATGTGTTATTAAAAAGTTTTTCTATATATACATTTACAACAACGCACACACACACACACACACACACACATTAAAAGCACATTTCCATATACATTTTCTATGTTTTTAATTAGTAAAATTATACATTTGAACATATTGTGTGTGGTCACAATTAAAACTATACGATTTTATAATAACATAAAGAAAATTAATTTATAACATATGTTTAGGGAGGTGGTTTAAGGGTTTAAGGATGAACTAATGAAAACATATACTAAAATATTAACAAAAATTGTGTTAAATGAAAATAACATAAATATTCTGTGTTAATGTTATATAGATCATTTTTTTTTATGGTATAACGGCAGGTACCACACTCTACAAACAAATAGGTACCTGAATTTAAAAACGAAAAATTCAATTATAAAATGTAAAAATGTGTGTTTGTTTGGGATATCACCAACAACCAACCCACTGATAAATATTTAAAAATTAGAAAATATAGAAAGTAAAACAATAAATACACAATATAAAAGAAAACTCTATTATATATATAGGTGTGTGTTTGTGTGTATGTGTGTTTGTGTAACTATATTAAAAAAAAAAATATTTATAAATTTATAATTAAAAGCGCACAAATAATTTTCTTTAATTTTCCCATTTTCTTTTTCACAACTTTTTCAAAAGAAAATAAAACAATAAAAAAAAAAAAAACTACTATAAATAAATTACTAACTACTTTTAATTTTTAATTCAATGACAATGTACGTGTAGTTTTTAAATTAAAACAGGATAAATTTTATACACAACATCATTTTTACCTCTCGCTAATCTATCAATTACATACAACAAAACAAAAAGAAAACTAAACAATTGAAAGTCGCAATAATTTTTTTTTTTTTTTGCACATTCTAATTTAAAATAATTTTAAGGTTTTTCTTTTCGAAATGCAACATGTAAAATTTATTTGATTAACTGAATTTTTCTTTTAATTTATTATTATTTTTTTTTTTACACAACGCTTTTTTATTTTTAATAAATATTATTTCTTTTATTTTTTTACTTAAAATATTTTTATTTTATTTTAATAATTTTCTTCAATCAATTAATAATTTTAACAACACCATATACAATATTAGTATTTAACTTTTAACCACCAACTATTATTACAAATTAATTGGTATGTATTTTTTATGTTTATGTGTTGTGTATGTGTGTGTGTGTGTGTGTTTGTGTGTTGTGGATGTGTAAATTTCTAAAAAAATCTCATTAATATCAATAATATTATTAAATGTAAAAGTTATTTATATATAAATAAATATTTAAGTGTTTTTCTATATACTAATTTTTTTTTTTTTTAATAACATATAAACACACTTTAATAATATATTAATTATTTAATACCAATAATACGTGTACAAACAATACAGTAATATTTAATTAATTACGTGTTTTTTTTTTTTTTTAATTTTTTAATTTTTATAATAGTTAAGATAAAAAATAAATAAAGAAGAATAAAAAAAAATTAATAAGAAAATAAACAAAGAAAAAAAAAAACTTGCTATTTATTACTTGCATAAATATTATAAATTATTTTATTAATTTTCACAAAAAACAATTAAACAATTAAAATAACTGTATAGATATTTTTTTAATTTTTTTTTTAGTATAATATAAATGTTTTAATTATTGGGAGGCAATATTCCATTTTCTATATATTATTACTAATTATTTATTTATTTTAATTATTATTATATACTTTTACAACAAAAAAAAAAAAATAAAAAAAATTAAAAACACCATTTTTATTGAAAATAATTATCGGTTAATTAATAAAAAATAATAGAAACATATTAAACGAATAAATAAAAAATAAAAAATAAGACATAAAACAAACAAAAAAAAAAAAAAAACTAATAAAATAAAAACCCAAACCAAAATTTACCAAAAACATTAAAAAAAAAATAATATAATAAAATTAATTAAATTAAATACGCCACTATAAAAAAAAAAATTATTATAAATTGTAAAAATTAATTTTTTACTGTATATATTTTTATTATTGTTAATTTTTTTCTTCTTTTTTTTTAATTTAAAATAAAATACAATAAAACTAAATCAATTATTATCCACTTTTTCATTTTTAAATTAATCTCTTTAATCATTATCATTTTATTTATTTTTTTTTCAATATACATTGCTCTATTTTTTTTTTATTTTTTTTTTAATAATTATTAAGTAATTCATAAATTAAAAATAAATAAATTAAATATGCTTTCTGTTTAATTTTAAATTATTAACATTATAACAATTTACAAAATAATATATATGCTCAAAAAATTTAGAAGAATTCTATAAAAGTTTAAGTGAACAAAAATTAAAAAAAAAACAAAAATTAAAAAATTAAGAAATAATAAATTGAAAATAAAATTTAATCTAAAATAAATATGCCGGTGATACGTTTTTTCAATTTTTTTTAATACTGTAGTGAATATTCGAATAGTGTCAATTATATATTTTTTTTTATTTAATTCCATAAATAATTTTAAGAGTTCGGTTCCACATACATTGCTGCAGTATTTATATTAGCATAGCCAATGCGTGTATATAATTAAAGTGGGTTGAGGACTAAGCCATTTCTAAAGCCATATTCAACATATTTTATATTAAAGAAAATAAACCGTACAAACTCACAAAAAGTTAAATGTTGTTGTGGTTTGATGACAATACTTTAATTGAAAGAACGACACAACGTCATATGATTTGGTTTTGTGCTGATGGTTTTGTAATTATATTAGTAAATAATCCATGTGGATCGTCATAGTAAAATTGCATGTGACATTGTGGAGAAGTTGCAAGTATAATACAAATAGGTCTAGCAAATGATTGTTTTAAATAACTTGAATACGAATGAACAAAAAACACCGTTTTTTAATTTTATGGTACATGAAGTTACAGAAATTCACTTAGCATTGCTTGATCTGTAATCTGTATTTATGCAATGTAATGGAGTTTATGATTGCAATGTGCATCATTTGTGTTGGTGCGACCTTTTACACCATCAGATTACCGATTTATTTTGCATTATTAACAAAAACTTTATGAATGGTATAAGAATTTCAATACGGATTATGGAGGAATGTAAAATCACAATTTTTTTCCTGATCCTTGGACCAGAAGTTCCATATGAGATCGGAATTATAAAATTAAAAGATGGTATAATGCTATCAAACCAAATGGCAAAAAAAAAAAAAAAAGATTGATGTGAGTATTTTGTGATATTTTTGCTATTGAAAAATTAATGCCGGTTTGCGTCTTGGCTAAGTTAATTTTGATAAAATATAATTCAATATATCATTGAACCGTCGTTGTTTTTCTGTGTGTATCGATAGTTTAAGTAATTTTGTAATGTATTTATTTATACAATAATAATATATTATAAATTGTTAGCGAAGAAGCCAATAACAAAGTAAAAATTTTTAATATAATTATTCAACTTTTAGCTGAATATAGTTCATTTCAATGTTCTTCTATAAGTATAAATTTTGTCTTCGTGAAATGTGTATTTATTTTCTATGGTGCAAGTTTATGCAAAACCAATTGTTTCCTCTTCCTTTTTAATCGCATAAGTATACCGAAAATTTATTAAAACATAAATAAATATTATTCGATTCTTAAATTTTTGCTATTTTATTAGCACATAGTTTTTTTTTTGAGTAACAGAAATATGTTTAAATTTAGAACAAAATTAATTTTTCAATTAATTAATCAACTATTTTTAACAATTGTCGTACAAGAATGAATATGTTTTTTATATAGATTTTTAACAGAACACAAATATCGCTGATTATTTTTAACTATAACTATATATAATTAATATAGCTGACTACGACTACAACTAGACACAAAAAAAAAAACTATTGTATATAACTATGATATAGTCATGAATAACTCCTCTACAAATGTAGCACTTAATCTTAATCGGTTTTTGTTAAGCGATGACAAAGTTTAATATTTATTTTAAAACATTTTGTTGGTGTGCCATCAGCAATATTAGTGTTCGAAACCAAATATACGAGTGTGTATACTATACGGGTGGAATCGTTTGATTATACAGCTTGTAAAAAATTTTGCATTCGCAAACAAGCATGGAAATAATTCATAATTTCAAGTTGTTTTTCAATGTTTGTTAATTAAATTTAAATAATATAATATTTCCCATGTAAAACTAAACCTCAAGAAAACTGATTTGTATTACATTCTTTGGAAAAATTTTGAAAGTGAATCAAGGAATAATAATGAAATTATGATTATTATTAATGATTTTTCAACAAGTTAATTTATGAGAATTTGCATTTAAATTTACCATCCACATGGTCAATTAAAAGGTATTGTGTTTATTACAATCGATGGCACACATTCGTATCTGAGTAGCACTTTAGAAACTATAAAGTCTGAATTGAAAAATGCGCGCATAAATGTGTGGATAATATTTTTCAATAAAATTTTGTGTACCATTTTCTGTTATATGAAATCTACGTTATCAAAATCTGATATATTTTAATTTTGTTATACAGAACATGTCATAATTTTAACAAAACTTGAAACACTTGAAACCCCGACCAATAATTGTGTTTGCATTTAATAAAACATTTAAGTGTTGTAAAAATCACAGTAAATATTCTCTAATATTTACTTATAAATAATTATGTAAAAAATTAAAAAGAATTCAAATTCCTTTGTTTATTGCAAACGTGGCGTTAACAAACCTCAGCTCTATAATTGTTTTCACTATTATTATTTTAATTTAATGCATATTTTTTTAATTTTTCTCTAATTAATGAAATAACACATAATTTTAATAAAAAAAAAAAAAAAAAAAAAATAGTTAAAAATATAAAATAAAATTAATAAAAAAAAAAAAAAAAAAACTATCGTTGGGATAAAAATGTATTAGTATTTTTTTTTATAATTAAATTAAAATTAAAATTAAAATTAAAAAAAAAAAAAAAAAACGACTTATTTTTAAATCTAACCTAAAAAAAATCCCATATAACTGGTACTAATTTAAAAAATAAATGATTAATATTTTATTTTTATTACATTAGTTAATTGTTTTTTTTTTTTATTTTTATGCAATTTTACACATATTTTGTTTGGAAATAAAAATAGAAAAAATAAATGAAAAAGGAAAAAAAAAAATTCTACATTCTAAAATTAAATTGCTTTTAATTTAATTTAATTTAATTTAATTTTTTATGTGACAAATATTTTCACAGCATTTTGCATTTTGTTTTTTGTTTTTTTAATTCTTTTTCTTTTTTTTTTTGTTTCATTTTTTAATAAATCTAAATCTAAATTATTTTTAAATTTATTAATTAACAATAATTTCATACTACTATTTTTTCTTTTTTATTTTCTATCAAATAATTAATGTTTTATTTTTTTTTTTTATTATTTTTTAATTAATTATGTGGAAGATTACACACACGCAATTTTTAATTCTCTGAGCAAAAAGGTTTTTTTTTTTTTATTAAATTATTTATTGCATAAAATACGATTTTTTTCGGTTTTTAATTATTTATTTATTTATTTACTTAATTATATTTTCTTAAAAATTGATATTTTTATTTTTATTTTTAGTTATATATAGAGAAAAAAAAAAGGAAAGAAAATAAAATAAAATAAAAGAATAAAAATAAATAAATAATAATTTTTGAAACCGTAATTTTTTTATTTATGATTATTTATTTATTAATAATATTTTTATATTTTATTTTCTTGTTAATAATTATTAAATCTTATTGCTTAGAGAGAGAGAGAAATTACATGATGAAAACAAATGATGAAAATAAATAAACTAAATGAAAATTGAGTGTGTATACATCAAAAATGTATGTTAACTAAATAAAATTAGTTTAGGATTGAGGATTTCTCGTGTGTAAAAGGATTCGATTATATTAATGGGAGTAGTATTTAATTAATTAAATTTTAATTGTATGTTTTTATTATTCCATTTTTTTTTTTTTTAGTTACTCTATTTATTTTTATATTATATTTTTTATATACAAAATATGTATGTATTATTGCTTTCGGTAATTTTTTTTTAATTAAATATATATAATTAAATACATTGTGTGTGTGTGAAAATAAAACTAGAATCATAATAATAAGTAATTAACAAAAGAAAAAAAACAAACAAAATCAGATCTAATTAATTGTAATCAATAATAATTACACAAAAACACTTTTAATTTTTTTATTTATTATTATTTTAAAATACTATGATAGTTTTTTTTTTTGTTATTCATCATTTTTTACTCTTAAAAATATAATTCTATAAACATTAAAAATATATTTGTATAATTATTAAAATAAAATCAGTCAATTTGAATTAAAAAATAATTTTTAATTATTACTATTTTTGTTTAAACAGAATTAAAAATAATATTAATTTAAATTATCATAGTATTTTAAAGAAAAAAAAAACTAAAAAAAATAATAATAATAAAGAATAAAATATTTACAAATAATAATAATAAAAAAATGAATATTAAATATAAAATTAATACTTACGTTGACGTGTGTGTGTGTGTGTTTGTGTGTGTGTGTATCATCACGTCACACATTATGATATTTCGCTTATTTATTTTTTTTTTATTGTTTTATAATTAATATAATTAAAATAGTCCTTTTTGTTTTTGTTTTTGTATTTTTTTTTTATATAATTTTTTGTGTGTTTTAAAAATATGAAAATAAAAAGAAAAATTAAATTAAAAATTATTTCAATAAACTATTTTTATAATTTAAAATAATAATGAAATAACAAAAAATGTATATAATTAAAAATGAAAGGGAGTGGTTGTGGAGCAGCAGCCACATTTATCATTTTAATTATAATTTTAATTATTACTTATATATTATTATATACAAAATAAAAGCGATAATGTAAAAAAAACAAAAAGCTTTTTATACATAATTTTTAATTTTAATAATACGTTCTATACGTTTTTATTTTTATTGATATTTAATATTAATTAATTCATATAAAAAAAAAAAAAAAAAAAAACTTCATTACTGGTTGGGATGGGGGAAGGGGGCGGAAAGGATGTGATATAGAAAATTGTTGTGATAAATAAATAATAATAGTAATGATAATAAACGAAAAAATAAATAAATAAATAAAATAAGTGCTTAAAAAGGATTATTACGACGCACAAAAAAAGATCTACAGTGTGCCCCAAAAAAGGTTCTAATTTTTTTAAATAATAATTTTACTGGTTTTTGTCTTTTATTAGTTTAATATCCCCAATATATTTTCGGTTTTAGGTGTTTTCTACGAAAAGGTTTATCATTTTTTTTTTGTTCTTTTATACTATTTTTAATATGAAAATAATTAATTTTATAATAATTTAATATTTTTTGTTGGTCCACTTTTGAAATTCCTATTTTTAGTATATATTATTAAATTTCCGATTTCTTTTCGCTGTACACTGCTGAGTGCGAAAAAATATGCCATTTATATTTTTTATGGATTAATTGAAATAGTGTTTTTTTTATTTTCATCAAAAAAAAATAATAATAGTTTCAGTGTGTTTAATTTCCCAAAACACAGAAACAGATTTTATATTTTTTTTTTTTTTTTTTTTTTTAGAATATTAGGCACTTAAAGAGTATATGTATGTGTGTAATGTATATGTGTATGTATAATTATATAGTTTTATCTCTGTTTCATGTGTTTGTGTATAATGATATGATTGCAAAAATTATATTTTCCACATATGTGTGAAAATTTATTTACAAATAAAGAAAAAAGAAAACTAAATTCTTCTAGAATTTCGTATAAAAGTTTACGTAATTTGGTGTTAATTATATGTTAAACGTGAGCGCGGCGGCGGTGGTGTAACCGTTTCAAATTTATAATTTTGAACTGTTCGAAGAGAAGTGTTTCACCCGCACACACATACACATAACATAAATCAATAGTACATAATGAAAATGTATGTAGAAATTAATATGATCATTAATTGTTTGTGGAGGAACGAGCGTATGTGAGAGGTGTTTCAATCAGGCAACAATACAATTCATAGTAGCTTGATTAAGAAATTGAAGAAGAATTTGGTATAATAGAAAACTTATTGCATGTCAATATAAAAGAGCAAAAAATTCATCGACTATATGGTGTTTATAATGTTAAGAGAATATCATATTTCATATAAATAATACTAATTATTTACTAACAACATTTAGGCGTAACTAATGAAATATCTATTACAATATGAAATGGAAAGATATTAGGGTTATTTTACCCAGTGATTCAGTTTCGCAAAACAACAACACTTCTGTGTCATATACTCTATCCAGTCAATTTTTCGAAAACATTTGAATTGAATTTCAATTTTTATTTGACGCTTAAAATTCATGCATTACCATAATTGTTTACTAAATCAACGAATACAAATAATTCTTCGAAGTCATTTATTAACCAAAATTTCCTAATTTTTAAATTTATTCCTATAACAGAAATCGTTAGAGTTGCATTTTCATACAATAATATTTTAAACAAATATCCACATCTTTTTTTAAGATTTCAATTTCGATACGTATGCATTGTTAATTACTAACATGCAGACTAATTTACCATCATAACTAAGAAACGTTAAGTAGTAACCACACGCAGAGCACTATTGTAAAGTTAATTATTTGGTAATTTAGACCGTACAGTTCACCTCCAGCAGAAGTGCTAATTGACAAAGTGAAATTCGATATGTCTTGCTATGTTTAACCAGTAACCGTATATGTTAAAATTTATACTTTTCATATATATACGTTCGTCTACACTTTTCAATAATCATAGCCGATTTTAACAATTAACGATCATATAAAAAAAAAATTCCATAAAATATACAATACAAATTGTATTTCCAATTTAATTAATTCATAATAATATTTGAATTGATCTAGTTGTGTATGTGTATGTGTGTGTGTGATAAATATTAATATATAAAATTATGTTGAGCAGTAATCAAATTATAACAGCAGTCTTTATTTTCTTTTCGTATATTTGAAAAACATAAATGAAAAAAAAAACTAATTAAATATTGAGCAAACCCGGAAAACTGTACTACTACGACGACGCCTACAACACGACTACGACGACGACGACGACGACGACGAAAATTATGATAATTAATGAATAAAAAAAAAAAAAAAAAAAAATCGATATCTGAGCAAATTATTAATTATTTTTTAATTGAAATTATTTTGTTGTTATTGTTATTTAAAAAACAAACTAGAAAAAAATCAATCCATTAGATATTCAGAGATATAAGTTTGTACTTGTTTTTTGTATCAATTTTTAATTTTAATTTTGTTGTTATTTGTTTAATTATTATTGTTTTAATAATTAATTTTCTGTTTCAATTATTCTTTTTAAATTGTTGAATTGAAACCATCGTAAAAATAAACAAAAAAAAATATTAAAAAAAAAAGTGAAAAAAATCACATAAATTAATTATTATTAATATTTTTTGTTTTTAATTTTTAATAACAACAATTTAAACAAATTTTAAATAGTTATTATTTTATTAATTTTAATTTTAATTTTAAATATATATATATATATAAATACTATAAATCAATTATTGCTTATCAATAAAAAACGTTATTGTCATTTTATTTATTTTTATCGACATATTTTTGGAAAAATTAAAAACAATAATTTAAATTAGTTAAAATCCAAAAATAAACAAAAATTAAAAACAAAAAAATATTATATTTAATATTAAATTTATATATATATATATTTATTTATTTATTTATTAAATTTTATTTTAGTTTTAGAAAATGATATGGTTATCAAATATTATTTCACAGTCGATTTACGATTTTTTTAAACATTTTTAATTTTTTTTTTTTAATATATACAATTACAGTTAAAAAAAAAAAATTAAAATAAAAATAATAATAATTATATTAAAGGATTTATAAGTTAAAAAACAAAAAATTGCAAGGATATGTTTATTTATTTATATTTAAATTACTATATATTTTATTTTTTCTTTTATTAATAATTAAAATGCGATATTAAAAATGTTGGAAAAAAAAAAAAAAATTAAGAAATTAAATAAAAAAATAATTATTAATTGAAAAAAAAAAAAGAATTGCATTATTATTCGGATTTTTTTTCTATTGATTAATTGATTATGGAATTAATAAATGTTAAGTAAAAATTTTAGAATTGCATAAATTCTGAAAATACTGAAATACTTTAAAACTACTATAAATTAAATACGTTTTTTGTTTTTTTTTTTTATTATTATTATTTTTATTTATTTAAATTCTATATTTATTATTATTCTGCAAAGGGGAAAAAAAAAAATAAACGAGGATATTACACAATAACAAAACTCATATCTCTAAATATTAATGGCAGCAAAAATATACATAATAAAAATAATTATGAAAAAAATTTAAATAAAACTAAATTAATTTTTAAATATGTATAAATTTTATGTTTTTTTTGGTTTTTTACCATTTCATTAAAAAATAATACTTTTTTTTTTTACGTATTTTATAAATTTTAAAAAAAATAAAAAATGTATGCTACGAAGGCACCTCTATCTAAAAATACAAAATATGTACCTAATATTATTTTATATATCTATGTTTAAGCCTTTATCTATCTACCTACCTACGTAACTACCCCCTCCCCCCCCCATTTAACACTGTACACATTTAACATTGGGGAAGGGGTAGTGCGAGGCGGGGGCGGGGCAGGGAAATGGGGGTTCGCATCATAACTACTTAATTAATTAATTAATTAATTAATAAAACTTAAAATGGAAATATTATTATTTCTGAAAGTGTGTTCACGTTATGTGATGATGATTGATTTTGCGTGATTAAGATGTAATTATATAAAATTTTAATAAATGATTAATTTCATTTCATTTAGAATTATTTGAATAACAGAAGATTAATTAATTAAAGTGTTGGTGGAAAATCCTTATTTAAAACACACAAACATAAGAAAAAAATAAATGGAAAATAATTATTTTATATAAAAAGATTTAAAAAAAAGGATGTGTTTTTTTTTTGTCTATTTATAAAAATTAAGTACAAAAAATTATCATTTACATACACACACACACACACACACACACACACTCCTCATCTCATTTGAAATTAATTGATTGAACGAGTAAAAATTTGTGAGTAGCCTTATCGGTGGTTACAGCAACGAGAAATTTCAAAATTGTATATACTCTTTTAAGTGTTAAAGACTCGGCGATATTTCATATAAAAATAGAAGAATACGATTAGCAATTTTGTGTATGAAAAGACCATCACAAAAGCAAAAGCAAAACTTGATAAAGGATAGATGGATACTGTTGTGGCAATTAAAATTATTCATATGTATGTGAAAGTATACAAACAGAAAAATAATACCATCACCAGGTTGACTAAAATAGAAGTGGCACTTCCTACGGAAATAATCCACAAAATCCATGTAATATCGCGTTGTTGAACAATCACATATTGAAAATATGTGCGAAAGCTTACCCCTGCATTTCAAATGGATATGTACGTAAAATTTTACAAGAACAGAAAGATGGATGCCGTCCGGGGATTGCCATGACCAATTTTCATAAAATAAAAGCTTTATGAATTGTTGCCATATCCAACACCATATTTTCTTAAGATTTGGCATCCAGCAGCTATTATCTGCTTTGTTCATTGGCATCTAATTCTGAAGTCAAGTCGAACCCTATTATGCAGAGTCCAACATTCGAAGGGGTTAACCGAATTGAAGGATCGTTACAAAAAGTATATCGATCGAAAAATCAATTATTAAAATTACTTTTCTTTGTGTGTGTGTGTGTGTGTGTGTGCGTAATCATTGATCAAAATTTAATAATTTGATCCCACTTTAACTAACCCAAAATACAACTCACATCCTCATCCTTAAAATATATAGCATAAAATAAATTAAAATTAAATTAAATTAAATTAAATAAAATGGGATATTAGAAAATTAATAAACAAAAAAAAAATAAAAATATTAAAAAATGTGTTTTTAATTACTTAAATTTATGATATTTTTAAATTTTAATCGATACACATTTGTGTAGGTGGTGTGAGTGTGTGTATGTGTGTGTGAATTTTCGGGAAACTTAATAATTATTATTTTTTCTTTTATTTTATTTTTTACTTACACATATTTACATTTTTATTTTTTCTGTATTTAAAAATTTAATGAATTACTTAAATAATAATAGAAATGAATTAAATGAAAAATAATAATAGATAATTACTAAAAAAAAATGAAGAAAAAAATAAAAAAAGATAATTAAAAAATGATAAAAAAAATTAAAATTACTAACTAAAAAATTAAATGGTTTTTTTTTTTTTTTTTTACTTTTATTTTTTGTTTTTTTTTTGTTTTTTTTTTTTTTTTTTACATAGCATAAATTTATTAATTATTCAAATCGTAATAATATTTTTAATTATTATAAATAAAAAATAATTATTTACATAAAACGATAAGAAAACAAAACACAAAACAAACTAAAATCAAAAACACTATGTTTTTTTTTGTTAATTATTTTTACTAAATATTATTATTATTAACTATGTATTTTTTTGTATTTTTTATTTTTAATTAATTAATATTAATTAATTAATTAATAAAATAGATTAATACTGAAAAAATTACTTATAAACTATAATTACTACAGCTATTTTATTTACTGACTACATTTATTATTTAATTAATTAATTATATTTTTTTTAATTTTTTTTTTCTTTTCAATATAATTAAATATTTTTTATTTGAATCAGAATAAAAAGAATAAAATAAGAAAAATAAATTTAAATAAATTAACAAAATAAAAGTGAACATTGAGAGAGGCAGGGGGTGGGGGTGGGGGGGGCGAGGCGAAGTGGTACAGAGAAGTAATTTTTATATTATTATTTTTTATTAAAAGTTCCGTCTAATGTTGCGGATGAAGGGTTTAAGCGCAAGTAAATACGAAACGAAATACATTACAAAACATTTTTTTTTAAAATATCTTCCATTTGGAAAGCATTTCATATAATTTTTTATTATTATAATTATTTAAAAAAAAAACATAATATTAATGTTATTAAATTCAAACACATTTTTAAATTATTTGAATTGTTATTGAGTTACTTTTTGTCATTCCTTTTTTTTATAATTACTCTCTCTCTCTGTTCAAGTTTACTTTAAAAAAAAAAAAAACCAAATACAAAGTAAAAATAAAATAAAAAAAAATTAAAAATTAAATTAAATTAGAAAAAAAGGAAAAGAAAAAAAATGTTTAATCAATTTTTAATGATTTCATTGAACGGTACGATGCCGAAAAGGATTCTTAATACATAAAAAATATCCGCTTACAAATAGTTTATAAAAAAAAAAAAAAACAACTCCCTTCAAACGCACTTTGGATCGTGCCTTACTTTTGTCGTGACAGTGTATTTTTTGTAACACTAATTTTATGGAACCAGTATTTCGTATGCTTCAATAAGAATTCGCAAGATTGTACACTATACGAAATTTAATTTTAATTTGCAAAGGAATGAGCACAAAACCAGAATGTGTATAAATCCGTCCACTGTTATATTGTGAATGATCTTATTTACTTATAAATTCTACTATAAAACATATGGATGTGATGCTTGAACCGTGTGGACTCAATTTACGTATCAAATAAAATTTTTATAAAAGAATATTATCGGCCTTCCTTATATTCTCGTTGATCTGTAATCTGTGTATCATCTGTTTATCGCCGCTAAAATCATATCAAGAAGCATAAGATCCAGCAGCGCATTTGTAAGTAATATTAATCGTCATCTTGTGCAGAGAAAGAGAAAATTATTTTACATGATCGTATTGGAAAATCAATAGAAATAAACTTGTATTGTAGGTGTGTCGGACACATTGGAATGAAAATCTCGTCAGCAAAGTACATGCAACAGTTTATTTCATTATGTTGTTCAACCGAAATGATTGAAATTAATTAAATATATTCAAGATTCACACAGATGATTTGTGTTCATTCCTTAAAATACAATGTCTTATTTACCGGAAAAAAAAAATGGATTAACATTTTCTTTCTTTTTCTTTTTTTTCTTTTCTAATTTACTACGAACAAAAAAAAATTAAAAAAACAAAATCAAATAATAATTCTTAAAACAATACAAATTACTACTACTACCTTAAAAATCTACCATATAGAAATTATTTAAATAGAGCCGCCACATTCCACAAAATGTAAAGATTTACGTATATGCGTGAATTGGATATAGTGTGCGCACGGTGGCCAATACCAATCCACACACAATCAAATACGTTCTCTTCACCGTTTACACATTAACAGCCCAAATACAAAATAAAAAAAAAAAAAAATTCTAAACAAATACAAATATTAAATAAAAATTAATATTAATTATTCTATAATTTTATAATTAATTATATAAAAATGAGAATGTTTCAATGTGCTTTTTTTTTTTTAATAAATATGGATGATGAATATAGGATAAACAAAAAAAAAAATAGAAATGTATGTACAACATAGGGAGGATTGAAATTTGGCGTGTGAAACTAAACAAAAAATGAAGGGGTGAGCTGGTGGGAGGGTGGTGGGGCAGCGGTAGTAAAGTGCTGATGAAAAATTTACTTAATTTATTTTTGCATTCAAAATATTATACTAATTTATAATTATAATTTTATTTATATTGTACTTTCCTTTCTTCCATTCTGTTTTTTTTATGTTTTCTACATCAGCACACCCACCACCACCACCACACACAAAACATTAATTATTTTTATTAAATACATTATTTTTTTTTTTTTATTATTATTAATATTAATATTATATTATTATCAATACTAACTTTTATTATTTTATTCAATTTATTAATCCTTTAATAAATAAATGGTTAAATATGTTAATTAAAAAAAAAAACAAAAAACTAAATATAATTAAAACCATTATTTTCTTTTCGTTAATTAAACGATTATAAACTGTTGTTTTTTATTGTTTTTTTCTTTTCTTTTGAGTCTAATTTTAATTGATTTTTGTTTTTTTTCGTTTTACTAAAAGAACAAAGAAATATGAACAAACAAACTATAAAAAAAAAAAACTAAAATTATTTTCAAGAAAGTTTCATTATTTTATATTTGCTTTCTTTTTCTAAATTAAAAAAAAAAAAAAAAACCACAAATACAAAATAAAATAAAACAAATAATCAAAAAAAAAAATTAATCTCTTTTTGTGGAACAAAAACTATTAACTAAAAATTAAAAACTAAAAACTATAAAACTAAAAAAAAAAAAAAATATAAAAAAATAATTAATTACTCATTTTAGTCAGTCGTTTTTCTGGGCAATATATTGTTTAATAATATACTAAATTAAAAGAAATTCATTTTGGTTATATTCTGGTTGGTTGTTTTTTGTTGTCCGGTTCGGTTCTTATTATATTGTTGTTTCATTTTTAGTAATTTTTGCAAAACAAACGCAATCGCGAAATAACTGTAACAATAAATTAAAAAATTATATACTTTTGCAGTTTTAATTGTTGTTGGTGTGCGCTGACTGAAACGCTGCAATTACTTTTATATTTAATGTTGATGTTCGTATTGTTGTTCTTGTTGTGTGTTGGTTGAGACAATATTATTTCAAAATTTTATGATTCTTTCAATTTAAATATATTTGTTTTTTTTTTTCTTATTTTTTGTAAATAATATTAAATTAAATATTATTAAATTTTATATTTCTGAGTATCATTTATTTTCTTTTTTGCTGATAAAAATTTAAACTCTGATAAATTTTTGTTTTGTTTTGTTTTGTTGCTTTTTGTTTATTGTTTTTTAATTTTTACTTTACTTTTTTTTTTTTTTTGTATTTATTAAATTACAAACTATACATTCCCATTCCATACACCGAACTCCAATCAACACCTGGAAAACTTGACATATCAAGATTTTGTAATGCATAATTGAAGTGTGGATTTGATGCAGCAGCTGCAGCTGCAGCAGCAGCGGCCGCAGCAGCCGATACTGATCCACCCAATGTATGCTGTAGGTGTTGTTGTTGGCTATGTTGTTGTTGAGTTTGTTGTTGTTGTAGATGGGTATGGTGTTGCTGTTGTTGTTGTTGTTGTTGTTGTTGCTGATGATGGTGATGTTGTTGAACGGCTTGTACTTGGGCGGCATGATGATGTACAGCCGTTGCACTTGCCGGTATTGTGTATGGTGTATATCTAAAATAAACAATCAAAACACAAAAAATTTATTAGAATTTAGTTAATATTTATAAAAAAAAAAAAAATTCCTTTCACTACTGTGCACACTACAGTCGTTTGTAATAGTAGAAGAAGCTACCCCATAAATGGTTCAGTCAAACCAATCCATAAAGATGTAAATGCCATTTAATATAAGATAATTCCTACATTCGAAAAACATTGCTTTTTTTTTCTTTCTGTTTATTTTTAATAATTCTGCATTTGTATGGGAGCGGGTTAACGCAGTAATCGGATCAAATTCATTTTCGAATTCATAGGTGACAGCGTATTACCCAAAATTTCATTAAAAAATTCTTATGAAATATTTATAATGGTTTGGTTGGACCATGTCTATATAAAATATTGGATGCCCAATCAAGTTTTAATATAATTTGATAAAATTTTTAACGAATCCATTCAGATATGTGCACAGTAGAGACATATTATGAAGCATCAAG